>CM021104.1:673613713-674280685 GCA_007115665.2 Sequoiadendron giganteum | reverse complement strand
CCCTTTTACCCCCTTCCAGTTTAGAAAACCTAAGGCGGAGGCTTAATTCCACTTAAGCTCGCTACGCACATCACACTCGACGCCTGCTTTGTGGGTCGGTGGAGGCATTTCTGTTGGGGATGCCTGTGCGGCGCGGAGACGTCTGCGCGACACACTTACATCGCTAATAGATTCCTGCGATTGGAGTCTACAAAGACGTTACAGTTCCCACTGGAAGTCAAAGTGTAACGCCTCCCTTCGGCTAGCCGACTCGAATATGGTCATTTTTCACCATTTCCTTCATATTCTTCACTCTCTCATCCATTCTCAAGTTTGGCAAGATCGTTTGAGCATTCTCTCCATCCCATTCATTCACTTCAAGCTTTGTAGTAGCACTTACACTTCATAACAACAATCCACTACTCCATCACTTCGATAGTGCGAGCATAGGACAAACACCACGGCAACAGAGGCTTGAGTTCGTCTCATCTTCTCCTCCACTAGTCTTGAGCGCTTTGGACAAAGGTGGTAAGCTCCTCTTATCTTCTCTATCGTTTTGGTTGAGTAAGCACTTACTATTTTGTAGTGTCTTTTGTTTACGTAGCTTGTATTCCCTTATTTATCATTATTTCTATCGTTGCAAACTTGGTTGTCCATGGAGGTGGAAACACCAAAGCAGGGGTCTGACTGAGGTAGACCCCTAAACAAGCCCCCAACATTTTTCCGCTTTATTGTGTGCAAGTGGAGAGATCTTGGAGCAAGTTGGTGAGAAGATTGTTGTGCGAGATCGTTTTCGTCACTTTGGTGGTAATATATTTCCTTTATCACATTCATCTTTATGTTTCACTTTTCTTGATCTTATTTTGTCATTCTAGAAACTTCTAAACTAGGCTAATAGTCCTTTCTTAGGGCTTAAGCCTCGTCTCTTTGGTTTTTTGGCCGTACGGACGCCAACACACCTGTGAGACGCTAGTGCGGCGCGTTGTCGTCCCAGAACTGCGCTTATGTCTTTTAACAGAGAGCTACCTGAGACGCAGGGTTAACCTTAAAAATCGACTCTAGTCTCCCTCTATCTCTCGGGTTTGCAGAGTGATAGAAGGACTCACAGTTCTCATCACTTTCATCCTGCCTATCCTAACCTTCCTTTTAACTGAGGTAAGTTAGGGCATCCATATTGCTCTTGGCCTTTCGTGACCTGGGGCCTTGCAGTGGTTGGTCCCCCTCTCTTGCACCTTGCAAGTAATATTAAGAGTAATTTATTTTCTTCACATCTATGTACACACCACTTGTCATGAGGAATATGATACCTACACAAATAGTAATGTAAGGTGACAAATATAAAGGTTGGGAGCTATGCGCGTAACTCCACTTTCCACTTCTATGAAATATAGGTTCTTCATCGCCTTTCTTTATTATGCATCTTAGTTATCTTGATATCTTAATTTTTTTTTAAAAAAGTGGTGAGACTCTAAGTATTAGAAGATTTGAAATTGCTATCTTCATTTATAAATATGAGGTTTTCTTCCATCAAGTCAAATGTTTTTTCCACTTCAAAAATCTTGTTTGAACTTTGTTTGGTATGATTTTAATTAATTTTTTAATATGCATTTTTGTTTATGATTAATGTTCAGTGGTTGATCTTGACATAATATTTTTTTGACAATATAAAGTTCAACTATATAAAATAATGTACTTAATTCAATATTTTGAAATCTTTATTAAAAAAGTGTCTTGATTAAGATTTTGAATGCCATTGTCGAATATGTTTGTACTCGTGCAATTATTGTAGAGAAGCTTTGTGAAAATAATATAAGGATTGATGATTAAAATATAAAAGCTCAATATAGATGAAAATTTCCCTCAAGTAATCTAGTAAAAAGATTGCACAAAATTGTGTTAGTGGCATAAATATGAAGGTGCTCTAGTCTTGAGTTAATTAAAATTTGAATCATTTTTTGACCTTGTGCTTCTTTGAGTTATAGGTGATATTGAGATCTACTTATAATGTTTAAAATGATTATTCTATAGATAATGATCTCATCACATTGTATATTGATTTTAAATAAGATTGGTAACTCTATTCTTGCACTATCTATGCTTTGTATAATCACAACCAATACAAATTCCTATTTTGTGTCTTTTAAGCTAGAAACATGTGTGAACTTGCGAAATATTGAATTTGAGAAATAATTTTGCTCCCATCCCATTGCATTTAATCTTAATTACATTAACACCTATAACTTTTTTGAGACAGTCTCTATTATTTAATGGGCATTGTCAAGGCAATTTTGGATATTAGTTGTTACCATCTCATTGTTTAAGTATGATAATTTTAAACGAGTCTAGAAATCATAATATTATACTCTTGCATAGGGTAATTTGGTTTGATTACAACTATACAAATGTAATGAAGATAGAATTCACAAGAAGACCATAGTGCCTATTGGATAATAAACATTTTGTTACATTGGTATAATTACTAGGATGCTCTCCTATTGGTGAATACTTAGCTCTTGACATGTATATTCTTCAATATTTGAAGCTTTTGTCTCCTTTGTTTTGAGCCTTTGATATATACATGTTCAAGATAATACTATTGCAGTTTACCTGTATAAATTTTTTACAAAGTAATATTCAAATATTGTAAGAAACATTTACTATTGGCAATGCAATTTGATGTCACCAACTTGAGATAATCCTTCAATGTCATTCTAATGTAATTTTTTATGTACATTACGAAATAATATTGAATGATCTCAATCATTTTGCTAACAAATTTGATCCCTATGAACAATCTCATGAATCAAACAAGAAATTTAGTAAACATTGATTACAAATTACTTCTTTATAGCATTACTTTATTGTCATTGCATAGAAGCAATGCCAATTTATAGAAAAAAATGGATGAATTAAGAATTTATTTTAACTAGTGATATTGAATGGGAGATATACTTATTTCTTATGTAAGGGCTAATCCTTTTAAGCAATTTTGTTTAAAACTTGTGAGGCATGGAATGATCATTCACTCATTGAACTAATTCATGTCCAACAAACTTGATAAGTACATATTGCATATTATTTGTTATGTGACTTTTTCCCCAAGAGAAGAGAAAGTTATGAAATAACCATTTGAAAATTAAAAAGGGAGATATAAAAATAAAGGATATTGTGATCCTTTCGCTAAAAGAGATATTAATAAAGAATATTTATAAATACCTTTTAAAAGGGGGTAATAATAATTATTTATGTAAATAATTATTAGAGGCAACCTTTGTGAAAATGGTGTGATGGTTTGGAAACCACCCATTAAGACTTATATAAAGCATTTATTTGAGACATGGAAAACATTCAAGGAAGAAGAACTTTCAAGGAAGGAGGAACTGGTTGGTGAGCTATGGACAAGACAGAGAAGGGGGCACATCCATTGTATGTGTCCAACCTGGGGTACAGGAGGGTGCACTCAAGACAGTCTTGGCTAGGGCTTGGTTTACATGTTGAGTAATTACTTTGGAGCATGTTGTATACATGTTGAGTAATTACTGTGGAGCATGTTGTGCATGGTGTTGAGCATTGTTCTGGTGGAATCAACGCTCATGTAGATCGACGAAGTCCGCTTATCTCTCCCAAATTGCTCAATGGAAAGAGCCAAGACCACTGACATCTTCCTAGAGTGAGAGTGGCTTTTCTAAGTGTTATTATTCAGATAAGTATTAAAACCTTTTCTAAGTTATATTGAAAATATTATATATATGATTTTAGAGTTAATCTACATGAATCATATAGATGTACGATTCAATTTACTATGTTGATTATTTACTTTAAAATCCTTGTTATTGCATAACATAGTTTTTGATTAGATAAGTAGGGATTTTGAAAGGGCCCTGATCCTTTTTACATCAAGAAAGATTTAGCAATAAAGCCAGTAGGACAAGAAACCAGACGAGATAGCCCAAAAGGGATATCCAATAGACAACCAAAAAATAGAGCGAAACGTAGCAGGGGATACTTCCCCACCAACCCACCAAAAACTAAGTCAAGGTGGTTTAAAGAATTGTTCTAGTGATTTTTGCTTAATCATAATATAGGGATTCCTCTCCACCAATCTTTTCAACTTTTTGTTACAAGGAGAGGAGACAAGACCACCATTAGAAACAACCAAGCCCAAAGACACAACAGAGGGGCCCAACTTAGAGGGATCATCAACGACATCATTCTGAAGCTCGTGACATATAGTGGAGTTTTCCACAACATTTGTCACCTTCTCTTTTTTCTTCCAAATAGTGTGTTGTTTTTTCTTCTTCAAGGAAGTAAAAGAGGCATGACCCACTTTACCAAAAGAAAGATAAATAATCGAAGAGTCTTCATAATCAATCTATTGCACCCACTTACCAAAAATAGAAGATAAAGTAATCTTGGTGCGAAGAATATAGTTATTCTCCACTAACACACAAAATTTAGCAGCCAACAAACGCTTCATAGATTTGGTGACCTGATTTGTAGTACAAAATTGACCAAAGGAATTAGCAATACACATGAAAATCTGTTTAGACCAAAACTCTAAAGGCAGCTCTGGCAAACAGACCCAAATAGTAAACTTAAAAGTATTTGTCATTGGGTTGAAACTAGGGGACCACATTTGGAGACACAGTCCATTCGAGCCAAGAAACCAAGGGCCCTCACGAAGGACCCTAGAACAATCTTCAACACATGGACAAGAAAACAGAAAGAAGCTGTTACACAACGCAGTAACCTCAACTCTAATCTTCCAAACCCTAAGAGCCCAACTTCTAACAGCATGGAAGTTAGGACGATTACCACAAAATCTCCCAACCAACGAGGTCTTGAGCCAATTCAAAGAATCAGCTGTAACATTACAGTCAACCTTTAACAACTTGTTAGATAAATCACTTACCTCCTTAGCGCGAGACTTGTCTGAGGCGAAACTAGAAGCAATCTTGTGCAAACTCTCAACTTCACAATCCAACCCATCAAAAGGAGGCTCAGAAGCTTAAGGGTTCAAGGGGGAACCAACAAGAGCACCAGAAAGAGGAGAAAAATCATCTGTCACTCCATATAAACTTTTCAACAAGCAATCCCGAGGAATAGGAGCATTTTGAGTTAGGAAACCCTTACGCAACCTGGAAAAAGGAGTGAGACACCTCCACATTCTTCCCAACCTCCTCACACCCCTACAACTTCCTATGAGCCTCAAAGAGAATATCAAGAAGCGACTCCTCTTCCCCATCAAGCAGATCATCTTTAGAACGAAAATCAAAGCCAGACCCGTCACAGGAAAAAGGGGCAAAAATTTCTTCAAGGGTGCGCATATCCTCGTCTGAAACATCACCATAGTCCATCTCCCAACTTTCAAGAGGTTGGAACCCCACCTCTGCAGCTTCCGCAATAGAGCCATCAAAGCTTGCAACCAAGCCCTTAATACTGAAAGCAGAGCCACCCATATCCACAAAAGCATCATCCTTCAAAGCAACAAGAACATCATCGACAACTCTGTCCTCTTCTTTGTCTGCAACACAGGCAACATAAGAGTTTTGTCCCTGCTGCAAACAACGCTTCCTCGTACTGCCTTTGCCCTTGCACATCCTCGTAGCTCCTCTGTTCCTCGAACTGGTTAACTTTGCTTTTAGACGGGCCTCAAGAAGAATGTTGAGAAGAGATTCATCCTCCTCCATGCACGAAGAAAAATCAAAGCAGCCAACAAGTTCCTTCTCAGAAACCAAAATGGCAGCTCCTTCAGACCCAACGCCATTAGTAGCCTTTGGAACAACGGTAGAGAACCTTGCATGACTGCCACATTCCTCTTCATCTTCACCTTTGTCGCCCTCTCCCTCATCTTCGTCGGATTCCCTTGCACATGAGTCACCGCCACTGCCAACCCCTCCTAGGGTTTTCACCTTCCTCTTCTTCGTCGTCGTCGCTTTCCTCTTCATTGCCGCAAACCCTCCTAGAATTTTTCGCCTATGTGTTATGTATTATCCATGTGCTAGATTTCTTGCATAACATAGTTACATTGGTTACTTTATTAGTTATTGACATTATTTAGTAACATTACACCTTGTGAATTATCTTAACACTAACGTTCAATCTATTAAATCTGTTGTTGATACTTAAACTACTTTAGGAGGAAAATTGACATTACATCATTAATGTGATTTTCATTCTTTACTTATGTTGTACCCAAACCAAATTTTTTGCTTCATTAAGGCATTTTGCTTAAAATGGTCTAAACCTTGTTAAAATGATGTGAAAACGTAGTTTTTGGGCAATTCAATTATGGGCTTTGAGTCAATGTCATGCCACGAAGATACTGGCAAAATTTGAAAAATTTGAAAATTAGGGTTTCTGGACCCCTATTTTTAGGTCAAAACCTTAAAAATTGAAACTTGTTAGAATTGATTGAAATTTGTTTTGATTGGATTATTTTGCTTCATGATCACAGTGGTGAAGTCAATTTTAGTTAAGACTCAGTTTAAGCCTGGTGGGTAGTTTTCATTTTTTCAAGTGGGAAGTTAGGTTTTCTAAACTCATCATTGGCAGATGGCCAGGTGCCAGGTGTCGACAGCTAAGCTCAAAACGTTTTGGTGATGTTGCTATGGCAAGTTTCGTCCAAAAAGTTACTTCGTCTTGGAGGAGATTTTCAACGAGGTAAAGATATTGTAAAATTGACTAAGTCTGGAATGCAAAAAAGTGCCACTCTGAGCTAGGGGTGCCCATCATTCTAGAAGCTTTATTCAAATTTTTGTGACTTATCTCTACGAAGATGACTTCTCTAGATTCCTGATAGCTTCGCAATGAGCCAGCCAGCCAGTCCAACAAAGGAGTAGATCGCCTAAAAACGAAGATTCAATGTAGAATGAGGAAAATGCAAAAGTGATTAACACTGAGGTCAAAAGCGCCACTGGAGGCCAAGGGCGCCCATCTTTTTGAGGCTTCAGATGGAGTCTCTTGATCAAGTGACACCTAGGAAGTTTGTTTCCATTTTTGGTTCAGTTCTGTGACGCATTTGTCAGCAGGTGAATCTGAGTTGCCATGTTGCCATCATCAGTGGTCAAATTTGAGGTTTCAGACTTGATCATTAACTATTCAAAAAGGACAAAAGCGTGGCCTCCAGGGGCGCCCAAGGTTTTTAAGCCTTTAATGGAATCTATTTGATGATTTCAGATATTCGTTTCGTTCGTGTCAGCTCCAGCTTTCTGTTGCTTGTCTCAGCCGGGTCAGAAGATGTCTTGGTAGTCTGCAGCCGAAAGTTTAGTAGTTTTTGGCTAGTTACAAAAATGGCTAACACTGGTTGAGAAAAGCGCCCCTGGAAGTCAGGGGTGCCCATGATTTAGGAAGGTTAGATGATGTTTTTATACGAAGTTCTCTCGAGGAGCCCTTGCTCAGAATTCAGCCTACTTTGCAGTGAGCCAGTCGAACCGTTCTGAAGTTTTGCCAATTGTTGGGAAACGTCAAGTGAAATAAGGTCAAGTTATCAGTGAAAATAATGAAAATGCCTGAAAATATTCTAACACTGAGGTCAAAAGCGCCCCTGGAGGCCAAGGGCGCCCATCTCTTTGAAGCCTCAGATTTATGAATTTTGGATTATCACCTTAAGGAATCTTCTTGTCAAATTTGGTCCTGCTCTTTGACGGAACTGTCAGCCAGTTGATCTAACGCGACAGTCAATCAGAATCAGTGATCGAACGTGAGCTTCATTTGAGGTTTCTAGATTCAAATTTTTAGAAAAATGTCTAAGTATGGAAGGACGCCTAAAAGTCAAAGGTTGACTTTTTAAATTCAAAAAATAGAATTGCGCATGAGAAGAGTTTTCAGTTTACTAAATTTAGATCTTCAGTTGAACTCTTTTCAAGTGAACATTGGCACTGAAGACAAACCTCTGTTTATTAATCTAGGCAAGTGTTGTACTACAAAAGAAGATGAGAAGTTTACCGCCTTGTTCAAACAATACAAGGTTGTATTTGCCTGGTCATGCGAAGACTTGAAGGTCTTCACACCCATAGAATTGTCACATACAATTCCTCTGAAGTCCGATGTTAAGCCTTTTAGGCAAAAGCAGAGAGATTACAATCCGCGGATTCAAGATGCTATCTACGCGGAAATTCAGAAGATGGTGGACTCAAATATAATTTATCCAATCCATCACTCCACCTGGGTGTCTAACATTGTTCTTGTGCGCAAGAAGAACGGTGAAATTAGAATTTGCATGGATTTCAAGAACTTGAATTTATCGTCCTTGAATGACAATTATCCCTTATCGATCATGGAGCATACATTGCAGACAGTCACCGGATCAGAGATGCTATCACTTCTTGATGGTTTTTCCGGTTACAATCAGATTGCAGTGGCAGAGGAAGAGCATATCAAAACAGCTTTCACCACGCTGTGGGGAACGTTTGCTTATGAGAGGATGCCTTTCGGCCTTAACAATGCCGGTGCTACTTTTCAGAGAGGCATGGATTTGGCGTTTGGGGATCTAAAAAATAAAATAATAGTAGTTTATCTAGATGACTTAACTGTTTTCTCAGATAAACAAAGCGATCACTTTTCGCACCTCGCGAAAGTTTTCAAAAGATGTAGGTACCATAGGATTTCATTGAATCCCAAGAAGACCATCTTTGCGGTGACGAAGGGCAAGTTACTTGACCACATCGTTTCCAAGGAGGGAACTAAAATTGACCAAAATCGGGTGGATTCAATCAAAAGCTTGTCTCTTCCTACAAGTAAGAAACAAGTGCATTCCTTTTTCGGTAAAGTCAATTTTATCTGAAGGTTTGTACCAGATTTTTCGGAGCTGACGAAGGAAATCTCAGCCATGATGAAAAAGATGTCCAATTTCATATGGACAGAAGAAGATAGACAAGCCTTCATCAAAATCAAGGAAGCTATTGCTAACGCACCAACACTGGTTCGCCCTGACTTTCAGAAGGATTTCATCCTTTACTGTTATGCATCGGAACACACGTTGTCTGCCATTTTGACTCAGAAGCTTAGTGAAGAAGGAGAATCTCCTATCGCTTTCATGAGTACCAATTTTAAAGATTGTGAGTCGCACTATTCTCAAATTGAGAAGAATGCATATGCTGTCATTAGAGTTGTCAAGAATTTCAGGTTCTATATCTTGAATTCACATACTACGATTATTGTCACCGATCCAACAGTAAAAGGTGTGCTAACTCAACAGGAGATGGGCACAAAAAGAGGAAACTGGATCACAAGAGTTCAAGAGTATGATCTAGAGATCAAGCCAACCAAGCTCGTTCGCGGGCAAGGTCTTTGTCAGTTATTGGCAGATGATGGTGATGAAAAGAGGAAAAGCAATAGTGGAACTGAACCTGAACTAGAAGAGGACCTTCCTTTGGTCCTATTAGTTGATTTTGCGGAAGAATGGTACACAACCTTGTGGTATTATTCAACTTATGGAGAATGTCCACGTCACATGGACAAACAACAAAAGAGAACTTTAAAGCTGAAAGCACAGAACTTTGTGCTTGTCAATAATGTCCTGTACAAGCGTGGCCTTGACGAAACTTTCCTTTTATGCGTCGGCAGAGACCAATAACAAAGATTGTTGGATGCTTTTCAAGCGTGCGGTGGTCACTTCTCATTGAGGGCTACTGCATTCAAGATCCTACGAGCACGGTTCTATTGGCCAACCATGTTTCGTGACGCATATGAATGGGTGTATAGATGTTAGTCTTGTCAACAGTTTGCTGGTAAAGTCAGATTGGCAGCTACTCCACTCAGGCCAGTTATCATTAATGCTCCATTTCAGCAATGGGGTATTGATTTCATAGGTCCCGTCAACCCATATTCCAGCAAAGGGCATGTGTATGTCCTTATAGCAACGGATTATTTTACAAAATGGGTTGAAGCGGTTCCTACTAAGCGAGCTACCTCGGAAGTTGTTTGCGACTTTTTAAAGGAAAACATCATTTCACGCTTCGGGGTGCCTCACAAAATTGTGGCTGATAACGCAACAAGTTTCTCGTCAGAGGAGATACTTAATTTTTTTTTTGATCACGACATCACGCTGTCACATTCATCGAATTATTACCCTCAAGGTAATGGACAGGCCGAGTTATCAAATAAGAACATAGTCACAATTGTGCGCAAGCTAGTTGACGCAAATCAGAAAGCTTGGCACAGGAAAATATATGATGCTGTTTGGGTTGATAGAATCACTCCCAAACGAGCCATCGACACTTCGCCTTTTATACTTTTGTATGGTACAGAAGCAATGTTACCCATTACACTGGAGTTGTCCACCTTACAGTTGGCATCCACAGTGGATGATGGAGAATTTAAAGATCCAATCAAAAGGAGGATTTTGTACCTGATGAAGCTAGAGGAAGAAAGAGTGGAGGTTGTCGATAGAATCACTCAGCATCAAGAGCAAGTGAAGAAGATCTTTGATAAGAAAGCCCGTACGCAAGATTTCGAGATCGGAGATACAGTCCTGTTATGGGACAAAAGACATGAACCTAAAGGAATGCATGGTAAATTTGATTCCTTATGGTTAGGACCCTTCCAGATACATGAATCAAGAGGAGAGAACACATACATTCTCTCACATCAGGATGGAAGGCTTCTCTTGCTGCCATACAACGAGCAATATCTAAAGCACTTCAACCCTCCGGGGGAGGAGTAAATTGTTGTAAATTTTTATAAATACTTTTTATGCTTTACTGTTATGTTGTATTGTGTTTCCTCGTTTTGTGAAGTTTTGTCGTGCTTTAGGTGATTAAAATAGGTAGTCTTGTTATAGGTGATTAGGAAAAGTCCAAGTGTATTAGGTGATTAGGAAAGAAAGTTCTGACTCCAATGCCCAATGTTAAAGTCACTAGTCTACGAAACACAAAGATTCCTGGATTCTCCTATGCCGTAAGTATCCGACATGGTCACCAGACGAAGCCTAATGTTGTACCCAAACCAAAAATTTTGCTTTATTAAGGCATTTTGCTTAAAATGGTCTAAACCTTGTTAAAATGATGTCAAAACATAGTTTTTGGGCAATTCAAGTATGGGCTTTGAGTCAATGTCATGCCACGGAGATACTGGCAAAATTTGAAAAATTTGAAAATTAGGGTTTCTGGACCCCTATTTTTAGGTCAAAACCCTAAAAATTGAAACTTGTTAGAATTGATTGAAATTTGTTTTGATTGGTTTATTTTGGTTCACGATCACAGTGGTGAAGTCAATTTCAGTTAAGATTTAGTTTGAGCCTGGTGGGTAGTTTTCATTTTTTCAAGTGGGAAGTTAGGTTTTCTAAACTCATCATTGGTAGATGGCCAGGTCCCAGGTGTCGACAACTAAGCTCAAAACGTTTTGGTGATGTTTCTATGGCAAGTTTCGTTCGAAAAGTTACTTCATCTCGGAGGAGATTTTCAACGAGGTAAAGATACTGTAAAATTAACTAAGTCTGGAATGAAAAAAGCGCTACTATGAGCTAGGGGCGCCCATCATTTTGGAAGTTTTATTCAACTTTTTTGTGACTTATCTCTACCAAGATGCCTTCTCCAGATTCCTGATAGCTTCGCAATGAGCCAGCCAACCAGTCCAACAAAGGAGTAGATCGCCTAAAAATAGAGATTCAATGCAAAACAAGGAAAATACAAAAGTGATTAACACTGAGGTCAAAAGCGCCCCCGGAGGCCAGGGGCGCCCATCTTTTTGAGGCTTCAGATGGAGTCTCTTGATCAAGTGACACCCAGGAAGTTTGTTTCCATTTTTGGTTCAGCTCCGCGACGCATCTGTCAGCAGGTGAATCTGAGTTGCCATGTTGCCATCATCAGTGGTCAAATTTGAGGTTTCAGACTTGATCAAAAACTATTCAGAAAGGACAAAAGCGCCTCTGGAGGCCAGGGGCTTCCAGGGGTGCCCAAGGTTTTTAAGCCTTTAATGGAATCTGTTTGATGATTTCAGATATTTGTCTCATTCGTGTCAGCTCCAACTTTCCGTTGCCTATCTCAGCCGGGTCAGAAGATGTCTTGGTAGTCTGTAGCTGGAAGTTTAGTAGTTTTTGGCCAGTTACAGAGATGGCTAACACTGGTTGAGAAAAGCGCCCCTGGAAGTTAGGGGCGCCCATGATTTAGGAAGGTTAGATGATGTTTTTATACAAAGTGCTCTCCAGGAGCCCTTGCTCAGAATTTAGCATACTCCACAGTGAGCCAGTCGGCACGTTCTGAAGTTTTATCAAGTGTCGGGAAATGTCAAGTGAAATAAGGTCAAGTTATCAGTGAAAATAATGAAAATGCCTGAAAATATTCTAACATTGAGGTCAAAAGTGCCCCTGGAGGCCAGGGGCGCCCATCTTTTTGAAGCCTCAGATTTATGAATTTTGGATTATCACCACAAGGAATCTTCTTGTCAGATTTGGTCTTGCTCTTTGACGGAACTGTCAACCAGTTGATCTGACGCGGCAATCAATCAGAATCAGTGATCGAACGTGAGCTTCATTTGAGGTTTCTAGATTCAAATTTTCAGAAAAATGTCTAAGTATGGAAGGACGCCTAAAAGTCAAAGGTTGACTTTTTAAATTCAAAAAATAGAAGTGCGCATGAGAAGAGTTTTCAGTTTACTAAATTTAGATCTTCAGTTGAACTCTTTTCAAGTCGACTTTTAGTAAACCTATTTTTGGTCATAACTGGCTAAAATTAGTTTGCATGTATCAGTTAACTGAATTTTTCAAAGTGGCGCCCTAATTAGGGTTTATGGTACATCTAGTTAATTGAGTTTGAAGCCAAATATAGGCCATGCGTGAGTTTTGAAGCACCAGTTGTACTTCAAGCACCATTTCCAATACTTAGCATGCATTTCATACGCCTTAGAAGATATTTTTCTATATATTTTGCTAATGGTGTCCATTATTCTTCATTAGAGTTGGCAAGAAACATCTTTTCTTAAGCATAGAATTGATCTAAAGGTGCTACAGGTGTCAGATTTCAGTGTTCTTCATAGCACAGATTCAAATTGTTCGAGAGAAGATTATTTCAAACTTCGTTTTCCATTTGCATGTAGGTTTTATCAGTTCTACTTCAAGCATAGGCGAATTTTTATAGAAGAAGAGAGAAAACAAACAAATAAAACTTCTATTCTTCTGTCTTATTTTCCTCTATTCTCGTCTTAGATTTTCTTTGCATGTCAAAGAAAATGACAGATTTTTCAGAAAAGTATCATCTGGGTTTGAGTATGTTAGCATCAACAACAATACCCATGTCTTAGATTATTTTGTGAATATTGCCCCGCTGCCTCTTTTCTAGAGCACTGTGCTTTTTTCTAGAATTCTCTTTGCATGTGGGCCTAAATCATGTTTTTTCACAAATCTATTGATCTGGGTTGTTTTAGGATTCATTTCTACACAAAACCCATGTTCCAGTTTTTCGCTGAAAAAATTGCCCCAGTGCCCCTAACCGCCAGTTCAAATCTCAATCGAAAACCTTTTGCATGCAAGCCTAAATCCCATTTTTTTTGCAATTCTTACATTGTGGGTTGTATTAGAATTGGATTCTACACAAAACCCATATCTTAGAATTTGTCTGAAAAAATTCTCTTCCCCTTGCTATTTTTAGCCTATCCCCGAGCTTTTTCAACTTTTTCCAAAGTTGTCCAAACATACCCGACTTTGCAGTCAAAATTCTAGTTTTTCAGAATGTAGTATAATCCCATAGACTATAAGGCCAAACAGGTCTTTCTTCATAACTTTATGAAAACTACCAATACCGACTTAAGTCATGTTTTTCCCATCATCAATCTGAACTCATTGGAGGGTATCAGTAGTACTACAATCAGGAATCTTGAATGTTCAGGGATACTTACAATGACATCCATTGCCATCTTAGTCTTTGATCTCGATTTCGTACTTGCTTGTGTCAAGCATTATGACTCGTCTACTGGACAAATCAGGTCGACAGATGGAAGGATTATTTGTAGCCTTAAGCCGAGGGATGTAGAAAAATGCTTTTCTATTCCTCCACGTTCAGATCATTTCCCTGTATCCATTTCAGATTGTGACAGAATATGGGAGGAGGACAAGGATAGATCGTAGAAGAAAGTAGCTCAACGATGGTTGAAAGTTTAGAAAACCAACATGCCAAGGAAGATTGCACGTGGTGATTTGAAGGAAGAGATCGCTATTTTGATAACTTTCCTCAACCGGTTAGCAGGTTTTGAAGACGCAAGCGTTTTCTGAACGTGGATGTTCTACCTCATCTCACAAGTTATTGAAAAGAAAGAAACCTTTGACTGGGCCATGTTTATCAATGAGTGTCTTCATGAATAGATTATAGAGTTCCTAAAGATACACGAATTCCACATGGTGACTTTTTTGGTTTACTTAGTTGCATTTCAAGGCAGCTTTAAATTATTAAATTCCAATGGAGTTCTGGGCGTTCAACGAGTGCACGAATACTACCCTCAGTTGGAGTTTTAGAAAGCTGAACAAGACTTTATAGCAGTGAATGACCACTTTCTTATGAGGATAGTCAAAAATTTGGATAATGAGATGCATGTGAGGATTTCTGCAGAGGCACAATCAACAACGGAGAGTTGGGCAGATTGGTTCATCCAATTCCCTACTTTCACATATATTCGTGTATATAGATATACAGGAGAGCCTTTGATGCTACCAAGGTACCCATCAGACAAGGTTCTTTTCATGGAGTTCATGAGACAAACACATGAGGTTCACACTTTTCTTCGCAATCGACATAAGCCAGCTTTCACCTTTCCTTTTGAGTTGGGTATTTACAAATGCAAAACAACTTCTGATTGCAAGTTAATGGCGCACGAGTTAGAGAAACTTCAACTTGGGTGTTTTCCTCAGAAGCGTACCGATGATCCGTTGGGTCATTATTCAACAATGTTTGAGCAAAATGTTTCACATTCGGCAACGCTTGAGGACTTTTGGGTCAATTGTGAGGATGCATTTGAGGTGCGTCGTCATCATTATTGTAGGCTTACTATTCCACAGATTGCTGATTTCTTGTCAGAGGATGTGGAAGGCTTGTCCAATGATGATGGCGAGATACTCCTTCATTCATTCATTAAAGACCAAGTTGCTCGCTAGCCACTTTGCCAACCTGATTGGTATGTCCCAGTGAACACTTTAGTGAAAGACTTGTCCATGTCTGTTATCAAAACAACCATGTACTTCCTTGAGAGCAAGCGAAAGCGAAGGGTGATCCCAGTTACAGAGCCACCAATAGTGGTGGTTTCTTCTTTGCCTTCTACTTCTAGGGCTAGACCTCAAGTTAAGGTTACCATGAAGCCGCCTGAAGGGGTTAAGATGGGGGTTAATTCAAAAGGAAAAAGAATCACCAAAAGGAAACAGGTTGAGAAAGAGCCAACACTTCCAGTTGTAGAGACAGTACTTCAAGAGCCAACATTTCTAGTTGTAGAGACAGTACTTCCAAAGCTAGTTATTTCATTGGAAACAGTAATTCAGGCTGAGGCCGGTTTGTCATCTCCAGGTTCACCTTATTCACCACAGTCGTCTCCTATAGATATTGATTCAGAGCCTGAGTCTTCGATACATGAGACCTTCATACTAGTGGATCTGCCAGCAGTTGATACAGTAGAAACAGCTCCACCTCGAGAGGATAGTATTCCTTATTCATCTTGGCTCGAGAGGTCATTGGGAAGAGAGAGGCGTATGCCTTCGTATGATCTTGATTTATTTGAGTTCGGTGAACCCTATCAGAATAGGTTAAATAAGAGGGCTAAAAAGCAAATTAACATTGAGAAAAATCCAGAGGCAGAGATCATCATAGAGCTTGCTACTCCTCTAGAAGGCAAGTACTTGGATGAAGTTGATGTTGGTGATTTTACCTTCGTCAAAACTAATCTGGGTAAGAGTACTCGACACACTGATGTGAATCTGTTTAGGGTAGTCGCGAGTAATCTAGAGGAACGTGTCATGAAGGATGGTGAGGATAAGGCAGTTCTCAAGGCTGAAATCAGGCAACTCCACATGTACATCTCGAGTTTGCTTCATGGCAGCGAGGGGCAAGCACCTTTACTCCCACAGCTTCTAGAGACCGCCGTAGATCAGCAGAGGATTCAACACTTGGTTAATCGAGGAAAGCTGTTGGATACCTGGATTGAGGACTTTATCATTGCTGGTCAATACCTCCTCACAGAGCTATATCAATTGAGGGTTGACACACATAGTCTTCGCCAGAGAATTCAGGAACTCAATATTTTCATAGCCGAGTGTAAGCTAAAGGACCTGATTCTGATATCACAGCTTGCGGGAATCTATGATGCCATTGAAGCAGATGACGATTAGAAGAGGGTCCTCACTTGGAAAGAGTTGTATCTTTGCAGGGTTGAGACATATGATAGGATTTCTACTAAGATGAGCATGTTTCAAGAAAAGGTTGTTGCAGCTCTTCGTTTCATCAGCGAGTACATCACTCAGATCCCATGTCATTATCGACATGAGGATGGTACATACGCCGAGTTAGAGGCAGTTCAGGCTGAGTTCGAAGAGTTAGTTCGTGATAACCTATGTGGAGGGCCAGAGGTGTCCAAAATGGAGGAGTTTACAATGCTGTCTATCAGTTTCAAAAACGTGACTATAGAGGTTAGGGATAGTCAGAAGGAAATCCAGGATGGAGACAAAGAGTTAGATAGATAGTTAATCATCGTGGACAACATCAGAGTGCCAAATGATGATACTATCAATAAATTCTTGGAGGAGATGATAAACTTGGAGTAGACTTTCAGTTAGACCATGCAGTTGTTTACAAGGATGAGTTATAAGAAGCAGTTAACTCGAGGCTTCTTTTCGAGTTAACTTACTGTTACACATTGTATGCATGTCTTTCTTGGAAACATCTACGTACACTTGGAGCTTAGATTAGATCTTTCAGTTGACTGATGATAGCATTCCAGTTGACTTTCTTTCAATAAGGACGTGCATGTTGCACCTTGTCCATTTAGATTAGATGTTTTAGTTAAGTAATGATTGTTTCCCAGTTAACTATATATTTTCATTCAATTAGGGTTTAGGAATAAGATCTTTCATGTCTTGCAAGACTGTAGTTGACTCAAGGTGATTTTAGGGTTGCCTACACCTTGAAGTCTATAAATAAGAGTGTTCAACTCATTTGTAATTTAACTTTTGCTTGATAGCATACATGCTGCGCCTACCTTGCCTGTAGTATTGCTATTATTGTATCTGTTCAAGGAACTTTTTACAGGAGATTAATATATGCTGCACCTACCTTGCGTGTAATATTGTCTTTGTTGGATCTGTTCATGAGTATTTGTTTTGATAATGAATTGTTATGCCACTCGGGTTCCATGCAATTATTATGATGAATGCTTGCCTTAGTTAGATATAGTGGCTAGTTTGATCGTAAATTGTACGCGTGTCTCGCCTATGCAATTTGCTGTCCTAGTTGGCTATCTTTTGTGTTTTGTTACCAATAAGCCTATTCGAATTGAGAAAATAGTTGTGCCCACCTTGCCTTCATGTTGAGAATTTGTACTTAAAGCTTATCGTATGATGTATGTGATAATAAGCTTATTCAACCGAGCAGATAGTTGTACCCACCTTGCCTTCATGTTGCGAATTTGTACCCAACTTATCGTATAAAAACCATTCCCGCTCCATTTCCTCACGCTCTGTTTTCTTGAGGAAATTGGATAGATTTAAAGAAGTTAGTTTAGTTGTAGTTAGATGATCTACGAAACCAAAAAATACTTAGCTACAATGTTGTAGGTTTTCTTAACCTTGTGCCTCTACCAGCTGAGAAGAAAAAGATAGGATTTAGTTTACTTTTCTATTCCATGCATTCCAACACAATGAGGGAGCTTCCTCTCCTAATTTGAAGAGCACTCATTACGTAGTGTGCATAGTTGTATGTACAAACTCACACTCCAGAGGTGTTAGTTCTTACTCCAACAACTTACAAGAATTGGAGTGCACCAATTGAACATTATGGTAGGAAGAATTGCGTAGTGGAGACCAATTGAATTGAAATACTAATTCTACTATTCAAGGAGATAACATTAAAACAAATAAGAGAAAGAAAGTAATCCTTACAAGGATTTTATCCAATATTTAATATTTGTAGTAAGTTAAATGTGAACGTCTGCAACAAGATTGTTGGATTTGAATATGTATGGAAATAATGTTTTATTTTCTCACATATTAGAAAGGATCTTTCTAGATCATTTTATAGTTACTTGATTTTTTCCTTTTAGTAGAGTTAGTGTTAACATTAAGATTGAGGAATAACAAGAATATGATTTGTATCAAATATAAACTTTGAAATTCATCAACTTGTATTGAATCAAGTTGTCCTATTGCTAATTTTATTTTTTAGTCAAAATGGATGTTTCAATTACAATATTTTGTTCTTCGTGATGTTAGTACATCTATATGGAACTTCTTTATGTTTTAATTGCTTCATATAGTAGTACATAAATTCACTAGTTGTATTCATATCCTTTACACATTCTTGTAGTTCATTTGTTTACACAAATGTACTCTTAAGATTGTGCTCCATCTAATTCAAGAGTATTCGTTAATATAAAATTCCAATTGGTTTCTTATGGAAGGTGGGATATCAAGGTATAATAAAAATTATGATGGCTATATCATTTAATAGTTATTAACATAAAAATGCAAGTGAAATAATTATTTTTGTAAACTTTGTCAAATCAAATATATCAAACTTGGAGGAAAAATGAGAATGATTGTCATAAAAAAAAGACACAAGGAATTTATCTTGGATATTTTTATTTCCAGGAGTGAAGTTTAGCAAAAGCAAGGTAAACCACCTACTTATCCACGACCTTAAATGGAAAAAAGAATCTTATGTGTCTTGGGTACACAACTAGCCTAAAAGAACTAATTTTAGTCCCTAAGAGCACAAATGACCCTCTTCTACACAATATTCTAGCTCTAGTATTGCCTAATATCAAATATTGTTTGGAACTTATAATCCTCTTTGAATTCACTTCTAATTTTTATTTGATGCATCTTAGGTGTTCATAATGGACTAGCATGTTTTGTTAGACCTATTAAGATTTTTAGAAGTCACATTAAGTTGGAAAGAAAGAAAACTCAAAGCATTTTTAGGCATTATGGATGATATTTGGACATATGATGAAACCATTGATTCATGCATTTATGAAACTATTGATTGAGGATTAAACTACCCCATTATTTACATTTCTGAAACCACCACAATGGTTAGGTATCAATTGCTTGATGAAGTCATTTGTTTCACACTCTAATATAGAAACCTCCATTATTTCCATTTTTCTCCTTTGAATTGTGTGTTTTGAAATTTGTTATGCTTCGTTATAATTCTTGTAATCCTCGTAGAAATCATCCTCACACAATCCCAAATTCATCCTTTTGACATGAAAGCTACTCTAAATTTGCCTAAAATCCTTGATTCTCCTACTTGAGTTGCATGACATCACACAATTTGTTTGACATTGTGGTATGAGCAACAACCACAAAATATATTTTATACATAACTGGTTGGGTCAATGATGTTGACTATAGATTGAAATGTGAATGTGTTAATATTTTATTATGTGAATCCATTCCATTTATTGTAGGAGATTGTAGTATTTTAATGTGTTCATATTTAATTGTGGGGGTTATCCCACACTTGTACCTCATATATCATTATGCAACTAACATTGTATAATTAAGTTGCTTTTACGATCTAGAAGTTAGTTGATCAATGAAATGATATGCACTGAATTTACCCATTTTAAATGATATGCCCATTTCCTTCAATTTCATAGTCCTCTTGTGCAAAGTTCTTTCTAATGTATCATAATTTTAAGTTCATGAATGAAGGTGGAGTTCGTGTTTTATGCCATTCTTTTCTCTAGGGTCAAAACAACTATATTTTGAGCATGTGGTTGGTTTTGTTTGCTAGCTTATCAATTTTTTTTGTATATTTGTGGAGTCATGCATGGATGGACAATAGTGGCATCAACATAGAGTTTTTTAATGTAAAATGTGGAACCTTTCCATTTGGCGAGGTCATATCCTTTAGTCTTTGGGTCGGCCATAACAATAGTTTTGGTTTCTAGATTTTCAAACAAACTTGTTGGTGTTGTAGACCTATTTAGTATAGCCTATGTACTAGTTTGAGAGCTTGGTAACCATGTACAACCTTGGTGTGTGTGAGGGGTTCTTAAGGCCACACAAATTGGATATTGAGATTGGTGTAGTTGTTGGTTGTTATGTTTTAGCATGTGAGGGCATCACAATAGGCTATGATCTACCCTTGCCAACCATTATTGGTTTAATCCATGCATATGGAGCTGTAGTGGTACTTGCATGGTACCAAGGGCATCCACCTGAGTGGCGTTGGTGTGTTTAGATAACCTTGAATATTTATAGAAGGATTGTTGCGGTTGCCATTGATCATTGCAAGTAGCATTACAAATGGTGTTGGCATATTGTTGTAGTGATATGCAAGTTGAAGAGGCATGAGTTACAAGTTGCAAAGATTGAGCATGGTGCAACAACCATTAAAGGCCACTTTTTAGTGTATATTTACCTTGCAGTTTGGTGCAATATTGTTGCACATGTGTGGGTAGAAGAAGCTACACATGCATGATATGAGAGAATTTTTTTATAAACTTGAAACCAATTTGATTTTTAAATTTAACCCTCATTAATAAAACTTTAAAGTCCACCTCCTTCACTTTGTGCACCTAGTCATATGGGGAATGTCTTTGGTGCTTAAATTTAGCCCTGATAAATTTAGAACTTGTAGTTACATTGTTTACCCCTGAGAGTTTAAGTTCTTGAATAAATGTTTTGAAGTCAAAGTCTTGAAGGTGATAAATTGGACAGACAAATGTGTTTTTATGAGTCATTTTTTGAAATTATATATTTTACTAAGCTCTGTGTATTTTTATATATTGGATTTTAGTTTTAGTACCTCCTAATGTGATTTTTAGGAAAGTCTCATTGAAGTACTTATCTTGTAATTTGAGGTGCCATTTTGTAAATTATTTTCAAGTTTTGATGTATTTAGTTTTTCTTTTTTAGCATTTGTGTAATTCTTGCTACATTTTAAAAGTACAACTTACACAACTCAAAAATAAATTCTTCCTCTACATTCTTCTCTCTCCACTCTCTTTTTCCTTTTGGTAATTTGATAGTAGGGAACAATTTTGATTTAGGGTGATCACAATGTTAGAGGGACAACCAAATCTTCTTGCTTTAAACTACCTTTTGTGATTAGGCATGCTGTTAGAAAAACTTGAGACCTTGCACATCCCAAATAGCTTCCATGTACTCCTCTAGCTCCTTGTACCACTCTCTCACATAACATTATGTTCTAAATATTGATGATTATAATAGAAGGTGGTATATAAAAAGGTGGGAGTGAAAAAGGTTTCTTTTGAGAGATAAGGGAGGACCTCAAAGCATTAGAAACTTGCCACACTTTTAAATGAGAATTAGTTTGAATGGGAATATGATATGACTACCCATTTGTTAGAGATGCATTTGGGGACATCATTGGTTAGGATATAGCTACACTTTAATTGTCAAATAATAGTTCATGGGTTGAATTTTTATAAAGCCAATGTAATTCTATTGAAGTATGCCAATGCTTCAATTAGTACACAACTCATCAAGTGTGATGCTCCATATCATAATTAAGATGAATTGAATATGTATGAGATTAGTGATACCTGGTGGTGAATTTGATTGTGGCACTAGTTAGTCCCAAAGTTGAAAGTAGTATTTTCCTTTGAAAAAATTCTCCACTTTACTTGATTGGGCATACCTTGATCGATTTAGAATAGATTCTTTTATTGTACATCAATGTATTAAGCAAGTTCATGATGGAAGAGTTGTAAAGGTTACAAGAGCTCTATTTGAGCTTGTTTCAAATATACTTACATATGAGTCATTTGACTTTGGATTCTTACATATATAGCTCCAAATAAGTACCATATGCAAATGAATATTCTCTTCATGATGTGTATTAAATGCATTTAGATGAACAAAGGAATGAAAATGATAGTGCTATGAGGCATTTTAGGATTACACATGATTATACTATGCGTTCTTCTTTGCCTCCTTTTTTCACATAAAGAAAATAAAGAATCAAGGTGTAATGCACATACATTGACACCTCCTCTTCCACCTTAGAGGAGTATGAGTGAGAAAATTGCTTCATTTTTTGAAGATACTTATTATTTATAGGAACCAAAGAAACAATCAAATACTATGCAAGAATAAAGTATATGTGTGAAGCCACCTGCAAAGAAGCAAGAACAAAAGGTAAATAAAAATAATTTATCAATTGCACCTATTAGGAGTGATTTTACGAAGAGCACTACTTCTTATCAAGATGGAAGCCATTTACTTGAGGATGAAGAACTTGATGCTAGTTGTTGTGATGATGATAGTATCTTGGATGATGAAATCCCTAATTTTATTGTGTATACTTATATATCTACTTATTTAAGCATTTCCTTTTTCTCTCTTATATGTCCTTACATACCTAGGCTTTGAATTCTAGTTTTATGTTTTTTCTTCCACTTTTCCTTGTGAAAAATTACTTGAATAGATTAGTTTAGGTGAGGCATCAATGGAACCAACCCTCTTTGGAGATTCATTATGATCTACAAGCAACCCACATGCCTCAGGATATTTCCATTCTTATCAACTGGGGAAAGAGTCTGAATATCACTCCTTCTAGGGTGCACTCAACATTGACAACAATATACTTAGCAATGGCTTCATATTTTACGTCCCAAAATTGTGGGAACACAGTCCTATATTATTTTTTTACCATTATGGCCAATGGTGTCTTCAAAATGGTAAAAATGACTTCATCAACATGTTATAGGGAGTTCAAGATTATTGATTGGAGTGGGTAGTCTCTCCTACACTCTGAACTCAACTTAGAATTGGGAGGATATTCCTAGAGGTATCTTTAATAGTTTTTATATCAAACAAAATATAACATGAAAACAAAAATCGATAACTATATCCAAATGTACACTTGACCCCCATTATTTGTAACTAGGTCAAAGTCAATTAGCTATGTAAGCCCTCTTTTATAGCTTATAATACCTTACACATGAACCTATGGATGAAAGAAATATTATAATCCTCAAAGATGATTTAATTATTTATTACATACATAGTGGCAAAGTGTAGACATATAGTACATGATTCTTTGATAATTTATCTAATTTAGGTTTGCTAAAGATTCTTCCTAGGTAAATAACATTGAATCATGAACAACATGCTTATCTAAACTACTCCTAATCTATTAATACAACTAACCAAAATTGATGTGGTATAAATGGAAGATGATTGGTTCTTCATCAATATAGAATGGTGCCTACTCCATTAGGAAACAAAGTAACAAATAGCAAAGAAAAACCATATTTGACTAGGTCAAATATTAAAAGAATTAGATTTTTATTTACATAATCAAATATTACATCTATACAACAAACATACTTAATTATCCATAATTAGAACTACATTGAACCATATGGAACAAAGAAACTATAATTATGAAGAATTTTAATGTATTAGATGTTGTCACACATACATCAAACCCTTATTATATTCATGCCATTAAATGTGGAAAGAGAAAATACATAATTTTAATTATATTATTTTATTGAATCATTATGAAAAGTGATGAAGATATTACATAGAAATGTGCATCATAAACCCTTCCTACTCTTCACCAAACGAATTCCTTCATTTTTAGCCTAGAAATTTAGTGTTTGATTGCATAGAATCTGTTTGAGGCACTTGAAGAATATAAAATCAGCTCATAGGCTCATCCTTTAAATGTGGAATGAGTTGGTATTCATAGATCTTCATATTTAGCACCTAGAAATTTGTGAGAATTTTGGGAGGGAATGAAATCTATAGATTGGATTGTGGGATCCTTGCAGGTTTTTGAAAACACAAAATAAACAGCACAAATAAATCATGAGCCAATTTGGGTGGCTGAAACTTCAATAACCTCCATTAATTGTAGCATGGTCATCCATGCCCTAGCAATTAAATCTTTTTGTGGAATCATGCCCAATAGTGTGAATAAAATTATTTTAGGAAGGAAAACAAATTTGGGTATTTGCATGAGTCAAATATGAGCTTTAATGGTAATATGGAAGTTATTGGAGTAAGTGAAAAAATGTTTTGGGGTTTTTTGGTGTGATGGACCTTTGCATGAAATATGGAACTTTTGGTGCCTGGTGGGAGTTAGGATCTACTAGGGACTAAGGAACGACAACCTAGAGGAGCTAGGAATAAAATTAGGTTGGGAACTAGGATAGAAGAGGAAGTATGGAATTGGAACCATGTTAGGATAATTAGGTGTCAAGGGTTGAGAGGAACTTGTCACTAAGGATTAGGTAGGGGAAATTCAGGGGTTGGGTCTAAACAGGGATAAGGTATTGAGACAAGAAAGAGAGAAAGTCAAGGACTAGACGTGTTGATGGCCGCATGAACATGGAAGTGGTTCAAATGTGAAAAGTTCCTCTAGGGATCCAAGGTCAAAATTGGGAAAGGATATGAGAGGGGATAGGATCATGAGGCATAAGGAATCAACACTAGGACTAGGAATACACCCAAGGAGAGCATACAAATCAAGTTTGAAGAGGGATTGAAAGGAATTGAATCTAGGATAAAAACCCAAGGTTCCAATTTTGAAGGGACATCCATGCCCTAGGGAAAAGAATAAGGTAGGAGGGATGGGATTGAGACTAGGAAATTAATGCAAATTGGACCAAGGAGAATGTAGGGAGCAATAAGGGGAACAATACCAAGGCTTGGGTCTCAAGGAAAAACTAACATTGTTGACATGGTTCCAAGGTTTGGGGTCCTATTAGGGGTTTAAGATTAAGGGTGATAGAGAAAAAGAGAGGCAAGGGTTGGGGGTCCTAGGTTTCAAGGGATATTGAAAACTTTGGGCTGAAAAATATGCTAGGGATTGAAGACCTAACTATATACCTTACTCCCAATTTCATTCACCAAATTGGGGCATAAAAGGATACATAGAGGGGTAGGGGTCAAAGTTGTAGGGGAAATTGAAACCTAAATATTTTTTTTAGAAGTGTACATGTACACGATCCACTTGCAAGCCCACAACCTAAGAAAATGAAAAGATGCCCCCACTAGACATATTTATAATTTTACTATACATTTGGAAAGCATAATAGGGGAAACCACTTAAGATTTCTTAGTCTGGTAATTAATGGTAGGTCAAAACAAGGTAATCGCATCAAATAGGAAAGTGAATGAATCAATTTAGTGAATTTTGAGGCCTATGAATTTAATTATTAACACCTTCTAACAACTAGAATGATGATGGGTCATTTTCATGCACTAAAATCCTTAACAATGAAAAATATGGAATAATTCGAAGGTTACAACAATTATTGATGAAGTAACAATATGGGAAGACTCGCCAAGACAAGGGAACTAACTTTTATTTATAAAGTTTTCCCAAAAATGGTAAAAAGTATATATTGTTCAATGAAATGGAGGATTGTAGTGTGCCATAGAACTATAATTCCTAGAAAGTACACTAGCATGGGAGGACACTAGCACCTAGAAGGGGCACTAGTAGGCCACTATGTATGTTTCCTAAAAATATGGAGTCCTAAAAAAGTGATGGAGTTCAAAAAGTATGTCAGAGTCCACAAACAATGTTGTAGTCCTATTTATTGCAGTATAGTCCTAGATAAATATTGAACAAATGATAATTTATAGGTCTCATACCTAGAAATTTTTTTCAAGACTCATGAAAACAAGATTGCAACTTAAACAAACAAGATGACCATTATTGTTAATGATTACCTTGAAACACTTTCCTCTTAAAGTTGACACTCTTTAGAACAAATTTTGGTATGGTGCTATACCCTTGGTCTCTTGAGGTGTATTCTTCAACACTCTCTCATCATGAGTTAATCTACACACTATATTTGTTCTAATTTATTATCTAATCCTAATTAATAGTTATCCACTTACACCACACATGTAGTTTCTTCCTTCTAGTTCCCTCAAATTTAGACCAATGAAATTTAATGACTTTATCTCTTAGTTTCTTGTAGTTGAAACAAGTACCAAAAAATACTTTTTCATGATTTTTAGAGCTTAATTAGTCCTTCCTTAGGTTTGTACTACCATGTCCACTCCTTCCTAGTATTGAAGAGTTTACATCCCTTTCTCAACTTTGTTGATATTTTCTCACTTGTTTCACATTTTTTGGTTATGGTTCCTCCATTCCCTTTAATATTGTTTTGTTTCATTCTAGTGAGATCTTCATCGACCTTCAAGGCATGCTACTAAGCTTCTTCAACAATTTGTAATATCAACATACTCATCACCTTCACCTCTTTGGATGGTAAATTGTAAGATGTTGATGTCTTGTGTCACCTTCTCCTAATTTGGGTTATGATGTCTAAATTAATGGTAATTTTTAGAAATATTTGTATAATCCCTCATGCCAAGCTTGAGTTATTATAGATCTTATTCAATAGATCTAACTAGTAATAGAATATAAATAATTTACCCCTCAGTTATAGGAGAAATGAAAGAACTCACAAGAGTAGGAATTTAACTAGCAAAACAAAATACATTCCACATGAGAGATGCAATAGAAATAACCGCTATATTGCCAAAAAATAATAAATATAAAATCATGGAAATGAATCCAAAATAATGAGGTAACCTTGCTATAAAGGAAAGAATCAAACTCTAAATGAAACCCTAAGACAAACCAAGATCATGAAAAGTGTCTTAATCACATGAAATACGAAACAAAAAGTAGATGAACTAAGTTAGCTTAATTAAAAAGGTCTGAATAGTTCCTAAAATGAAATTATTCAGGTAAGATACCTTTCTCACACAAACACCCTCCCTTAAGTGCAACTTAAAGAGAATGAGAAAACATGTGCAAAGATGAAAATATGGGTCCTACAAGGCCATGCTAGGTAATGATGTACACATAAACCTATCACAAACAAACAAAAGGAGAAAATATCATGGAAAAAATTATTCTCAAAAGAGAGAAAAATATGGAAAAGCGAAGGATGGAAGGAAGAATCAAAATGAACCCCCAAGGACAACTTCATCATAGATACAAAATATGCCCCCCATAGGAGAGAGAACATGTGAAGGACTAATAATACTCCAAAAGACTATCCTAGAAAGAGTAGGAATGTGAAAATGAATATGAAGAAAAAAATCGAAGCATGAAGTAGCTAAAAATAATTGCCAAAAAATGGTTGTTGTAATGTTAAAATTGGAGAACCTCCTCTAAAGTAAAGATTAGGATAAAAAGATTAAAAGTTGCATCAATGACCCCAATGACACTACTCAAACAATGATCAGATGACTAACCAAGGCAACAATCTAATAGGTGAAGATACATATGGCACACGAATCTGCACAAGTGACCCTAATAATACCACTCAACCAATGAACAAATAATTTGACGAGTCAAGAATATGGGTGCCAGTAGTATCAAAAATATTGGTCAGTTGAGGATGGATGATTACCTACATAAACATGAATGCAAGAGTATCTATACAGTGTGTGTTCCATCTCATCAAAATGCATGGGTTACCAACTGCTAAATCCACCTAGTATATAGGAATACAAACTAAATAAATATCTCACTCCAAAAATAAACTAAGGAATGATTAGCACTAATTTTATGATACCCCTGATAACGCTAAAAAGGGAGAGGTATGATAGGTCTTGTTGGCACCTACAAATTTGACAAGTTTATAATGCTTTGTGTTGTCACTTTGTGTAATCCCTTCATGATTCCCATCAGTTATAACTGACTTGGGAATGTTAATGGTGTATCATGCTCAAGTCCCTCTGTAGTCGCATCTAACCTTTGCCAAGTTACAGTCAAACAACCATTTGCAAAAAACCTAAAAAATGGCTAAGTATAGAATTTTTGATGTTTTGAACTAGATCAGTTGTTTGCTTGCTTGCTTTCCATCTCTATCACTCCATACCTTCTTCCTCTTGTACCCTTCTTTCCATCACTTTCTTAATTTTTTTGGGTTTCAATCATTGGTCTTAACCCTTGACCTTTGCTGTAATACCCCTCTGTTTTTCTCTTTTGATTGAACAATGTTCTGTTTGGTTATGTCTTATTTTCTGTTTGTACTTTGACTATGGTACTCGGTTACTATTTGATCACTATCTGTAAAGCGATGTGAATGTTATCTTTTGATGTGATGGTATTATATAATGATGTTATCATTATGGCATGTTTTGAATTAGCATAAGTGGATATTCAAATTAATGATGTTTTATGTTTTGATTACATTATTATGTTAGATTTGTCAGTTAGTTACACTATATTGGTGAAGGGGATGGTATCGCATCACTCGCTTGCAAGTGCCCTATGATTTTGTGATTCCCTCTTCACAGTGTGTTTTAATTATGACATATAAATACATGTGGATATACTCTTTGTTCGCATGTTGACAGGTACAGGACATCGACTCCACCTGGTTTTATAGGTTTGAGCGTGTCCATTTCCCAACGGTATTCGATTGGGAGATAGTAGCTAGGTTTTTTGTGCCAAGTCGTCACCCTAGTCATAATGTGTCATCGGGTCTTAGTCGGGTTAATTGTTTTATATTGTTCACTCTCTTTGATTATTTAATTGCAAGTTGAAAAGGGTAATTAAATGGCTTTATGCATTTAACTTGTGAATTGAAATTGATCTGGTATTATGTTAGTAACGTAAGTAATTTTATTAATTAATTTAATTTAATTAATAAATAATTTAATTGTAGATTAGATTTATTTTATTAATTAATTAAATTGATTGTGTTGAAATTAGATAAGTTATTCATTTTGAAATTTATGGATTTTATTATGTGAAATTGAAAATTAAAGAAAAGGTTTTAAATTGCATTTTTAGAAAATTTAAATTCAAAATTGAAAATAGAGATATTTTGAGATATTTTGCTATTCTGTTTTTGAAAATTAAGGAGGGTTGTTGCATGATATTTGTTTGAAATTTCTTTATTATTTGAAAATTCTTCACAAGTTGGGGTTCTCAACAAGTATGAAAATTGGAGAATAGAGGAGAGGAAGAATTGTTGCATTTTTTTGTGGGTTTTGGATTGAAGCTGTGAAAATTTGTGGAACTGAAGTTGGAAGCTGAGCACCATCTGGATCTCCTCACAAATTCAAAGAAATCAGGTTCATGTCTTTAAAATTGGTTGCTTTTGAGATTTTAAATTGTATATGATGTTGTTGAAATCATGTGGAAAAGCATTTTAAATCTGATGTGTGATTGCAAAACAAACCCTGTTGGATTCTTGTTTTTAATTGGGAAGAAAAACCTCTATTTAACAATGAATTGTTTCAAAAGAAAAATGGGATTTAGGACTGTAAATAGTTCTTTCCATAAATTATTTGCCCAATTAAATTCCTGGTTTGGTTTAATTTGGATAAAATACATATATATATATATATATATATATTGAGAAATACACACACATATATACATACAAATATATATTATTTTTATATATTGGTATTGGGAAAGGAAATTAACCAGGTTAAGCATGCTAGGCGGATTAAGAAAATCCATAGGTATTAATAAAATTAAATAAAATTGTTTTTTTTTAAAATAAAAATTTTATGGGGGCTGGGGCTCAACCCACAGCCACCCCCATGGGAGGCGCTATGGGGAGCCACACCAGTTGCCCCCGCCGCCCCTGCGGTGGCTTGGCATCATTGCCACCATAGTGGTGGTCGGCTGTGTTAAGCACAACCGAGCCACCTTTGTGGGGACGACTGTGCATAGCCGTTGACCACCTCAAGGGTCGACACTGCTGACGCCCGACCACCACCTGCGCCCGGCCAAACAACCCGTCGCCGCTTGCAAACTGCGGCCGGTGCCCAAACCCTTCGCCCTTTGCATTGCACATGACTCGAGACAACCACCCAACCCTTAGGGTTGGCGCGTGGCCCGAGGCACGAATTGGAGCTGTTTGTTTCAAAAAAGAAAAGAAAGAATAATATATCTTTATTTTAATATTTAATATTATTTATATATAATATTAAAATATTATTATCTATATATATTAATCATTAATATATATATTTAATATTTAATATTATATGTATATAATATTAGAATATTAATTTAAATATATGTATAGTTGAGAATATGATTTTAATATATATATATATTAAAATGGATGAGTAAAATAATAGCATAATTTAAATGTAATTGGGAAGATTTTAAAGTATTATGCTATAGTTGAGATTATAAATTTTAAAATGTTGAATTGATTAATATCATGATTTAAATGTATTCGAGGGATTTCGGATTAATGCATAATAGTTGAATCGACGAAATGATTTTAGGATATTATATTTGAAAAGATAAATATTGAATCTAAAAGAGATGTGTTTAATAGCAAGATGGAATGATTTGAAACGATGTATTTTTGCATAGGACCAATAGTATTTTTTAAAAATGATATTTTCTAAATAGTTGAAATAAAGGGTTATTTTATTATTATTTAAAAAGCAAGTAGGGAAATTAAATGATTAGTGTTAATTTCTCCCTTATCTGAAAAGACGTATTTAAATTTAGTTTTATTGATGCAATAAATTACTGAATGTAATGAAGAAATGGATTTAGAATATCCAAAGGTAGTTTCTTTCAATTGCCTTCAGTGAATATTTCCTTCGTGTTCTTGTTTAGGGAAATGGGTTAAATATGTCTTTAATTTGTAAGTCTTCCAGAAGACCCTAGAGGTTGGGGGTTGTCGTTTTGTGATGTCAACCTGTTGTGAATTCCCTTCGGTAGTGCATGGTGTCTAGTCAGTGTATTACCCGGTTTCTACGAACGGGGATGTTTTGCGCCTCCTTGGATTATGAGTGGATTATGTGATTTGTGCCTCCTTGTAAGGAGTGACTTTGTTATGTTTCTTACCTCTAGTGTTTGGAGAGGGTTTTGACTTTTGTTGCCTCCTGAGAAAGGAGTGGTCGTGATATCTTGTTATGTTGCACCTCCAGTGTTTTGAGTGAGTTCATTTTATGTTTTCTACCTAGAGTTGGAGTGGTTGTAGATCTATTTGTATCCACTTGGGTTCTCTTGGTAATTGGTTCGATTGTGTGTTGTCAAGTAGAAGAGTGACTTCCGTTAGGCGTCAGAGCCCAAAGAGGTAAACTGGATAACCTTAAGAGGTGGTTAATCAAGTGATAACTAAAATAATACTTAGAAGATTAGGACTACCTTCTCACTAATCAAGATAATTTTGCCTCACTCATAGACACAAGGGATCGTTTAGACTTGGGATGAGTGGGAAGACCTAGAATGGCAAGGTCATCTATCTTGTCTGTATGAAAGGTATTTGATTCCGCATGAGTGAGTATGGGGGCCGGGATTTGGTTGAGGCCACCAGGATAACCCTTAGTGGGGGTCGAAACCTATGAAGATTCCCAGAGGTAATCCCATGATGAGCTGTGTGATGACACTCTGTCTAGGACAACAATTGGTATTCGATTTTATGGGTATGGTTTCCTTAACATACTTGATGTGACCATAGTTGGTATTTGATTATTATGTGTATGGTTCTTTTAACATACTTGATCTGCTTTATTTCTGGAAGCAATGTAACCAAGTTGAGTTGTACTTATGTTGTACTTGCATGGTACTTGAGTGGTACATGTGATTGGACGTGTCAGTTTGGTTTAGTTATGTGTTAGCCTGTGTCTAGAGGTAGATGGTTTTGGCTAGGATTTCTTGTTAATATCTCCTAGCACGAGGGGTGGGCCTTCGGGTACCACTTGGTTGGGTGGCATGCACCTTACTCGGTTGGTCTTTCTTCTTGCTCGTGTGGATGAGATTTCTAGTTGGAGAGCTTGTGGGATCCAATTCCTTTTCATGCTTTATTCATTTCAGTTAATCTTGTAATTTATTACCCCTCTTTGTTATCGAGGTGGAAAGTTGGAATTTATAATCGAGCTTATTGGATTTACCTCATTTGGGGAATGAGTGATGTAATCTCTTTATTAAATAATTGTTATTTGAGATCATATTGTAACTATTATGGTGGATGTAATTTATCTTGTATGGAATGTATGTGTTTCTAATTTGTTAAGTAAATGAATGTTATGGATTCATTTATGTTGTTTGTGGGTTAATAAGTAATCTCAGTCTCGTAACCTTAGAGGTTGTTGGCATTGGGTAGTGAATTTGCATGTTAATCGTACATAAACAAAAAAATAAAATTAGTCCATTTAAGTAGTTAATTGCAACTTCCTCTAGGGTTGCGTGGTGGGGCGTTGCATTTGCTGCCTTCTTTTCTGAAGCCTTAGGCCTTCATTCCGATCGCCAAAGCTTTGATGATATATTTTAAACTTGACATGTTTTAAGTTTTCAAGTTTTGAGGATAGTCCCTTCTCCCTAACTCTTGATGTCACTTCGTCATAAGACATAAGCCTTTTTCCCGACCCTCGATCCCTGATGTCTTTTCTTTAGCTTTCAGAGATCGGGTCTCTTGTCAATCTTATGTCTTATCCCTACGATAAGATGAATACCTTCAACCCAATCCCCAATCCCCGACATTGTAAGTCTTTGGCCTTTCAGAGGTCAAAATTTTGTGTTACCCTTTATCATATTTCACGATAAGACGTAAGTCTTCCTCTTGACTCCCAATGCCTTCTTCCTTTTAACACTCTTTCATATATTTTTTCCATTTTTCCTTTCATCTTCCCATTCTTCTAGAAAGTTGTAGATCTGAAGCCCAATGTTTGATAAAGGTTCTCTTTTGGGACTCAATGATCTGACATTCTTTATATCATTGTCTTCATTAGGAAATATGTTGCATACCTGACACCCATGTCTGACGAAGATGGTTTCATGGGCTTATGAAAAATTTAATGATTGAACCAATTATTGCTTCGGGCTTGAAACTTCGACGATGCTCTTGATTGATATGATTTCAGTTGTTGGCAGCATTAATACTACAAATATCCTCTCAACTACTAGATTTATTTTTTAGGGCTACAAGAGTGATGCTTAATGCATTTTTCAATAGTGCAAGGAAAAATGGTGTATGTGCTTCTTTATGGTTCAAAGACATCCTTTTTGACAAAAATCAATCCTTGGAAGAGATTTGTTGTGGATTTTGTGGGGTTTTCTTCCTCAATTGAGTGCTCATTAATGCTAAGGTATGGATTTATGGTGTGTGACCATGTGAAGATGACACCATTTGACATGGGAACCCGATACAGTATCACATTCGTGGTTCATTTTTGAGGGTTTCTAAGTGTGGTAAAAGATATATATAAGTCTGGTCAAAGAAAAAAAAAGGAGAGGAGATGATAACATTTCTACAGAGAGAAGCAGTTGTAGAGCCAACAAAATAAATATATTCAAAAGAAACCCTAGGTTTCGATTTCTAGTTCTAGGTGTAGCTATTTTTGTATTGTAATGATTTGGGTTTTCTCTTGAACCTGCAATAATATTTGTAAGCTTTCAAGATTGATTGATTAAAGGTAGAATCAACCTTAGTTGAGTGTCTCCTTATGTATGGTATGTATTTCCAAATGTATGTTGATTAGTTTTCAACTAGAAGTTTGTAAAATCCTTGCAAAGCCTTTGCATGATATCTTTTCAATATAATAAATGAAATATGTGAGTATCCTAGAGGATTCCTAAATAGAATCTCTTAATATTCTGCAACTATCTATTTCCTTTCTAAATGAATATGTAGAGCCCAACTTACCTGTGCATTTTGAAAGGCATAGTGTTTTGTGGTGACTTGATTAAGGCATCACCTTATTTTTAGTTGTTGCGTGTTTGATTAAACCTAGAGACTCTATTTCCCAATGGATAAAAACATCGGTCTATGATTGACTTTCTCTTCCATCATCTTCAAAACACTCCAAATACATCAACTCAAACACCTTTTAAATTTTTACTTTATGTGTGTTTTACTACCATGTTTGAATGAATACACCAATACAAGGGTTAGCATACACTCATTCTCAGACACTTATATGGTAGATTATCTATTAATAAGGTGCTCATCCTTACATGTCCAAACTAGCACATATGTATATTGTGACACCAATATTGGGATACATTGTGCAATGGGTATAGTTTGTTGCAAGGTATTGTTCAGTGAAGGAGGTCTTACCCACCTCAACCATTGGTCCTTAGCTGCCCAACCTAAAGATAGGTTTGTGGTAATCTGCCCAGGTTTGTACTAAAGGGAATTTAAGTTTATTTAATACATAAATTAATATAACAAAGATAATTTTTTTAAGTATTAAAATTCTTATTAAATAAATAAAGTTTTCTTTTAAGGATATGCATAAAACATATTGAAATTAGAAGGTTTAATATCTTATATTAGAGTTTTAAATGTTTATGATTAATTTTTTAATTAATTGGGACCCTAATAAACATTATGCTCCAATATGTTCATAGACTTCCATACATTCTCCTTATATATGCACACATTTCCCAATCTAATTTAGCCCCTTCTTGTCTCAAGACTAGTTGTAGTCACATGAATGTCCTCACAGTTGTAGACTTGTCTTGCTTAAATTTAAATTTAAGCTGACTTTCATCTATACCCTTCACACCTAGGGTTGAGCAAACACAAATTCGTATGTTGTGTTTCTATATCCTTGTATTTAAAGGAATTCAATGCATTAATTTACTCATCAAATATCTCTATGCATTTTTATTAAATTATTTGCATGTTCAAACTTAATTTGATGCAATAAAATGATTATTATTCTACACAATCATCTCTAGAAGCATATGATTGATTTTAGATTGTTGCTTTTGATCATTCATACATATTTTTGTGGGTTGAACTAAGAGAACATCTCTCCGTGTGACATATCAACAACCTTATCTAGTTATTTATAAATACTGTCAACCCTTAGATACCAAAAAAGACAAAATGTACATAAATCCATTAGGAAATATGAAGAAAAGGAGTTTGTAGATTATAGAGTACAAGTTTATAGGTACATGAAAAATATTTTGATCACAAAATTTTCCTTGGGCTCTGTATTTTTTCTTTCATAGAAAAGAAAATATTTAGATTATAAGGTGAATAGCTATTTGCAGTATTCTATTACAAATCTTGTTATATCATATTTTGTGTCTATATTATTCTTTGGAGTTTCTTTAGTTATTGAGCTAAGTACATTGCTTTCTATTTTCCTTCCAACATTTAATAGCTATTGCAAATGATCATAATATTAATCTAGCTAGCATCATCAATTAGTCTGGGTTAACTATGCTCATGTAAATATATTTTATTAAATTAGCCTACAATAAACTTAAGGAAAATTTATTTTTCCTTACACTATTATTTTGAGAAACTAAATAAAAGTGAACAAATTTCATATATAAGTATAAGATTATTCAATTAATAAGTTTAGGAGATGTTTATAGAAGTTCTAATTTAAATTTAACTTTTAAATAATTGTATTGATTAAGGTTTCGAAGTTTAACTCATCCAATCAACGAGACTCAACACAATACCATAAGTTTAAATCTTTATACCTAATTTATTGAAAAATCTTCCGATTTGACATTTAAAAGGAAATAAAATAATTAACAATTAATCAATATAAATAAATTAGCTAAATCTACATTAAGCAGTAAACATGAATTAAAATTGACAAAGAAGGAAAGAGGTGCTTACCTCTATATGTGACAATGGATAATTTACTTTCGCTCATGCTTGGTGATACAACTCAAACTTCTACTACCAGATTTGTAATTGTTAAGCTTCAACAAATTGAAAATTGATATATGTTTTGTTAGGTTTTAGAATTGCACATGAGGCCCTAAACTTAAAATATAGCCTTGAACTTAGTATCCTTTTACTTTATAAATTTGTTTGCCTTTGATAATTTGGATAAGGTGATACTAAGATCACTAATAGAGCTTGCCAACAAGAGTATTGTTACAATCATGCTTTTTTATAACCTTTCACTGATGTTTGAAATAATTAAAGACATGCTAAGCATAATACAGATGTCTATGTATTTGTTCTTATGAATGCAAATGTTGATGGTATGCTATTAGATATACATAATGCTTTTGTAAATGCTCTTGAATGTGTGGCATCAGATGATCTAAATGGACTATGGATTTATTCTTTTATATAACACTATAGTGTGTATAAATATTAATATTTCATGTTTGAGTTGGGAGGTAACAATTAGTTTGGGGTGAGTTGTCATGGGCCCATATTTTTTTTAAGAAAATGGGGATCAAGGTCATATGTATGGCCCTAAACCAGGTTCATGGCTACACTAGTTATCTTGACCTAAGATTTAAAATGCTAGATTTAAGGGTTGGATCTTGACCATTGGTGAATAAGGACTTAGGTTTTGATTAAATATAAGTCAAAAGAGAACTCTACCACAAAAATATTTCATTTAAACACATTAGGAACAAAGGGTTATGGTGAGCCAAATGAATAGGGAAAACACAGTCAATTTTATCTTAAATAAATTTGTATGCCAATAGACATTTCTTAGTGAGCATAGATTTTGAAAGTGCATCTATAGTATCTTTCAATTTAGCAAATTGAAAGTGGATGCATGCTCTTTCCCTTTGGCTTCCAGTCTTGTTGATGAAAGTGACAATGCTTATCGGATCTTTGTGTAAAAGAGGAAGAATGTTTCTCCAAAAATTGTGTCAAACCCCCACAATTTGTTTCCTCGTTCCTAGAATACGAGTTCAAAGGGAGCTAGATCTGATTTAGGGATTATGTAGTCTTGATTCTTGTTGGTCTTATTGAGTTGTTGATTTTTTTGTTGTTACAACATTATTTCATCTCACCTATCTCACCTATCTTTTAGACTAAATTTAGTTAAATTTAGTATTTTTTGTTTCTTAATTGTACAAATATTTGAACCATTTTCAAAACCTACCTTTATCTCTATTAAAAAAATAAAGTAAATTAAAAAAAATACTATCAAAATAATCTCATTCTTAAATTTTATAAAGTAATTTCATTTATTAAATTTTACAAATGAATGAATAACAATATAAATATAATTTTAAGAATCAACAATAACTTAAATCAACTACATTGAGATGTTTTCAATTTACCACCTTTCACATAAACATCATGGTATTGCCATATGATTGATCTCATTCAAAGTGGCTTTTTGGTATTGACATATGGTTGATCTCATTTAAAGTGACATGCACCATGCAATGAGTTGCACAAATATCAATAGTAAATAAGAGGGGCCATCCATAAACCAGTTATTTTTCTAATTATTTGTGCACGCATGGATATACTGTGTTATACGCTCTCTTTTGTATGTTGACATGGGTATTTAAAAGATTAATAATACGATTCCATCTTATAAGGCTTTTAATTTGACAACCACCATATGAATTTTTTTTGCATTGGATTGCTCTTTTGAATAGTACATTTGTGTTTGCTCTGTCAGTAGAGTTTTTACTGTATAAACACATATTATATATTTAACTTTAATGTAACAGTATTATATAAGAATGATGAGGAAGTAAGCTCAGTTAGAAATATAGAAACATGTGACCTTAGGCCCAAAAAAGAATTGTAAACAAAGTGCCCAAATCTATGCAAATAACAGGTTCAAGAAGTTTATGTCTAGTCTATTTTCTGTAAGTCTTTTGACTGTTGCCAGTGTCCTGTAATCCTTTATTATGCCTGATACAATGCTCACTACATTCCAGTGTCCTCATTTGAATTGAATTGAATTGAATTGGAGGGTGAGGGCCCACTTACACTTATTTATTCCCATGTCTGATGGTCAGCAATGACTTGCACAGAGAATGGCTGAGTTGAAAGCAACTAGAGAGTGTCAGTGATGATAATTGAAAGCCACTTACTTTGAAACATTCCATATTTAATGTTGGGAGCTTTACTAACAAGCTACCTTCTGTCCATACGTTTGCCTCACTTCTAATCTGCCCATAAAAAATATCAGTAAGTTCAGGCTCACTGAGTATATTTTTAGTTAGTTCTTTCTAATTTGATCTAATATTTTTTAGCCATTTGTTTGAATATAGGGTAATTTATTGTATTGAATTTGGTAATTTGGCTGTTGTTTTTGTGTGGAGTCTTCTTATTATTGTTTTGTACAGATGGCTTGTTTTTTTTTTGGAAACCACTTGATGTTGGATCTCATGTTGTTTCTATTTAAATAAAAAAAGTTGTATATTTTAATTTTTAGTTTTAGTATATGATCTTTTATTAAAAAAATATTATAAATATTTTTATTTATTTATGTTAATAATAATTATATAGAAAGTTGATTTATTTAATATATTATATTAAATATCTATTATTGAAAAGAATAAACTGAATATTTTATGATTTTATATGTGAGGATGCTTGCAAGTGAGGGATTATGTTCCAGTTGATTACACTTTATCATAAAGGCTTGTGTACTCAATAAAATTGCACATGTTTCAATTTAATAGAGGTTAGAGTATTGAAAAGGAGAAAAATGCATACTCTTACATTTTTCCTTATTTATTTTGTCATTGTGTGTGGATGACTTTAATGTGTGATTCTAGCATAATTTTTGGCTATTTTGACAAATTCACTAGGCCAAGGCTCAATCTAGTACTTTATTATGTCGTGCATCACTTGGCTTAGACTAGGTCACAACTATAATTTTGTCCCCTATATTGGTTTATAGATATGATCTCATCTTCTCTTTCAAAAATTCAAATTGGTTGCATTTTAAGGCTAATACTCTTAAACTTGATCATAAGCTATCAATGTGCATGCCAAAAAAATTGAATTGTGCATCTAGGGCTTGTATTTAAGTTAACCACCCTACGCCACTTTAACACACATGAATTATTGGATAAAATGTAAGACACGATATTTGCATAAACACTTTGGAGGTTCAACACATTAACTACCCCACCAACATGAGTATCCAACATAATTCTTAAACTTTGTTTTGTCTTTATTAACTCAATATCAAGGGTTAACTGCTAACAATGAAGTTGATCACTCTACCTCATTATAATAGAAAGTCCCAATTGTGCTTCTTAGCACCACTAAGTTTTCCTTAAAATAAATATGCATTAAGAAAAATTCTCTTATGTAGGTAGTAAAGATCTATTTTTTCTTAGGATGGAATCATGTCATCCAAATATAATCACACCACCTAGATAAGATCACAAGTGTGATTGCATCTAAAACTCATGAACTTTCATATTTTACTCATCCATGTTCTCTATCCTCATATCCAATATTAGATCCCAACTCGTGTTTCTCTGTCACAATGTTACTTTAGTCTACGTCTATATTTTATTGATTTTGAGGTAAGTTCCCTAGTTGTAACTCATTCTATTTTCAACATATGCCTAATATCAATCTCAATTAATTCACTCCAATTGATTTTCCAAATCCATCTAATAATTCATCTATGGTTTAAATTAATTTTAAGATATTAGCTCTAGATGTTTTTACAAAAGTGTGTTCATTTCCTCTATAAGAATATATGTCCTAAATAACACGTAAGGTAGATATAACACAAAATTAATTATTGGCTTCTAAAGAGGTTTCATATAAACTAGAATTAGAATTAATGTCTTCTTACATATTTTTTATGTTTATACCATAGAGTACTTGTAACTTTGTTACTAACAAGTGTCAAGCTTAATTTGTAAATAAAAAATATTAGAGAAAATTGCACATCTTGTCATTTTTTTTCTTATTTTATGCCACTTTGCATGAATATCTTTGATGCATGACTCTAGCATATAATTTGACTCTTTTGATGCATTCACTAACCCTAAGTTTGAATGCAACACTTAGCTATACAAAATCATTAATTTCTAAATATGACTTAGTCTTGACAAGGCTATCTTTCATTTATTGGATTGTGTGCAAAATCCTCTCTCCTAGACTAGATTATGGGTACAATTCATTCCCTAATTTGTAAAATTCAAATTCCCACTTTCCAAGGCCAAGAATCTTGAAATATGTTTGTTACTCATCAATAGCTAGGGTTGTGTACTTAAAGGCATCGTCATGAGACAATAAGTATAAGAATCAATGATGAATATTACGATCATAGACTAAAAAACATCAAAAGAACACAAAATTATTCTTCTCTCATAGGAATTGGTCATTAATCCTTATTTCCTAGCATTAGACATTAGTAATAATCAAATTGATACCCATCGTCAACTTCATTATTCAAGCACATCACAAAGGAATACATCTAATATAGGACTAATTGAGCTACTCATTTATATTGTAAATATTGGGTGTTATATATGACAATTGTCATGGTTTTATTAATATAATTTGCTGGGTCTTAAAATAGCTACTCTGCAATCCAAGAACTCTTCTTACCTTTAGAGATGGAGGTTTTTAATCAAGAAGATAAAATAGGGATTCATCAATAGACTGAGAAGGGTTAAAGGCTAATTGATGAGATTGGGTAGTCTCTCCTACACTTTAAGCTTAGCTTAGAATTGAGAGGGTATTCCCAGAGATATCCTTAATAGGTTTTAAATCAATTAAAATATGACATGATTGCAACAATCGACAACTATTCCCAATATACACTTGAACCCTATAATTGTCACTATTTCAAGACAAACTAGTTGCATGAAACCTCTTAAATAATTGATTTAACAAATTGCACATGCACCTAAAGATATTGTACCATTATAATTCGTATGAATAGATTCCTTTTAAATTCATATATAATTGCAAGGTTCAAACATGTATGACATAGTTCTCCAATGATTTAACCATTTGAGGATTACTTGAAATTATTCCCTAGTTTGTAACAGTGAATCATTAATAGCATGCATTAATCCTAATTTAATACTATAGTTAATAAGGATGGAGAAGTTTCTTAAATGACAAATATTTGATCCTTCAACAATATGGATTGGTGCCTACTCCATTGAGCAATTGAGTCATAAATAAAAAAAAGCGTAATGAGATATATCAAATAAAAAATCAATTGAGCCATAATGTATTCACATAAAAATAAAATATTACATTCATACCATAGACATACTTAATAATCCATATAGAACAAGATAAAGGCCATTACAACATCATTGCAATGCAATAGAAGTTGTAATACTTTATCATTGCTATCAAAATTGTCACCATGCCATGCTAACCAAGGTCTTCACTATTCATGACATCAATTACTTTGATAGAGTACTATGTACAAAATTTTAAAATTATCAATCCAAGTCATCCACATATATTCTAAACTTCTCATGATCAATGACCATAAAAAGTGCCTAAATCTAGAAGTAAGAATAAGTTCAAGTCCCAAGGACACATAAAGGCCCATATTCAACCCTCACAACATAAATAATTAGTAGGTTTACACTGTGAACCAATAATTATGATTCTAAAATTCAGGATTTCAATTAGGAATAAAACTTCCATAGTGGATCCTTTGAATGGAGATCCCTTTTCTCTTGAACCCTAGTCTTCTCTCAAACCCTAGTTTTGCTAGTGAGATCTTAAACATGAGGAAATAAGTCGATGTTAGGGGAAACACTAACATTGTAAATTATGAGATAATGGAGGGAAACTCACACATTTATTTTTATAAGACACACACATCAATACATAATAGTTATTTACACACACAATTATCACAAAAATATGTATACGTGAATCATACTTGACATCCACAACACCCTTCTCCCATTTGGATGCCTTTAGTGTATTTTGAGATAGAATCATGTTCACACAACACATATTTAACTTCACAAGATTTATAACATTATTCCATATGGATATATTCAACACACAAATTCCACTTACTTTTACCTAGTTCATACATCGACATGGTGTTTTACATTCAATTCTTACACTTTAAATTAAAAAAAAATATTATTACTTACACAAAAACAACTGACACAAAGAGTTTATATATTTCTTATTGATTCCTACTAGGTTCACACTTCTATTTGATCTTTTTAGATTATAATTCTTTGCATAATATTTATATATTTATAATTTCCAACTCATTTCATTCATAAACAAAAACATATAGATAACCATTTATTTTATGCCACCACACCCATAATTTAATCATAATTATTTTGAAATAATGTAATGAAGTGATTGTTTCCTTTATTCTATCCAAATTTCCTTCCTTTCATAACATAACTATAGTGTCAAAAATTGTCACCCTTAACAATTTCACATTATGTTTTGTCCCCCTTTATTTATTGGACCTAATTAGGCTCCTAATTTCTTAAATTATGCATTCCAAAGCCTATTTTTACCATTTTCCGAAGGATTGCAAGCATTGAATAAATGCAAATAATTAATGTTTTGATCTTGAAACTAAATGTCTTGGCAGATAGTTCCAAGACCCATACACCCATGAGAATATGGCCCCCCCTATCTTGTCGAGGATCAATTTGTAATATGTTATTGATGACATATTATCATTCAAAATTAAAATTTCAAGTGTCAACTTTTGGAATCTAATTTTCAAGAAATTAGTAAAATTGCATATAAATACCTAGTTATTTTATCATTTAAAATCTAACAACTAAAACAAGTATTCATGCAAAAATACTATTGTCAAGAGCAAGTCAAGAGCAATGTTTCAGAACTTTATTGCAACAATTCAAGATCCAACTTTATGTCAAAGTTTATATGTGTTCATGTTGTAATTACTTTGTGAAGGCTAACATATTTTTGTAGGTATCCAAAGCGTTCAAGCATTCAAGCAAGAAAGATCCAAATCCTTGAGGAGATGTGTATCACTTCAGTCCTTCAAGGAAACCATTGAAGGGTGGTGAGTTGCAACACATTGTGATTTCATCATTCATTTCTTTCCATTATAATTTATTATTGAAATTTTTCAATTGTGGAAGTGGAAACACTTACACAAGATTTGATTGAGGCAAGCCCCTAAATGGCCCAATATTTATTCCCTTTGTGAATGTGCAGGTTATAAGTTTGAGGAGAATCAAGGAAAGTTTGAAGGAAATTCATTCATTGTTGCATTTGTTGTCATCAATTTTTTCAAGCCATGGAAACTCACCTACATAATTTATCGACAACATTCTGAAAAATCTATAACCAAGAATCAAGAGCTCATATCCAACATCAGAGGATTGCAAAATTAGCGTTAGGACCCCTCATTAAAGACCCATACACACCTAGGTGTCTATGTCCCTCTTTGCATGCTAAATTCAAATTTTGGTGATAGCTACACATCACTCTGATTCTCCCAGATCCACCTACAATTTGTTGAACTTCCATATGTTTATCTTTGAGATATTACATTTTTTCGTGCATTAGGTCATATAGTTCAATTAGGTTAATCATTTTAAATAATTTACAATCCATTTATAAGGCTCAAAAGAAGGAGATCCAGGTCTGATTGGCTCACCTTCATGGTTGATAGTCAATCTATTCACCTTGTTGATCTCCCTCTTTAATGAAACTTGGAAAAAGAGGGACCTCCTCCCATCACATCCTAGGTTCAAGTAGAATTCATCCCCTTTTCTTATGTTTCAATAACTAAGCTTGTTACCTTATCAAGTTAAAGTTGCATTCACACACAACTACTAATATTCAAGACATAAAATATAATAAGAAATATTTTTAAAGTTATTTTAAACATGCAATATTGGATAATAAAAATTTATAGTTGCTAAAAAATAAAAGTGAAAACACAAATTAAATTATGTAATACCATCTTTCAAGTCCTATTATTTCAAAAAGTGTTGCACTTACACAATCTACATTTTATTTTCTAACATAATATTATTATTCTCTTCACATCTCATTACCAGTCTTCACCTTAGAACATAAGAGCGCACACACAAATTAAATTTTCAAGAAAATTTTGATTCCTAAACAATCACCATATACAGGAAATACCTACACATATATTCTATCAAATGAAAGAATTCAATACACAATATTAATTTCTCTCTACACTACAACAAATCCCTGTGATTAGCTCCCTTTTTTGCTTCCACCCACTGTTTCAATGTATTTTTCTCCAATTTGCTGAAAATGTTGACGCTATTTGTCGGGTAGGTGCTATTTTTGGCATTTATTGCACCGACCAGAACAAGTAGGCACTAAATTCAGCGCAAATTAGCACCAAATTTTATGCCATGTTTAACGTCGGGTTCAACGCCAAGTTGAGCACCAAATTTAGCACTGAGTCTAGCAACGATCTTAGTGCCGAGTTTAGCTCCTGAGTTTAGCACCGATAATAGCGCCTAATTTAATGCCTAATTATGCACCTACTTTGGAGCGTACTTTAGCGCCTAGTCTGTCACCGAGTGTAGCGCCCTATTTTTTGGCTGAATTCATAATTGATTGGTCCTATGTGCATATCTTAGGGATTAGAACATATTAAATAAATAATATCAACAACACTAGAACATATCGATGGAAGGGAACACAATGTCCCACCGATGGAGTGATACATTAGACAATAACAAAGTTCAACATGTGGTGGAAGTATATCGAGGGAACAAAAGGCTATCGAGCCAACATAAAGTTTGGTTCCCCCGATGTAATGATAAAAGGCTGAAGGCATTAGAGGAAGTGACACTTATCGGTGGAAGGATAACAAGAGTCTCCTTGATGAACTGATAAGACCATGAACCGTCAAGTACATGTTAAGGAAGGATATTAGAGGAACTAGGGCACATCGGGGAGACATTATCTAGCGTCCTGCTGATACCTCGAAAGGAAGGAGTTCATCGATGAAGAAGGTGGTTATCAGTGAAAATGGAATCATGGTCTCATTGATGCAACAATGATGATTATTTTTGACTGATGTGACATCTCATTTATATCATTGAGATATTCAAAATAAATGATCTGCCCAATGACAAGATTGATTGCAAGTGGAGCATTTATGAGCTAGAGCTGAGTGAATTATACCTTAATTTGATCACATCTTTTCATTAAGACTTGAAAAGGATTTGCTGGACGTGGGAGTAGAGTAAAGGAGGTTGGGAATTCGCCATTATTGCACAACTTAGAACTAATGAAAGCAAATCCAAGTAAGTATACAAAAATCGACTAAGAAGTTGCTTCTATATAGACTTATAAGAAAATTGAACAATGGAAGAAAGCTCAGAAACACGAAAAAATTAATAAACAAAAAATAGAGAAAATACTTCTAAACTAGGACTTAATTGACCAATGCTCGGGGTCAGGGTTGAGACTTAAAAAGGAGTGCACAAAAAAATCCTTCCATGGATAAGTTATGGGACAAGCACAAAGGTTTAGGAGATGCGTGGACACTATGGCGGGGATATGAGCTATTCATATACCATTATAGGAAATAGTATAGGTTTCAACCAGTCTGCAACCCGTGGAGATTGAACTTAGGAAGATTAGTGATACCCAATGTGTTTGTTAATACAAAGCTGGTTAAAGCTCCAGCAAAAAAATATGACCCTAAAAGAAGAGCTATTCAATCACATGATGGGTCCGACATTCTCATTATCTCCAAAGATCTCATATCTAATGTTTTTGAATTGGAATGCTCTCTGAATTTACCATTTACAATCAAAGACCTTATAACAAAGTACTGTCACATGGACACGAGCTATAAAAGATGGAAGCTACCACTACATAGGCCCAGGGATGAAGGTAGCCAGCTCAGAAGGTTTTCTAGTAATGAAAACCCTCCATTTCGTGAGGATTTATTTGAAGAATATTTTCAATATACATATTATTGATCTAGACAAGTGTTAGGAGTAGAGGTCCCACCCCTCATGCCAATTGCCCCAATGGTCCTAGCTACAGACATACAAAGCAAAGATACCAAACCATTTGACTATGATAGTTATTTAGCCAATGCTCTGAACCATGGGATGAGAAGTATCAAAAGCAATAGTGGTAGCAATCATGATTTCAAACATTACTCTTTGTTTATGCATTTGTTTCTACATGAAGGAAAAGTTAGAAGGTTCTGGGGAGAAGAATTAAAGATATGAGATGTAGATGAAAGTGGGAATTATAAACCTATACAAATGTGGACTTCCATATGGGATAACATATATGGTAGATCACACTATCTGTACTTTGAGGAATATTTTGTCAAGCCATTGTTGAAATTGTTGGGACATCCATGTAATTATAACCTGTCCCCTGAAATAGAGAAATTCTTAAGATCAAAGGAAAAGGACCCCAGGAAAAAGGTAAATCATAATTGGGGGGATTGGTATGCATTTCCTGATTGCACTATGATTAGAGTCTATGGGTTTGAAGGAGCCCCACATCTATTGCCAAAAATAATTCTAGACATAATAGCCTATTTGGAAATTGTGAGACAATTGGCTAAATCTGATGCAAAACATCTTAAGAGATATAATAATAATTCTACCATGCCTAGCACTTTGTGCTTTGGAGATTTTACAGTAGCCACCAGTGAAGGGTATGGAGAAATTGATACAAAATTGGCAAAATACAATTTACCGTTGGGTAATGAAAGAAAGAATTTTGATACAAAGGGTTTTATTCACAAGGCAAAATTGTCACAAGGAATATCAGGATATGAACACCAATTCTCTGTTGATGATGTAATAAGAAATTATGATGAGGCCTCAACAAAAGACAAGATGACTGCATTTAACAAAGTTGTGCTTGCTGAGACCTAGAAGAAAGGAAATGTCCCATCCTATTTAGGGAAATTTAATGAAGTACATGATCCTCTGGAAAGAGTTGAGAAAATCATCACTCATGTGGATGAGATAATAAAATATGTACCCCAGATGTCTTTGAAGCACCTCAGACAACTTATTCAGGAATGTAGGCTAAGGACATAGAGCCTCTTGATTACATACCTTCACAACCCACTCCAGAAATGAACTTCTCTGTAGATACAACAATGCGTGAAGAAGATGAAGAAGAGAGTGATGAGGTCAAACACATAAGCGCCCCTATAGTTACACAATATGAGCCACCTCCAGAACAAAACATTGTCAAATTTGAAGCATCAGATGAAATCTCTGATGACGTGAGAGTCAAGGCCATGCAAGAATTTATTTATGACAATGATATTGTCAAGAATTCTGAATTTAAATCATTTGTTTATGAGCATAAAGGCATAATTATAAGACAAAGGATGAAGGATATCACTCTCGAGCAAGAGGCAACCACCTTGGAAGAGTTGAGAAAAGAAATAGACAAAGAGTTAGAATCTATCACCTTCGAAAGGGGAAAATAATTACTTCAAGAGGCTTGGGTACTACTCTTACTAGGATGGGATATTAGCTTTGCAGTAGTGTTCAACAGTTTTAGGAAAAGAGGAGACACAAAAATGCATCTAACAGAAGAGGCAAGTGATAAAATGTACTCAGGATCATGGTACAACCTAGATGAAGCCACCTTGCTAATTTGGGCATTGCATCCTCAAGATAAAATGCCTGTTCTCATTAGTAATCCAAACCTAGTGTTTGGAAATATTTTGGTCCATAGGGTAGGGGACACTAACCCCATTGAAACAACTGAGCTAAACATAAATTTTACAAAATTCACTAAGGCATAGATTGAAAAACTGGTAAAAGAAAATGATAAATTAAGGAAGGAGGTGGCTAGTCATAAAGATAAAACATCTTCCTCTTCCAGATCAAAATTATATTCTCCATGGTTAGAGAGTGACAAAAGAATATTAGATGCATTAGTAGATGTAGCTTACTAGAAACACTGTCATTAGAAGTCTCAAGAGAAATGCAAGAAGCTGAAAACAGGAATAAAAACCACTAAATATAATGTTGTGTTTGATATGATCAAAGAAAGATTCAACAGGATGATGAATTGTGTTGATGAATATTGGATTTTTTTTAAAGAAACACACTCAACACTTGTGGAGAATGGAAGATTGCAAAGACAGATGATTGACAAAAGGGAGGAGCTCCAAAATGAGAAATCCATGAAAGGTCAGATATTGCAAACATACAATAAGCTGGTGGAATCACACAAGTACGACAATAGGCTCAAAGAGGACCTTGACTATTTTGATTTGCATCCCGTAGTCCATGATAGCCTTGGAAATCCTAGGGAGAAAGATGATTGGAAGGATGAGCTCGCCATGTATGTACATACTACATTGCAATAAATAAACGATGAAGAGACGGTGTTACAAAATACACATAAAAAAATTGAATAGATGATGTATGTGGAATATGATATGAAGGGTCCAATTTACAATGTGGAAACTTATGCTGAGGAGGAATACACTCGTCATCTCTCTGCCATCAACTTGTTCATCAACCAAACCAGAGATGCAAAAATTACATAGGGGCAACCATTGGAGCTTAAAGACCAACCGACATCATAAAGAAGATACACTCTGCAGGTGGTGCATTATCATGGAGTAGGAGCCTTGAACATATCTTAAGTGGTCATGGGTACCTGCTGGAAGATTAATGGATCAATGCATTCGTCTGCTAAAGTGTTATGTTTTCATTTATGTTAATTAACTATTTGTCATCAAACAACATAACTATTTTTTATAATGCATATTATTTAAAAGGCAATATAATGGAGATGACTAATTATAATTCATAATCCATTTTCCGTGTTCAATTGTTGTGTCAAATTTTCATGCTTATTTATTGCTTTGTTGTCTCTAAAGTGGTCTTTTCAAGTTATTTAAATCTGCAAGATTTATTAGGGCACATTTGTTGTTACTGTGTGGATGCTTTGATTGGTTTCTGGTTAGGTGTGAATTAAAGTCCTTTCAAATAATTTATTTTAATTGGCTCCTATTAAGGATTAAAAAATCCTTTTAGAGAAATTGTTTTGATTGGTTTCCATCAACTTAAGAATTAAAATTCCTTTCATACTTCCACAATAACTTGAGGGGATAACACTGGGATTATTAAAGAAGAGCACTGTAATATCAATTGAAGCAATATAATGGGGACCATATTATTATCAAAGATTCTCCATGACTGTGTCATCATTCTATATTTTTCTTATGTTTTCCATACTTATTTCTTCTTATATTTGAATGAATATGAGTTATTGAGCCTCAATATTGTGCTTATGTGAATGAATATGCTGAAACAATAATGAATTTATTGTGTATGTTGGTAGATCTGCTATTTTTTTAAAAATTTGAGCTTATTTTGCCTTGTTACATGTTCAACATAAAAATGGAAACTATTTAAAAATAATAAAGTTAATAAAGTTTCTTATTTAAATAATTGTGAGTTACATGCATTAATATTTTATTAACTTTTGTGTCTTCACAAACATATGTTGATACAAAATGAATGGAAGAAGCATCCAAGTAATCCTAATTTTTTCTGCCAACAATTCACACCAAAGATTGAACAATTTAAGGATATTGCAATAGGTAATTTTTATTGACACAAATAATATTACTGAAGCATTTCAAAGTTTAGGCCATAAGAATCATCCCTTTTTAAACATGGATTGCAAATAATTCTGAAAATTTAGAAGTCTTGGTCATTAACATTATTGTCTGCTACAATGCCATCTAGTGTATCATTTTCAATTTTTCATATGTTCTTTCAAGTAATTAATATTATCATCATCCTCATCTTGATCTTCATCATCTTCATCATCATTGATATTTGACTGTAGACCATCTATATTGTTACCAAATGTATTTGGATCATCATTTTCTCTACCATCCATATTGTTGTCTTCCATAACATCATCTAACTCTGTATTGTTGTCTTCTTGTTCCTGAACATAACCATCTTCAACACCATCATGGATACCAATTTATTCGATGTTCTCTAATCCCTCTCTCTCATTTTGTTGGACATCATTGTTTTGCTCAGTATCTGCTAATGAATCGTCAAATACATGCCTTAATCTTGGATCATAATGTATGACAAACATCCATTTCGGGTACAAAATATCTTCATATAAAATAACCTGCACATGAACGAAATACATATATTAGATGTATGTTAACAATTTTACTGATTAATAAACATATGTATATATTCACAATAAACTATGAATTAATAGATAAATGATCACTACTGCTTCTTGTTTGAGTTAAAGAAATACCCACTCACAATGAATTGGTAGAACATAAGTCTCCTCATCCTCTGGTAGGAAGCATGAGGAATCTATAGAAAAAAATCCACTATGGGTATCATGTGTTCGTGTCCTCTCAAATGCTTCATACCATCTACACTTAAAAATACAATATTTAAAAGAGCGGTAATCCAACTAAATAATTTCTTGTATTTTCCCAACATATTGTAGATTCCCTTCAATTATATTCTTCTTTTGAGCTTGATCGATTGGATTGCTTGAAGTCAACCATGATGCCACAATCGAAGGATCGTCTCTTTACATCTACACTTTCTACATGATAATGTCAACCATATGCCCACAATGTTGGATATTTCCTCACCTGTGAAAGACCATTTATTTAAGTGAAAACAAATATAATGACGAATATCAAAATAGTTAATAGTATCAAAACTATAAGGAAACAAAATTTTGTAAAATTCAAACTGTACCTTTCTTTCACATCCTCTAGACATGTTGTTTTCATCTTCTATTATGTCTGAATGTATACCTGCATCTTCTATTTGATTTTGAATTTGTTCAGTAACCCATTCTAGTGTGCAATCTTTGCCCCATTCCCCAAGCAGATTAGTGGGAAGTGGAGTATTCCTTGGGTTCGATCTCTTAAACTCTCTCCTTGCTTCTAACACTTCTCTCTTTTTATCATACAAATCAATCCATTTGTTCATAAAGTCCATGTGGTACAGAATGAACTTGTTAAGTATAGAAATTTCGTCTACACCTATTACATGTCAACATGCTTATTTTAAACTCTAAATGTCATGCTATTAATTTGATAAATAAATTACAGAGTAAATTAATGATTGTAAGAAAAACAACCACATTGATTGTGAATTTACTTACTAATTTGTACTTCAACACCATTATATTGTGGTTTTTTTCCATCAATAATATCTGATGCTCATTCTTCATCTCAGATGTGTGACCCATCTTCAAAATCCTTACCAAGGAATTCACACAGGAAGAAAAATGCTTCATTCAATACATACCCTTCATCCATGCAACCCTCTGGATGTGCCTTTTGTCAGACATATCTTTGAAGAGTTTTCATATACCTCTCAAAGAAAACATCCACCTCATTGATACGACACCCACCAATTCAATATCATTGACTAGGTGTATAAGTAAATGGACTTGTAGGGAGCTCCTTCTCAAATACACATACAATTTCTACAGTTTCCTTCTTCCACTTTGGAACTCCACATTCGTGGATCTCCTTGGTGGTCACCCACCTAATATAAGAATATTAAATTAGTATGAACCTTTAGTCAAAAATTAAAATGCAATATAATATCTCTTTGTCTCTCACATTTATGAACATTTCATATAACCACATACCTTGTAAATGCTGACAATCGACTTATGGCATTCCTTAAGTCAACTGTAAGACAAGAACCCCCCCTAATTTCCAATGACATGATATGCTATCAAACACATTTATGAAAAGGTCATTAGTAATTTTTTCTCACACAACAAAATATCAAAATATATTTAGTACTTAATCAATGTTACTAATAAATGTTAAATGATGATATATAATACCTTCATAAAATTATGAAAATCATGTGTTTTAAATCTTGTGATATGTCCATCAACTGTAAAATCTTTAGCCAATGATGACCCATAACCAGTAGGTGTCCTTATTGAACGGATGGCATTTTTTAGTTGGTCTAGCTATTTTTTTTCAAAATTCATGGAGCTTCTGCATATGTTTCATTTTCCCTGTTTGGCCACAAATGCTTTCTATCAATTTTGGTACGTGAAAGAACAATATATCTCCTCAAAGACAAGGCGTCCTTCTCTTTTCCTGATATATGTTAAAATATAGAATCTGGGACATTTTTGAAGATATGCATAGGATCTAATAGGTGAGATATTAATAGATCCTTCTAGTAAGGGAGCTCATAAAATATGGATTTCTTTTTCATTCCTTCTAGCATATTGACTATAACTTTTTATGGTTCTTGAATTGAATCACCTTGATCAAACAAATCCTCCCAAACTTTCAATTCAACATCTTCATACTTCTTAAGTCAATCACCTCGACCCATAATCATGGGAGGGCCTCTATTTTCAACTTTTCCATCAAATTGATTCTTCTAGCGATTTCTAAACCTATGATCTAATGGTAGAAAAACCTTGTTGTTTGCGTAAATAAATTTATCTAGATCTTTAGAATACCACGCTTGAAATTATTCTACACATATTGGACATGCAAATATCCCCTTTGTTTGAAGCCCTGCAATTCAACAAGTAATGTTAATAACATAAAAAAATAGTATAAAAATAAGTATGAAAGTTGGGATGAAAATAAATTATGAGTGTAAATACGTAAATATTTTATCTTACCAGAACAAACACCAAGTCCCGGGAAATCATGAATAGTCCAACATAGCACACCATAAAACATGAAGGACCTATTTGATGGAGGATGTGATATGTAATACATTCTTATGCCTTTCCATAACAGTTGCATCTCATCAATAAAAGGCGCAAGATAAACATCCATGTTTTTAACTTGATGTTTTCCTGGAACAATGAGAGTCAGCATAAGGTTTTCCTCTATGTGTTTCATTTCTTTGGAGTCATCTTGAATTTGCATGAATCCATATTTACTCATGTTCTTTGCATGCTAGTCCATCAATTGTGCAAGTGACTTGCAATGAAACATTCATTAAATTCTAGGTATAATTGGCATGTGACATAAAACCTTCTTTGGAACTATAGGACCTTGTACATTTGTACAATATCTTTTCTCTTTGCATACATGGCATTCTACCTTATTTTGATATTCATCTCTATATAAAATGCAATCATTTTTACATGAATGAATTTGCTTATATTCAATCCCCAACTCAACTAACAACATACGCGCCTCTCTGCAAGTTGATGGAAACACATTCTCTTCAAGGAATATTTTAGTTTTTAGTGCCTTGAAAGATTTCCAGAGATTAAATCAATTGAATGTTTGACTTATGATGAACATGTTTGATATGTCAATCTATACTAGGAATATTTATATACAATATATGGTTTTAAAATCCCCTTAAAGAAATATAAACGAAGTCGATGAATGTTTATGAATTGTGTACACCAATTGACAATGGAAAGTAAGAAATAGATTTCAACTCACTTTAGTAGGGTAGTGAATCCTTTGTCTGACCAACCGAATAGTGAATTTATTTCTAATAATATTAATGTGCATGCTAGTTGTGAGGTTCTACTTGCACCCGATTTGAACATGGGTGTCTTCACTACTTGCTTGATGGAGTCTTTCAGGTTGATATCATCAAAATTACGTTGGTGGTAATTACCCCTGCTATCATCGTTACTATCAGCAATATGATCATTATTTTCATCATTGTTTCTATCTCCAAAGAAACCTACAAGCATTTCATTCAATCCTTCTTCATGCACTGCATTTTCACTATCATGATCATCATCATTAAGGCTCCTAGGTGGCATCTCATCGGTGTATGCAGATCTCATCAACTCTTCAAATTTCTCAGGTGGTAATAATCTCTTCAAACTTTCTCTTTTCGCCCTGGTATGGCTTAAAGGATGGTTTGGATCATCCCGTCTAAATATTAATAACCCAGTTGGATCATGGGTATTAGTATGTGTTTCATCAACATATTCTACCTATCAACAAACATAAGCATTATTTAATGTTTGGCAACAATTGGATAAATCATAAATGTATCAATTTCAAAGAAATATAATCAAATATGGCTTAGAAAATAAAAATAAAAATTGTATGAACATATATACATCAATTGAATAATGAAATATTATTTTATAGACTACCTTTTTTATACAATAATTTAAATAAAACACAATTTTGACAACATGGTTTATAAAACATCAGTCCACACTCACTTATTATTCATTGGTTTTCTGCCCTTAAGAACATCCCTAGGGAGACCTTGTTCTTCCCTTTTCTTTCGTGCATGAGTGTATTTTAAGAATGGGTAATCAATCAACAACTCATCCCCAATGGTAATGTTCTTAATAGCCTCAACCATTATAAATATATCAACCTCTCTTTCCATATCTCCATCTTTATAATTTATAACCTCAAAAAATTGATAATTTAGTCTTACATTAGGGTCCCTTCCCTTACTACTATTTATAAATCCTGTGATATTTTTGTGTGTGTATGCACGCCCATCTATATACATTAATGACCTCTATTAATTTATTTTCCACTTTCCAATTGGAGACGATGTGTATACATATTCAAATTTAGACCATATGCTGACATGCTAGGCTTATATTCTGCTAGTCTTCTCCATTCACCACTGTAATATGATGGACCATAATATGGCACTAATATCCTAGTGGTTTGTTTTGAATTTTTTCTATGTTTAGATCCCACATGTACATTTTGGACAATAAAGAGGCCTAGATTCACTCCATGAATATTGGAGGGTCGTATCATGTAGTTGTATCCCCAAAACTGAAACACCTCCTACACTCTACGAAGTTGTTGATCACTAGGCCAAGCACAATATAGTTGACGATCAAATGTATCTTTGTAAATTGATCTCAAAATCAGTGGAAAGTCATCATCTCCATCAAATTCATTCTCATAGGGTATGTAGTTCACCTTCCCCCTGTCTTTAAGCAAATTATGCATCTTTAAACCAGTTCTTGTTCTATAACTTGTTTTCATCAATTCCTCATCTTCCGAGTTGGTATATTGGCACATATTTTTGTTAGATGTATCATCTGATAAATGATAATTTCCCTCTAGGTTGGAAGTCGGTGATCTAGGAAACTTTAAACCAAGAATTTTATCCTGCAAGTATCCATTGAGAAAAAAATATTTATTTAAATAATATAAAAACAAGTTTAAACAAAGTATACATGTTATTTATATCAAATTCAAAAATTATTTACCACAGTTCCTATTGGATTTGAATCGATTGTAGGAGGCATACTACCGATTGGAATCTCATCATATATGTAATGTCTTTGTACAATTACTCATTTGAATTATTTCTTTCCATGACATACGAAACATCCACAAACAACAATTTCTCAAAGTATTCATCCCATGTACTATAGTCCTAACCAACCTCTTGTTCAGTGCAATCATCTATTGTGTCTGGAAGATCCATTGTCATATCCTCGAACACTTTAACATTTTTAGGTCCACATCCACGTACACATCTTCTTCTTTTTCTAGTTGAATGCTTAGGTTTTGCATTTGCTCTAATCTCCATCTAAAATAATCAACAACATGCATTAATTTATGTCAAGATTGGATAATACATTATAAATTTCAATAATATTGTGAAAAAAGATGGACGTATCACAAAATGCCATCAAATCATTTTTTCCTAAGTTAAGTCAAAATTTGAGTACCTGATGTCCCACTTCATCCATTCTATCCTCATTTGATATGACATGATCTATTTCCATGGCCTCGTCTCGCCCCTATAATACAAAACATAGTAAATAATGTTTACTACACCAATTATATCATTTCAACGAATATGCTATCCAAAACAAAACCTCACTTTAGTCATATATTTTCTCAAAGTATTCATCCCATGTACTATAGTCCTAACCAACCTCTTGTTCAGTGCAGTCATTTGTTGTGTTTGCAAGATCCAGTGCCATATCCTTGAACACCTAATGTCGTCTACGTAATTTAATAGTTTTAGGTCCATGTCCAGGCACATATCTTCCTCTTTTGCTAGTTGAAATCTCAGGCTCTACATTTGCTCCAATCTCCATATGAAATAATCAACAACATGCATTAATTTATGTCAAGATTGGATAATACATTATAAATTTCAATAATACTGTGAAAAAAGATGGGCGTATCACAAAATGCCATCATATCATTTTTTCATAAGTTAAGTCAAAATTTGAGTACTTGATGTCCTGCTTCAGCCGTTGTGTACTCCTCATTTGACATGACATGATCTGTTGCCATTGCCTTGTGTTGCCCCTATAATACACAACATAATAAATAATGTTTAGTACACCAATTATATCATTTCAACGGATATGCTATCCAACACAAAACCTCACTTTAGACATATATTTCACATATATTTCACACTTTAGATGACTCATCTAGTTGTATAGGGGTCATTTATGAGTTCACAAATCTAACCTCTATTAGTTTTGCACCCACAAAATTGACATGGGATAAGGAATAGATAAAATAGGGAACCATGATTGCTCCCTTGGAACATATGAAGATGAAGTAATTTAGGATCAATTTATTTATCAACTTCCAAGCAAAATACATCATTTTGCTCTACTAGGCACTAAATTAGACGCACTTTGCACCGAATTTTGCATCCTAGACAGATTACATTTTTTGGCTGAAAAGTGACGCTAAATTAGGCACACTTTGCTACATCGACTATGGCGTTGACTACTGAACCAAGAACAAAAAATTGAAACTTCCTGCGTCAAGAAGGAAGAGATGACAAGAGAAAATAGTCGCGCAAAGGAAGAGATGACAAGCGAAAAAATCTGTGCGAAGGAAGAGAGGACAAAAAAGGGAAACACGACGCGAAGGAGGGCTACAAGCAAGTAGATCAGAAATTCGATCTAGTTTGTGACACCATAGGTAACCTTACAATTTGTTTTTTTCGTTCCCACAAATATTTTATAGAACAATGAGCTCGTGGTTTCGAATTGATTATGCACACACATTCATTTTCTTTCTAATTAGTGGATGCGAATCGAGCATGGCGCCTATCTGTGTTAACTCTCAATAAAACCACACTCTGCGCCCTTTTTATCCCCTAAAGATTACCATTCTATATAGGTGCGCAAGCGTTGATTTTCTTACAATACATTTGTTTCATTTTGCATATATTTATATCCTTTTAAATATATTTATATTCTAGATAGGTGCGCAAGAAATTGATTCATAAGCATTTAAATCCAAAAAGACAGTCATTCAAGGTAAAAATTTCATACCACAAAGTGGATGAAAACTTTCATACCTGACAGTGTGTACTTTGTTTGCCTCCATAGTCTGGACAAAAATAATTTGCCATAGGTTGCCTCAAAATGTCAAGCGATAGAGGGAAGAGAAAAAAGGGAGCAGACTCTGGCCACAATGAGGTAATTCATTGTCAATTTATAGATTTGTAAATGTTTCCCTTGTTTCTTTCATTTTTACTTTTTAAATTTAAAAGAAGAAATTTATTTTATATCTATATATATAGGGACATGTGACTGACAAAGATAAAGAGGCATTGGCTTCCATATTGGGGGCAAAGGCAGTGAACAAATTGGATGATGTGCATTGGACAATGCTTGCTAGATACATAGAAAACCGATCTAGTGAAGCCCCTCAAACATTGCAACCAAATCAACTGTGTCAAAGGGAATCAATTGATTCCCCAAGCAGTCCTGGATTGAGGAAAAATATCCAGGAGGAAATCAGTAACATTAAACTCTGGGAATGTAGAACATGGACCAGAGGATTCCATTGTCCCACCCACTCTTGGGACACATACTTCTTGAACCACAACAAGTTTTCAATCTTGCATTGATACCTTCAATAGCAAGATAGAATATGATGTGGTTTCAGGGGAAGTCTGAATGACAACTGTTGGAAAAGGGTTTGTGAATAGGTTGAAGGTATCATGCCTTCAACGGTTCAAAGACCATCTACGTTTTCCATTCTCAAAGATATCCATACACCTGCAAAAATCAGTTATCAATGACATGGAGACTGAATTTGGCATAGGTTGGTCTGTGAAGAAGGTAAAGCTACAAATGTTTCAAAATTGCAAGAGATTTCGGTGCAACCAAACAAAGAAGATATAAAATCCCTCCCGAGCTAAGGCTAAAAAAAATGCCACTTGATGTAAGTCTCAAAGTATGGAAAGAGCCTGTAAAAGCATATGAGAAGTCCAAAGCACAAAGGAAGTCCAATGAGGAGAGTATGCAGGTATTTTATTTTTCTCATAAGATTATATCAAATTTATTAAACGATTTTTAAATTTTATTTGTGCATAGTTAAATTGAATTATTATATGTTTCAAGACAAGGCCTCCAAGGCTAGGCTTCAAAAACTTTGTGCCACACATCACAGTGGCTAGAAAGGTTTACAGGCCTTGATCTGTAAATTTGTAAGTATATTTAATATGTTAAATGATATTTTTTTTAATTCCTAGGAAAAAGTAAATGATTTCATATCAATTAGTTTAACTAGTCCATGTGCCATGATTTGACAGGAGGAGAAATATGGCTAACATCCAAAGCAATTTGAAAAGGAAAAGTTACAAAGTAAAAAGTGGGCCGATTTTTTAATCTGGATGGAGAATGAGGTATCAATAGTTGACTTTCAGTTTCAATAACTTAGTTGGATATTGTTGTGTTAATATGTCAATTTTCATTTCTTGTGTTGAGTTGTTTATTGATGTGTAGGATGAGTTCTAAAGTGATTCTCTATTGGCCCTAGATCCCACTCAATTGTCCCATTATTTCATGTTGAGGAAAAAAATTATCGTTTTCCTTAAAGGGTAGTGGGTGATGTTCATCCCTTATTTTCATCGCATATTTTAATTAATGACCATTGTATTTTAATATCTCTTAAGTGTCCTCATTTAAGTTATGAGTTGTATCATTTGAGAAACTTAGTCCCATGTTGATTTGATTTATCTTCTTTTCTCTCAAACATGGTATCGCAAGGAGTGCTTCCTTGAATTCATGTTGCCATTCTACTAAGTGATCCACATGCATCTTTGCCATCCTTCCTCATGATGCTGCCATTCTTTTAACATGTAAGAATATTTTGATGCATCTTGGTACGAATCTTATAGATCTTACACATCCTTGTTGTCTACATCACTTGGCATAGCTAACTAGCCACTTAATTTGTCCATCTAATTTTAAAAAAGGAAGTAAATTACTATCTTCCAAGTTAAAAAAACTCCATAAATAAAGAAATCAACAATAAAAAACTTGCAACATGATCTAATCAACATAGAGAAGCGTGTAATATTAGACTTCTTAACATTCAAAAGATAAATGGAATGTCCTTAACACCAAGTAGAGCTATCTAAAAACACAAACGTGCTCCTACACAAAATGGCCTAATGGCTGGTTGTCATAGAAGTCAAACTACCGAACAACACTAATCAAGTTAACATATATGCATCATTTGCATAAATAGATGAACCATTTATGTGCATGAATAAATAGGAGGATGTAGATGAACTCAATTCATCTGACTTTATTCCTCTTGGAAGGAATTCCTCTTCAATCTCTAATATCAGGTGCTTGAGATATCCCTGTAGCTTTTACCTTTTATCATCACCTTTCCTCTTCATTGTCAAACTCGTATCCTTTTTCCTTATCTGCATTTCTAGCTTTGACTTCTAATTCATCCCATGTTTTACCTTCCTCCCCTTCTTATTCTTCTTCTTCGTCCTCATCTAATTCCACAAGAGATTCATCTTCTGAACCTTCCTCATCTGATTTTGATTCCTCTTCTACATCAGAGGGTTCATATCCTTGATTTGACTCTTCTAAATTATCAAATTCAGAATCACTAGCTTCTATATTCAAAAATTCCCAACCACCATCTTCAATAAATTTGTCTGGATCATCAGTAATAGTCTTCAAAATTAGCCGGCAGTTCAAGTTCATTATGCTTTCAAAATAATTTATATCCATGGAGTCCAACCATTCCTTGATGCCATCAAGTGAAGATTGAGGAATGTCATCAATGGAGTTCAACCATTTCTCTTACTCGCTTGATAAATCCTTGAAAATTGGCATTGATTTTATTTTTCTTGTCCCTCTCTTGTTGTTCTTCCTCAATTTCATCAAGATCATACATTGACCTTCTTGCCCCTCCTAAAGTTTGGACCACATCCATTACCTCCACATAAAACTGGACATCCTTGGTCTTCTTGGTTCCCATGCCATAATATGGTTATGCAAATGAAAATGAAGCAAAGTAATCACTTTTCTTTCTCTTCCATGAAAACCAAGTTGTATAAATGGTATATCAAAATCTACTTAAAAATATTTTAGATGAGGCTGCTCCCATACCTCTCTTACTCGCTTGAAAAATCCTTGAAACTTTGCATTGATTTTATTTTTCTTGTCCCCCTCTTGCTGTTTTTCCTCAATTTCGTTAGGATCATACATTTGCCTTCTTGCCCCTCCTAAAGTTTGGACCACATCCATTACTTCCACATAAAACTGGACATCCTTGGTCTTCTTGGTCCCATGCCATGATATGGTTATGAAAATGAAAATGAAGCAACGTAATCACCTTTCTTCCTCTTCCATGAAAACAAAGCTCTCTAAATGATATATCAAACTCTAGTTAAAAATATTTTAGATGAGGCTACTCCCATAGCTCTCTTACTCGCTTGACAAATCCTTGAAACTCTGCATTGATTTTATTTTTCCCGTCCCTCTCTTGCTATTCTTCCTCAATTTCGTTAGGATCATACATTGAACTTCTTTCCCCTCCTAAAGTTTGGACCACATCCATTACCTCCACATAAAATTGGACATCCTCGGTCTTCTTGGTTCCCACGCCATGATATGGTTATGCAACCACAATGTTAGCAAGGAGCAATGAATAATTCTATGTTTTGGGGTTACCAATCTGCAACTGCAAATTATGAAACCCAAGTGATAAATTAAAATCCATTGCAACCTTCACAATTTTATCATTTCTTGAATTAAAACTTAAACCAGACTCTCAAAATTCGATCCCTATTCCTATTCCTGCATACTTTGTAAGATGAGGAAAAAGTTCAGGGCCATCTCTTTGAACTACCTCCATAGTTATCTTATATTAACATACATGAAGATGAACATGATATGATTATATACATGAAAAGGTCACTTAAAAATAGTATAATCAAAGTAAAAAATGTCTTGAAGAACTATTGATGGTTATATCGGCCCTTCGGGGGAATGCCATAATTCGTTCCACCGATGTTTATCTATTACAACAATGTGTTTAATTTTGTTGAATCTATCAGTATATCGAGGAGAGCACCTTAGGAGTCAGCCCGATAGGGTATTATTACTCTGATACTAGGTTGTGAGCTATTTTATCGGGCCATCGACGAGGCTATGATGGGGGTTCCGTTGATGAAGCATTGTTAGGTCGATGGTATTGAATTTCACTAGGAATAGGGGAAAGACTACGAGATTTCAATTTTATGGGTGCAATGGAGGCTATAATATGGATTTGGTCACACAAATTTCTACAATTTGTATTGATCATAAAATTAAAGTGTGGTGTATTTTTGTGGTATATGGAAGGTAGGTGAGGTAGAGGCTAGTGGAAAATGCCATATTTTTCCAGTCCCAACACCTTGAAACTCTACATTGATTTTATTTTTCCTGTCCCTCTCTTGTTGTTCTTCCTCAATTTCATCAGGATCATACATTGACCTTCTTTCCCCTCCTAAGGTTTGGACCACATCCATTACCTCCACATAAACTGGACATCCTTGGTCTTCTTGGTTCCCACGCCATGATATGTTTATGCAAATGAAAGTGAAGCAAAGTAATCATCTCCTTCTCTGCTAGCTAGAAGAATGCATGCTTAATGTTTTGATACATGATATTAGCCCTCTCTTCTGCTCTCATTGTTGAATACCGAAATCCATTATGGTGGCCCTCCAGAGTTCCAGTCATCTTTCTTCCTCTTCCACCAAATGCTAGCCTGATCCACAAGTCTACCAGCCTAATTGCCTTTGTTTTTGAAAGCTGAAGTTTCTCCCGAGTCACTAGTGTAGCTCTCTGTACCTTTTCAGACTCTTTCATTTCTATAGATCGTCTGTGGGATTTAATAATTTGTACCACATGGTTGATGTGCTTTGAATCCTTGGATCTAAAGGAAATTTCCTTAACATAAATACTGTTACAGAATTTCAATGTTGGCATGTAGTTGGCGTTAAAGCCGATACTTGGAAAATTGAAAATTATCCTTATATAAGAATTCCCTCCATCTTGTTGGCTTGTAACACTCTTGGTGGTGGCTACATGAAATGGAACCATGATGCCATATATGGGTACTAGAACAACATCATTTTTTGTATCAACCTAAATCATGAGCTCTCTAGAAACGGGGATATCTTTTGCATTTGTGTATGAAACCATCTCATTGGATGGCTTGGAAGAGCTATGTCCATCTCTTATACCAATGCCCCCTATAGTTGAAGCCTCCTCATTCTTTTGCAGAGGGTTGGCACTTAAGGTTATGTAATAGAATTTATAGCTGATAGTTAAATTGTATACCAATTTTTTTTATGATCTTTACTAACGTTTATTAGAATTGTTGCATGTTTTACATCATTTGAATCACATATTAGCTGTAACTTTTTTGAAATTTTATTATGGTATGTGCACTTTGATATGGGTATGTGCAGGATCATGATGGACCAAAAAGTGGTGATATGTAAGTGATATGATGGCCCATGTGGCTGACGAATTTTTTCTTACCCAAAATTAATGAAACAAAAAGGATTTTTAAAGAGATTCCCAGCTTTCCACCAATATAAATTATGCTTTACTTTGAATTTAATAAATTATTATTATTTAGTTTCTATTTGAATTATGACTAAAGTCATGATTGATAGGCTGATTGAAAAACATCTATAGCTTTCAAACAATATCACATTTTTAAAATCCAAAACATGCGTCGCATACTATAGGATTAAAAAATAAATTGAATTTCATGAAGTTTTGACCAAGTTAAGGTGGTTAGACATATGAGTTTTTATATGTTTTAAAAATTGTAATAAAAAAATCATAATTAATTATTTACTTGGCAAAAAATTACAAAAAAATATGCATCACATTGGGGCACGAGTCCTAGATACTTATATCTAAATATTATCATTTTATTATGGTTAGGGTGGTTAGACAGACACCTAATTCTTATTTTTCCCCTGAAATTTAAATTCTATTGCATTAAAATTTCAAATTTTCATCAAATAGATTTAAAAATAAAAATAAACCTAGTAGTTTAGAAACTACATTCAATTTGCTACATATTCTATTCTTACATATTTTTGAAATAATATAGATAACTTATTCAAATTTTTACGTCAAGTTGCCTAACTTTGATTTTCTGAAATTTTATCGCCACTTAAGGGCCTATTTTTTCCATGATGATCCCGCACATACCCATATGATGTAATATGATTATGGTTTCATCTCATATGTTTCAATATTAGATATATAACAAAAAAATAAATTGTTGCATGAAATAAATAATAACTTTTCATTTTAAATGTTTTTTTTTCAGAACACAGGTCTTCCAGAAGATCAAGATGATCCTCATCATGATATAGATCCATAAAATATTGGTTCTACTAGTACATATCACATGGCAGAGGATGATGATGACACATATACAAAAGACACTGAGGCCGATGACAATGATGATGATGACGATGATGATGATGATGATGGTGATGATGATGATAGGGCAGTTGCTAGTAGTACCCAACAACATTCATGATCATATAGGTTGCATCATGGATCATTGCTGGTATATTGTTATGATGATGATGATGATAGTGGTGATGATGATGAGACAGTTGTTGGTAGTACCTAGTGACATTCGTGATCATATAGACTGCATTATGGATCATTGCCGATATATTATTATGATACCTCTTTTCATGGTTACTATCATATGTATCATTTTTGTGGCCTATAGTACCATATTATTGAGTTGTATCATATTGATATTTATCATTTTCACTTATATCATTTGGACATGTATCATCTTGACTTGTATCAATTTGAGTTACATAATTTATCATTTTTACTTATATCATTTGTACATGTATCATTTTGACTTATGTCAACTGTTGGACATGTATCATTTTGACATGTTATTGATCTAATGGCATGTTTGAATTTCACTTGTTTTAGTTATATATGATGATGATCTTATCAGTATTGACTTGTCAATTTATATATATTAAAAGTGGTCGATGATTAATTTTGGATAGAAATTTATTACGTATGATGATTTTAATTTACTACTCAGGATGGATGTTGTCAAATTCAATTAAACTATAGATATTTGACTCACTTTTTATAATAATTATCCTGTTATTTCCAGCAAACACACCTCAAAGGCACGAAAAAACACATAAAAAGGAAGTAAGGTCACCGTCAATAAAAGGCATCGGTTGATGTTATTTCCAACAAACACAAAGGAGCATTCCATAAGCAGGTGTGAGAAAAAGCAAGTGGCAAAGTCGAAGGCGGAGGAACTAGTGCAAGTCCGAGCAACAAAAAGGCGTGGGAAGCGATAGCAACAAGAATAATGGAGACTCCATTATTCTTGAACATTGAGAAGCAACAACAATCTTTCAAAGCTGAGATCACAAAAAAAAGACTGTAGGCTTTGCTGGCGTCATCTCATCCACTGATTCTTTGGGTGACCAAAAAACTTCTGGGGCCAAAATTCATGAGGGCCTATCACAGGTTTAGGGAAAACTCATAAATCCCGACCATGTTCCTGGTAGTGTTACTGCATATGGGTGTGTCGAAAGAGATGGGGAAGAAGCTCACACAGATGGTCTTTGTCCATGCTTGGTTGGGGGATATCGATGCAACCCTCGACAATGTAGATGAGAATAAACAAATACCAATGCCCCAAAACTACTACATGCTCCAGATGCATGGTAGGGATGTCATGAAATTCCCTCTGGTTCGAACCATCGACCCAGAGGGTTTTGAGAAGTTGTGGGACGAGTGTGACTGGAATGTATTCTTCTTGCTCAGAGAAGCCAATCTGGTGACAAATCGTCCACGAGGATGGGCAATCTGGTATGTCAAGGATGAAGGGTTGGCGAACGAGATTGTGGCAAGGGATGATGACAACTGGGACTTTGGTTTAGGAGAAGAGTGGTGCAAGGATGAAATCAGGGACCCAAGGGATAAAGCCAAAGGTCCGACCCACTAGAATTGTGGTGCTGACTGCCCAGTGATTGCGGACTACATTGCCTACAAGAAGTGGAAAAAGACAGATGATGATGAAGATTGAAAAATTCCCATCCTAGTAAAAGTTATATTTTGGTATACATATGATATAGTAGAAACAAGGGAAAGCAATAGAAGATAGGAGTCAGTCCTAGTTGGCATTGCCTGAGTCTAGAACTAGGCCATTTTTTAACTGAAAATTTATCAGCATGGGTAGGTAGGGTAAAAGTGTCTAAAACACATGGCCGTTCTGTCAAAGGCCTACAAGTAAATTTTGGTCGGGAACTCATGTAAAATATTTTGTGAAGAAATACAGGGTGCTACCCCTTAGCAGTGATTTAACTAGCAAAAAAATAAAATAATTATCTTGTTATTTTTTTGAAACGTAATTATCTTGTTATTTAATCATATGAGAAATAATTAAATTACTTAATCTATAATCATATGAGTTATTTAAGAGGTATCATATATTTAACTAATTAAATTGAATTAAAACATAATAAATTAATAAATTGTTCAGCAAAACAAGAAGCATTTTTAGAAGCAAAAAAGGAAGCAACAATGGAAGCCAAACTAGAAGCAAAGCATAAGCAATCTTGGAAGCAAAATTGGAAGCAAAATCAGAAGAAAACCTAAAAGGAACGCAGGAAGCAAAATCAGAAGCAAAACCGGAAGCAAAAACGGAAACAAACCTGGAAGAAAAATTCGAAGTAAAACTGGAAGAAAAATTCGAAGCAAAACTGGAAGAAAAATCACAAGCAAAATTGGAAGCAAAATTGGAAGCAATCTTGGAAGCCAAACTGAAAGAAAAACTAGAAACACAAGTGGAAGCAAAACCAGAAGCAAAACCAGAAGCAAAACTGGAAGCAAACCTAGAAGAAAAAATGGAAGCAATACTGGAAGCAGACCTGGAAGCAAACTTGGAAGAAAAACCGGAAGCAAAAGTGGAAGCAAAAGTGGAAGCACAACTGGAAATAAGAGTGGAAGCAAAATCAGAAGCACAATCGGAAGGAAAAGTGGAAGCAAAAATGAGAGCAAAACTAGAAGCAAATATGAGAGTAGACATGGAAGCAAAACTAGGAGCCAATTTGGGCACCAATTTAGGCGCTATTTCCAATGCCATTTTTCGATGCAATTCCTAACGTTAAATAGGACGATATTATTGGCACCAAATTTATGGTGTAAAATCCAATGCTAAAGTGGATGCTAAAGACAATGCAAAATCCGGCGTTGAAACGCTTTTGCGTCAAATTTTGCACCGCGAGATGGCTCCAATTGATGGTCTCAAATAAACTAAAATTTGGCACAAAAGTCGACGCTAATTGTCTGTTTTGCTATAGTGCTAACAACATATCTTTATATACAAGTCTCATAAAGAGAATCATGAAAATAGGAAATATTTTAAGATTTAGGGAAGGTATAGACAATTTCTAAGGTGATCATAATCCAAACATATGCATGATTTAATTCTAGCTACTTGAATTGAGGTGAGATTTCTGTAGTAAGATCAAGTAAGAAACTTCTCTAAGAAGTTGGCTCTATTTCAAAATAAGCCTCTATATATGAAGATAATTACATCACATTTATCTAAATAAAGTAAAAATAATCAACTCAATTCGTTTTAAATCCTTTGATTATTATAATAGATAATTTTTTCTACACACAATTAATTTTTAACCTTTCTTAGCATTTCATGATTAGTAATGGTAAGAAAAATTACACTTTTTAATGAAATATATTGACTATACTACATTTTACAAATCAAACACATTTATTGACTATACTACATTTTACAAATCAAACACATTTATTGACTATACTACATTTTACAAATATTTTTTTTGGTACGTAAATTAAGATTTATATTAATTATCAAAAGGAGGTTACATTCTTTGTACATACACCATGAGTCTCTCGTAGGAACAACATGAAATGCTATCAAAAAACCATTGACACCCTGTCACCCCAAACCGACAAACAAACAGACTGCAAAGACTTTATACTAAGACATTACATATTTTTTCATCACCACCCTAGCCCAAAATAACATAGAGACTTCACCCACACCATTTGCCTACCACAGTTTCAAGCCTACATACCATAATGAACCACAAATCCATCGATGTTATGTCCAGAACACCAAAACCAGAGAGAGCTTGTGCACATGTTCAATCTTCAAATTCCACCCCTTCCACCACCAAATATTCATGGAAATGCCAACACTGGTTGAATCCACTAGCTGGTTCTAGTTACTGATGGCACTTTAGGAAAATGAGGCCACATCTTTCCCATTGCCTGTGCTCCTCCAAAGCCTCCCATTTCAGGTCCAGAAGAAACGAGTATCTTTTCATGAACACCCCAGGGAGAAGCACTTTGTGCATATCCCTTGGTCGAGGAAGCCCTACACCTAACTATGTAATGATGATTGTGTCTTCCATGCCACCTAGCAGGTATCCCATTAGCAATTTGCATGCCATTAGCAGGGTGATAGCCTTAGGGACCTCCAAGTCCAGAAGAGCGATCACAAATCTCGATTCTATATCCGCATTTGTGCGATATCACTCGATTGTCTCCATGTAATCACTGCCTAGAATAAACTACTCATGAGCATATAACAATATTAACTCAAATAAACTACTCATGTGACACCTAGACCTTAGTCATGAGGGGACTAAGGTCTTCATTTGTGGAAAATGTGTTTTAATGTATATTTTTTAATTTAATATATGTATAAAGTTGTTACATTGAAATCTTGGGATGCAAACATTCTTATGTGTCATATCTTAGATTTATTAAAATTGGAAAGATGTTTTAAAAGGTTATTTAATGTCTTTTCTTTATTAATTGAGTGAAAACAAGTCCTTAGATGCATACCTAGATAGGATGGGTTTATGTTGCGACCTATTCTATGTGATTTTGATAAGTTTTGAACCTCTCAAAGTTCTTGTGAAGAAATGTGATGAGATTTATCTTGTATATGAAGCAAGATTGACTTTAAGTCATATGATCTCTTTTATCTGGGTTCATGTATCTATCTTGATAAATTTGTATACCCCTCAAGAAGTGTTTGTGGGGGTTGGGTGTTGTTTGAATTTTGTCTTTTTGCATTGTGTGGAAATAATTTTTCAATAAATTTAATGATTTAATATTATATTTAAATATTTTTAATAAAATATTTTTGAATGTGATAATTAGCTATTGAATCAAATTCAAATATTTGTATTAATTTTATTACTGAAAAAAGTACAAATTAATTCTAATGTGTATTCCAAATTATTTCTTTTACATTATTTATTCAACCTTTTTTTTTTGAATTGTGTAATTTCAAAGTTGATTTTTGTATAGAACTAAAAATATTTACATATTTATGCTTAAATACTTTTTTGATAGATAAAAGTGGTTGTAAGGGGCCACACCCAAAATACATAGTATCAAAACATGATGCAGGAGCATCCAGTGGTGTAAGGGCAATCTTGCATCACCCAAAAATATTGCATTTTCATTTGTTTGTAGTTTCCTTAGTTGTCTTGGGGCCCATGGCAACTCATGCAGTGTTTGGGATAGTTAGAAGTTTGAAACAACCAAAAATAGTCACCTGCTATTTTTATTAAGTCGGCCTATTCATGTCGTATGGACACAAAAAATTGACCCCAAGGAGTGAAATTGGAAAATAAGATTTTTGGTGAAAGAATCATCTCAAAATCCTATACCGTTTAAAAGAATAATATCAATGGCGGAGCGAAGGAGAGACCAGGGGCCTCAGCGAACACAGGGGTTTCATGGAAGAAATCCAAGCAGGTGGCCTTTTAATTAGAGGAATGGAGGATGATCACAAAATACATAATGGCAAGCACTGCAACAAGCATGGAAGGCTCCAAAAAAAAATGGACAAGGTGTTAACATATCTGAGAATGTTAGATCAACTCCCTAGGATCGAGACTCAAGAAATAGATGGGGTATGCCAACATGCGACTGACTGCTCTGATGGAGTTTAAGAAACTCGAGAAGAAGTTTTGGAGACCAAAACAATAGGAAAATCTATAGCCATCGGAAAAGGTAAACCCTAACTTGGAACATACCACAATAGTTTCTCTAATGATTGATGGTAAGGCCTAGAATGACTCAATGAGCCATTTTAAGGAAAGGAATTTTTTTATGAAATGGAGTGGACCATTGCCGACCTTTAAACGGGTTAGTAATTAGTGCAATGAACACTAGGGAGAAGCAACGGTGTTGAAAACCCTACCAAATGAGTTTTATCTGGTTATCTATCTGAATGCCAAGGATAAAGAATGGATTTTTAATAGTGGACCATTTCTAATGGGGGGTAAGGGTTTCTTCCTGAAAGATTGGACTCCAAATTTCTATCCAAAGAAGGAACCCATTACAGAGGTGTCTATCTGGATAAGGTTATACAACCTGCCTCATGAGTATTGGGATGAGGAAACCCTAAGACTGATAGGAAATAAATTGGGCACCTTCGTAAAGGTAGATGAAGATGTGACCAACAAAGATTATAGTATGTATGAATAGGTGTATATCCTCTAGAAGGTTTTGCACCCTCTCGCCAGAGTGGTGGAGTTAAAAACAAGAGAGAGCACTTGTAAATAAGAGATCGAGGTTGAAGAATTGATTGAAATGTGCTCCATTTGCAAAGGAATAGGGCATCCTGTTGGAGAATGTAAACATTTGGAAAAAGGAAAAGGGCTAGGGCTTAATGCTTTAAATGACTTATTGTTATTAAAGGAAAAGGCCTTTTAGGAAGAAAATACTAACTTTTTGGAAGCAATGTTGAAAGATCGTGGCCAACGTGCTGAGGAAGAATGGAGCATGCTAAAACCAAATGAGTTTTTTGACATGTGGGTTGACGAGAAAGACAATGAAAGTAGAAGGATACCAGACTAGAATCATGGAGAGGATGTAAGGATTCTTGAGGGCACCCAACCAGACATGGTACCTATGTGGGATAGCAATGAGCCTCCAACAACTAGAGTTGATGTATTGAGGATTGGTTTGAATGCTCAGATCATGGATACAGTGGGTAATCAAACAAGGGATCTTTTTGAAAGCAGTTGTAAAAGAACTCCAAGTAGTGGATAGGGTAAAAGTCTAGAAAAAATGATAGATTCTTCAAGGAAACACTTAACTAGGGAGATTTCTTTAGCTCAGGGAATTGATGAAGGTGAGAAATTGATTCCATCGATAGTTCTTAGTCGGGGTATTAATGACCTTCAGGTGGATTGGAGGGGGGAAAACCCAGGAGCTGAAATAGAGGTCAGACAGGTCTTAAATATAGTATTTTTGGAGGAAGAAGAACATAAAGTGAATGATAATTATGAGAACGAGGAACCCATTTTTAAGGATATTCAAATCTCCCCAATTCACAATTTGGAGAGCTCATTTGAGGAAGCTAAAGAGGATGGGGGCTTGTCTAATGACTTAGAATCAGAGTCCCCAACTGATGAGGAAGGAGGAGGAGGGGATGAATTAGGCCTAAGTTTAGAATTGGTCATTGTAGAAAAGAGAACTCTTTCTCAAACGCTTGCTAAACAAGCAAGAGCGAAGGTAGGGGAAAAGAAAAAGCGAGGACCAAATTCTGCAAAGGAAAAACTAGAAATTGCACGAAGCGCTTCGGGGCAAAAAAAGTTGAGATCGGGAAAAGGCTATGACTTTTCTTGGGAGAAATGAAGGTCCTATCATGGAATGTCATGGGCTGCAATGCCTCTGACAAGATTCATTTGATCAAGCGATGTTTTGATCAAACGAGACCAGATATAGTTTCATTACAGGAATTAAAGCTTAGTGGGGATGAAACAAACTCTTTTAGAGGGCAATTTGGCATTTGGAAATGCTTTGTTGTTGAAGTAGAGGAAGCTTCTGGAGGCATTGGTATTTTATATAGAGAGGCAGTTTTGGAGGTCCTGGAAGTTATATCACAAAAATCTTGGCAATGGGTAAGTGTATTTTCAAGGCAATTGCTTACAAAATTAAATATCATAAATGTTTATGGGCCAAATAATCTTATGGAAATGAGAAGAGTGTGGCGTGAGATCTCAGAGGTGATCTTGAACAATGGTGATCATTTGGTCCTTCTAGGGGCGATTTTAATACAATCTTATGACCATCTAAAAAGAAAGGTGGCATTGGATGGTCAAATCAAAAGCATAAAGAGTTTAGTGACTTTGTAAGTAATAATGGTCTCTTTGATATTCAATTTAAGAATGTCGACTTCACATGGACAAATAGAAGAAGTGGGTTTATGAATATAGCTAAAAAATTAGACAGCTTCTTTATAGCTGGTAACTGGGCTAACCATCAATGGACTATCCAAGCAAAATTTTTTCCCATTACAGGTTCTGATCACTATCCTGTTAGTGTAAGAATCTAGGAAGATGTAGTCCCAGATAGATGCCCCTTTAAATTTGAGAAAATATGGCTAAGAGCACATGGTTTTTTGGATTTAGTGGCTGGATGGTGGACCAATTTGTAAAAGAGCAAATAAAACAATGGAATCCAGAGGTTTTAAAAACATTTTATTAGAAAAGCTGAAATTTGAATAGGATTTGGGGGTGTTGCATGCAAAAGTAATTGAAGGAGGCATGACTGAGGATGATTTTCTAAAAGAAAAGGATCTCACCAAGCAGTATGTAGAGATTTTGGCAAGAGAAGAAATTTTATGGAGGCAAAAATCTAGAGAGACATTGCTCAAGGAGGAGGATCGTAATACAAAATATTTCCACAACTTGACCAAGGTAAGGAGATCGTTCAATAAAATTCCCTCAATTCAGGATATGCAGGGAAATACCCTAACAAAAAAGGATGTTATCTATAAAGAAGCTATGTGTTTCTTTTCAGATACTTTTAGACTCTCACAAAATGTTATCCCCTAGGAAAATGAGTTTCTTGATGTGATCCCACTAAGTGTTTCAAAAGACCAAAATGTAGCATTAACAAAGGCTGTGACTTTGGAAGAAGTTAAAATTGCCCTCTTTAGTCTGGGAAGTGATAAAGCATCAAGACCAGAGGGCTTTCCAACTTTATTTTTCCAGAAATGGTGGGATGTTCTAGCTAATGATATATTGGAAGTAGTAGAGGAATCAAGAAGGGGTGGGTTTATTTTAAGAGATTTCAACAACACTTTTATTGCCCTTGTACCTAAGAAGGAGGAAGTTGTAACTTTTAGTCATTTTAGGCCCATTTCTTTATGTAATACGATTTACAAGGTTATATCAAAGGTAATGGCTAATAGATTGAAGGTTGTTCTTGACATAATAATCTCCCTTGAGAAAAGTGGATTCTCACCAAACCATTCTATTTATGAAGGTGTCATTGTTGCACATGAAGTGATACATTCTATCCAATTAGCACATACGGAAAAAATGCTGATAAAATTCGATATTAGGAAGGCTTATGATGAAGTGAACAGGGATTTCTTACTAAAAGTTCTTAGGAAGTTTGGTTTTAGTGAGGAGTGGGTAAGATGGGTTGAAAGCTGTATCAAATCTCCTCGCTTCTCAATCTTAGTGAATGGAAGCTCACAAGGCTTCTTTGACTCGGAGAAAGGTTTAAGACAAGGTGACCCAATATCTCCCTTCTTGTTCATTATAATGGTTGAGGCTTTGGGTTGATTGATTACCAAGAAAAGGTGTGATGGGGTCTAGAAAGGTGTTCAGGTGGTAGAAGGCTTGGACTCGCTTTCACATTTGCAGTTTGCGGATGATACCCTCATGATGGGGAAAGTTTCCTTTAGGGAAGCCAGGGTGATAAAGGGAGCTTTGGATAAATATAGTGAAGCCTCTGGATAGTGTATAAATTGGAGAAAATCATAAATTTATTTCTTCAATACCAAGGAGAAAAATTAAAGGGAATTCTGTTCAATTCGAGGGATGAAGATGAGCACTTTACTAGGGAAATACCTGGGTATCCCACTATTTGGGGGAACCAGTAAATCGGTTGTGTGGAAGAAATTGGTGGATTGTTGCCTGAAGCGTATGGATGGATGGAAGAGCAGATGGTTGACTTCAGCTAGTAGGATTCTGATGTTAAAGTTGGTTATCTCTGCCATTCCTGTCTTTTTGATGATGTGCCTAAGAATACCGAAGAAAATTATAAAGGTTGTAGGTCAAAGGATGTGATATTTTTTCTGGAATGGTGCAAATGAGAAAGATAAGATTCCCCTTCTTTCATGGGAGAATGTATGTATGATGAAGGGTGAGGGAGGTCCAGGTTTGAGAGATTGGAACTTAATGAATGAAGCTTTGGGGGTAAAACTGGAGTGGAATATTTACTCCCAACCCTCTCAGCTATGGGTCTGAATTTTAAAAGCTAAGTATCTAGACTCCATGGAAGATAAAAGGATCCTTACCATGCATAACCCCCCTGCTGGATCTGCTATATGGAATTTTATTATATCATGTCGTCGGGTAGTATTAGATCATGTAACATGGAAGATTGGAAATGGTTTTAGGGTAAAATTTTGGGAGGATTCATGGGCTGGTTTTCCAGTTTTGAAAGATAATGAAAATCTGTTGGAAATTCAAAATTGGTTTACACAACATTGGGGTGAAAAGGTTAGTGACTATCTGTAATTTAGAGAGGATGTACTAGGAGGTGAATGGGGATGGAAATCTATCCAAAATATTGGTTTATCAGATAGGCGGCGGGATATCATGTAGGAGATTTTAAATTCTCAAAAAATTGTGAGGTCAAACTGTGAAGATAAAGTAGTTTGGTGTGGAGCAATGGATGGAAAATACTTGGTCAAGTTAGGATACCATTTGTTGGATGTTGGAGCAAGGGGTGAAGTGTGGCCAGTTGATTTGTGTTGGGGGAAAGAATGTCTACCTAAAGCAGAAACCTTTGCATGGCTGGAAACCAGAGGTTGTATTTTAACAGGGGAAAGAAGAAGGCGTTTAGGTTTCTATGGTCCTTTGAGGTGTGTTATGCGTGCAAAGGCGGAGGAAACGGTGGATCATCTATTGTTTCAATGCAAAATGGCTACTTCATGTTGGGATATGCTATTTAAGTCTTTAGGATGGCATGGGCCTTTACCAGATACTTAAAAGAAAGTTTTTGAAGGGTGGCCAATGCAAAAGAAGAAATCGACCCTCTCATGCATATGAAGGTAAGCCCATCTATAGTAATTTGGGAAGTCTGGAAAGAACAAAATATAAATTTTTTCTTAGATAGAGAAAATACTTTAGATAGATTGAAGTTCAGAATTGATCATACTTTGGAGGAAGTGGTAGGAGCACCAGCCTCATCCTTTTTCAATCCGAAGATCCCCTTTACTTTGGAGGAGAAACGGATTCAGGCCCAATGGGATGGAATCCGGATAAGGCCCGTTAAAGGGTCTAGTTGGGCTAATCCAACTCTAAACACTTGTAAGGTGGTCAAATGGGAAAAACCAATGGAGGGATGGTGGAAGGTAAACTTTGATGGGGCTTCAAATGGATACCCTGGATCCTCAGGGGTAGGAATTATTGTCTGTGATTGGAGTGGAAATGTGTTGGCCTTAGGAGCAATGAAGTTGGAGGAAGGGACTAATAATGTGGTTGAAGCAACAACAACCTTAATGGAAATCAAGTTAGTTAGGAAGCTAGGGGTAACAAGGGTTCATTTGGAGGGTGATTCTTTGGTAATCATCCAATCAATAATGAAAGGAGGCATTGATGCTTGAAATCTACAGGAAGTGATTAGAAAAATCAATGAAGAATTGACATTCTTTGATGACTTTAAAGTAAGCCATGTAAGGAGAGCTAGAAATATGGAAGAAGATATCCTATCAAAATGGGCATTAACATTTGTAGAGGTTGGTGAAATCAGAATTGAGGATTTTAGTCAAATAGATTTGGAAGAAGATCCTTTTGAGGCATTAAATGCAGGAGGGAGTTAATGATAGAGAATAAAAGCATTATTTTAATTTTTTTGAAGCAAATGAATAATTGATGTTGTTTTGGTTGTCGACACTGGATGTACGTCCAACATTAATGGCGAAGGCTGACAATGTGATGTGTATTAAAGATACACATTTCATTTCTCTCGATGCTTCTCGATTTTTGGTGGCAAGGAAAGCATACAGGTTAGCGGAGGTAGGCAACTTGCAAGATAGCGTGACATAGAAGAAATGGAGGCCAACTTCTCTCTACAGTCGAGGAGAAAACTAAATCCTTTTTTTGGAAAAGCTACAGTGAAGAGGCTAAGAGGAATGTTCCTCTTCAAGGATGAGAAGGCGGCTTAATTAGTCTAGCTAATTATGGGTAAAGGTTTTGGAGATTTGAAGCATAGATATCAAACGAATACGGATGTATACTCATTGGTCATGGCATGGGGCTTGGACTTGGGAGAGCTAATGGAGGAGGTGAGAAAAGTGATGAAAGCTCTGGTGCACGAGGATTTCTTAGAGAACCTGGAAAGTATCCTGGAATGGTCTATACCGGGTGAAGGATTGGACTTGAGCGAAGGAGTGGAAGATGAAGACTTTGAAGAAGCTGCAAGGTATCATCCTTTCATCAAATGGCTAGAAGGACGAATCAAAGCCCAGTGGAGGGAAGGAGCGGATCGTGGGTGGAAAGCACTTAAGCTCTATGTGGAATTGATGGAGGTCGAGGAGGTCATTAAGGAACTCAAAGCCATAGCTAGAGCAGAAATGCTAGAGAAAAAAGGGTTACGCTCGAGGAAGAAGCATAAGTAGTTAATGGCAAAAAGCCCATTGTACCTAGGTAGCACATCTGGTACCTCTGTGTAAACACTAATGTTTGAATTTTGTTTTTGTCTGTTGTTTTTGTATTGCTCTCTGATGTAGAAAATTTGGGGTTAAGCCCATATTTATCATTGAAATTGTGAACAATCTGACGAATGGGTGGTAGCTATAAAAGGATCTGTGTGTATATTTCAAAGAATTTTTGAGTCCTAGTATGTATTCAGTAGCGGTAGGGGGAATGATTTTTGGAGAAAATTCTTGCTTAGCTTGCATCTTTGAAGGTAGCTAATGCTCATTTTGATTTTCAGAAGACATTGTAAATTTTGATATATTATTAATAAAATTAACTATTATTACCGATAAAAAATAAATCCTGTACCGTTTGAAAGATATTAAATTTTAATCTCGGGGAATTTCTCCAATGAAGTTTAAAACTGAAAATTGAGGCACTTCAGAGCCCTGGATCAGGGTGCAAAATCTTTGATCTTTTAGATTTGGTGAAAGATAGTTGTAGATCTCTTCACAAGCTTTACAACAATATATTACAATTAAAAATATGATGGTCGGATCAAAAGTTATGGCCCCGAGAAGCTACCCCACTAAAAAGTGAATTTCATTAAAATATCTTCCTTGGCAAGAAATCAAATGGTGGGACTTTTGGTGCCAAAACAAAAGGGAAAGTTACAATTTCTAGAAAAATCTAGGGCAATTATTAGGTAAAATAAAAGGGTTAAGTGGGGGTTGTAGAAGGTGGCTCCATTAGTGCAGATTGTGACTTTGAATAATAGGTTTTCTTTTAGAGTTGATTTTGTTGTAATGAATCAAGCCCATGAGGCTATAGCATTGTAATTTCTGAATCTGTAATTTCATTTTTTGAAAAATAATTGAAAGTGAGTTATTTTTTGTCTCACATCTTCTTTGTTGGTATCTATTGTTGTGTTTTGTGTGGGTTTTGAGCGGTGTAGCCCTCATCAAAACACAATAGTTTTTAGTTGGTAGCTCCACAAAAGGACCATAATACAACAATCTACATGAACTATTCTATTCATAGACAAAGGACCATAACTACATTTTCCCCTATCAAATATCTTATACAAGGCTATGCAACCTACTTCATATACTAACTATTATTAACATACCAAAATGAGGTCATCGGTGGGCTACAGACTAGTTACCAAGCTCCATGTCAATCACTTCCTTCAAGTCTAAGTTGTCCAAGGAAAAGGACCAATCCATGTCAAAAACAAGGGAAACACCAAAGACAATTTTGAGGAAGATCATTCCCCACTTTGCCTTTTATTGTTGAACATTTTCATCCAATTCAACAACCCTAACTAGGAAGGGGAATCACGTGTTGTTATAATTAAGATTAATCCATGACCAAATCCCATGATTAAGATGAAATTCGAGACCCACAATGAAAATTTTCATATAATTCTTCAAGCCTCTACACCAAGGCCTAAATAGAGACTCCATCATCACCTTCACACTCCTTTTTTTTCCCAACATCAAATTACACCACTAAGAAAATTGATGCAATATCAGTTTTATCATGGTACCAATATGAGGAGATCATATAAGACTCTCCTAGAACTATCTTAATGGCATGGAGGACTACAAGGGCCTTGATTTTTAAAACCTTTATTAGCCTCATATCTATAATTGCACCCAAAAATTTCATTTATGTTTGCTTCACTCATAAGAAAATTGTAGTATCCATTTTAGTTGATCTATGATTTTGGACAAGGAATAGTCTGATCACTAGCCAATTTGTAAAAGAGTGGCCATAATTACCAATATTGCTTGACACACTTTTTATAAGTCAATCCCATGCTTTGTATGCTTTGATACCAAACTCCTATCATTAATCATTATCACATTATAAATCTTCAAGTCTCACAAGTTACAAAATTAGAGGAGAATCTCACCAACTATCAAACATGTCTAGATATCAATAACTACCTTTTATATCAATTGCCCATTTTGCCACATCATCGGCTTCCCTAAACACGTGTTATAATGAAGTCTTTGAATTACATTAGCAATTCCTTAATTGAGGAAATTAATTTATTAAGCTTCCAATTTGAAGTACCCTTGCAATGAATGGTATTAATAGTAATCAAGGAGTCCCCTTTGACATAAATCATCCACACATTTAATTTTATGCAAAGTTGAATCTCTACATTATTAGTTTTTTCAGGAGTTTTCTCATCACTAAAGTCATAATATTTCCATCATGATCTTTGATGTAATCAAATTCAAATCAATCTAGATTCTCACATGACATTCCATCAAATTCGACTTTGAACCATTCATGTCTAGGTGGAACCCATCGAGCATCAACTCTAGAATTGTCAACTACATGAACTAGGGGAACCCCATGAATGAGGAGATATTTATACTTAAATATTGACTATTTAAATATATGTTTAATTATTAGAATTTTCCTATAAGAAAACTACCTTTTGGTTTATAATTATACATGTTTAATAACTAATCTGAGTCATTATTTTCATTCATTAATAAAATTATATATATATATATCAAATAATAAAGATTTAATAATTAACTTGAGTGTTGTAAATTGACTTTTTCTTAATGCTTTCTATTTTCTTTCTAGCCTTGTCCAAATGATCATTAGCACATTGCATTATTTATTTTCATGTAGCTTGCATGCAATTGGAAAAGCAAGAAGAATAGGTAGCCAGCTAATGGGAGAATATATGTAGCTAATGAGAGAATATATGTAACTTTTTGATATCATGTATCAATCAAAATCATGCTTTAAAAAATATATCTTACTTGATACAAATATTTTATTTTATCTAAAAATATGAAAGCAAAATAAATAAAAAGATTAAATCAAGTATCACAACAGTTTGAAAATGTGTAACTCTAAACACATCATAATATAAATGAAATTCATTTATAATGATAAAAGTAATTAATACACAACTATATATATCATCATAATAATATTATGGAAATAGATTAATCTAACTATAATACTCTCACCAAAAATAATATAGAGTTTAGTCATATTAATAAATAATATCTAAAGAAAGTCTATACTAGGAAAGGGATCTATCTCTTTATGTAAATCCATGTATCACGAAGGATTATATATAAAGAGATAGGTACATATAAACCTTTATATAGAAATGAGTTTCTATAGCCAAAGATTTATATACAATTTATATAACATTATATAGAGATTAATATATATTAATGTGAAGTAATACAATAAGATAAATTTATTTTAGTCATTATATTTTTAAGATATTGAAGTGTCTTTTAATCTCATCAACTCTTTTTTTCATAACTTATTGTCTCCTCCTCTTCTTTATCATTCATATAAAAGAGAGATTTCTTATACAAATTTATATAATAATACAAGGTATTATAATAATATGAATTTATTACACTTACTTAAATGTTATTTTAAATTATACTTTTAGGTAAGTTTTCTCTAATCTCATCTAATCTTTATATATAATATTTATTATTTATTTTATAAGTTTTTCAATATATGTAGATTATAATAAGGTATTATAATAATATGAATTTATTACACTTACTTAAATGCTATTTTAAATTATACTTTTAGATAAGCTTTCCTTAATCTCATCTAATCTTTATATATAATATTTATTATTTATTTTATAATTTTTTTAATATATGTAGTTTGTATTATACACAATCACGACATGTACATTGTTGTATTATAAGTTTATATTAGAAGGTTTATTTATAAATATAAAATTTATATAGGTATTTAATAATATGATTGTAATTTTTTTATTATATTTAATTATAATTTCAAATTTGAGATTATTATTTTTATTATATTAAGTGAAAAATTTGAAATATTATAGAATATTTTTTTAATAGCTTTTTTACATTTGATAAAGGTGAAAATTGTTTTTTTTTGTCTTTTTTATATGAATTTATTTTAGTTAAAATTTATTTTAATTTTCATTTTTTCAATTAAAAAAATTGTGTTATACACTTTTTTAAAAAATTGTTCATATCTATCATTAACATGAATTTATCTTTTAGCTATATAGCCATTTTTATCTAAAAATTAAAAAAATTAAAACATTTATGTTTTTCATATATTTTACATAGTTAAAAAATTACATAGATTTATGTTTTGGTAACATGAATCTATAAAAAAAAAAAATCTATGTAGATTTATGTTGTCTCATACATTGACCTTTTGTACTTGTTTGTCTCTACAATTTTATTTTTGCTATTATAGTCCTCTAAACTCTATTTTTTCTTATATATATATGTTGTTTACATTATATTTTACTATGTTGACTATATATTATTTATATATTTGTTTCATTTTTTAATATTATATCAACCATAAATTTACATGATCATGACATGAGACACTTTTATATTATTATAGAAGACTCTCCATTATTATGATGGCCACAACTGTTTTTAATTTTTAAAAATATTTTAAAATTAAAATTTATATATTTATATTAAATTTAATATATGTTTGACTCTTTCTCCAACTCATTTTAAATGATATATTATCTAATTATATTCATACAACTAATTTTTTTATATCTTTAATTTTTAATTAGTATAAATTTCTACTATTTTAAAATATATTCTTAGAATCTATTCCAAATCATCTAACTAATATTTAATACTTACAACTTTATATATTTTTAAAAATTAGTGACATCAAGCATACCTACGTTTCATTTTTTTTTAATTTACACAACTATATTTAAAAAATACACATTATTTTCGATTTATTTTTACTGTTCACTTAGTATTTATTTAATTAAAAACTTTACATGTTTTCTTACAACAACAGAAAACCGTTCATCTATGTACCTTTCGCTATTACCGTTAATATTCACATGGTGTTTTTAATATATGCTGAAGTTGAATAGTTTGAGTATGTAAACGGTAATGATGTGTATTAGAGGGGCCACTTATAGAGAATAGCCAAGTTGAAAGCAACTATACAACTAAGTGATGGTAATTGAAAGCCACTTCCTTTGAATCATTCCATATTTAATGTTGGGAGCTTTGAAACTTTACGTTCAAGGTAAGCCTCAATTTTAATCTGCCCATAAAATTTGGCACTAATTGTAGGCTCACTTTTGGTAATTTGGAAGTTGTTTTTTTAGTCTTTTTATTAAAAAACAATTATATATATTTGTATTTGTTTATGTTAATAATAAATATAAAGTAAGTTGATTTTAACATATATGATCAAGTATATTTTAGTGAAAGGAATAAAGTGATTAAAAAAATAGAAATCTATTAAGAAAATAAAGTGTAATTCACTATTGTGGGATCATCTCTATAGATTGAAAAATGAATTATATGGATTGAAGCAAGCTCCTAGAACTTGGTATGCAAGGTTGGATAGGTATTTGATACAACAAAGGTTCAATAAAGGTACCACAAATAGCAATCTTTACTTTAAAGTTGAAAAATAACAAATCTTGATTGTGATTGTATATGTTGATGACATAATTTTTGGAGGCAATGAAGCCATGTGCAAGAAGTTTGCAGAAGAAATATAGAAAGAGTTTGAAATGTCTATGTTTGGGGAGATGAATTTCTTCTTTGGATTATAAATAAATCAAATTTGATAAAGGTATTTTCATTACACAATCAAAGTATGTCAAATAAATGTTGAAGAAGTTTGGAATGGAAGATTCTAAAGTGGTGTGTACCCCTATGGTTATTAGTTGCAAGTTGAGCAAGAATGATAAATCTCCTAAAGCTGATCGGAGCAAGTATAGGTCAATGATTGGAGGACTACTATATCTAATTGCTACTAGAATGGATATCATGCTTGAAATTTATCTTGTGGTTAGATTTCAAGAAGATCCTAGAGAGTCATATGTTGCAGCAGTGAAAATAATATTTAGATACTTGAAGGAAACTCCAGATCATGGCCTGTGGTATCCAAAGGATACTGATTTTAATTTGAGTGCTTACAAAAATATAGATTAGGTTGGTTGTGTAGATGATAAGAAAAGTACAAGTGGCGGTGCATTCTTTCTTGGATGTAGATTGGTGTCATGGCTAAGCAAGACACAAGATTCAATGTCTTTATCTACTAAAAAAACAAAGTACATTGCATCAACATCTTGCTACACACAAGTGTTATAGATGAGGTAAATATTGAAGGATAGTAGGGTAGTATATGATGAACCAATTTCTATCTTTTGTGACAATACAAGTGCTATCAATATCTCAAAGAATCTGGTAATGCATTCAAGGACAAAACATATCTCAATCTAGTATCAATTTCTAAGAGAGAAGGTTGCAGAGAATGAAGTAAAGTTTGAGTATGTGCCTATAAAGGATCGGGTTGCTAATATATTTACTTTGGCTCTTCCTAAGGATACTTTTGAGTATCTCAAGGAGAAGTTGGGGGTCATTGCCCCTCGTTTGAACTAAATGCATAAGGAGATGTATTAATCTAGTGGATTTCAAGACCCATTCTTTGGTCTGGACTGATGATTGGTGGCTACCTTTCAGGGGGAGTAGGTAGTGACATTGTTGGTTGTTGCAGTCATAAAGAGTGAGTGTTGTCATTATGCAGTGGTTGTTGATTAGTGAAGTATGGCGTGTGCTCCTAAGGGGAAGTATACTGAGCAATAAAGGAATACAAGTTGTAGAATAGTTGTGAGAAGGTTGATTGATTTCAAAGGGGAAACACAAGTGATCCAAATCTTTTGTCCTTTGCCATTGATGTCAAAGGGGGAGAGAATAATGTGAAAAAGCAAAAGAGAGAATGAAACACGTGAAAAAAATATGTTGAAAGGGGGAGAGTAATTAATGTGAAAGAATAAAAGAGAGAAAGTCTTGAGTTAGCTGTGCAAGGGAGAGAAAGCAAAAGAGTTGGTAATTGTTGTGTCTTTGATGGTTTTTCACATCATGTGTTGCCATCAATGACAAAGGGGAAGATTATTGCAAGTATGAGCAGTTGGTGTTGTCATTGATGTCAATAAGCTAGTGTTATCATTGGTGTCAACTGTATGAGAAGAAGATTGTTGCAAGAGTATGTGTATTTGTTGGTATTGTCTATGTTGTTGCATTAATGATTCTTTGATTAGTTGCATTATGTTGTCACTAGTAAGCTACTAGTGTCAACCTCTAGTGTTGCTTTGATAAGCTTCTATCTAGATGGATGTATGGTTGAATTTTCTATGTTGTAGTCGACTTGATGATGATGATAAAGAATCATTGAAGATGTTGAGGATGTGTCTCTAGTGCTTGATTTCCAAGTGCTTTTGAGAAAAAATGATAAAAAGAGGAAACAATGAGTTGCAGTGTGTTTTGGGTTGAAGAGTAGTGTTTTGGTTTTGCTCCGCATTTCTTCTAGGTTGAAGATCTGCCTATGTGTTTCAGATATGTTTATTAGAGGTGTTTAGATGTTTTGTATCTAGAATTTGGCGTGCTAGATTGTTGAGCAGAGGAAGTTGTGTTCACCAATGTGTGAAATGTGTATTGCAAAGGTGTCTAGGAGAAATGTTTGTGCTCCACGTTTATCCACATTTTTGTTTCAGGTCTTGCGGATCTAAAGGCATGCTGATAGTGTTGGTATATTTCTTTATCCAAAGTTGTTTGAGGTTTGGTGCTTCAGAAGTCAGTTTCTTAAGCTATAGTGTATAACAAAATTGTCTGAGTGTATTAGGTGTGTACATTCTTCAGGTGAAATTTGTTGCAAAGGAGTTTGTTGGACTTTAGGGTATTTGTGAAATATTTCAGATTGTGTTTAGGTGATATTTGTTGTTCGTGTTTTGTTGTTGGATCAAATGAAACATGTACTTAAAAATTTAATGGTGTTTACATGGGTAACAATTGACCTAGGTGTTTACACTACCTGCTGAATTTGTGGAAGTGTGGTGTGGCATGTATGATTGGAAGGGGGAAGTGATCGAAAGTTTCAACATGGATATATATAGTTAAGGCAAACCATTTTTCATAACTATTCCAAACTAAGAAAGGATGATCCCACAACATTGTGTCATAATTATGAAATAAAAAAAAAAACGAATCAAAATACCAAAAATTACAAACCACCTTTGAATTAACATATACCTTCAAAATTGCATCCATTATATATTTTTACTCTTCTTACAATAACAAGAAATACCAAAATTCAAACTTTGGAAATTGTTAAAGCTAAAACCTATAAACCCCACCTTAATAGCCCAATTCCTCTTAATTTTTTGAAGTTATAAATAAGCCAAGTTTGTTTTAATTTAAAATAAAAATCTTTTATCTTACATCCGTGGAAAACGGATATAGAATTTTACTTCTCATTACCCACGAAACTTTCGTACGCAAAAATAAATACAGTACATGCAAAAAAGTAAATAAATGAAGCCACGTTTTTTTCCACCTTTGTTTTATTTCAACACGTCTGATCAATTTCAACGGTGGCACAGTAGAAATTAATGCCCAGCAGTAGAATTTGAATGCCAAATGCCAATATTCAATTCAATTCAACGCCTTACTAATCATTTTAACACCAAAGCAAAGCGATTCAAAGCAGACTTCCACACATTCCAGCAAATTTCGACCCACTCAGCATTTACAACACCCAGAAAGCAAAATTCAATGCCTTATTCAGCCAAAACCAGATTTCCAGACCTAATGAGTTGAAAAAAACGCCTTTTTTTCTGGCGAATTTGTAGGCAATTCAGCAAGTTTAAATGCTCCATTACCAAATTCAAACACCCAATCAACACGTTTGGCGTTTCAAGTTGTAATTTGAAAGCCTTTTCCTGCTATCCACCCATTTCTAGATTATATTTCTCACTCCGAGCTTTTCCAATATCTTTTAAAATACAAATTATATTGTAAAAATAATAATTAATGAACATTTTAGTCCTAGGTAGATGAGATGGTCAAGCTTTTGGGAAATAGAAATGATGGTTGTAAGTTTGATTTTTCTAGGGGTGGAGGGCTTGGTTCAATTGGCTAAAGCATCTATTTGTAGGCAAGAGGTCATGAGGTCTTTTCCCTTCCATCCTCATAAAGCGAAATTCTAATAGCAACCACTATATCCTCCATTTGCATGAATTGCCATATACATACATACATATATATGCTTTAACATTTATAAAAATGCATATCTTTTTTCTTTTCTTTTTTGATACGTAAGTAAGGTTTTTATATTAATTTGAAAAAGAAAGTTTTACATAGTATGCCCTTTGGGCGAGATTTTTTGAGTTGCCCAATCAAACCAGTGATGAGCCCTACCAACACTACCCTACCAATTCCTTGTGAGCTACCAATGCCATACCTTTCAAATCCAACATGAAAGGGTAGTATTTTATCACCTCTCCTTGCATGTAGAGCAAACGCATGTCCCACGACCTAAGAATTCCCATTCCAGGAGAAGTTGTGTATAGAGTAGCCTCCAACCCCACCAACAAATCCACATGGAAGAGTTTTTTTAATAGTGCCTCGGCCTCCCTTTTACCCAGCCTTATTTCTAAGACTGACACCAAGAACCGAGAGGTTATATCTATATCAACCCTATGAGACTCATCATCCTCTAAATAACTCTTCCCCAGAATCATCTTTACCGCTACTAGCACTAGAGTGTTGTATTTTTTTAGCATTCTTTTGAGGTGCTAGTCCGTAATTGACCCACAAAAGGCCATCTACCTTCCAAAACTCAACAAATGTATTGGAGTAGCCACCCCAATGCTCATGAGAGTCTCTGAAGACATCTTGACTACGAACTTCGAGCTCTCCTCCATGGTTGAAACAACAAAACTAGAGTTTCTCACCACCAAACCTTTACCATGCACAAATGCAACATAATTCCCAGTGATGACAAAAATGAGAGCCTTTACCAACCATAAATAATGCGAAGACGATTGTCAACATTTCAAACCATAATGAAAATGACAAGTTTTAACCATGTCATGCATAATGCCATCCCAACACCACCGTCGAGGCGCCAGATAGCATGTATGGAGAGAATTGGCAAATCCCAAAGTGGTTGAAACATGACAACCCAATAACCCAAATGCGTTCTTTGTAAATCGCTTGACATTATCATTATTGCAGGGATATTATGAATGAATATGGTAACCGCTAGTTCCTGCTACGACAACTTCGCCAGTTCCACACCATCCATCTGAGTTGGCGCCACATGTAATACAAACAAGATTTGTCAGGTTATCGTGTCAAGTGTAAATGCCACCAAGTCCTAAGGAACCCCGACCTTTCCACAATAGAATATGTGGAAAGGTGCCCACCCATCCACCCACTTACTTTTTTAAATTATTTAAGCATTAATAATTTATAATTAATCTATTACAATTATACTAATATATTTATAGATATTACTTACATTTTAAATAAATTTAAAGATTTCTCAAATATCAATATAATATATTTATTTAAAATTATATAAAATAAATAATATTTGAATAGCTAGATTTAATAGTTAGGTATAAAGATACTTTGATTTTCTTGATAACGAGTCAAATGTTTTCTTAAAAAAAGATATGCTAAACAACCAAGCTAATGATGAAATGTTGATATTAAAACAAGCAAATGATGAAATGTTGATATTAGAGTAGATATAATACTTTATGATATAATTTGATGGTTATAAGTGACTTGGAACTTTTCATAAACATATGATCATAAATGTTTTATGATATAATAATTTGATGGTTATTAGTGACTTAAATTTTTTATAAATATATGATTATAGATGTTTTATGATATAATTTGATCGTGATTAGTGATTTGGAACTTTTTATAAATATATGATCATAGATGTTTAATTTAAAGTGATTTGGCATATAAGTGGATGGGGTAATGATTATATTATAGAAAGTGAAATTTAAAATGAAATGCATGACCTAACTTTTAGTAAAAACAATACTAAAAGAATTGAAGAAATCATTTCTATCACAAGAATAAAGTTGTTCATAATGAGTTAGAGTTAGGTTGATTCATTTATCAAAGGATATAAATTGAGCACTATAACAATGAATTAAAACAATATAAAAAAAAAGTGAAAAATTAAAAAAATAATGAGTGATGAGTAAAAAGTATTTAAAAATATATAATATTTTGTATCAAGATTTTAGATCAATCTTAAAAAAAATTGGTAAAAACTATACATAATTTTTTTCATAAATTTTCACTTAGTTTTTTAAAATATTTATTTGATCATGTAGTCTACCAATTTTTTAATTTCAAATAATATTAAAGATATTAATGTTTACAAAAGTTTAAAAGTAATTTATTTGATTATTAAAATGTAATGAAAAATAAAAATAGAATATATGATCACAATACAAATTTAAAAGAGAAACAAAAAAATATAAAAATTATTATAGATAAATATTTTTTATTGAAGTTATGGAACACTAAAAGGGGTTATGAAAGGAAGCCACCCTTTTACAAAGATCAAAGGAGAAATATTATAGATGCACAAACAATATCATGGAAAAACAATATAAAATAGACCACACAAAATTAACAAACCAACAACCCCATTAATAGGGAAAACACCAAGACTTAGGTGAAGGACAATCAAGGAACTCCTCATCAAGATCATCCCTAACAATACCATTCTCCTTGTGAATCTCCTCCAAATGATACACATTGGGATGAGATTTGCACTTAAAATGTAGAATAGAGGGGTCCTTCTCAACCTTTTGCTTCATGTGAATATGTCATTCTCTAGAGGTCCTACATTGAATTGTAGCATGGCCAAGCCTATGCCAATGGTGAAAAAATATTAAGGAACCCTCTTACAAGATTCGTTACACCCACATTAGATATTAATTATAGGATAAGGTGATCAAAGAAGGGAGCATCTTATTTATATAAAAAATTAGGACATTTTTTAGATTTACTCATTTGTTTAGCAACAATGAGCTAGCCAAAAGAGCTAATGATGCTAGACCAAAATCCCTCCTTCCAAAATTCTAGTAGTAAACCAAATAAATAATTAAATTATTTTGTTGAAAATAAATAAATCATACTATTAAGTGTCTCACACATCTATATCTATAAATAAAAAATATTTCCATATTAATTTTTTTCCTAAATTTATCAAATTTTATTTTTATAAAAATAAAAATCTAAGTTCATCATTTTTAAAATCTAATCTTTAATAAAAGAAAGGACCTAGTAATTGTGTGCCCTAATTTTGTCTCTCAAAATCATATGTAGTGATGTTGAATGAGTCTCAAAAATTTCTAACAACTTGACAAATTCATTGTTTAACGCTAAAGTTTTAGGTCCACAATCAAATTGGATGCCACTAATATGTCTAATTGTAAATAGTACTTTTTCAACTCCTAATTCTTGATAAACAATTGTGACACCCCATCATCAAAATTATTTATACCTATAATTAATTTTGTTCTCCTAATATTATATAGACAAACACTCAAATCATTAATACCATGATATTTTAAAACACCTTTTTTCACCAAATATGTATGAAATTAAGCACTATACTATGATATTATGCAAACAAAACCCTAAACCTATTGTCATTTTTTCCCCTTTCAAAAAAACTCTCCCTAAATTTGTTTACTTCATTTCAGACTATGTAGCTCTAATGCACAATTCCAAGGATAGAAATAAACCATTTTGGCACTCGCACGAGAGTGAGATTCATTTCAAAGGGAACGGTTGCAACTGCAAATTTTAAATGGTTTCTAAAAGCTTTGATTTGGGTGGTGGTAAAGTAATGATAATGGAATGGTGATTTTCTCTTAAGGATGTTAGCTTGACTCTTATGACCACCTCAAATATTTGTGCAAATATGTCAGGGCTTATGATTTTTTCTTTTGACACAATAAATCTACAAAGAATTTTATTAGTGTTTACACTTTCAAGGAGAAGAAAAATTCTAAGAAATCATAGATTTCTTTATTTGTAGTTAAATTTGTGTAATATGAAATCATGTCATTCAAGAAAAAATAATAGAAAAAAAATAAATAAAAAAAATGATAGAAATAATTGTTTAATAAAATAAAAGTTTTGGTAATTTATTTGTTTACATCATTTTAATTTATTTGTTTATTTGTTTCTTATAATTGACACAAATTAAAAATTACTAAAAAAATATTGATTCTGAGCGTCCCACTTAGAGTGAAAAGTGGGACACACTAGTGTGAGATTACTCATTTATGCTTTTATTCATATCTTTTGTTGGTGTTGATTATTTACTATCAACGGTTCTTCTTGATTATTCTCTGGTCATATGTCAAGCATTATTGTACTTCAATCTCTTCACATTGCATGTCAACCTTAAAATGTTTATGATACATATCAACTCATATTTTTCTTCGAAAAAGAATGTTTCACTTGATTTCATGTCATATGAAAGTGCATTTCCATTGAGTGGCACAATTTTAGTCCTTTGAAATCTTACTTTGATATTATTAGATGTAAAGGCAAGCTTGAAAATTTTGCTAGCAATTTTTACCAATTATGTTCTTATTTGAATGTGGGGATGTTTTTCCATCCATTTTAATTTAAAAAAATGTATGTCTTGAATGGTGCAAACACACTTACATTTAAAGGTTGAATCTTATGGCTAGTATAGGTAGACAAAGTTAGAAGATCAATGCCCAAATATCTCACCTTCTAGATTATGTAAAAATCCATATGACTTCTATGTCCATCAAAAATAAAGAAATGTCTATTTGTTGGTGAAACTTTAAGGATTGATCTAGAAAAATCATGTAATCAATTTAAGAAGATATCTTTAGTCATCTAAGAACGTGGTTGGGCTATTATGTAGGCCCTTGGTTTATATAGTTAGATATGTAAATTTTTAGCTATTTTTTTTCTTAAAAAGATAAAACCGTGGTATGTTGTGCCTTGCTAAATTAATACAACATAATATTCTTATCCATTCCCTAATTTTTAAAATAATATGCAACACACTTCTATTGTCCAGTTTTGTAATAACTTGTATCTCATAATTTATTTCTACTTGTACACTAGTTTCATCACAATTTCATATCTTGGTGATAAATCCCCATATCAATTAGAAATATATAATATTTTCAATTTATCATAGAAATATACCACAATGTTTGGTCACAACTCTATCTCTATCAAGACCCTCAAGTTTTTCAAAATTTTCACCATTATTTAACTAGCACACCATTTTTGAAAGGATTTTACCTTGTCTGACAAATATGTACTTAATGTGACTTCAATTGAATAAATTTGATACATGACTAAGTTGACCTAAATATTTGCACCACAAGACTAATTCCAACTCTTCTTTATTTGGAAAAATAGTTAGTAATCCATTCATTTTTGTTGTTGTTAATCTTGATAGCTAATAAGTCAAACTATTATAAGAGATACCTTACTAATTTGCATCTACTCTAATGGAAAACATATTGTCCTCTAGAATCCCTCATAGTAGCACCTATTTCTTCTTGTGCCCATTCCATTTTACTATACTGTGTCTTCATCCCATGACAATTAACAAAATTGATAGTAACATCCATAATATTTTTACTGTCTATAATTGAAATACAATTAGTGTTATTCTTAGGTGGGTTGACTAAAGTTTCACCCTCATTAGATTTAACTACATTCAATTTATCTCCCCTTGGTAAATTGGTCCTTAGCCTTTGACTTTTTCTTTTATATTTCCTCTTTCCCACTACCATAATGCTTATACAAAATGATATCAATTAGTAATTGTTAGTATAAACATGTAATAAATGTTTAACTTATCAATGTTATAGATCATGCTTTGTGATCCATCATCACTAGGGAAAATTTATTTTTCCTATATCATATTGATCATGGATCATAGATTGTGATAAAAAATTGTTGATGCTAAATGTGTATCACATGTCTATATTGTGATGAATAAATGTTTATATTCTCTAATAAGATTTATCATGTATGAAACTTTTGGTGCAGTAAGGGTCAAGGGGCCTTATCTGACTACCCAACCTCGTAGCCCACAAAACACCATATCCATAAACACATAGTTTAAATCACCAAATTCATAATCACAACAAGATTTAAATTACTCTATTCATCTACAAATAGGATTACAATAGTTACACATTCAAATAATTAAGTCTCCACCGAAAAAATTATCCTACATACAAATATTCCTCTTGATAAGGGAATTACAGGCCCTCACAAAAAACTCCCTTAGTTTAGCTAGAACCAAATCCCTTCCATGGTTCTCCTTCCAAAACTTTTGAACCCCTTAATATAACACCTTTTCTCTATTTTATACTTTTCCCTAATAGTTGAGCCATCAAAGGTTTGAACCATCATACAACTAAATAACACAAGTATTCAACCATAGTTGACAAAAGTCTTCGATGAATTTTTGAGTTTTATTGGACCCTTCAACAATTTTTGGCTCTTCAATAATGTCCTCTAATCTTATGTTGACATCATATTCCTTTACGAACCATTTGCAAATCATTATTGAACCTTAATGATGAAAACATAACTCATCAAAGAAAGTTGAAATTTTAGGAACTATCTTAAGTTTTTATTTCCCCTATATGCAAGCTTTGTTAGAGGATTAGTGACCTTTAGGAGCCAATTCCACTCTATCAGGGGTCCTACCTCGATAGAGATTTCTTCACACAAGTATGAAAATTTCCTTTGTTTCATCTTGTCAAGGTTCTACCTCTACTAGCAACTATCTTGCTTTTCCTTCATCAATGTGTCAATATTTTATCTAAACTCATATCTTAGTCCTTCATCAAACTCCACTTATTCCTTTTTTTGGGTTTGGACTTTTCCAAGAACTTGATCTTCTTCCTTGATTGTCAGGGCTCGGGCTTCCCCAAGATCCTGGACACTTTTCCTTTCACTCGTCATAATTTCATGCTCCCTTGGGAGCTTGAGCATATTTTTATTTTTTATTGGCTTTCAAGTTTCACCAATAGAACGACATGTATCTCCATCGTTGTCGGTGTTTCCAATCTTCGAGGTTTTGAAATTTCATCAAACCGCTGATCCTTTGCCTTGTCAGGGCTAGTGAAGGTTCCTGACACACACCAAGATTCCAATGCTTGAGAACACTTTGGGGGTTAGAGAAGGAACAAGAACCTGTTGGTACTGGTGAAGGTTCCAAGAACTCCCCTAAGCCTCAATTTGTTTCTTAGCAAGTCCAAACCTCTATTTTGGCATAGCAATCAATTTTCACTTTTTCCACTAGATTGAAACCATAGATATTGATTAAGGCCTTTAACAAGATGATGCCGTCACTTGATCAAAATTTCAAATTAGAATTTCTCTTGAAGTAAATCACCAAAAACAACTAAAAACACACCAAAACTTAACTGGAAAAGAAAATAGTACCTGCATTTTTTTTGGTTGATGTTGATCATTCATGCACTTGAATGCTCATGCATCACATTTAGTATGTCTAAATTCTCTAAAAAAATAATAAATATATTTAGTATTAAACCTTAAAATTCACAAGTACAAAAAATGGATTGTAATTCATCTGCCAAGATTAAAAGGAGAAAACATATATGTTTAAATCAAAACTAAGTTGAGAAAACTCCTAAACTTTATGTGTACAAATATATTTTAGAAAAATATAAATGTATAGCATATATACTATCTCTTTGCATAATCACCTCGTAACTATACATTCTCTTTGCATATTTACATCTAGTACTCATTTTACATACACACACTCTAAAGAAAATCCTTAAAGTTGTGTATTCTAAAAGATAAACAAAATACATTTAAAACATATGAACTCTTTGGTGATTGCTATATTTGTTGTGCTCTTATCTTTATCATTGTATGTAACTATCTTTTCTCATTATTGTGTTTGTGAGGATTTGAGTAATAAAGTGCTACAAATAAGGCCATCTTACATTTTATTCTAGCTTTTTCAACCAACCTATATAACTACGATTTAGGTTTACAAGAGTAAGAGTTTTAGGATTTGTAGCTTCAGGGTCAAGAATATTTGTTCTAGAATTTTTTTATGTATTATATCCCTCTGAGAAGCGATAGAACCAACCCATACAACCTCAAAATAAAAATGGGACTAAAAATATTCAACTAAAGCAAGGAAAAATGGATTTCTAGAATGAAATGTCATCATGAGATGATTACATTCTCCCTTCATTTTGAGCTTTTTGGGCTATTGCTTGAGTGGAAATATGAGGAGACCTTGGATGAAAATGATGACAATTACAAGTTGGATTAGAAGCTTGATGCAACATTATATTGTATGTTTCCCTTAGACAATAATTTCAAGGCTCATATGCAAATTTTGGGGTTGCAAGGATCAACTATGATGATCTATCGATTATACTGACATGTAGTTTAGCTAAGACCTATATATCCTGTTTGAGGAAAACAAATTATTTAAATGTATCAGTCATAGAAACACACAACACACATACAATTTATGCTATTGTATTTAGATGTAGGTTTGTGAGATGACCATTATTCTATGGGTAACACTTGAAATAGAAAAGAGTAAGGCTTAACTAAGGATATTAACGACAAAAATTGAATAAATAAATAAAAAATGTTATGAATGGGTTAGCAAAAGAAATAGTTATTAAATTCCACTTTACATAAATTTTGTCAAAAAAATAAGTATATATTTTTAACATATTAGAAGAAACTTTGACTTGTTAAAAACTATCATTTTTCCTATCATCTAAAACATCTTTGACTATATTATCTTTACCCATATACTTCATGAAAAATCGTATTATCACAATAAAGAGTTTCATTTTGGAGAGAAGATCCCACTAAACAACCAACACATAAAACATTCTATACATTGATGAAATGATAATGATTATCCAACCAATTACAATTGAACATGTAGTAAAAATACTTATGGTATATATTAATATAGAAACAATATAAAATACTTGATTTGATTATAATAATACAAACTATGATAAGCCATATGGCGGAACAATTTGATAAGCTATGTAACATTTTTTTTTGATAAGTTGTGTAGTAGAATCATCTAATAAGTTTTGTAGGTTTGATAAACTCGTTGTAGTTATAATATAAAAGGTTAACTGAATCCTTTGTTTCAATTTATAAATTTTTCCCTTCTAATTTTCTAATTTGTGTGATCCATGAATTTGAGTTCTTAGAATTCTATTGGTAGAGAAAGGTTGGTGTGGATTGATAGAGAGCTAATTCTGAAAATTGGGTGTTAATTTATTAAATTTTATATATGAAACCTAAATTAATTGTGATTTGTGTACCAAAAGGTAAGCATTACATCTACATTATGTCTTATAGGTACTTACAATATTTGGTGGTTAATGTCTCCAAATTGAACATTAATTGCACACTATTTGGAAGAGAAGGTATTTCTTGTTAGAAATTAAAAAAATTACATATGACAAATTAAGAATATGTCAGACATCAAAATTCTAATATATTTTCTTAAGGACTAGGATTTGTACACTTATATACTAAAAAGTAGTAGGTATTTTTTGTTGTGTGTCAAATTATGATATTTATATTAGGGTTCAATTGTGTATTTTTTGAGTCAATTTGATTGACCCATATTTCATGATTAATGGGTTCACACAAACCCATCTCTCGTGAGAATGAATGTCTCATGTGTCAAATAATGAGTGCCAAGTGCGACATTCATTCTCATGAGAGATGAGTTCACGTGAACCATTAATCATGAAATATGAGTCAATCAATCTGACTCAGAAAACATGCACTTAAGTCATGATATAACTATCAACACTTGTATATTATTTTATAAATGATCAAACACGTTTTGCAGTTGACAATCATGTTTATTTGTTGGGACAAATTAGTTTGAATATGGATTTAACATAATATGTTTATTTTAGTTTTGTTATATTTTGAGATGTAATCTTTATTTGTAATGAATTACATTTTCTTATTTTCCATATGAAATTAGATTTTGACCACTAATGCTTATGTATTTAGTAGTGTTTAATAAGGAGTTGAATACGTTTTGATATATCAATTATATATGTTAAGTTAAATTAAAACAACTAATAGATGGTAGTTATTAATACTATATTAAATATTTATTGATATTTTTATATTTAAACAATAATGAAAAAAATATTCTTTTAATAAATTAAACTTCGAAAAATATCCTCAAAACTATTAGTATATGTTCAACTACTCGAACATTTTAAACCACTAGGTCTTCTCCCTTATTCACTAAAGTTAAATTTGTAAGACAACCAAATTTATTAATAAACTTTCTCCCACCTAACATGACATTAGACTTTTAAATGTGGAACATAAGACCTACATTGATGGTTGATAATGTTGTTAAGCCAATTGTAGACATGCAAAACTAACATCGTGCATCGAATTCTCCTATTAATCAATTAAGACAATTTATTGATTAATTTCCTAAGGTTCATTAAATAAATCAAATTATTTAATCCTTATGTTCTTCTCATTTGATTTAATAAATGAAATTGATTTAATCAAATGTCAAATCCTTAAAATCCCCTAAGTTAATTAATCTAAATTAATTAACTTCTAATCATGATTACTATTCTCTAGCTTTTGACTCAACTAGAGTCAAATCCAAACTCTTAACTAACCCACCCACTTGCACCAATAAATCATTTATTTGATTTATAATTCCTCTAATTACATTCAAAATGGCATCAAAATGGAATATTCTTCCATTTTGAATCTTCCCCCCAAAAGGGACTTGTCCCTTCCAACAAGGTTTTAAATGCTATTTGCACAAGTCAACATAGCATTTATTGCACCTTTCATCCCCCCAAAACATGTCAAGTCATTCAAATTCAAATTTGAAATTGGCACATTTGCCAAAACTTGCACATTCCTCACCCTCTCACACCTTGACAAGTGGCATCTTGTCATTGGCCCATGAATGATCCCACATTCATCAATTTGGCCTCTCCTCTCTTCAAGCTCAACTATAAGTTGAAGGCTTCTCTCCTTCAAACAACACAACAGCCACATATCCAAGCATCTACACTATAGGCAACTTGAGTTCAAGCATCTCATTGTCTATATCATTATCTTGGCAATCTAAGCTTATCAAGGATTGGGAAAGGGCATCCTTTCTACATCATAAGGAGCACCAATCCAATATGGGATAGATTTGTATTTAGGTTTTATATGCTTCCTTTGGTTTTGTTGTTTAAATGTCTCATGTAGCATATCTAACTTGATGTAATATCTCATAAGGATGTATGTTTCTGTTTATATTGTTTTTGTCATGTTAACTAACCAATTTGTAGATTTTACTATCCTACAAATGGCGCTAGAAGGAGGGCAATATGTCTTGGTCTCATGTTTGAAGATTTTTTTTCTTTAGATTACTTTGCTGAAGATGTTTCCTCGGTTTACATTCTTTGTTTTTTGTTGGCAAAGAAAATAAACTTACAACAGACTAGTCTTTAGATCTTCTTTCATGTAGTTATAACACAAATTTTGGTTAACATTTATATGATATTGGAAGTCTAGCTTTCTCAGTAGCATATTTTGTTTGATCACTTACTACGTCTGCAACACCTGAGATAAATCCTTTAGCCATTACTGCTCGATGCATGCTCATGCTCTGTTTACTCTGTTTTCTGTGGATTTAGCCTTATATCTGTTTATTGCTCGATGCATGCTCATGCTCTGTTTACCCCGTTTTCTGTGGATTTAGCCTTATGTCGATGCATGCTCATGCTCTGTTTACTCTGTTTTCTGTGGATTTAGCCTTATATCTGTTTACTCTGTTTTCTGTTATGCTCTGTTTACTCTGTTTTCTGTGGATTTAGCATAATACCACATTCCCATTGCGCCTGTGAGACACTAGCCCTAGTTGGGAAAAACAAAGAATAACATTTTTGTGGTGAATGGTGCAATGAATAAATGATCTTCTCTCAGATTTTTGAAATCACTATGTTTGGGATCATAGTATTTCCATGGAGGCCAAATTGATGGTTCCATTCACAGTTTGAAGGCGTGGTTCTGCTAAAACAACCCCAAGCGCCTCTTATTCTAGTAGTACCTGAAGCTAAAGGAGTGATTTAAGAAGGAATCAAAGGGCATTGAAAAGAAATGTGATTGCTGGGCACAATAACAAGATTATTTCATCTCATGCTAGGTCGTGGTTTGTTGGAAAAACGTGTGTATTCTCATGGCTGGGCGTGATACTTCATAGGGATTCAAGGGACCAAACGAACTTGCATGGCAACCCACAGGTAGACTCTTGCTGAGATGTCTTGCATCTGCTGTTGGTTATAGGCTACTCTACAGTGGTTCCAGTTGCAGATGTTATTTGAATACAACTGGTGAATGAATGCGGATTGATGAACACATGTGAATAGAGACGCTTTCTATGGTTTTCTAATATGCCTTGATGAAGGCGCTATTTATACTCCCAACTACTTAAATTAGATATTCAAAGCTTCCGATGAATACATCACCATTCTGCGTACATCTTGGCACATGCAGATGCATTTAGATTTTATATTTTGATTTGAGCTGAGGCATTTATCTCCTTTAGTTTGCATTTTCTTGAGGGATTTGTCAAACAGTTCGCATGTCTTGTCCATACTTCCACATCTTGCATACCTGTCCATCAGGGTAGTTACAGCTACTACATTAAACCAGTTCAATGGATGACCATACATGTCCTTCACACGTCAATGGAGGACCATACATGTATTAAGTAAATGCAGATAGGGAGTAGGTTTGTTCCTGAGACCGCAATGTTTTCTTCACAGGCAGGGAGGATGTTGGTAAAAGTTTTTTTTTGTACATCTGACAGATGCATTTGCTTGAATTTTTTTTTCCTGTGCGTACTTGCCGATAGCATTTGCTTGAGACTTTCTTAAAATGCCTTTCTAACAGATCTTTGCGCAGGTCTACCAATCTGAAGAATTCGGTTCTACACCCGCTAAATGCATTTACTCCTGCCAAAGTCATTTGACTTTACACCTGCCAAGAGCATTAGCTTTAAGGGGTTATTTTTATTTGACTTTGTTCACTGGTTTTCCAAAAAAATACATTGCTGTCTTTACTGTGCCACTGCAGTCTTTACTACATTGCTATGTCTTCTCCGTTTTTTATCCAAACATGAATGCAGGAGTCTAAAAATAATAGAGAATGTTTGCTTCAGCCTGAAAGACTTTAGAGCCTTTTCAACAAGCCCATTTGTTGCTACATCGAACCATACTATATCCTTACAGAAAAAGATCAAATAGCATGTGCTTGGACAACGACCAATCTTTATTTACCGTTTCATTCATTAAAATCTTTTTGGTGTTGTCAGTATTTTACCTAGTGTCAAAGTTCTAGATTGATTTGGCACCATTATGAAACCTATTTTATTCATTGATAATTGAAGCATGGGTCATTGTTTTAAAGAGCAAGAAAGATTATCTATAAAACGAAGTCTGGAACATAGATCAAGATGTGACCTTAGATTTAGACTTGGTGGATACATGGAGTTACTCTTATGTTTGCAAGCGGAAGTAAAGATCCCAATGTTAAGAACATTCAATTCTACTTGCCACTGCCATTCATGGATATTATGGTAAAAACTTTTTATATCTTTGCTCTCCTCTTTTCTACATATGAACTCCTCATCATTCTTTGACTACATATTGCAGGATTTGGCAGAAAATTGGGAGCTAAAAAGTCTCACAAAGCATACATTGTTTTACCATGACAAAGATTTCACTTTCCACCATCTTTTTGGACATCTTCCCATAAATTTGAAATAGACTCAATTGCATTCATGAGTTGATGTTTTGATACTATATCGTGTAGGTTTGATCAAGTTTATTACGAATCGGGTTATGAGAAAATTTGTGAGGGTTTTAAAGAAAGCAACAAATATTAAAAGTGGTGAATCATAAAGTAGGCTTGAATCTGATTTGAATAACTATGTTTACAAAGGAATTTTTGCAATAGGTTGTTGAACTAAAATTTATCTCTCAAAAGACTTAATTGTTTTCTTGTTTAGATAAATTTGCAAATTCATTAGGGTTGAAACTATATTTGTCATGTTAAGTTATCATTTATCCTTGAAACATCATACTCCTCATTTGTGATAACTTTGTATTGATCATAGGTTGATATCAAACATCAAGGTTGAAATCATCAAGATTGAAAGTGAATGAGGTTAAAATTCGAAGGTTGACATCAAACGAAAACAAAGGCGAAAGTGGAGTTGGAATTGTTTTTTGAAATCAAAACTTGGAAAAGCATTTTTTAATGCTTGTTTGACAATCTTAGAGCTTCCACTTACTACCCTTTTTTTTCTGTTTTTAGCTAACTCACCTTTCAATTTGGGTTTAAAATCAATCAATGACTTGATCTTTTCAAAGTTGGTTAAAATTGAACCTTAGACACTTACTAGATTTCATTTGGGATTAAAATTGAACAAGGCAACTTCACATTTCAATTGGTGCTTTTAAAACGAACTCATCATTGCTTTGAGGAATTAAAAATTGAACATGTGTACTTTGTGTTTTGTAAAATTTTTTGCAAAGTAGTGTCATTTAAAAAGGCGTATGCGCTTCTCTCGCGCTTCACGGCGATCTTGAGAATCAAAAGTCTTTTTGATGACCCTAAGTTGCATAAAAGATTGCCTCCACACTTCAATTTGGGATCTAAAATTGAACAAAACATGCGAGTGTGAATACGATATATTGCGGAGGTTCTCCCCTTTGTTTTTCAATGAGGGTTGTGTGAACGACGGGATATGTTAGCTCGCTATTGTTTATCTTAGAGGGCCTGCCTTGTGGGAAAAAGTAATCACCCAAGGGAACGACCCAACCGGGAACACGCTAAAGCCAAGCGACTTCCACCCGGGATATAAGTGTGGATATTGGAACAAAGGCCAATATCACGAGGATTATTCCGACGAGATGGACAGCAATGGACTCTCGCCGACGTTGGATAATCCCCCACGAACGGAATGCCTGAATTAGAACCCTTGTTTAGAAATTGGCCAAAACCTTATCTATCTTGTTGGTGCAAAGGTCATGTCCTTTGAAGCCGCCCCACATAACATGCGGTCTTGTTGTGGAAATGGAAAGTATGCCATGGGAGATTCATGGGTACTAATGCTTGGCTGACCCGAATAAGTGAGTGTCGTGGAGGGGAGCCAGTGTGGTCAAGCATTTAGCCATTCGCACAAGATATGCGCAGCTGGATTTATCCAAGTGGGAACCCAACAAGGTATTGTCTCATCATCCTAGGGTTGTAAAAAGTGCTTGGAATCAAAACACATTGCTTGAATCCGAAACAGTGGAAAACAAACATTCAACAAGTCATCAGAATTTCAAACCCTTTAGGAAAGCAAATACCTTTGACGAATTCAAGTGTTCATGCTTGCCCTAGGGATTTCATCCTTAGAGGCTTCTAAGCATTTGGATTTCATCTTAATTTTCTTACTGAAGTCAACAATAGATAACCTTTGTCTTGATCTCCTTGATTTCTGCATAACACACTTTGTGGGATAAAGGGAAATTAGGATATTGGACATTTAGTTTGAAAAATATAATCAAGAAAGTGTTTGTGGTAAAAAGAACTGAATCTAAACAAGAGAAAAAGACAAATTTGATTACACATGTGTTTTCTAACATGATTTCTCGCAAGATCAAAATCCCAAAACCGAAGTTCAAAAAGCTTAGTGTGAAAGCTAGTGAGGAACGTCTTGAGATCCTGAATTGTTTGAAAGGTTTACTTTCCTCTCATAGGAAATATAGCGTGTTCTTCAACACCGAGGTCTTGTAAGAAGAAGTGTTATTCTAGGTCAAGTCTAGGATCAAATTCAATCACTTTCATCCATCTCTCAACCATCAAAATCAATCAAAAGTCACCTCATCAACAGCTCTTGGAAACTTTGTAAACATCTTTTATGCTAAACTTTTAGGCGAAATCAAATCACTTTGTTTGACTTAACACATCTAGTGAAACCATCATCCTATACACGAGTTTTCTCTAGGATAACACAACTTCCTAGGGTTTACAAGTTCATCTTGTTTGGCTTAACACACTTAGCCAAATTATCAAATCATCACCTCGTTTGACTTGACGCAATTAGTAAAACTACCATATTGTAGGAGTTCACTCTTGGATAACACAACTTCCAAGAGTTTTATAATTACATTCATCACATTTTGGTTGACTTAACACACCTAGTCGAACCATCAATCCAATCAGGAATCATTCAAATCAAGTCCTAAAAGTTTAGCATTTCCTTCAAAGTTTCTTTAAGAGTTCCATTCATCCATATCACTCATCTTTCATTTATCTCATTCTCATCATCGCTTTGATCCTTCATTTATCCTAGTTCTTTGCTTCTTTGAACCTAAGGTTTAGACCGATCTAAAAGATTAGAGGTTCATATCTTACATTCTTGAAAATTGATCTTCATTTTATGGTTCAAAATCGATCTCAACACAAGAGGGACATGGAATATAAATTTGATCCATCCATCATGAGCAATTCGATTCAACCAAACTATCCAAGCCCTACAATACCATTTGATTTCCAAAGCTTGTACAATGCATACATGGGAGCATTATCTCATACAAACATCAATGGTACAACAAATATGAGCATACCCAATCCAAATTTTGGAACACCTTTCCCAATGATAGATTTAAATCCAAGTCCAAATCTGCAAATCTATCAACCAAACACTCAATGCATGAGTTTTCCAAACAACATCATCCCACCAAATCCATACATACCAAGTGCAACTTTACCAAACATGACCATTTCAAATCCACACTTGGTAAACTTTGGGGTCGACATGTTTGCAAATCCCCCTAATGTTGTTCAAAATCCTAGCAATATATTGGCAACTCCATATGTTGATTCAAGTCAAGGTAACACCATGCAAAATCAAAGTTACCTAAATCAAGGCAATATGATTCCCAACCACAACAATGTTCAAAGTCAACCTATAATGCCGAATCAAAACATCATACCAAATCATCCCATTTTTCCATCGATATCGCAAAAACAGATGGAAACCATCTAAGCAACCCCAACAATCAACACCATTCCACCACCACCGCCACCACTGCCAAAATACAACACGACCAATTCATTCTCCATCATGTTGCAAGCTGCATAAGAAGCTTCCCGCAAAAAGGAACTCCAAGCCCAACAAGCTACACAGCTAGTTGCTCAGCAAGCACAAGCGGCTCAAGTAGCCCAACAAGCGCAAGCACAAGCAGAATTCTACGCACTATTGAAAGCAATCCAAGAAGAAGTAGCACAACAAAGAGCCCAACAAAAAGCTTTGTTGGCACAAAAACAACATGACGAACAACAAGCGTTGTTGGCTCAGCAGAAAACGCAGGCCTTACTCCCACAACAAAGCTTGCAACAGATTCCCACCGCAATTGTTGAAAACAAAAATCAAGATCAATCTATCAATAAGCACTTTGAAGATGTTTCAACCTTGACCAATGATCAAATCATCACACACCAAGAGTCACTTTTCAATCACGATCAAAACTCACTAACGATACCCAACAATGATCCAATCCAAGAAACATTAACATCATTTGATCCTATGTTGGAGAACATTGACAATCCCTCCACCAAAATTGTTGAAAACAATGATCAAAATCAATCCATCAATGAGCACATTGAAGATATGTCTACCCCATCCATTGATCAAATCGTCGTTCATCAAGAGCCACTTTTTAGCGATCTATTTCAAGATGTGTTAACATTATTTGATCCCATTGACATAAACCAAGATCCATCCACCAATGATCGTGTTAACAATGTCTCTACATCACCTAACGAGTCAGAGGACATATTTCAAGAACTTATTCCAAAGCATGATCAAAATCTTCCATCAAGGTCTAGCAATGGCCCTTCCAACGACATATTAACATCCTTTGACCTCATGGTTACAAATATTGAAGGAATCCCTAGCTCAACATTTGATCCAAATCCACTAAAAGCTCAAGAGAATATTGAGCCACTTCCCAATGACGATGTCCAAGAACCCCTTGTAGACAATCCATCCTTTGAAATTGACCCATGTCAAGAACTTGATCAAAAGCATGGCGAAAGCAATTCCAGAATTAGTCAAAATAAAAAATTTGTATCTCCGAGATACTACAATGATCTAATGGGCACTCTTTTATCTATACAAGATGCTGCAAATGATGACCACATCCACATAGGACATACTCCTCCATCTACCCATGAGATGCTTTCTTTGGATGGACACGTGGATGATCTTCAAAAACAAGAGTCTCATACTCTTCAAATCATTACCAATGAACAAGAGTCTCCTACTCTTAACATTTGTACACATGATCAAGATGTAGAAAAATGCAGAGACATATCAGAAATAGGTCATGAAGAAGGTTTCTACAAAAGTTGTGAATCAGAAAAATCATGTGAAAGCATATCAAGAATAAATCATGAGGAAGACTTTTACAATGACAGTGAATCATCAATACCTCTGGAAGAAGCACTACAAGATCAAGCCAAAGAGATCAATCGGGAATTTATCCCACATGTGGAGGATCCTATCACTTATAAAGTTGGATCACTCACCTTTCTTAGAGCAAGCTATCTCGTCAATAAAGAAGCTGACACTTTTGAAGATCCGCCACAGAGTAGAGAAGGATTAGCACCTTGTTTCCAAGGTAAATCATATCCTATGGCAAATAAAATGTTTCAACAGATGAATTATCAAGGCAGAGGATTGGGCCTACATGAACAGGGTATCCTAGAACCAGTGCAAATTTTTGGAAATCCTAAGCGTCAAGGCCTTGGTTATTCAACAATCAAGGGATCTCAACATATCAGTAATACTATCACCATACTGGGGGCAACTTCGTCTCGAGAAAATGTCAACATAGGGAGCATGAAGGATCCTTATGATGAAACTGATGCTAATACTACAACCCGCCATGTCACGAATCTTCATCCACCCATCACCCCATCCACGAATTGGGACCAACATCAAAAGAAAGACTTGAATCGAAGCATGAAGAATGTTATCAAAGAAAAAGAAGCTAAGAAGCATATTGGACAAATCAAGTACATGTGGATACCAAAGAATACAAAGAATAATTATCCCTATCAAACTCCATTAGTCAAAGAAACTATGGGGCAAAATCAAAAAGGGAAAAGTATCCATCAAAGATGTCGCCAAAAGCGAAAACATGTTTCTCAAGCAACATACAAAGTGTATCAAGCAGTTGGTCCTAATTCTATGTACACTTCCATATCCACCCATTACTGCTCATCTTCCCAAGTTTGGAGAGTCAAAGGTTCCAAACTGACAACCAATCCATATTTTATCCCCAAACACACTCCATCCACGCCTCCACGCATGATATCCAATTCTCACATTGACCATGTGTTGGCAACGACCATTAATCATAAGGATTCAGAAGGCACCCTATCGCGATGTGTGGACAAAGACAAAGTTAACTCCGGTATCAGCAAAGCAGATCAGGGATCTCAAAAGTTGCATTCAAGTGCACATATCTTGGCAAGACAACTTCTACAAGCAGGATATCGATGGCACATTATGACAGAAGCATCATTATCAGCACCACCAGGTGGTTCAGCATCAGCTTAAAATCTCTCAGAAAATACAAAAACAATCAGAAAATGTCCTGAAAAAATGGTCACCTTGATGAAAACCTAGCAAACAGGCATCTTGGCGACAACAAAAAAATCAAAATCTACAAAAAATCCAAAAAAATAAAAAAAAAGGATTGAAAACAGTAAAGAAAAAAATCATCCTCCAGCGAAAACCATTTCGGTGGCACTTTGGACAAGTACCATGATGAAAACCTGGCAAACAGGCGTCATGTGTAGAATCGAGCATCTACGTGCGCCAGTTCAGGAGAAAGCATCTTATCGCATCCATAATGAAGCCAACATTCCATCCATATCATCCATTCATCCATGAACCATTTATCCAATCCATTTTCCGTCTGCATCCAAGGTCCAAGTTACCTTGATCTTGATAAAATTTTGGAGCACACTTTACACTTGCTTATGGTAGACATCTTGACATGGGTCATTTTCATTGATCCCATCATATCCAATGCTATCTGAGCCTTGAAGCATTATCTGAATGATTATTCCTTTGTTCGAACACCCTTATCTTATCGTAAGATAATCCATATCCATTCATATCCAAGAATCCACCCATGGTCATTCCATACATTGCTAGACACTGGGGGCAGATAATTACATCTTGCTTCGTGAATAAATCTTGATGTATATCATCCAACTTATGTGGAGATCCGAGCATTGGAAAATGTGAATTCAACTTGGTCAAATCATTTGTGAACACGAATCCAAGTCACTAGCCCATGGCATATTTTGACAGCAAGACAACATTCCTTATCAAGCGTTATCCTTCATCGAACATCAATCCAACAATCCATATCAGTCACATCTAATGCGCACATATGTGTCACATCAAATCATCAAAGCTATTTTGTTCCAAACCAAGCTTCATCAATCTTGATCAATCGAATCCAATCAATCATTGTCTTGTTTGACTTAACACACTTAGTCAAACTATCATCTTGTGCACGAGTTTACTCTAGGATAACACAACTTCCTTGGGTTTACAAGTTCATTATCATCACTTTGTTTGGCTTAACACACTTAGCCAAATTATCAAATCCATAATCACCTTGTTTGGCTTAACACACCTAGCCAAATTATCCTTTTTGTATGAGTTTACTCTGGGATAACACAACTTCCTAGAACTTACGAGTGCATTATCACTTTTGTTTCACTTAACACACTTAGTCAAACTATCAATCCATCAATCCAATTAATCAACATTAAAGCTTGGTTTTCAACAAAATCCCAAAATAAAGCACTGATATCATGTCCATATCCGAATCGTCAAAATCATGCGAAAAGCCAAATACATTCAGAAAAACTCATCAAAAAATTCAAAAACATTCAAAAAACTCATCAAAAAATTCAAAAACATTCAAAAAACTCATCAAAAAATTCAAAAACATTCAAAAAATCCATCAAAAATTTCAAAAACATCTAGAAAATTTATCAGAACATCCAAAAACATCCAAATCTTTCAAAAAATCCAAAACATCCAAATCATTCAGAAAATCCAAAAACATGTCGAAATATCAGAAAATCTTCAAAATTCATCATTTAGTCTTATCAGTCTTTCACCTTGTCGAACTACGTCGTCTCTGAGCTTGAACGTAGGCAAGGTTGATCTTTGATCATCCCCCGAGACAATTTGCGTCCGTCGCATTGGCATCCGTCTGCCCATCCTTTAGGCGTCCGTCACAATGGCATTCGTTTGCTTATCTTTTTTTACATTTAGGTCATTCTTTATGCGTCCGTCGCATTGGCATCCGTTTGCTCATCTAGTTAGGCGTCCATCGCATTGGCATTCGTTTGCTTATCTTTTATACATTTAAGTCATTCTTTATGCGTCCATCGCATTGGCAATCCGTTTGCCCATTCATTTATGCGTCTGTCGCATTGGCAATCCGTTTGCCCATTCATTTATGCGTCCGTCGCATTGGCATCCGTTTGCCCATCTAGTTAGGCGTCCGTCGCATTGGCATTCGTTTGCTTATCTTTTTTACCTTTAGGTCATTCTTTATGCGTCCGTCGCATTGGCATCCATTTGCCCATCTATCTCATCCACAGTCAAGTCAATTGACACAAAATCCAAAAACATTCATAAAGTCTTGAAAATACCAAAAACATTCATAAATCTTGAAAATACCAAAAACAGCCTCAAAAGATTTGAAAAAACCAAAATGGTGCATCCATTCCATCTCGCTTTCACTCGCAATAATCGTCGTTCCTAATAAATCATCGTCGCTTTCACCCTTTGGTGAGTCAGTTAGAAGCAAGTCTAGCAGGTTCTAAAGTGAACGCCTAATCGTCAAGGTTTCGAAGGTCTAAGTCAGTAAGTCAACAAGTTGGTCAACTCGGAGTATCAATAGCTTATCACCCAATCAGTCCTACCAAAACCCTGATCACTACATGTCCTAGGATGAAGCTTTCCCACGATGGACATAAGCATCAGGTACCCAGTAGTTTTTAGTCTTGGCTAGCGATACGAAGAACATCAGCTTTGTTTACTTTATTTTAGTCTTTTAGACTTATCTTATTTTGCGCTCATTCCAAGGACCTCTCGATGATGCCTAAACAAAACAGGTTTAGAGAGAAAGGAATGGGGCAATGATCATTATCTTTTTATCTGCTGTGCTTGTTGGATGTTCTTGTAAAATAACTTGGCGAATACTTTCTTTGTTGGGTTCGTCCTAGCAAGGTTTCCGTATGTCAAGTGTGAACAAGATCACTCCTATCTGATTGCCGAGTCAGAGTCCATCACACTAGGCGCCACGCCATCCTGGTTCTTAATACCTTGATGCATCGCACCTATTTGTGTTATCAAAGATAAAGAAAGTTACGCTCTTTATCTCCCATTCCTGGATAAGCAATACATCATCATCTTTCATCATCATCTCTAATAAAGTTGGCTTGTTGAAATTCTCCACCTTCTTGGATTCAAGGGTTCATCCCTCTCATTCTTCTACCTTCTTTCACGCTAACAATGCATCCATGCTGCATTCATCCTCTCATCTTGCATAATCACGCCATATCATTATAGGACAACATCATCCATCTCATCCATCTCACATGCATCGCATAATTATTTAACATGCTTAAAATAATATAGATTTGTTATTCTAAGCATCTTCTGAACATCTCATTTTCATCATCATTATCATATAGATCATATAGTCTCACAATCCATACATTCATTTTGAACCTCTTTGTCGCGAGATCCATCTCAAATTGAATCTTTTCGCTCGATCTCTCGAGGGGGCAATGTACTAACGTACTTATTTCCGCTGGGGCATCCGAAAAAAATCAAAATTTTTTTAATTTCGATGCCGGCAACATCATTGTTTGAACCAATGCAACGAGTACATTGCTTCAAAGAGGGGCAAAATGTAGACATGCAAAACTAACATCGTGCATCGAATTCTCCTATTAATCAATTAAGACAATTTATTGATTAATTTCCTAAGGTTCATTAAATAAATCAAATTATTTAATCCTTATGTTCTTCTCATTTGATTTAATAAATGAAATTGATTTAATCAAATGTCAAATCCTTAAAATCCCCTAAGTTAATTAATCTAAATTAATTAACTTCTAATCATGATTACTATTCTCTAGCTTTTGACTCAACTAGAGTCAAATCCAAACTCTTAACTAACCCACCCACTTGCACCAATAAATCATTTATTTGATTTATAATTCCTCTAATTACATTCAAAATGGCATCAAAATGGAATATTCTTCCATTTTGAATCTTCCCCCCAAAAGGGACTTGTCCCTTCCAACAAGGTTTTAAATGCTATTTGCACAAGTCAACATAGCATTTATTGCACCTTTCATCCCCCCAAAACATGTCAAGTCATTCAAATTCAAATTTGAAATTGGCACATTTGCCAAAACTTGCACATTCCTCACCCTCTCACACCTTGACAAGTGGCATCTTGTCATTGGCCCATGAATGATCCCACATTCATCAATTTGGCCTCTCCTCTCTTCAAGCTCAACTATACGTTGAAGGCTTCTCTCCTTCAAACAACACAACAGCCACATATCCAAGCATCTACACTATAGGCAACTTGAGTTCAAGCATCTCATTGTCTATATCATTATCTTGGCAATCTAAGCTTATCAAGGATTGGGAAAGGGCATCCTTTCTACATCATAAGGAGCACCAATCCAATATGGGATAGATTTGTATTTAGGTTTTATATGCTTCCTTTGGTTTTGTTGTTTAAATGTCTCATGTAGCATATCTAACTTGATGTAATATCTCATAAGGATGTATGTTTCTGTTTATATTGTTTTTGTCATGTTAACTAACCAATTTGCAGATTTCACTATCCTAATAAATTAAACTACGAAAAATATCCTCAAAACTATTAGTATATGTTCAACTACTCGAACATTTTAAACCACTAGGTCTTCTCCCTTATTCACTAAAGTTAAATTTGTAAGACAACCAAATTTATTAATAAACTTTCTCCCACCTAACATGACATTAGACTTTTAAATGTGGAACATAAGACCTACATTGATGGTTGATAATGTTGTTAAGCCAATATTGTATGATGATTATTCATTCAACATTACTTTTCAAATGTAAACATATATTTTATTTTAAAAAAATCTTATCATAAATCAGATATATATTTTATTATGATTTTATATATTTTTTACTATCTGTCTAAAATTTCCCTGTTACATGATACAATCTTTCCAAAATTTAAATTAGATTTTACAACAAAAATTGCTAAATATAACCATGCAACCATCAAATTTAGGACTTAAGTAAAGAATATCAAATAAATTTATAAGCAGAGCGTGACAGAAAATAGGCATTAAAAATGGAGGACCACTAGAAATTTATGGTGGATTAGGTGAAGCGTAGCTCAACAAGCCCATTGGAGCGACGTTAAAAATAAGAAAGATGATTTCAATTTAAGTGGGGTCGATTATTAGACACAAATGGCTGCATTAAATATAGTAAAATAGTCTATAAAATCCAAGATACTTTCATCAAAATGATAGCTTATTGTCCTTCAAAGACATCAATGTCCTGAAATTTTAAACCAGCTATGTCTGTCAAATGAAAATCTGTTAGACTCTAAATTTTCATTGTCTGCCATTTTTTCGATTAAATAAGATTTTACATAAGTTTTTACAAAATTATACAAATTTTAAATTTGAGTTTAGATGAAAGTATTTTCAAAATGATTATAATTTAATTTTTTTTCATTGCATGTAATTATCTTTTTTCATTATTGTGTTTGTGAGGATTTGATTAATCAAGTGTTATAAATAAGATCATCTTGTATTGTAATCTAGCTTTTTCAATCAACCTAAATAATTATGATAATTGTGATTTAGGTTTACAAGTGTGAGAGTTTTAGGATTTGTAGTTTCAAGGTCAAGAATATTGGTTCTAGCAATTTTTTCCATGTATTAAATCTTTTTGAGAAGTGATTGAACTAGTCTATACAACCTCACAACTGAAATGAGACTACAAAGATTCAACTATAGCAAGCCAAAAGGGATTTCTAGAAGGAGATGTTCATCATAAGATGATTGCATTCTCCTTCATTGTGAGCTTTTTGGGCTATTGCTTGGGTGGAAATATGAGGAGGTCTTTATGAAAATGATGACAATTCCAATTTGGATTAGAAGAAGAGATGCAGGAAATATGAGGAGGCCTTGTATGAATATGATGACAATTCCAATTTGGATAAGAAGAAGAGATGCAACATTATATTGGATGTTACCCTTAGACAACAATTTCAAGACTCATATTCAAATTTTGGGCTTGCAAAGACCAACTATGATGATATTTATTATATTGACATGGGGAAGAGCCAAGACCTACATATCTTGTCTAAGGCAAACAAGTCATTTGAATACGCCAAGCATCGAAGCATACATATAGTAGTATGTTATTGCATTTAGATGTAGGTTTGTGAGATGGGCCATTGTTCTATGGTTAATACTTAAAATAGAAAATAATAAGGCTTGACTTAGCAATATGATTGAGAACTTTGAATAAAGAAATAAAACAATGTTATGAATGAGTTAACAAAAAATAGTTACCGAATTTTACTTTGCATAAATCTTGTCAAAAGGAGAAGTATTTAAATTTTAACATATTAGAAGAAATTTTGACTTGTTAAAAGCAACATTTTCTTCTATCATCTAAAAATTCTTTGATGATATTATCTATATCCATATACTTCACGAGAATTTGTATTATCATAGTAAGGATTTTTATTTTGGAGAGAAGATCCCACTGAACAACCAACACACGTAACATTCTATACACATGGATGACATGATAATAATTATCCAACCAATTACAATATGAAATGTAGGAAAAGTTCTTATATGAGACATAATATAGAAACAATATAAAATACTTGATTTGATTAGAATAAGACAATGCAGTAAGTCATATAGCAAAATAGTTTGATAAGCTATGTAGCAAAATAATTTGATAAGTTGTGTAGTAAAATAGTCTAATAAGTTGTGTACGTTTGATAGGGAGTCAATTTTTAAATTTGGGCGTGAATAATTAAATTTTATATATGAAACCTAAATTAATAATGATTTGTGACCAAAAGGTAAGCATTATGTCTACATTTTGTCTTGTAGGTACTTTAATATTTGGTGGATGATATCTCCAAATTAGACATTGCACATTACTTGGAAGAGAAGGAATTGCTTGTTTCTAAATTAGAATTTTTAAATATGACAAACTGGGAGCATGTCATGTTCATAAAAAACTAGTATATTGGCTTAAGGACTAGAAATTGTACACTTATATATTGACAAGTAGGAGGTATTTTCTATTGTGTGTCAAATTGTGATATTTATATTAGGGTTCAGTTGTGTATTTCTTGAGTCAAATTGATTGAGCCATATTTCATGAGTAGTGGTTCACGTGAACCCATCATGAGAATGAATGTTCACACAAACCCATCTCTCATGAGAATGAACGTTCTAATATTCATTGTAATGAGTGCTAAGTGGAACATTCATTCTCATGAGAGATGGGCTCATGTGAACCACTATTTATAAAATATGGATAAATGAATTTGACTTTGAAAATACACACTTGAATCCTAATATAATTATCATCAATTATAATTTTTAATAAATTAACGGGCATGTGTTGAAGTTGACAATCATGTTTACTTGTTGGGACAAATTAGTTTGAAGATGGATTTAACCTAATATTTTAGTTTTAGTTTTATTATATTTTAAGAGGTAAACTTTATTCATAACGAATTATATTTTCTTATTTTCCATATGGAATTAGATTTTGATGCCTAATGCTTGTATGTTTAGTAGTGTTTAATAGGGAGTTGATACACTTTGATATATCAAATATATATGCTAAGTTAAATTAAAACAACTAATAGATGGTAGTTATTAATACTATATTAAATATTTATTGATATTTTTATATTTAAACAATAATGAAAAAATTGTTCTTTTAATGAATCAAACTACGAAAAATATCCTCAAAACTATTCATATAGGCTCAACTACTAGAACATTCTAAACCACTAGATCTTCTCCCTTATTAAACAATAATGAAAAAATTGTTCTTTTAATGAATCAAACTACGAAAATATCCTCAAAACTATTCATATAGACTCAACTACTAGAACATTCTAAACCACTAGGTCTTCTCCCTTATTCAGTAAAGTTAAATTTATGAGAGAAGCACATTTATGAATAAACTTTCATCCACCTAACATGACATAAGACCTTTAAATATGGAATGTAAGACTTAAATTTGATGGTTGACCATGTCTTTAAATCACTATTTTGTGATAGTTATTCATTTAACATTAGTTTTCAAATGTAAAAATATATTATTTCAAAAAGTATATCATATATCAGATGTATATTTTATTATCCTCTGTCCAGATTTTATCTTTTACATGATACAGTTTTAAAAATTTGCTAAATACAGTCATAAGGCCATCAAATTTAGGACACCAAATAAATTTATGAGCAGAGCGTGACAGAAAATAGGCATTAAAAATGGAGGACCACTAAGAAATTTATGGTGGATTAGGCAAAGCGTAGCTCAACAAAGCCCATTTGGAAAGAGGTTAAAAACAAGGATGATGATTTCAATTTAAGTGGGGTCGATTATTATACACAGATGCCTGCATTAAATACAGCAAAAGAGTTTATAAAATTCAAGATACTTTAATCAAAACGATTAACTCATTGTCGTCAAAGACATCAATGTCTGTCAAATAAAAATCTGCTGACTGGTAAAGTTTTATTGTCTGTCATTTTTTCATTAAATTTGTATATGCTAAGTTTTTATAAAATTATAAAATATTTCGTTTTAGACTGTTTTTATTTTTTTTGTTTTGGATTTGATTTTGTGTAAATTTTGAGGGTGTATTTTTGTATCATTCATTTTTATCTTTTTGATTTCTTAAAAATAATAAAGATTATTATAAGATGTTTTATGGAAAAAATTTACAGTTAATTTGAAAACATCTCCTGCTAATTTTGTGGATTGTGAAAATTTTATATCTGCAAATAATAAAGAGTTTATTTATTAAAAAATATTTGAAATTATAAATAAAAGTATTATCAAATTAATGATATCAAGTTTCCACAATCCATATAGCTAATTCAATTATCGTTTTGGATTTGATTGTGTATGAGATTTTTGCATCAACGTTTCAGGATTAAAAAGAAACGATAATGGATCACCTAGTGTGATCCGAAACGTGGATGCAAAAATCTCATACACAACCAAATCCAGAAATGATAATTGAATTAGTATTATCAAATTTAAAATATGAAAATTGTTTCTGAATTGTTGTGTATGCTTTTTACATCAACATTTCAGATCCATCATTAAGAAGAGGAAAGTAAAGGTATATGATGAAAGAGAAGAAAAGACCTCAAAACAAGAGTCAATCCTATGAATAATGAGACAAAAATTCAAAACATAAATTAAATTAAATCTTGTGTTGTTTGCCAAAATTAAGTGTACTTTAGAATTTAACTTGTGTTATCACAGACTTAACTTTACAATTAAAAAACAAAAATCTACATTCTGCAATGATTTTTTCAATTGTTTAAAGTCGACAGTATCACAAAATTCTATTTTCATTGTTTAATTACAATTTAAAAAAAAAATCCATCTCTTAAGTCATAAAATGATTTTTTATTATTGAAAAATCCTTTAATTAGAAATAACATATAGATTGAAAAAATGAAACAAGGACAAATGATTAAAAAAAAAAGCTTATGAAAGAATAAAATGTTAGAAGATATAAAGCAAAGGAAGCTCTACAGGGAAGACAAAAATTACAAAGCCACTCCAAAATTGAAATTAATCAAATATGAAAAAAATTAAATGTTCAAATATAATCACACTATTAAATGTTCAAGAAAAAGGAAAGCAATAAAATGCCACAACCAAAACAAGAAAGGAAGAAATGAAGATGAGACCAAAACAAGAGAAGAGTAGGGTGAGATGTGGTGGCACCAAAATAGGGTCAAAAGGGGGCAAGGTGGTGGTGGCAGCAACGAAATAAGGATGAAGAAGTGAAGAAGTAGTAAAGGAGGTTGACGTGATCCACAAGAGGGTGTGAAGGGGAGAGAAAAGAAAGATATAGATGATAAAGAAAGGTTTATGGTGGAGATAGAGGGGACACGAGAAAGGGGAAAGAAAGAGATAAGGGATGCAAGGGAAGATCAAGATGGATTGGTGCGGTCGAATATGGAGGTCCTAACTGTTTTATTACTAATAATCATATCCTAACTTTTTTATTACTAGCAATCACACCTTCGTATGCAATGGGTACATCGAAGAAATGTGAAGGTAGATGAGTAAAGGAAATTTAAAAAAAAAAATTGCAAAATTTGGATTAGTATCCAGAGACAATTTTTTAAAATTATAATGTTACACTACTAAATTTCCAATGAATAGCCAATCCAAATCAAAATCCTCCAAATGTTCTTACCCATTGAACCAGTTTTCTAACCCTAGAAGCGTTCCAGTTGTCTTGCAAAATGCAGGCCCATTACTAAAATATTTAGATTTTTGAAAGGAGTTCAATTCCATGAAAGGACACTTTAAACTCTTGATTGACGGTTGAGAAGTGTCCTAAAGCATTTATGGTGGGAGTTTTAGAGAGAATACTTACATAGCTTGATGATGAATTCAAATGCCCGAATATAAAACAGATCCTTTCGCTCAATCAAATCTGTATATTTCATAAAATGAAAAGAGGGCAAGTGACATCAAATTTGTATAATTTATAAAATGAAAAGAGGGCAAGCGACTTACCTCAAGTTTCTACACAAATTGTGTTGAGTTGTCAACGATGCCGATGGGGGAAACTATGCAAACTGTCATTCACCACCACGTATGCAAGTGGAGAAGCGAAAGGGCATTACCAGTGACGAAGAAAAAGGCGCGGTCGAGAAAATGGTCAAAAATGATGAACGACTGAAATTCGTTACATCGTGGTCGATGGGCTATCAATCCATCTGCACCGTTCCTGGTAAAAATGGATTGCAAAACTTGAGCGTGGGGACACCTTCGGCCTAATTAATAATTGTAAGAACTATTTACAATTTGATTCAATATTAAAAATAAAATATATTTATTTTATTGAACAATATTTTAAACATTAATTTCTGTTCAAGTACCAAAAAAATTATTATAACAAAATTAAACATAAATATTTTATAATTTAAGCCCAATTATTTAATAAAAATTATTTAGAATTTAATTCAATATTAAAAAATAAAATAAACAAATTTTATTGAACTAGCATTTTAAACATTAAAATCTGTTCAACTACCAAATTTTGTTTTCCATAAAAGTTAAACATAGTATATTTTTTAATTTATCAAAAACAGGCCACAGACCGTCAATATCCAGGTGTAGTATCCACAATGGTCCTTGAAGGTCGAAGTCTCAGGGCCTTCAATGCTCCATGCCCATTTCTCCATCGACTTGATAGAGATTGATTTGACTGATGAAAAGCAATTTATGTAAGTTTGAACGAACACTAAATTTGTTATTCATATTGTAAACGTTTGAGACTTACAGTGTTAATATTTGATTTGAAGGGAAACAATAAACAATGGGTTAGTAAAGGAAATTGTCACTCTGTCTTTTTTTAACAGTCGTGTATAAGAAGAATGACCATTTTTCACCCATTGTTCAATATGATTTAGAATATTCTGGAGAGTCGAGGATCGACACAGAAACAATTTGGAATTTGATAGGACAGACATTTCTTTGTCCACCTAAGTCAAAACAGAGAGATTATTAGAAGTGGGTATTGATCATTCCAACATACAGATTAGCCTAGAATGATTTCAATTTTCAGTTGGGCCTAGAAATTCAGATTTGATTGATTTAGTTGGAAAGGATTTTCATGATCTGTAGACTGATTCAACCCTGAATGTCTAAGGAAGTGGAAAAGATTTCTACACAAGTATGTGTGGGTTGCTCGATGAAGGATATTCATGGCCTCCTGATCCCCACAATAATCTCTTCAGGGATTGCAGAGAGAAAAACACAGAAGAAAACAAATAATGCAGGAAGAATTCCCAGTGGACCTAGAGAATTTGAGGTTGCAACTTCATTGGGATTAATTGATGGATTCTTCACCAATCATGAATGCATTCCTTCTATGAAATCTGCTTATCTAAAGTTCAAGCAAGTTTATCCTGCCTACGAGGCTACAGAACTAGCAGATGAAATAAGAGACAAGGAGTACGGCCATTTAGAGTCTAATAATCATGTCTGCATGGACTACTGTGGATTTGGATTATATTCACATCATCAATACCATCACGATGTTTTTCCTTCATTTAGTCTGTCTTATCTGTCTGCAAATCTGCCATCTCATGCCTTATATGGGGCAGCAGAGTCAGGCACTCTGGAGTTTCAGATCAAAAACAGGATAATGAAGTTTATGAGGATTAAGGAGGGGGATGATTACAGTGTGGTTTTTACTGCCAGCAGAGGCTCTTCATTTGGGTTGTTAGCAGAATCCTATCCTTTCCATGTCAATAAACGGCTTCTGACAGTTTATGATTATGAGAATGAGGGGCTGGATTGTATGGTGAAAAGTGCAGAGGTAAAAGGAGCCAAAACCATATCTGCCCTGTTCAAATGGCCTTCCTTGAGGATCTGTTCTGATGAGCTGAAAAGAGCTTTGATGACGAAGAAGAAGAGAAAGATTCCAAAGGAGGCCAGTACTGACTCTGCCGAGGGGTTGTTTGTATTTCCTGTACAGTCCAAAGTAACAGGGGCTAGGTATTCTTATGAATGGATGAGTCATGCTCAAAGGAATGGATGGCATGTGCTGTTAGATGCTTCGGCTTTGGGCTCCAAGGACATGGATTCTCTTGGCCTCTCATTGGTTATGCCAGAGTTTATCATCTGCTCATTTTATAAGGTTTATGGGGAAAACCCAACTGGATTTGGATGTCTTTTTATTAAAAATTCTGTCATTCCTTGTTTGCATACATCTTCAGCAGCAAGGGGTATTGGAATGGTGAAGATAGTGCCCATATGCAAAGGTATATCAACAGCCTCTGCAAACAATGAAATTCATGAAGGCTTGTGTTCTGAAAGGCCAGATGCCGATGGGGGAGTACCAGAGGCTCCTGCTTGGGGATTGAAGAGCAAGCAGATCCTCACTACATCATCCTCTGGGCCAATTTCTGAATTTCATACTGGAGATCAAGCTCAGAACAGTGTAATTAACATCTCAGAAAGCGATCACTCTCACAAAAGTGATACAGAATCCTTCCCAGGAACCAAATTTGGGGGCAAAACCGGAAGTTTCTGCTCCCATCATGCTAGAAATTCATTTGATACTGCAAGCAGCTCTTCTGATGGTGGTGCCAAGTTCTTCAGAAATAGAGGGGGTTATAGTGAAAATGAAAGAATCTCCTTCAAGCATGAAATTTTAGAAGAAATAACAGAGCTGGAAGAAAAGGGAAAAGAGAATCCATTCCCAAATTCAGATTTTATGAATAGTAATGGTATAGAGGAAAATGAGGAAAATATGCATTTGGGGCACCCAAGAGAGAACTTTAAGAACAAAATCATGGATCCCATTGAAACACCTGGAACAAACAGAGAACCTTCTAGTCAAGAAATAACTGTGACAAGATTCACAGATCCTTGTAATACAGGGGGCACAGGTAAATATTATCATGGGGCTCCACTTGAAGATGAACCCGAATGCTTACAAAGTGAGAGAGTGAATAGCAATTTAGCAACGGTGAGTTCTAAATCTCAAATCTCGTTTAAGGGACTGGATCATGCCGATTCTCTAGGTCTCAGCAGATCCAATATTAGGCTAAGATGTTTGATAAATTGGCTTGTAAACGCTTTGTCAAAACTTTGCCATCCCCCTTCTGAGAATCCTTGTCATTTGGTAACAATCTACGGACCGAAGATTAAGTTTAACAGGGCACCTTCTATAGCATTCAACCTGTATGACTGGAAAGGTGAATTGGTCGAACCCTTACTTGTGCAGAAGCTTGCAGACAGAAGCGGCATATCATTGAGTTATGGCGTTCTGCACAACATCTACTTTCCAGAAAAATATCAAGGTAGTATTGCACTATTAGAGACTAAAATGGGTGATGAAAAATCTGCAGCTGTGCATTCCAAGCATCAGCGAAGGACAACAGAGATACGAGTTGTGAGTGCATCACTTACTTTTGTGAGCAACTTTGAAGATGTGTACAGATTGTGGGCTTTTGTTGCCAGGTTTCTGGATGCAGATTTTGTTGAGAAGGAGAGGTTGAGATACAGAGGCCTCAATCAAAAAACAATTGAACTATAATCAGAAGTGTTTGAACTATAATCAGAAGTGTTTATGGATTAGATTGTGTGTGTTTTTGGATTCGATACAAAAAATATACACACAATCTAATTCAGAAACACTCAGCAACGTTCTTCATGGATTGTAAAAATCTATTATCACAGTTATCCATTTCCTCAAAATATAGACAGATCTGTTCAAATTAAGATTATGGACTTTTCTGATTTGAGTTTGATTGACAAACTAATAATTGAGAGGTTATGGGCTCTCTGTTGTAGAAAAGGAAATGTTCAGATGAAAAGGCTGCTTATGGCTATTTTCCCAGCTGTGGTGGAATAAGACAATTTTTTTATAATCTTACATTGTCCTTCAACTTTGGACATTGGTTTTAATTCTTGTAAGACAAGAGCTTAAAAGCACAGGCTCATATTCAAGTACATTTGTTTTTGTCCATACCAGCTATCATTTTGTCCCTAATGAAATATAAATCTGTTAGTTTTATGGCATATTGATTAGTATCATTGATTAGCATTGCCATACAAAAGGATTTCTGTTAACATTCATTAAGATTATCAAGAAACACACAAGAGTAGTCCAGAATTTTGAATATTCTCATTTGGATTACATTCATGCATATTTGTTTGTTCTCATTTGGATTACATTCATTAATATTTGTTTGTTTTTTCAATTACATTCAAATATATTTGTGTAAGGATAAAAGTGTATATTATAGTTTTGGTAATATTGTAAATATAACATTGTAATGTTAAATTGTTTTGTTTTGTACATAAATTGATCTTATTTTTATATTAATTATTTTAAAGATTAATATTTTTGTCATAGAATAAGATTAGTTTAAATTTTATAAGATCTTATCCTTCTAAATTGAATTGTAGGTATGGATTTTCTTTGGAATGATTCATGCTCTAATTCAATCCTCTAATTTAAATTCTACATTTCTCACTCTCTTTCCCAAAAATTGACTATTGTATTCCTACTTGCATATCAAGGCATTTTTAATTGAGCATCTAGGATCTTATATTTCTAGATAATCCTAGAACATTAATTATCACTAGAATCTCATATTGAAAGGCCATATCAAAGAATCATAAAGCTTGCATCAACAATGCATTAGCAGATACCACATTGTCCTATCTTAGACACTTGTATAGTTGCCTAACATGTCTTGTCTTATTGCATTTTAGCAAAAGGGTCTTACCCATTAACAAGGAAGTTATAAAATTTCTCTCTTAACACAACAATTCCCACAAGCAACTTTTCAACACCATCCATTTTGCACAAGTAGACTCACAAGCAAATAGGTGAAGAAGGCCAAATTTGTAGAGGATTGGTCTATAGAGTGATAATGTGCTCTTCAGGGATAACTTTAAGAAACCCCCCCCTCGGCGCAGGTGTAAAATCCTATATACTTCTCGATGAAAAATATTAATTTTATTGGCGATTTTTTTCGTTTTTTGGGAAAAAAAAAATCCCCATTGGCGAATCTTTTATAATCCCTAGAAGTCTGTGGAAAATCGTGGCGAATTACAAATTTTTTTAATCGAATAAAATATTTTTAATTGGCGAATAAAACCGTTTTTCAAACCAGAATTTTTTTTCCATTGGCAATTAAAACCTTTTTTCAAAGCAAAAAATATATTTTCATTGGCGAATTAAAATGAATCTCAAAATAATAAAAAAATCCAATGGCGAAATAAAAATCATATGGGTCGTTCAATGGACGACTATAGTTGCATTCCAGAAGTAAATCTCTAAAGCACTAGACTTGCAATTTGAAACCTCTGGAATATCACTAGAACCGTTAGATTTATAGAAATCAATGGTTGAGATTTTATTACCGTACAAATGGTTATAAAGTTTTGTTTCTCAGCGATTGGGCGACCTCGGCGGGATGCACAACTTTTGAAGTGACAACTCATTTAATGAATTGTACGATGCCATTAAGGGATGTCTTCTCAAACACCAACTGGATAGATTTAACGTAATCTTTTAAATCCTCCGAAATGATAGATCTTAAATAAGGTATTAAGGAGTTTGGAGAAACGGATTTAGTAGCAGATTGTCACTTTCTATTGGTAAAGTTAAGTGAGCCTACGTACGAGGAAAGGTGGTAGCATTTTGAACTCCATACTTAGAGTTTCCTCAAAATGGTACTTCCAACCGATATTAGGGTATGGGAAGATGAAATTGTGGCCGTCATACAACCAAATTTGAATTGGCCTGAAGAAGAGCAACTCGACATCATTTCCCAGCTACGTTCAGTGGTGTGGAAAGAGAAAACCAGCTATGCCGAGTACAACAGGGTAATTTTCATTTTAGAAGAAGAAGAAGAAAGAACGTGTTGAATTTCATAATTTAGTTATGGAAATGCAGTTGGAACTGTACAGAGTCTCGGCACCTCCAGCGGTTTAACAACATACATAAATCCTTTTGTGAATTGTGAATATGTGACACGTAATGATAAGGGGGCGTAGTTTCAGCTTTTGAGTGCTTTTTGAATTTTGATTGTACAGGGTGTGGGGTGATAGGTCTGTGAAACCACATTTTTGGCATTAGAGAGATAAAAGAATATATTTCTAAATCTGTGTATTTATCAATGCTTCCTTTTAATTATGAATGAATTGTGTTTCTTCATGATAATTGTTCAATGTTTATCTATTAGTGTTAGGTCAGATTCAAAATGCTTATTTTTTCATCTCTGAGACTTTGTGTTCAGATTAATTCATTTGTTAAAAGAGAAACTATTGCTTTTCTTTACTGATTGTAAAAAAAATGGACTTTGTGTCATTTGTTTTAAAATATTTTGCATCTACTTTCATGGTTAAAGTGACAAATCTATACACTAACAAGAAAAAAGAGTTGCAGTCCGGAAGTAAATCTCTGAAGCATTAGACTTGCGAATTGAAACCTCTGGAATAACACACTAACTGTTAGATGCAAACATGTGGTGAGATAAAGGCCCATCGCTCATCGCTCATTCACTCTTTTCAATGCCTCGAATCTCGATGTTGTACATTTTATTTAATTGAAATTCTCAATATTTTTGAAGAAAGTGTGGTTGGTAGTGGCAGTGGCGGCGATTAATGCCATATGTGATATGAACATCCGAAACAATTTCTTGGACAACTCATAGCTTTAATGAAACAAGATTTGTAATGATTTCATATCGTTTGAACTTTGAGTGGCACTGGTAGTGGTGAATCAGTGATTTTGACAACTTGTCAGCTTGAGGTACATTTGGCATGTAGTCAGACATCAATTAAATTAAACAGGCTGGTAGTGGCATTGGTGGCCCATAAATAGGGATAGTGATTCAGTGAATAGTGGATAGTGCCATAAGGGTTTTTATTTTCTAGGGTTAATAAGGATTCACGAAGAAGATGATGCAGTATTGGGGATACTGTAAATTCTCCTACCTACAGTTATGTAGTTACAGAGTAATTAGTAAGAGACAAATTTCCTTCAAGTTCAGAATGGGTGGAATTGGAAAGAAGTTGATTTGGTTAACCTGACTTCTCAGACAGTTTTTGAACTAGGATGAGGAGCTCTGATCAAGGTAAGTGCTATATCAGTGCATAGAAGTTGCGTGCAAAAGATGGGAGCAAATTTTTTTCTCCTCTTGTATTCTAATAGCTCCCATTTCCCCAACATGGTTGGCCAGGCAAGCTCCATGCATTTATTTTCAAAGAGACATTTGTATTACATCTTTTGTTACTCTGTATGACTCTAATTCTCGAAGGGGATAAGTATATTTTGTATCTTCACGGCTCCCATTTCCCCAGGATTGACTAGTACCCCCTTTCCCCAGCATGGTTGGCAAATCCACCAGCAAAAGCTTGGAATCATGAATTTATTTTCAGAGCCACATTTGTATTACGTTGTCACCAACAGAAGCTTGGAATCATGCATTTATTTTTAGAGTTACATTTGTAGTAAGTTTTCAGTAGAAAAAGCTTGGAAATTGGAATCAATTTGTAATCCATTGTAATGAGCAACAACTTGGAATAAATTATTAAATTTTGTCTACGTAAAGTACTAAAGTGACACATTGACATATGTTATTTATACAAAACAAGATCTACTGTGCTACTCATCTGTAAAAAGATATGCATAATGTAATAATGTGACATTGAAATTCAGTTGCAATAAAATAAATGGTTGTGTTGTGTTATTCTTGAATCTTCGTTATTCATTTACACTTAAGAGTAAAGAGTTGTTTTCTAAGTTTGGAACTTCGGTGTCTATTAATAATTTAATATATTCAAATTGATTTTTTTCTTTTGAGAAATTAAGTAATATACTTTATGCAATATGCACTTGATAATTCATGGTTATATTGGGCCATTGGGGGAAAGCAATCATTCGTTCCATCGATGTTTATGTGTTACAGCGATGTGCTTACTTTTGTAACTTGTTGACTTTATCGGTATATCGGGGAGCGCACCTTAGTTATGAGTCTTCACCTTCAGGCCATCGGCAGGGCTGTGATGGGTGTTCCACCGATAAAGCATTGTTAGGCCGATGCCTATGGTATTGATTTTTGTTAGGATTGGGGGAAGGACTACGCGTACGGGATTTCAAATCTATTTATGGATGCAATGTAATTATATGGGCTATAATATGGATCTTGTCACACGAATTTCTATGATTTGCATTATGTAATATGTAGGCTATAATAAGTCCTTTGCAACGTTAAAACACCAGCCCCTTCACCTTGATGACAATCCTAGCGCACAAAAGTTAAAACAACTTTAAAAAACATGTGTCATGTTAATTTTTTAAAGTTAATATCATAAATTACTCAAGTTTCAACCATTGGATGAACATTTGATGTATGGTTGTAGTTGCATTCCATAATGAAATGAACAGAGTGATGGGCTTCCCAACTTAAACCTCCGGAATCACCCTATAACCATTAGATTTAAAAAGATCAATGGTTAAGATTAAGAATTTGCAACTTGTAGACCTAAGACGTGTCATTCACTTTAATGTTCTAATTTCGAGAAACAAAGAATTTAAAGCACTTTGTATTGCTAAGTGTCAACTGTCAAGTGATTAATGTTTATTTTTAAACTTTAAAGTTAATATCATAAATTACTCAAGTTTCAACCGTTGGATGAACATTTGATGTATGATTGTAATTGCATTCCGTAATGAAATGCACAGAGCGATGGGCTTCCCAACTTAAACATCCGAAATCACCTTATAACCGTTAGATTTAGAAAGATCAATGGTTAAGATTAAGAATTTACAACTTGTAGACCTAAGACATGTCATTCACTTTAATGTTCCAATTTCGAGAAACAATCAAACAAAGCATTTAAAGCACTTTGTACTACTAAGTGTCACTATCAACCAGTCTCAGAATTTGACGGTCACCCATACCGGCTACCTGTCATATGAAAATGTTATGACGGTTTGGTCATTTAAATGCCTATCAAAAAAATTGTTTAATTAATGAATTTTTTATATAAAATCTTTTATAAATGCAATATCTTGAAAAATTAGAAAACAATGATAATTATTAGTGATAAATATAAAAATCTACTGTTATAATTAACAATTAACAAAAGTTTCTAAAATCATATTAAAAATAAATCTTGTTAAATATATTCTAAAAATTAAAAATAATTATGTTTTATTTTGAAAAGATTCTAAATTAATATATATTTTATAATAATATTATAAATCACTTATATTAATATAAAAAATGATAGCTATTATAAAAATGTCAAAATTTTCTAAATTCATATTAAAAATATTCAAAAAATTTATATTCTATTTTCTTTTTATAATAAAAATTATAAAATGATATATATTATATATTAAAATACTATATAATAGTTTTTTACGGTTTAATAAAAATATAGCAAGTCAAACTATACGGTCTAATAAATTTTATAGCTGTAATATACAGTCTAACTCTAAAATAGACCATCAAATTCCAAGCCTGCTGTCAACTGTCAAGTGATTAATGTTTATTTTTAAAGTTAATATCATAAATTACTCAAGTTTCAACCGTTGGATGAACATTTGATGTATGGTTGTAGTTGCATTCCGTAATGACATGCACAGATCGATGGGCTTCCCAACTTAAACATCTGGAATCACCCTATAACCGTTAGATTTAGAAAGATCAACGGTTAAGAATTTGCAAATTGTAGACCTAAGACGTGTCATTCACTTTAATGTTCCAATTTTGAGAAACAAAGCATTTAAAGCACTTTGTACTGCTAAGTGTCAATTGTCAAGAGATTAATGTTTATTTTTAAAGTTTAAAGTTAATATCATAAATTACTCAAGTTTCAACCGTTGGATGAACATTTGATGTATGGTTGTAGTTGCATTCTGTAATGAAATGCACAAAGCGATGGGCTTCCCAACTTAAACCTCTGAAATCACCCTATAACCGTTGGATTTAGAAACATCAACGGTTAAGAATTTTTAACTTGTAGTCTTGTAGACCTAACTCCTAAGACGTGTCATTCACTTTAATGTTCCAATTACGAGAAAAAAATCATTTAAAACACTTTGCACTTTGAAATAGTACAGTGATTTTTAAAGTCTTCAATCTTCAGATTGCTCATTGCAGTGCACCACCCTGTTTTGGATTCCACAGTTCCACTTCCAACAACGCCATTCCAGTTTTCAAGAGTCGGGACTCAAAATCTGGGTAAGTGAAAGAATTCCTGCGGCTACATTTCATCGTTTGACATTTCTTAAAATCTTATTTTGTCAAAGTTTGAAGTTTGGGTTTAGACTTTAGAGACGCAAGAATTCATTAAAATTAAGGAGGACTAATAGGTATTACTTATTAGGGAATTCAAATTTCACAACTTCACATTTGTATAAGCATGTCTACCACCAGTACCACTAGAGCAATGTCCGATAAAAAAATACATTATGCAGAATTGCTTAAAACCCCAGGTTTCACCGATGGGTACCATGATATTTATGATCCTGAAATCTATGGTAGGCATACCTCAGAACTTAGATTTTCATCTCAGAATAAGGCTGAAAAGCACACGCAAGTTGATAGTATCAGTGCACCATGGATAACTGGATTAGGGCGCATGATGTTACATGAAGTTTTCCCTTGCCCAGAATTTATCATGGTCTGTGCTGAAAATTATGATGATAAGAAAAGAGAAATTGTTAATAAAGATAACCAAGAAGAATTGTTATCCATTAATGCAGTAGAGCTTGGCCAAGTGTTGGGGTTTACAACCGAAGAATTTGGAAACCGCCACATTGACCTAGAAAAGCTTGCTAGTGATTATGAAGCAGTGGAAGAAAGGTTGAAAAATTATTTCTTAAATAAAATAGTTAAGGATAGAAAAAAATTGAAAGGTGATCATAATAATTTGGATATTTTTAAACCATGGGTTCAGGATACTATTTCCATGCTAGCATTTTGCCTCGGTCTGGATAGCAATTTGGAAGTGGGTGCAAGCCTCCTTGAAATGGTATATAATATCCATTATGCTGATGAACATGTCAAATATAATTATACTCAGCACATTTTACAATCCATGCATAAACATTTTTTAATGATTAAAGCAGGTTCCACAAAGACATTTAGGTTCACAACCTACTTGTGCTATCTTTTTCTATTCAAATTTAGAGGAATGTTTCAGACCAACAAGCTTTAGATTCAACCCTATAGTAATGTAGAGGAAAATAAAATGGCTCTAGTATATGAATGGACCACTGAGATAAGGATGCATGATTCTCGAAGGAACTACAGTCATTTTGTAGACTACTTTTTGGCTTCATTACATCAAGTAATTAAAAATACTCCAATGCCTAGATTGCCTATGTCATGTAGAAACTGCATGGAACTAGGAAAATAAATACAATTGGTTGATTGGTACTTAATGGAAGAATATAATGTGCTAAGATTTTATGGATCGAGAGTACAACCATACAAACTTCCAATACATGTGACAGAAAGGGTTTTTGCATTGGAATATGTAAGGCAAGTGTAGAGTGTTGACGAACTACACTTTCTCAGTCAGCAAAAGAAGACCTTATTTCCTTCTTTACCTTTTTCATGTGAAGGGTTCACATTCGAGAGAAAAGCATTTAGTGTGGCACATAATCTTTTAATTTTTTTTGACTTTGATGCTATTTGTCACTGGTAGTATGATCCATGTGACATCATTAAATCAATGATTGTGGCCAATAGGAATGCTGCAAATAGAAATCAACATCAAAGTAAACCCTTGCTTGAAAACTTGAGAAACAAGGATTCTTGGGATGAGGTCAAAATAGCAATGGAGAAAAGTGTTGCTGAGAATGGTATTTCTTTTGAACAATTGTCAGCAGAAATTATGGCATTGCACCGAAAGACAATTAGGACATACAACAATTTTTATTAAAAAAGTGATAAACCATCTAGTAGAGTAAAAATTCCAGGTTCTCTAGAGAAGGAAGTTACAAATTAAAATTGGTTACGATAAAAAATTATTGCCTTTTGGTCTATGAGGAAGGACCTAGGTGATCCAAGAGCTCTTGCAGAGTATGGAGCTAACGAAGAAGATACAGAGTTTAGCAAATTATGGAATATAGAGCATCCTGATGAACATGGAAATAAAGGAAGTGATGATGAATCTAATGATGATAGTGAAGAAGAAGAACAAAGCCATGCCAATTACAAACCTGGTTTAAGTGAGGCCACAAAAGAAGCATATGCTTCAACATATACTTCAGGAGCAACCATACTTGAAAAAATTCATTATGAAGGTGGTCCTTTGGGTCCAAAGGACAAGGCCCTTGGACAATACCAGGTGTTGAGCATAGAAAAATAGGTGATAAATCTGGCCTTGGGCTTGGAGGTGAAAATTTAGACCAAGGGCATACAAGTCAAACTCAATTTGTTAGAGCTTCTAATCCTCATCCTCATGGTCAGATACAATCACAACTAGGACATGCCCTTGGTGGAAAGCTTAGTGCAACTGGGAGTGCCATTGGTGGCGATGGTATGGGTAGTAGTGGTCAACATGTGCTACAACGACAAATTACACACAATATTAAGAGGAAAACAATAAAAGATACCACAGAAACACCAGGTGATCAAGGCAATCAAAAGAGGCAAAGGATTTTGACAGGTTCAAGTCACATTATCAGTGGATCCACCAATACCACAAAGGAGTTATTTCCAGACACTCCCCCAATTCCAGCTAGTGTGGGTATGACATCATTAGCAACTGCAAGTACTCCTATTCCTTCGCCATTCAAGCATTCCATTGTTCCTACCTCCCCAAGTTATGATTTCATTGAAGAGTTTAAAAAAAAATCAGACTTGAATCAAAAAGAAAAGAAGCAACTGATGGAGAGTGCATCTATAGTAACTTTAGAGCTTGCAACAACCATGGTATTACCCACATTTGACACAAATAAAGAAATCATGGAGTACACAATTGTTGTTCCCACAGTTCAAAGCAAACCAACAAATCAGATGGATCGATCTGAATACCAGGTAACCAATTTTCAATTGGATTTTTTTGGCCTGAAAAATACTAACAAAATTAATGTATCAAAGAAGAATAATGAATTGGTGTACACATCATTGCTAAAGCAAGATAGAGAGAAGAAAAGGTTGCAGACCCAAATAGAAAAGTTACAGGCAGACCTAGCAAGTGAGAAAGCAAAGAGGAAAGCAGTAAATAACAAGAGCAATGAATTAGAAAAAAGTAATAAATTTGTCTCTACATCAACAAGCAAAGGATAAATCAAATGAGAGAGAAGTGAATGACCTAAAGCGAAGGCTAGATGAGAGCAACAAGAAATATGATGAGGAAAAATTCACTTTAGAAAAATTAAGACTAAAGATTGCGAATGGAAATGCAGAGTGGGAACAAAAATTGGATAAATAGAGAAAACAATGAAAGATTGGAGACAGAGTTGACGGAAGCAAAAGAAGAAATTAAGTCTTCTCAAAATAAGTTATTTGCATTTTGTAGAGATACAGTGAGGCATATGAAATAAAAGATCTGGGATGAAATAATGTAGAGGTTTGATCATTTGTGTGACATGTTTGAATTGATTGATGCTATCAAACAACATTATAATAAGTTTAACAAATATTTAGTGGACAACAAAAAGGTGTTGGAATTAGAGAAATCTGCAAATCAAGTTCTACAAACAGTCTACAAAGCCAGTGACAATGATCTGAAATCAAAAGGGATTCCTAATTGGATTGAAACCTCAATGAAGTTGTCATCTATCATTGAAAAGTGTTTGAGAATGTGTGGAACAAAGGAATATTTGCATTTGGTTGTAGACGAGATGAAGTTGGTGGATGAAAAGGTAAGGAACTTCACAGAGCTTGGTTTTCTAGAGGCTTTTGACACAACTGAGTGATTCATTAGAAATGATGGTTTTAGAAAGAAGACAGAAGGTGCAAGGAAGATTGATTTGGAGTTGGACCAGTTTCCTTAGAACCCAGATGTGAACTATTTGGATTCCATCAGAACACTGATAACCTTGAATGCAAAATTGACTAAAGAATTCAAGACAGGTTCCATTTCCAATTACAATCATGAAATGTTAACAAAACTTCAAGTCAAACAACATCAGTTAGAGAAAATGGAAATTCCACCACCTGATGAGTGGAAGTTGCTAGAAAAGTTGATACAGTGACTTGATTTATTATTTTCAATCTTTGATAATATGAGTTTCGAAGTTCCAACTCAGCTCTGTGCAGACTTGTCTTTGGGCATTGAAAAGATTTTGCATTGCCAATGCCAATATGTACTCCTTCATGTGAAATTCAATTAAAAAGCTCAAATTCAGACTTCATTAATGTGATGATGTTCAATTATCTGGATTCTATATTATTTATTTTATCATTTGAACTAGTGATGAACTGTTAGCTCATTATATTTACTTCTTGGTAGAGCTTCCAAGTTATGGATGTTGAACTGTTAGCTCATTATATTTACTTCTTGGTAGAGCTTCTAAATTATGGATGTTGAATTGTTAGCTTAAGCTTCTATTATGTTTTGACTAAAAATCCTAATCAGTATCCACCAACTTACACCTCACCCACATCCCACATACTGTAAAAATACACTACATTTGATTTTATGATTAGCACAAATTGCAGAGATTTGTGTGACAAGATCCATTTTGTGGCCCACATTACTACTTGATCAATGATCATGTCCATAAATAAATCTAAAACCCCATGGTCACAACCCCTATTCCTGAAGAATTCAAATTCAATGTATTGACAAATTAAATGTACTTCCACACACTCAATTTGAATAACATAAACAACCACTTTGGAGACAGCCAAATAAGTTAAAAACTTATAAGCATATGAATCCACAACAGTTGAACACTCAAAAGAAAATTAGTAAATATGTGTAACCTTCTCCATTGTATTGATCTTCAAAGTTCAAATGATATGCATTATAAAAATAGTTTATGATATGAGATGGATGGGCGAATTGGTGCAATCTATTATCTATCTTCTTACTATTTTCTACTCTAAAGTCTAATTAAAAATGATGTGATGATCCACTGATTTCGTATTGGGGTCTTGATCTCTCTTATATATGACAGGCAACAAGCTATAAACCCCTTGCAAAAAGTCATGTTGTTTAACAACTAAACATAACTCAAATTATAAATAAAACAATGTCGCAGGTGAATGCACCGATCTGTTAATCTCCAAGCATAAGCCCGTGACCACTGACCACCTAAGATCTGTTCAAGGCTTCTACTCCATGATAGGGCACTCATCATGCTGTCGACTGGCGTTCTTCCTATGAATCTGATGGTTGTCTCGTTGGATCTGATTCTGACACATCTACAGTTTGGCTAATAAACAGAGTGACTGCAGAGAGGTGATGGATGTACTCCTGTTCAACATAGGTTTCCACGTTAGAGATCGCCTCTTTCATATCATATTCCATAGAAATTATTTTTTTGAGTTGCTTATGAGTGTTTTGTAAAACCATAACCTCGTCATTTATTTCTTGCAATAGAGCAGTTAGAAGCCCAACAAGCTCTTCCTTCCAATCATCATATCCTCGCGGATTTCCAATGCCAAAATGAAGTGTCGGGAGTGGGACTGAATCAAAGCAGTTGAAATATTACCTAAGCCTATTATGATATCCATTATGTGATTCTACCAACTTGTTATATGTCATCAATATTTGTCCTTTCATGGCATTCTTATCTACGAGCTCCTTTTTTTTCTCCATCATTCTAGGCTGCAATCGTTCATTCTCCACCAATGCAATGCATGTCTGTTTGAATACTTCCCAACATTCAATAGCACATTTCATCATTTTATTAAACCTTTCTTTTATCATTTTAGATACAATGTTATATTTGATGGTTTTCACTTCTTTCTCCAATTCTTTGCATTTCCCCTAGGATTTCAGATGGCAATTCTTCCAGTAGGGTGCATCAGCCAATGCATCAAGCACTCTCTTATATTTTTCAAGTCATGGGGAGTACAACTCTGATGTGGAGGAGGAAGATGTTTTTTCTCTCTGATTTGCTAGCTCCTTCTTCATTTTTTCATTTTCCTTAATCAGTTTTTTGATCTGTGCTTTGGTAAATTTTTCCACATTTATGTTCAATTCTGTTGTCTCCATAGGGTTGGTATCCACTACTTGTTGAACCAAGAGATGACCAAACACTTGGTTTGGATTACTAATTATAGCAGGTCTTTTATCATGGGGATACAATGACCAAATAAGCAAGGTGGCTTCGTCTAGGTTGTACCCAGATCCTAAATACATTTTGTCACTTGCTTCTTTTGTTAAGTTCATTGTCGTATCCCCTCTTTTTCTAAAGCTATCAAATACAATTGAAGAGATAATATCCCACACTGGCAGGAGCAACACTCCAGCTTCTTGAAGCAATTCCCTACCTCTTCCAGGAGTGATGGACTCCATTTCCTTTTCTACCTCCCTTTTCAATTCCTCCAGAGCGGTTGCCTCATGTTCAAGAGTGATATCCTGTATCTGTTGTCTCATTTTTTTACCTTTATATTCATAAACAAATGATTTAAATTCAGAAGATTTAACAAAATCACAATTAAAAATAAACTGTTGTCTAGCCTTGACCCTCACATCATCAGATAGTTCATTTGATGCCTCAAATCTTACAATATTCTGCTCTTGAGGGGGCTCGTACTGTGCAATCACAGGAGCACTGATTTGTTTGACCTGCTCACCCTCTTCATCACCTTTCTCTTCTTCACTTATATCAATATCTATAGAAAAACAAACCTTAGGAGTAGGCTGTGAAGGTATGTAATCCAAGGGCTCTATGTCTTTAGCTTGTACTCCTAAATAGTTTGCATGAAGTGCATCAAAAACAACTGGGGGAACATCCTTTACCAGTTCATTGACATGAGCGATGAGTTGCTCAATTCTTGATAAAGGATCCTGTATCTCACTAAATTCCTTTGAATAAGATGGGACAATTTTCCCTCTTCCATTCCTCTGCAAGCATAATCTTGTTATAGGCAACCATTCTTTGCTTGGTGGAAGCCTCAACACGGTTTCTTATGACATCTTTGATTGAGAACAAATGTTCATACCCTAATAGCCCCTGCGATAATCTCGCCTTGTGAATAAACCCTTCTGCATCAAATTGTTTCCTTACATCACCTAGAGGTAGGTTGTACCATGCTAATTTGCCATCAATTTCTCCATATCCTTCATTGGCAACCACTGTAAAGTCTCCAAAACATAAGGTGTTGGGAATAATTGATTGTTTGCTATGTCCTTTGAGGTGTTTGGAATCAGATTTTGCCAATTGCCTCACAATTTCTAAAAAAGAAATTAGGCCAAGAAATACTTGTGGCATCAAGTGTGGAGCCCCTTGGAACCCATAAACCCTTATCACAGTACAATCAGGGAAAGCATACCAGTCTCCCCAGTTATGATTCACTTTATTTCTCCGGTCATTTTCCTTTGGTCTTAAAAATCTTTGTACTTCTGGGGATAGGTTATAATTGCACAGATACCCCAACAACTTCATCAATGGTTTTACAAAAAATCTTCAAAATAAAGGTAATGAGACCTACCAAATCAATTGTCCCACAATGAAGTCCACATTTGTACAGGTTTAAAATCTCTATTTTCATATGTATCTTTTATCCTTAATTCTTCACTCCAGACCCCTCTGACTTGTCCCTCGTATAATAGAAAATGCATAAGCAAAGAATAGTGTTCAAAATTAATATTATCACTATTATTTTTAATCTTTTCAAGCCCTCGATGTAGGGAATTGGCCAAGTATCTAGCATAATCAAATGGCCTGCCATCCTTGCTTTGTATGTCTATAGCTAAGACCATTGGGACAATCAACATGAGAGGCGGAACCTCTACTCCCAAAACCTGACTAGCTGAATAATAGGTGTATCAAAAATACTCTTCGAACAAATCTTCATGGAAAGGAGGGTTTTCACTGCTAGAGAACCTCCTGAGTTGGCCTCCTTCATCCTTGGGCCTATGCAAAGGTAATTTCCATCTCTTATAGCTAGTATCCATGTGGCGATACTCTGTCAAGAGATCTTTGATTGTGAATGATAAATTCAGTGAACACTCTAACTAAAATACATTACAAATGAGATCCCTAGAAATAACAAGAATGTCACCCCTGCCATGTGACTGAATAGTTCTTTTCTTGGGGTCATACTTGGTAGCAAGAGATTTAATTAGCTCTGCGTTCACAAACACATTAGGCACCGCAACTCTTCCCAGGTTCAACCTCCAAGGATTGCAGATTGGTTGAAACCTAAATTGTTTTCTGTAATGGTACATGAAGAGGTTGTACCCTCATTGCAATGTCCAAGTATCCCCTAAGCCCTTTTATTTGTCCCATAATCAATCCATGGAAGGATTCATTTGAGCATTCCTCTTGGTTCTCAGCCCTGACCCAGGACATTGATTTATCAGGTCTTCATTTAGGAGTCTCTTAGGATTTTCGGTTTTCTATTTTTTAGCTTTGGGTTTGTCTGTACTCTCTTCCATTATTTAAATCTTAAGCTTTTGAGTAAAATAGCTTCTCAACTAGGTCTGAAAGTGAAGTACTTACATGAGTCTCACCGAGTCGCCTCCACAGTCCACCGATCTTTGTTGCGTTAGAACTCCAAGTTTTTATCTTTCTGCTTCTGCCCTAAGCGAAATCTTCCAGGATTTTGTAACAACTATGAGATCAACTTGTGATATAATTCACTTCAATTTTGGTTCATAAATGCACCGTAACACGGTTGCACGATGCCCCGGGATGTCACATCAATCTTTCACCAATAGCCACCCTCTCCACCGATGGACACCTATCCTTCGTTCTATCAGTGGGACGCCAGATAATGTTTCCCTGATGCACCATAGTTCCCCCGATATACTTTATGAATTCGATAATTCATGCCCATGGGCCATGGTTATAATTCATGGTTACTGTTGTTGACAACTTGACTCTATCGGTATATCGAGAGAGCACCTTAGGAGTTAGAAGTCATCCTGATAGAGTATTTTTACACCGACACTAGGTTGTGAGCTATTTTTATCGGGCCATCGGCGAGATTTTGATGGGGGTTCCGCTGATGAATAATTGTTAGGCCGATGGTATTGAATATTGTTAGGAATGGGGGAAGGACTACATCACTATGTCACTACAAAATTTCAAATTTGTTTAATATTTAAGGATGCAATGTGAATGTAATCTATAATATGGATCTTGTCACACAAATTTCTACAATTTGCATTGTTCATAAAATCAAAGTGTGGTATATTTTTGTGATTATTGATAAAATAAGATAATTCATGCCCATGGTCATAAATTATAATTCATGGTTACTTTTGTTGACGACTCTATTGGTATATCAGGAGAGCACCTTAGGAGTCATCCCAATAGAGTATTGTTACACCGATACTAGGTTGTGAGCTATTTTTATCGGGCCATCGACGGGATTGTGATGGGGGTTCTGCCGATGGTATTGAATTTTGTTAGGAATGGGGGAAGGACTATGTCACTACGGATTTCAAATTTGTTTAATATTTATGGATGCAATGTGAATGTAGGCTATAATATGGATCTTGTCACACAAATTTCTACAATTTGCATTGTTCATAAAATCAAAGTGTGGTATATTTTTGTGATTATTGATAAAATAAGATAATTCATGCCCATGGTCATAAATTATAATTCATGGTTACTTTTGTTGATGACTCTATCAGTATATCGGGAGAGCACCTTAGGAGTCAGCCCGATAGAGTATTGTTACATCGATACTAGGTTGTGAGCTATTTTCATCGGGCCATCGGCGGGACTGTGATGGGGGTTCCGTCGATGAAGCATTGTTAGGTCGATGGTATTGAATTTTATATAATTTATAAAATATCATCAACTACAGTTTGACTTTGGCATATGCATTATGATTCATGAAGTGCAATATAATATAAAATATCATGGAGACTTGGAGTGCAATATAAAATAAAATATCCTGAACTTGAAGTGCAATGATTCACAATTTATTTGAATACAATATAAAAAATTATCAACTATAGTTTGGAATATGATTCATGCAGTGCTTGAGTGCAATATAAAATAAGATATCATGAAGTGCAATGATTCGCAATTTCAATGTTCATTGAATACAATATAAAATATCATCAAACATCAACTACAGTTTGGACTTTGGAACAATGGAAACTGATTCATGAAGTGCAGTAAAAATACCTAAAACCTCCTAATTATCTTCCATTTCCCAAACGGAGTCAGGGTCCTCAAACCGATGCTCATCTTCAGATAAAGTAAAAGAGTCATCTTGATTCTGAGACTGCTCTGCACTTTCTTTGGCCTGTATCTCAAATTCAACATTCTTGTTTGATTTGTGTCAATTTCAATATCATTGTCATCTGTCCCAGACCCAGTCCCACTACCACTACCACTACCACTAGTACCGACGACTGTTGGAATTGGAGAGGTTGTGTTGCACAAACCGGTCCCTCTTCTTTCACATGTGGACCTCCAGATTGCGAGTGCCCTTTCAAAAGGAATTTTTTTGACATTATACATAGTTCCTTTCATCCTCAAGCAATTTTCCAAATTCTTGTCCAGTTTGTTTCTTAACTTTGATTTCAAAAACCCCAATGTACTGAGAACTCTCTCATCTTCCACTGATCCCAATATCATTGTTTGACATAAGTCAACAAGTTTGAAATATTTTTTACATCGAACCACATAATATTTCACTCTGACCTAAGCTTGTCCAAACTTTTTTATTGATCCTAGTTCAAAGGCCTTCTCCTTTCCCATGGATTTATACTACTCCCTCATAGCTGTTGCAAAACTCCGACATTGCTTTCTAAGCTTATTTTCATTTAAAATTCCTTTTATTATTTGTTCATTGTATGTTACCTTTTCTAAAAACTATTCGATCAAGATTTTTACTTGATCATGAAAATATTTTGGGTTATCTCGGTTTACCCAAAATTGAGGATACACAATACCCATGGCTTCAAGTATTTCATGTCGAGGAATCTTTCACGAATCTCTGAGGAAAGAGATTTTGCAATTTCCTTCAAATTATCACTAACAGATTTAACAATGTCGTTAAAATCTTCCTCGTTAACAGGTACTTCTTTTCTAGAGTGCCTGGTTGTCTTACAATGCACTAACTCATTTGATTGCAAAATCTGACGAAAGCTATATAATCAAATGTATCGTCGGGCACTTGTGCGAATTTTCATTTTTAAAAATTTTTATCCCCGACGTTCGTCGGAATTTCGACGAACCATTTTTTTCGTCTACATTTCGACGAAGATCTTTCAGCGAAATTTCGATGGACCTGCAAAGTTAAATTGTGGCGGTCATAAATAAAAATGAGCTTGACTATTTATTGCGACAGTGTTTTGCTCGACGGTTTTCTTGGGGAAAATCAAAAGAAACTTAAGAAGATATCACCAGGTTGAGGGTAGTCATTGTCTTTTTCCAGAATTCATTTGTGAAGTCATATTTGTACTTCCAGGTTTGAAAATCACATTTTAAAGCAACATCTCATCAGATTTCATTTTTAGTCTTGTGCATTCTTAGAATTTTATTTCCAGATTTTAGACCTGACTTCACAAATTCTTTATAAGGGAATTGTTTATAACTGATGGAAAATTCTTGATGGATTTGGACAAATATTATATTTTCAAGGTTTCAATTTTAACCCTAATGATCAATTTTCAATAGATTTGGGAGCCATAGCTAGATAATATCAAAGGTGTTGGTTGTTTTTTACTGTAACCAAGTTTATCTTCTAGACACATAGCATATAAAATCTCAGATAATACTACCTTACAATACCATCAATCTATATTCTAACCCAATACTACTTATCAAATCCTTATATGAACATAGTCACCTATAACCTCACTCAAGCATTTTAATTAATTCCTTGAATTAAAGCCAAAATGAGAATTACACACACCATAATAGTGAGATGAACAAAATAACCCTTGATCATTTTATTCAAGATAATAATATATTCATACAATGGAGATACATGACCTTGAAATGAGTAATTTTCATTCAGATGCTAGTACTGTCTTGAAAATTAAGTACCCATGAAACTAAAACCTACAACAGAATAACACCAAACCTAAGAATAGTATCTTCACTATAATATCAGGCTCTTTACAAATTCACTCTGCAACTTCACTTAGACTCAACCTAAAGATATCTAACTTGCTAACCCATATTTCTGGTCCTGAAATCCTTCTTATAGGGAAAATGAAGGAGCAACAAGCATCGGACCAGAAATACACCTGTCACTGGTCACTTGGACCGCCTTATGACATTTCAAAAATTGGTTACAACAGCTGAGTCTCTGGAGAATCTTCTTGTTCATCCCGTCCACTGGAGAATAACTGCTACATTTTCCAAACTTCAAAAACTTGCACCAAAACTGCCACCAAGACATAGCCAAAAAAATTTATAACCATAACTGCTGAGTTGTTAACTGTCGGTTGTAGACTCTATCCTATTCTTGTTCAGTTAAGTACTTTTCTACCCATCCTTGATATTCCTCATTTGTTGGCCAATTAAAATTTACCACCTCATTTACCTTGGCATTGTAAGGTGTATACTTTACTGCTACTTGATTCGCCTCCCTTTCAAAAGATTCCAAAAATGTGCTAGTGTTAATGATTTTATCCATACTACTCATTAGCATGTCATAATCTGAGTCATCACAAATCAATTTGATTTGTGCATTGATGATTTCATCTACCCTGTTCTGTCATTGTTGCAGTGATCTAACATTTCCTTGGGCATTTACAATATCTGGTAAAGATGTGTCACTCCAGCCATAAAAAATATTTACCAACTCTTTAATCCTCCCGTTGAAATCATCAGGTAAGGCCTGAAAACCTTGCAGTGACTTCACAAAGTCTTGAGTAGGCCTTAATTGTTGAGGCCTATTAGCTGCATTTTGAGAATTTCATTTCTAGATTTTGTTGTGCAAGTTCAATATTTTGATTTTAGGAGTCTAACAATTGGAAATCATAGTAAAATCAGAATTTAATAATTTATGGATTAGCATTTGAAAGTGTTTTTTGGGGTCATTAACTTCAAACTATCTTCTCTTTTGCAGGGGTGGTTGCATGCCAAATTTTTTTGGTGTAAAATATCATAATTATTATATTTTGTTACTTGTGTATGATTAAAAATGATTGGAGTGTGAGTTTGATATTTTTTGAAGATCTAAATATTCAAGCTTGGTAAAGAAAAATCATGTCAGATAATATTAGTCTAGAACAAAATAAAGAGTCACTTGATAGATTGTGGGCTAGATTGAAAAGAATGGGTGATAGAAAATGTTATTGTCCTTGCAATAATTGCAAGGGCTTAAAGATGAGAAGACTTTTAATCAAAACAACTGAGAAACATTGTAAGAAACATGGTCACATTGAAGGGGGGCATGGTTATCGTCCATTGGTAAGTTGTTTATTATATGTGTTTATATTGATTGAATTTGTAAATTTTTATATTGTTTTAACATTTGATATATATATAAAAACTCACTTGATCATGATCATGGTTTATTTGTGTCTGTCATTATTATAAAGGTGGGGTGCCCTAGGGCACATGATATGGATTATCACAGCCTGGAGAATGTGGTTTTGCAAGCGAAGGAATATGGAGTTGTGAATATCAAAGATGAAGTTAATGATCCTATGGAAGAAGATGATCATGCGTCAGAAAACACAATTGAAGATGATGGTACAAATACATTGATCCATGACATATGTAGTGGCACATTTGATCATGTTGATCGAGATGACTTTGATGATGTTCATGATTTACCTGTACTTGAGAAGGCATACGAGCCCCTTTATGAAGGCTCCCAAAAAATTCTTCTCTCCGTTGTATTGTTGCTGGTGAACTTGAAGGTTATGAATGGTTTATCCAAGATAGAAATCTCACGGATGTTAAGATATGTCATATATGTCATCTCTTTTCATCTATTTTAATTGTTGTTAGTTCATCGCTAGTAAATAAAGGATGAAGTATGTACCATTAATATTCTTTATATTAAGAAATTATTTTTTGTTGTAGATTGATTGGTGAATTTTTGTTACCACCATCAAATATTTTACCTTGCTCATACCGATATTTATCTGGCATTATGAAATATATTGGAATGGAGTATCAAGTAATAGATGCATGTCCCAATGATCATATTATATATCATAAACAACATGAATTTGTAACCAAATGCCCGAAATGTCATATCAGTAGATATCAAACAAATTAACTAACAAAAAAGGTGCCTCGCAAGCTTCTTCATTATATTCCCATTATTCCACGTATGCAACAATTATTTAGGTGCAAAAACTTAGCGCAATTTATGGATTACCATGCACGAAACAGAAGTGGAGATGAAATTCTTCGAATGCCTGCGGATGGTTATGCATTTAGGGACATGGAGGAAAAATGGACACACTTTAAAGAAGAACCTCGTAATCTTAGACTTTCATTGACAGTGGACGGTGTCAATCCATTTGGAGAGCTGAGATCTATTTACTCGGTGTGACTTGTTTTTGTTATCAACAATAACATTCCTCCATGGATGTCAATAAAGAGGGAGCACATAATGTTGGCAATGATTGTTCCAGGTATTTGTTTACATCAATTTTCTTTAATGTAGTAGCATCTCATTTGTCTTATTTGTTGCATAATGATTTATATGTTTTTTCATTTAATAGTCATGTACATGAATTTATATATATTGCAGTAAAATGGTTATAATAATTATGTAATGTTTATGTTCATTCAACTAGGTAAGTACCAAGTTAAAGATACAAATGTATATATTGAACCTCTTATCGACGATTTACTAAAGTTATGGAATGGCATGACTATGTATGATGTATCTAGACCAATAGGACAAAGACAGTTTGAATTACATGCAATGCTTGTATGGACAATTCATGATGCCCCAGGGCTAACAGATTTTTCTGTTATGTTATAATTTTCGACTGCATGACTTTAACGATATTAATTTTATGAAGTAGATATCATGCATGTTTTTAAAATAATCTATTCATTATATATAATTATAAAAATTGGCATATTTAATCCAATTATATATGATTTGAAGGTCTTCAAACAAAAGGAAAATTTGCATGTCCAATTTGTGGTCTAAAGATGAAATCTCATCGTTCAACAAGTTTAGGAAAGCAGGTGTTTGATGAGTATAGGCACTTCCTCCACATAAATCATAAGTATCGAACTACTGAAAAACATCTTTTCAATGGCAAAGAAGATACTACATCAAAACCACAAATAATGACACCTCACTTATGGAAGTTGGAATATAATAGAATTAATCGTCAAGGTTATCCATCGGATCAAATTCTTTATGTATCATTTATGATATGTTTTGAATTTATATTTTTATATTGTGTTGTGTTTACTCATGTTGTAATTGACAATGATTGTCGTTGTTAATTTGTTTAACTTATATGCTTCATGAAGGTCGTCAAGGCATTAATGGTCGGCTTCCACAGGGACTGAAAATTTATCCTAGACAATTTAGTAGGTTGCCCTACTATGAGCAGCTACAAATTGTGCATTTGTTTGATACAATGCATATCGGAAAGAATATGACAGAAACGTTATGGAAAATATTGGATGGCAGGCATGACAAAGAAAAAATTGTCAAAATTTGTAGTGACATTCAGGAAGCCATTCATGCAATGAAAAATGTCATTCAATTAATAGCGATGGAGACCAAATTAATATAAGTGCCCTTCCTTGGTTATTAACGGAGCAGCAAAGCAATGCTATAAAACAAGTCATACGAAAAATTTGATTTCCCATAGGATTTGCTACGAACATAAACAATATCATAACAAAGAAAGGTGAATTTGGGTTAGGGATGAAAATGCATGATTGGCATACCTTCATTAAGGTAATTATTCTGGTATATTATATATATTTGTATATTGCATGTACTTTTCAGTGTATTATGTTTACTACTTTTGGAAAAATATTAATGAAAAGATCATTTTATAATTTTTGCAGTACATTCTACCTCTATCTCTCCCAGACAACTTTGACAACAATGTCAATCAAGTTATATATTATCTTGAAAAATACATGAGGTAAGTAGCGATATTTGTTCAATTCGTTGTATATTTTTGTTAAATCTTGTTAATATATTTGTGCCTTGAATCACTTGTAGATAGTTGTCATCTAAAGCAATCCATAAAGAAGATATAAATTATTGGAAGATAAAAATTCCTTGTCTAATGTGTGAAATTTAAAAGTGCCTACCTTCGACATTTTTCAATGCACAAGAACACTACCTCATACACCAAGTTGAGGAGATTGAATTGTGTGGACCTGTACACACAAGGTCAATGTGGATGGTTGAGAGGCACTTGAAATTTTTGAAGGCTTTGGTTAGACAAAGAGCACATCCTGAGGGTTCTATAGTGGAGGGATACATGGTATACTAGACCATGGTGTACATTACTGAATATCTTCCTAAGTTTGGAGCAAAGATCCACGTAGATCGTATTTGGGATCCCAACTCCATTAACAAATTCGAAGGGGAGTACTTGATGGGGAAAGGTAGATTGAGGAAAGTGATAGGTAATTATAAGATGGTCATGGAGATTAATTAGAATACATTTTACATTTGGTTTTTATGTATATTTTACTTATTTAATTATTAATCTTCAATATTCATCAATTATAAATTAAGGTCGTATATCGTGGTAATTAACTAATTATACGTCGTTTGTGAATTTCATTTTTTTTTGATACAGTTGGTTGAGAGTGGGATGCACTACATTTGTACGTCTCAAACAATCTTGATTAGATAATGGTATGGATTGAACGATGTCAACAATCTAGTCACGGATTAACATGGGAAGGTGTGGCTTCATTAGTTAAAGAAGCTCATCATAATGGAGATTCCAATGTTACACCAAGGGAAATTGATTTAGCATATGGTTTAAGAGATAAAAAAGTATGTATAAATATATTAATCACCCATATTATTTAATTATTTTCAATTATATTGATGTATATATATGTTGAGATTTCTTTCTTTGCATACATTCGGCCAAGAATAAATATGTTTATCAACTAACGATATTGCAATAATTTTTACATGTTTGACATATTGCAGGTGAAATACCACAAGGCTATGTGGTGCAATGGTCATAAATTTCGAATCAAAAAGTTGGATAACACGAAGAAAACTTGTGATTCTGGGATAACTGCAGTCTTCCAGGTGACTAATGTTTCATCTAGAAGCGACATACATCCAGAAGTCTTATAAAATCAATACTATGGGATTTTGGATGATATACTTGAGTGTGACTTTAAGTCCTTCAAATTAGTTATGTTTGTCGTTTTATGGTACATGCTATGATTAAATGAAAATGATCCCGAGAGAACTGTTATTGAACATGATAATGGATTTACCATGGTTAATACAAAGTATTTTGAGCGAGCTGGAAATGAGCCCTATGTTCTTCCAAGCCAATGTGAGTAGGTATTTTACTCAGAGGTTCCAGTTAAAGCGGGTTGGTCATATGTTGTTAGACATGATCCAAGAGGAAGGCTAGTAAAGTATAATGTGGTGGAAGAAGATGATGTAGATGATGATCAGGATCAATAGTTAGTTGATGATGTGTCTGATGAAGATGTCGAAGAGGAGGAACTAGATCATGATGATGTAGGAGTTAATGTTCATGAAGATGATATCTATGTGGATGATAACATTATCGAAACTGATATCAATGGCGATGATGATGATATGACCAATCCTTACAATGTTGAATCTGGATCGGATGATACAGACAAAGAGTTGGATGAAGAAAAAGATCAATGACATTGAAATGTATGAGTTATGTGATTGTATTATCTATTTGATATTAATTTCTTGATAGAATTATATTTGACTTATGTGGTTACATAATTAATTTATGATTTTTTTAATTTTAATTTTATTAGAATTATATTAGAATATGTTCAGTTAATAGATGTAAAAAATAAAATGGATAAACCAAAAGATGAAAGCGCGAGACCACTGCCTTGTTGGGTGTATGGAGTCTAATGAAGATCTATAAAAGTGTAATCTATGATGGCAATAATTCAAAGTGTTTGGCACACAAATGTAGTTTATAACTTGTATAAATGTGCAAGTAAATGACTGACAAACTCTACTTGAGATAGAATGACAATCCTAGTTATGTGATTCTTCTTATTGATCCAATTAATACTCTTTAGTTACTGTGATTGACTAGAAGGGTTTAATATTTACTTGAAAGAACCAAATAATCACATCACACAAATACAACAAATGTGTATTGGTAAACTGAATATATATATATGTTTGATATATCAATTTAAATAACATAAAAGCATCAAAATGGAGACAACCAGATAAGTGTATAATTCCACAAATAGCTGATACCAAGATTAAGCCACAAGTTCAGACATCTTCATTAACTTCATCAAAATTCATACATGCATCTGAGTCTTTCAAAGGAAAGTTTCATTGCAAACTATCTATTGTATCTTTCTCCTATCCACCTATATCTATTTTACATTATGAAACAGCTATAAATATATCAAAATTGTGAAAGGGCGCATCCTTTGAGAAATGTCTTTTTCTTAACAACAATAAAAAACCAAAAATTATGCTCTATTTAGCCACAAATAGATGTTTGACAGATAATCTTGGTAAGCTGGTCGCTTGTGTGTATCATTTCCTGTGGTTGTCTCCATAATTGTTTGCATCTTCGTCTCGCATTCCTTCATCCATCCTGTGGTAATAGACATTGTTTTACTTCTCTTCGATTAAGTACTTTTCCACCCATCTCTGATACTCTTCATCTGTTGGCCAACCAAAATTCACCACCTCATTCACCTTAGTATTGTAAGGTGTGTATTTCACTGCAACCTGATCGGCTTCCCTTTCAAAAAATTCTAAGAATGTGCTAGTGTTAATTATCTTATCCATACTATTTACCAGCAAATTATAGTTTGAATCATCACAAATCGATTTGATTTGTGCATTGATAACTTCTTCTACCCCATCCTGCCACTGTTGCAATGTCTTAACATTTGCTTGTGCATCAATAATGTCTAGCAAAAATGTATCATTCTAGTCATCAAATATCTTTATCAGCTCCCTAATTCTTCTACTCAAATCATCAGGTAGGGCCTAGAATCCGTTCAATGATTTTACAAAGATTTGAGTAGGCTTCAATGACCGGAGCTTGTTGTCCGCATCAAACCTAGAAGCTTTGTACATAATATCCAGATCATTGGCCCTAGGGATCCATTTCTCAGCCAAAGGAAAAACTATTTCCCGATCCCTATTGATATTTTTTATTCCATTCAAGAATAAAGAATACAAATAATGTACAAATGGTAATTTACCACGAACCTTTTCATTAAGATGCCTCAAAATTGTGTCAACCACCTCACTTTGTTTGGAAATTGCATCATCCTCACTTGTCTTTAAGGCAACCTACAATTCTGTGATCCTATTCAACATTTGCTTCTTGGTGGGATCCACAGAATATTCAACTTCTTCTTCAACTGGCCCTAGTGTAGGACTGAGAGCAGGTGCTTGGATGGAAGACCCCGAAGTTGAAACAATTGGAGTAGTAGGGGGACCAATCTTGCAATAGAAGGTAATGCTCTAATACCAGGAACACTGGAGGATTCTCCCACCTGTCCATATTTCAACCTATCTACTTCAGATTGCAGCTCAACATTCCTTTGCTGCATCCTACTATATTCTGTAATTATCATATAGTATTTCTCCATCAAACTCTTTTTTTCAGCCTGTTCTCTCTCAGTTGTCTTTTGGGCCAATTTGGCCACATTTACTGTCAGGCTTGTAGCTTATGTTGTTGAAGTTTCAAAAGATCTCTTGATGATTAGCCCTCCCCTTAGGTGTGGGATAATATCAGTTACATATGGCTTTCTGCCCTGGGGTGCCAATGCCCATATGGATAGAGTTTCATACTCCTCACTGAAGGCAGAGTCCTGCAGAGCTGCCTTAACCTCTTCTTCACTATTTTGTATAGGGTGCTTGGATTTTAAGATAGCATTGAATGCAACCACATCAGCTATGTCCCATTCAGGAAAAAGTAAGACACCAGACTGAGTCACAAGTCTTCTTCCCTCCTCGGGAGTGATGCCTTTGAATTCTTCCATTAATTTGGCCTTGAACTCATCATCATTCTCATGCTCAGACCTATCAGGTCTCGATTCTCTCCTACTCTTGCATTTGTTCTGGTACTCTTCTAGTTTCATCCTCCAAACTAGTTGCAAGAATACAAGAGTCTTTACAAATGCATCTTGACATCTTGTACACATTTCCCCTTTACATCCATGTCAGAAAGCACCAATTGTGTTGATCTAGGAGGGGAAGGGATACCAACCTGCATGTCTTGATCAGTCAAAATTATCTCATCCATCAGAGTTTCCTGCGTTTCCTCAACTCTCTACCTCTTAGGGCTTGGCTCTGATGGTAACATTGCAAGATCACCTCTTGGTGGTGAATCTAGATCCACAATCCTTATCCCTCTGGGTGCTCTGATCCTTGGACCCAGCTATGATGATGCTTGTATGAATTGTTTTCCCTTCTTATCCCCTTCATCCTCATCACTGCTCACATTCCTCTTTCTCTTGTATAGAGGCCTGTCAACTAGTGGCTGATAAGATGGCCTTGTTTCTTCAGGCCTCATATCCGGTCTTTCTATACCAAAATCTAATTCCAAACTGACCCTCTTGGTCATCAAGGTGCCCATGATATATTTGAAATTAGCCATTAAGAAGTCTATTTTCTTATGAAATAGAGTGAACTCCATTAATGGATCATATTTTGGATCCATTTTATGTATTATAGCCAACAACTTTTCATATGCATTCCATTTTTCTTTATTCAAATCCTACTTATTCAAATCAAACTCATTTATGATTAGGTCCTCAGGAAAGTTGAATTCATGTGCAAATTTGCAACCTTTAATTTGTTGTCTGAACAATGAAAAGAATCTCTCAGGGTCATGCTATCTCCTAGGACCATTCCTCAAATTGAAGTCATCAAAAAACCTTCTGAAGTGGACCCATCCTCCCTTGGAACAAACAAAATCAGAAACAACAGTGTATTCAGGGAACAAAGTCCCTTTTCCTTTATTTGTTAGGTTGTCCTCATGAATACAACCTAGTTGCCACATAAATTTGGCAAACCCCATCCTTGATGGTACATTAAAGGGGAGGATATGAGGGGTTCCCTGGAAACCATACACCCTCAAGACAGTGCTTATAGGGTACAAGATGATATCACCCCAATTGTGACACACTTTTAAATTAGGCTTCCTCACCTTCGATCGGAGGAAGTCATGCAAATCTTCAGGGACTCTTGGCACATTTACCACCAACCAAGCCCTGATTCTGGAGGCAAAATGGTTATAAAACTGCACAAAGCTGGCACCTCCCCTATTGTAAGACAAATCTGCACTCCACACCTTTACTGGTAACCTTTCTCCATTCACCTCCTGCCTCAACTCCATTTTTTCTGAGAAGAAAACAACATTCTTGTACAAGAACATATGCATCAACATGGAGTACCAGAAAAAAGGAGTGGCAGTATCCCCCACATGTAGCTTTATCAAACCCTCATGCATCTTCTCTAACAGGAATGATGCAAAGTCATATACCACAAAGAAGTTGGGATGCTATATCTGGGATCCCATAAACATGTACGCAACTGGCATCTTAGTATTAAGGCTGAACCCTAAAATTTGGCACAATGAATAAAATGTTGCCAGGAAGTGACTGGCAAAATAGCTCAGCCTGAAAGGCTCCTGGTCATTTGGGCTGATAAGAATTGTTAAACTACTTGCCCTAGCCAGGTGAGGAGGAAGCAACCTCAATTTGAAAAGAGGCTTTAACCATTTGTAATCCTCCTTCATCTCCTCAAAATATATTTGGACTAAGAAAGGGCTATACTCAGTCAAATAAAAAATTTACCGAATCTCATCTGCATTTATGCTTAGTAGAATTCCACCATCATTATCCCTTATGACCCTTGTCACAGGATCATACCGCGTTGCCACTGCTCTGAGCAAGTCAACATTAGGGAACACATTTGGCACTATTAGTTTCACCATGTCATATCTCCAGGCATTAGAGAAGGGGTGAGGTAAGTGTCGCTATCCATACCATAGCCTAAACATTTCAAGACCAGTCATAGGAATCCTGGCATCTGCAATGTTATAATTTCTGCACAGTAGACCTTCGCCTAGGGTCTTTCCATTCATTAAAACCAAACCACTCTTCCTACCATTTGTTGACAATGGGAGTTGATCCAGGAAGTCATCATAAAAATTCCTCTTCAAATAATCAACATTGCCAGAGTGTTGCTTCGGTGGTGCCATCTTAAACAACTAGGGCTTCTTTTAAAAAAATCAAATCTTTGAAGAAACTAAGGGTACCCAGAACACAAAAAGATAACACAACTGTGCAATTCCAATAATTCAAACGAACCAATAACCCTACGAAAATAATTATCAAAAACCCTTGACCAACATAATAGAACCCTTCACAAAGACACAATCAAATTAACCTAGCAGTTTAGAAAATAACTCACAGGATTTCGTGCCTTGCAAAGAACCAAACTTCACGGTGATCGCTCGAAAAACTTTATCTTTGGCTCTAAACTGCTTGGAAAATACTTGAATGCTTTTGTGATGAAGATAGAAAAAGAGCATATACTTTATGTCGATTGAATTGAGCCAGTAGATGTCTCATCCGCCATTAAAGCTCATTTGCATGTCGAGCCATGGCTCTAATCGCATTTGATGTAAATTTAAACTTCATCCGTCGATCTTTTATTTTTGTCAGATCATCGAATGACCATCTTCAAAAGGGATGACGAAATCTCCATGTCAGCATCGAGGACCCACCACAGAAGGCAACGCCAAAGGAATACACATGGCATCTACCTGTGATATTGCGATCACTAAACATGTTGCATCTTTGGATCACGTGATGGCGGGCAACCGCTGATTCTTACCATCGGCGATCGTGTTCACTCATAGCAGTCAGCAGCACCAAACATAACCGTCGAGAAAATTTTACCAAGATTATAACATCATCGTCGATCTTGAGCACGTGCATCTCATAGTTGTTTTAGTAACCCACTTTATAACGTATTTAAGTCCGACACAAATATTAAACGCTTTATTAGTCCCTTTTTGGCATCGACAGCTTGGGACATGTGGCGCTCGCCCGTGATATCGCAATCACCAAACAACCAGTGGTGATGTTATCGTGAGATCGTGGGGAGCGGTCAGGATCAATCGTAGGAAGATTGATGGTCATTAAAAACATAGCAGTCAGTAGCACCAAAAATAATCGTCGAGCAACTTTTTACCAAGATTATAACATCACCATCGATCTCGAGCACGTGGATCTCGCAATTATTTTAGTAATCCACTTTATAACATATTTAAGTCTAACACAAATATTAAATTCTTTATTAATCCCTTTTTAGCATCGACAACTTGGGACATGTGGTGCTCGCCCATGATATCGCAATCACCAAACAACTAGCGGTGATGTCATCGCGAGATCGCAGGGAGCGGTTAGAATCAATAGTAGGAAGATCAACGGTCATTAAAAACACCCCCTGCAAAATAAAACAACTATTAAAATGGAGAAGGGGACATCGCCTAGGACAATGAAAAATGATGGCTCAAAGTTGTTCTTAAAGCACAGGGCACAGACTGACCCAAACTTAAGAAATAATAAAGTCAGGCGAAATAACCTTTTTGCATGTACAAATTGTGCGGTTGTTGGATGAAGTGATTTCAATCTTGACTGTTGCTCGCAGACCTCGCAAGGTTTCTGATAATGTCACAAATATGGCATGAGGCATGCGAGATGTTTCCATCTGTCACATTTGATGGTGGGGACCAGTTTTGCTCGTTGATCGATGATGAAGGCTGATGCCGACAACTATTTTTGTACTGACGCATCGTGGCCCTTCTTTGCTAACCTCACGCAATTAAAACTGTAGTTTCAATAATGCTGCGAGGTGTGCGATTTGGTGATGCGTGGACTCCGATGATGTGCGTTGATAACAAAGGTGGTGCCCATTTCCGTGTTGATGTGGTGCCCGATAGGTGAATATCCTATCCGTTTGGTGACTGGAGGGAGAACATGGCATTTTCAAACTATTTTGACTAAATCCGAGCCGTTCTCCTAGCCAACGTTGTGATTGATCAACAACTCGTATTTAAAAATAAACTGGTATTGTACTATAGTCATTTTTATCTCACACGAGTGAATAGTAATGGCCGAGTTCGACTCTACCTGCATAATTAAATGCTAAAATTTACAAATTACTATTTTCGTGTTGTATCTCTACATTGAGGAAGAATTGTTTGGTATCAAGTGAAGCAAGATGTGGTTACGATTTCTCAATTTCGCTGCCCTGGATGTTCTATGATTGAAACTGTAAATAGCACATATGCCATTTCTTATAAATTCAGAAGATTTTATGGTTGCTTGCTGAGTAATTCGTGATTGTTTCTTGTTTCTGTTCTTGAAGAATTGATTGAATAGATTCGCTTTTAGAGCTTGTCTAGATAATTGCTAGGGATTTTTGAATATTGAAGAATTTTTTATTAAGGCTAAAGGAGAAAATTGTAATTATTTTCTATCTGAAAATAAGCAAACCCTAGTTCGAATTATCATTAGTCTAGTATAAATGACACCCAAGGTCCGAAGTTCTGGTTTTGAAACCACTAGCAAGTCTTTATCCCAATATATTATTGATTTGTTACAACCCTCTACTAGCAAGAAGCAGGAGGGAGAGGTTTTGTTCTATGGGCCTCGAATCTTGGAAGGATTGATAGAAAAGCAATGTGCAATTCAAGAAGTCGAGTTACCATACACCGGGTGGCAGTTGTTCTCCAATTGGTTTGGGAACAGGAATTTGTCGGTTCCTTTGTGTAACCCTTGGAGGTTAGACCTGGGTAAATTGGTGGTTCCTAATGTTTATATGAATGTAGATATTTTAAAGGACATTGCTGCTAGATATGACCCTGTGGCCCAAATTATCGGAACACATGCTGGTGTGCAGATGATTAAGATAACCAAAGAAGAAATTGCAAAGATTTTCAAATTGCACGAATGGAGTCAGGATATGGTTCCTGTCGACTTGGAGGTTTTCAGTCAAGAATATAGAAATACTAGGGGTTTGTTCATAACAACCTTTTTAATACCTCATTTGGCAGTCTCAGGAAAAGGAAAAAATCATAAGAAGGTAGTAATTGGCAGGAATGAGCCTAAACCTTTTCTTGTGGACTATTTCTCTAGTTATTTCAAGAAGATTGTTTGTGCTTTATGTCAAGTTCTGGGAGTCAACTTAAAGAAAACCTTTCCTACTGATATTATGTATATGGCAGTAAATCTCCAGCACCCAGGTTTTAATGTAATGTATGATTTTGCCACTTATTTGGCAGAGAAGATGCACATGGGTTTGGTAGCCCTAAAAGAGGGGAAAAATTGGGTTGGATTCAGATGTTATTCTTTGTTAATCCACATTTTTTTGTATAGGGGTCAAGCTGTGTTCGAAAAAGATATGAAATTAAAGAAGAAGGAAGGAAACATTGAAATGTCTGTCCAATATTGGACTAGGATTCTTGACATGCATGATCATAAGTTTGATTATGTAACTTTCTATAATATCTTTGGATCTAAATTAAGGGAGGCTTTGGTTCATGACTCCCCAAGAATCCCAAAATAAATTCATGACTTCTTGAGGCCGATGGAGAGAAGGCTTGAATTGAACATAATGCATAATTGGGGAGACATTATCCCCTATCATAATACCATAGTTTTTCAGGGTTTTTGGCACTAATGTCAATCCAAAGGTTTTTCCATGGGAGGTGCCCCTTAGAATTGGATTTTTAGAAATCATGAGGCAGTTGGGGGGCACTCAGGAATTACACTTGCCAGCTAAATAGAAGAAAGGTTCTTTCTTCCCTGAATATACAACATTTGCCGGTTTTATTATGGCAAAGGGAGGATGGAAGGAGTTGCATAAATTACATGGGCCTTATAGGCTAAGAACTGTGTGCCCCAGGAATCATGATCCTGAGGGTTTTATCTCTCAAATGAAGGAAAAAAATCGGACAAGGGCTTTTGTCCACAACTTCTACTTTCCTGAGGACATCATCAGGAATATTTTTGATTTGGAATTACAAGATGAGAGAAAGGCCCTATACATTGCCTACTCTAAAATGGTAAAAAGTAAGCAGGAGAAAATACCTGGTTTCAATCCCATACCTAATGCTAAAGATGAGTTTAGCAGGACAATGTATGCTATTGATAATTTTGAGAGCTTGGTTGGGGTTTTGAAAGATGAAAGGGTTGTGGAAGAAAGGGGAAAATCACAAACCATCGAGGAGTACCCTGAGGTAAAGGAAGAGGAGAGGCCTACTTATCAACCCCAAAAGAAGATAAGGGTTTTTTCTAGAAGAAAGGGAAGTAGGGCTGAAGATGTTGCTAAAAATATTGCACCATCTTCTTCAAGGCAGTCAGTACCAAATGTTGTTGATTTGGATTCTCCTCCAATTTCTTCAGAACAGGCTTGCCCACCATCACCAAAGAGGCAAAGGGTTGAAAGAGTAAATATTGTTGATTGTGATGGTGATGAGGATGATGACATTATTTTCACTCCAGATGAAATGCATCCTGAGATGCCATTGGACCCAGTTGACATTGCAATAGCTTCAAGTACAGTTTCTTTGAGGTTAAGAAAAGATGAAATCAAAGGAATAACAAGCAATGATGACTTGAGAATAGAAGCCTACAGAGAGTTCATAATGGATGACTCTTTTATTCAAACCAGTGCTTTTAAAGATTTTGTGTGGAGAGCACATACTGCATTATATGCTGAGAAGGTGGCACATGAGAGAAGTCTGCATCCGGATCTCCCAGAGAAGGTAATTCAAGCTAAGGTCAGGGAACATATGAGAGACAAATTCAAAGCAATAACACCAGAGCAGGGTGGGGAATTGGTACAAAAAAGTGGAGTATTGTTATTCCCTGAATGAGATATCCTTGATGTTGTGGTGTTTGACACAATAAGAAGTGCTAATAAGCCACTTCTTGCTACTGAAGAGGAGGCTACATTGGCACTTAAGGGATCGACCATTAGTGAGGAATGGGATGCATTAGCAATTTGGTCCCTATCCACTGGCTCTAAAAAGCCAATTGTTGCAGAACCTTCTGACTTCAGTGCTCACTTGGTTGTGAGGAGATTTGCTGACACCCCAGCATTGGAAGCTGCTGATATGGTCGTGAATGTTGCCAAATTCACTAGAGCAATTGTTGAAGATTTGACCAAGGACCGAGATACTCTGAGAGGCCAATATAATGATATTATTATTGAATATAATAAGAGTCAACAAAAGGTAGCAGAGTTAGAAACTGAATTGGCTTTATTGAGGCAACAAATGGATACCATGAGATCTCAAAAGCAAGCCAGTTCTAGCCACACTATTCCTGACCCACCAGTAGAGTAGTTTCAACCTCCTGCACAAGCACAATCTTTGGCTATTGTTCCATATAATATGGGACAAGTGCCTATTGCTATTGAGAGGGCTACTAGCCCTGGAGGGGGACTTTCTATGGAGAAACTGATTCATCAAGTTGAAGAATATAAGGAGATGGTAAAGCAAATTTGGGATGCAGCAGGTAGAAGCAATGCAGTGATAGTGGACACTGTTTTGAAACATTTAAATAGAAGGGTCCAGAGTAAGCTAAAGAATGTTCATACAAATTATGTCCTAATGTTGCAAGCACTAAAAATATTTCCAAGGGATAAAGAATTGGCCATCCCATTGCTTAACAAATGGATCCCTAGAATGGAGAAGTTGAAATTCATGACAGTAGGGGCGAAAAAGCATGGTGATAAATATCCTATTGTTATTGCAACATATCAATTGGTCAAGGGAATTGTTGAGCAGAAGTTTCAAGGATTTGCTGCCCCAATGGAATCCAAGATTAAATTGCTAAAAGATGTGTATGATGGAAAGGACCTGACCCCATTGCCTCATATTTTACATAGTCAAGATCGTCAAACCCATGCAGGTTTGGAAGGAGCAAATGAACAATATAATGATGTCTCAAACACATGAGATATGCAAAAATGCTGACATCTGCATGCTAGAGAATATATTGGAAAAGTTATCTTTTGTTATAAGTTTCTTAGAGAACTTTGATAAAAATGCCACATCGATAATGGTAAAGTATGCTCCCTATCAAAACAAGTTTGATTAGGTTGTGGCTTTCCAGTGGCCTTCCGAAGAGGAGTTTGAATTATGGAAAAAGGTGTTCACTGATGAACTGGAATTATAGTCAAGAATTGCAACTTGGTCATGTATAATACAGGTCTGGCCTTAGATATTATATTCTAAAATTGCATTCTCCTTTTGAATCCAAGTACAGGGTGCTGAGGTCGAGTTAATACTATAATGGATAAGCATGCCTTCAATGTATGGGGAGCGGCCTTTGGAGCAATGTTTTCTTTCCTCCTTATCAATTAATGATGATATTTGTCTTATGCTCTCCACTTGCATAATAGAATTGTAATTGAATAAGGAGTTAGTGGTCCAATTACAAATGGACATGTGTACTCTCTGACCTGAAGCTTGTTAGCTCCCTTGTTTTATAAAAGGGAATTCTGGGCTGAGAGAGTGGTCGGTTGAAATATCCAAAATATGAGAAATAAGAGTCTAGTAATATAGAGAGTATGAATTGTATGTCCAGGTTTTAAAAAGTTTTGAGTCAGATTGGAGAACTTTGTTAATCATGGGGTTTTTGAGCATGTTTGTATCAAACTTGTGAATATTTGGAGTTTATTTTCTCTCCTATTGTGTTATGTTACATGGATTATTAATGAAATATCGATCAAAGATGATTTTCATTTGTTCTTTACTGTGAATTATGTTTAACTACAGCTCTGGTTCAAAGGATCGGTTAAATGCTTCAGTTAGCCAGTAAATTCATGCAATATAACAAATAGGATTCATAAAGGAGTAATAAACTCAGGTATAGATATATGGGTTGAAATGCAATTCATAATAGATCATAAGTGTTCAAAATGAAATTTACCCTGTAATTCATTTTTCTCTTTTGACTCTGTGCACTGGGATATGGCACTAGAATTCTGATTACATTTTATTCTCATATGTTTTGTGTTATGGCATCAGGATATTTTGCTCAAACATTTCCTATCAATTTACTTTATGTGAAGTTTGTGATTCTCTGTTAAATGGACACGAGTCTTTTTAAGGAATAGCCAATTTCTTGAAGGATTTCATCCTTTAACATTAATTGGGGATCTACCTGTTGCTTACCTGTGTGCAAATGAATTTTTTAAATGATGTATGTTAAGATCACATGTTAGGGAATACCCTCCTGGATTTTATAGAGTCTGAAGTGTAGGAGAATTAGCCTTATTGTTATTCTCATTAAGTTGGCCATACTATTCCTAGTCTTTTATTATTGAATGTGGCGAGTTCATAGGAGCTTCTAGGAAACACATGTGGGTTGCAGTAAAAAATGCCAACAGGTTCAATTGACAACATGATCTATTGAGTAATTACAAAGAATTCATAATTTGAAATTCTAGATTTTGACAACATGATCTATTGACAAGTAGGAAGTATTTTTCACATTGTGTCAAATTTTGATATTGTTATCAGGATTCAATTATGTAGTTTTACAATTCAAACTCATTGACCCATGTTTCATGAGTAGTATTTCACAAGAACCCATCTCTCATGATAATGAATGGTCCACTTAGCACTCATTGCATCTAAATGATTCTCAAAGCGATGAAGCACTAGGCCTTCCTAGGAGGTCACCCATCCCAATATTGCATGATCCATGATTTTATTAATAATTGATCATTTTGGATTTTGACAAACTTGACACACAAATGAAAATTTGACAATGAACTCAATGTATCACAATTAAGTTTCAAATTGAGTAACACAATAGAAACTAAAACAAATTGAGAGATTTTTATGAGGGTAGTGATGCAACTTTTCTAATTAGAGTGTATTCCATGAGATTTCAATTCTTTGAGATATTTTGTCAAATAGTTCACAAGATTTGTTTATCCTCCCACATTTTACATAGATTTGAAAATGGAGTCTACAACCATAACATTTGAGAAAATTCATCTTCATATTATGCTTTGATAGATGTCCATACCTTGTTCCAAATCTCCCATATTAAGGAAATCGACAAGGATTTTGGTGAAGGTTGTGAAATTTGTCTATACATCTACTAATTGCATTTGATTGAAGGTTTCTAAAAACTTTTTAAAAAATCCATTATGTATATTCTACAATCATTATAGTCCACAATTTCACATTTATTTGGTTTTTCATCTACCAATTGTATTTGCTTGAATTTTCCTACCGTATTTTCAATGTAGATCCATTTTGTGTATATCTTACAATCTATTGGTGTTTTTTCCCACATAGGATTTTCAATTCTCTAAGAGGTAGCCCACCTCCATTCTAAAGAATTGCAAAGGCTAGTGGCCAACTAACAAGAGTCAGTCAAAGACTGACATCTCCTACACTTTTGGCTCTATGAAACCAAGATGGGTAAACCCAAGTGTGTTCATAAGAATATTTCATGATTGGTAAGAACACTTCTTCTTACAGACGCAGTCACCACTAACACTAACAAACAGTCATTACCCTGGTTGTGGAAAAACCAAAGAATAATAATAGATATCCCAAAGCAAGGAGACTGAAAATTATCATAAGATCTATATCCCAAAAAGAGATAGCAGTTGATATTTGTTAAAATGTTCGGGTATTGAATCACCATGCTTAGAGTCACAGTCCTATACCTGAAAGTAATTTACCAATACTATCCAGTGCCTCATCCATTGGGTGGGAGTCATATAAAACGTCATTCAGATGAAAATGAACTTATCACCATAATGCTTTGCTACCATGAGATTTGTCAGTATATTATAACAATACTCCTTAGTGAATCCTAAGCATATAACCATAAACATGCAATTTGTGTTCAAGCATTTGATTAACTCATTAAGTTAAAGAAAGAGAACAAATTACACTTTCAACTACACCATTGAAACTGAATGAACAAACCCTAGATAAATTCATTCATAATCCATGGCCCATACACAGGAGAGAAAAATGTCTTAATTTTTTTAGATTTCTTTCGATATTAGTAATTACAAAAGAATAGTATACTTATTTCATACTATTCCCAACCTAGCATGATTTCCTACATAATACCTTTAAAATCCTGCATTACCACTAATTGTACCTATTCTAAGCCTTTGGACCCAAAAAACACAACAACCCTTAACAATGAGCCGTCAAATCTCCTTTATAGGACAGGAGAGCAACAAAGCAATAGGCTACATTGTTCATTCCAAAATTGAATTTCATTTAGAATGAAATTCAAATTCACATTCCTCATCATTAGAAAAAACCATAATCAGTTTGAGGAATCAAAACAATTATACCATTGTAACCAACCGAAGCTAAAGACAAAAGAGCATGGTAGGCATGTGTACGTCCACATCAACACACCACCCAAAAGTAACACACCCAACAACTGCAACTACTTGCAAGACACACGGCCCAGGTAGAGGCGACCGCTCTTGGTCCTCGCTTCAGTAAGAAGCGGGACCAACTTCCTTTTATCCGCTTTAACACATGATCTGGTAGCATGGCACAACGCCATCATAGTTATTGGGGCAATTGCGAGGGCCTTTTCATTGACCCCCAACAACTCGATCATGGATGCCAAGTAATGTCGGTAGTCCGAGTCAGTTTCAGACCCATCACCATCAAAACCAAAAGATAGCACCAGTGGGGACTTGGAGCTCCCGGGCCCTTTATAAGCATCATGGACAACCTTGGGCTTGCTAAGGACATGTTGTACCCCATCAAGCTGCAAATTTCTCACCCTGAGTCTGGTACTTCTATGCACAACTGAATGGTCCATTGCAAAGAACACCTCACAAAATATAGGAGAGACTCGACCACCTACAAACAAGACAACTCAAAATGTGATGATAATACTAGATAACACAATGAGCCTTTATAGAGTTAATTGGTGCGAGAATATTAATTGCTCGAATGCAGCACGAGCATTCGAGCATTTTAGTGGCTGATGTAGCCACCACAAATTATTCTTGGCTTGCGAAGGCATGGCGTACAACCCATCATTGCATTTATCAGGAGAACACTATTCGCACGCAGAAAAATCAGGTGAGGATCCACTGAAAAAACCTGCGCCATTAATGAGAACAATTTGCAAAGAGCAAGAACTCCCAACGTGGATGAATAAGAACCCAACAAAAATCAGACCGTTAATGCGGATCGAACATGGCAAGTCGGACGACTTAGATTGAGTCAAAAATTGTTTGAAAATCCACATCAGCACCCTGGGAGAACCGTGTCGAATCACAACCCAATAAAACAAGAGGTTACAACTGGACAACAGGTCCCACCTAGCCCTGTCACTTCAAGAACTAGGCCACATGTCGCCTCTTCGCAGACCTCACAGTACCCTCAGGGGTCTTTAATCTAATCGTGTGAGATCTGCAAGGAAGGATTATCATTGATCTCCCTCGTTAATACCCCACGGGTAGAAAACACCCACCTTAAACCCCAAAACCCTAGCCTCCATCCATGTAAATTTTAAGTCCCACCACAATCCTTGTACGGTCCACATGATTTTTTTATCCTTTGTTGAAGAAACTATTACAATATATTTCTTATTTATGTACTTATTTTCCATACATGTTTATAAAAGTTTAAAATTATTAATAATATTAATTTTGGAAAGACATTAAAAGAGTGTTGATTGTAAAAAATATGCATCCTAATGTGAAAATGCAAACAATGGAAGCAATGACTATAACACATAAATTTTTATGTAGTATCCAATTCAAAGAATCATGTTACCCTCTACCTTGAATTTTTGAGTATAAAAAGCTAAGGAAATGCTATAAATAAGATAATAAGTTGACTATTAGCATATACCAATTTTCATAGAGATGTAGATTGTTGGATGTTGTGGTTGTGTTGCTCATGATATGTGGTTGTCATTGATGTCAACACTATTAGCATTAATGTCTTAAAGGTTGTATATGTTGAGGATATTGAGAAAATTAGAATAAATATATTGTAGATAGTCTATGAAGTTGTGAAGATCGGAGTGGTGGAAATTTTTGTACGTTGGTATTCTGAAGTCGTGTATTAAAGAGTTTGTTGTTGAGCCTATCTACTATATCCTCTGGAAGTTTCAAAGGTGTGCATCAAGATTGGAGCAAGTTATGAGTTTTTGTGTTCCTACAGTTATTTTGTTGCTATAGTTGGTGTTTCTGAAAGAAGAGAATATAATTCTGGTGAATTGAATTGTTGTGTATGCTCTTGAGATGTTCATTGATGTTTCTTGATCTCATACTCTATCATTGTGGTATGTCCATGTTGATCAGTGTGCTCGTGATCAAAGATTTTTCCTTTTCATGTTCGAGTTTTCATGTTCTTGGTTGACATGATGGTGGTAGCGTGTTGTAGATCCTTGTGGATTAATTTTTGAATGCTTGGCATGTTCGAGGATGTTGATTTAGGTCTTCATTATGTTGTGACCGATTTAGGTTGGTGTGCATTGAGATCTGTTCATGAATTGGGCCGATAGTTTGTATTCATCTATTATTTATTTTTGACCGACAGAGTTGTTAATGTAAATTCATGAAGTGGATATATAAGAGTGATTGTTTTATTCATTTAGAGAGAATGTATGTGAAGTGTATGCGAGATATGTGTGAATAAATATTAGATCATTTGAATGCAAAGCAGAGTGTGAAGAAGTTTAAGCAAAGTATGAAGAAGTATTTATGTGACTAACTGAAACTGTCATCAGGCTTTTGAAGAAGCTAATTTCTCAGTTCAACCTCATTAGATGGATTTAATTTGATTATCTTATGTAAGGCAGTGAGCCTTCCCTTTGAGCAGTGAGCTCTAGGCAGTGTTCCTGAATGCATGTGCATTCCTTATTCATTTCTTTTATACTTTTAACAGGGTATAAATTGTGGATTAACTTCCACCATGGTTTTTCCCCTAACAGGGTTTGTACACAAAAATCTTGGTGTTATGTGTGTTTCTGATGTGTTGTTGATTCATGCTTTCACTATTAATTATCAGATCTGAGATTAAAGGTTAATAAGGTTAAATAAGTTTCAATTTTGTAACAACTGATTCACCCCCCCTCTCAGTTGTCTATCCTTGTTTTCCAACATATATATCCTCCATTTTAAAATACACAAAACAATATTCAGTAGATAATCAACCATCTTTCATTTGTATAGTGATTATTTTATCCCTATAGGAAACAAGTAGAGTATATAAAGAAAACTAACAAAGCCATAACTACCCCTATTTTGTAGTTTGGTGTGCATTCCTTCCTCTCCCTAATCTTCTCTGATTATTTTGAAGAGACCAAGTGTTGTAACTAAACTATGGTTCATTCTATGTGCATGTAATTTTGATCTTGATAGAGAAAATTAAAAAAATATTAATCTACTCTTGTCAAAACACAAACAACACTCAGATTTAGTATAAGAGTCAACCAATCATAAGGAAAACATAATATGAAGATGAATTTTCTCAAATCTTGTGGTTGTAGATGCCCTTTTGAAATCTATGCAAAATGTGGGAGGATAGACAAAGCTCATGAACTATTTGACATAATGCCTCGAATAATTGTAATCTCATGGAATACACTCTAATTAGAAAATTCTCATCACTGCCCTCATAACAATCTATCAATTTGTTTTAGTGTCTATTGTGTTATACCCAATTTGGGACATGGGATATAAAAAAATAGACACTAAAATAAATTGAGAGATTACAATTCTTTGAGACATTTTGTCAAATAGTTCACAAGCTTTTTCTATCCTTCCACATTCTGTATAAATTTTAAAAGGGCATCTACAACCACAACATTTTAAAAAATTCATCTTCATACTATGCTTTTATGGATGTCTATACCTTGTTCCAAATCTCCCATATTAAGGAAACCAATAAGGATTTTGGTGAAGGTTGAGGAATTTTTTTTTGCATCTACCAATTGCATTTGTTTGAGAGTTTCTAAAACCTTTTCAACAAATCCATTATGTGTATATTCTAAAATCATTATAGTACACAATTTCACATTTATTTGGCTTTGCATCTACCAATTGTATTTTCTTGAATTTCCCTACAATATTTTCAATGTAGATCTCTTTTGTGGATATCTTATAGTCCTTGTAGTCCACATCACTTTGGTTTTGAAGAAACTATTACCACATATTTCTTATTTATGTTCTTATTTTGCATACATGTTTATAAGTTTGATATTACAATTAATAATATTAATTTTGGCAAGACATTAAAAGATTTTGTTGATTTTAAAAATATATGCATCCCAATGTAAATATGCCAACAATGAAAGCAATGATTGTAACACATAAATTTTTATGTAGTATCCAATTCAAAGGATCATGTTACAATTTAGGGTTATGATTGGGTATTTAATTAGGGTTAGGATTTAGTGTTCGGGTTAGTGTTAGGTTTAGGGTTAGGGTTAGGAAAAATAATGTTAGGATTAGGGTTAGATTAGGGTTTATGTTTTATGGTTAGGGTTAGATTTAGAGTTTTGGTTATGGTTGGGATTAGATATGAAATTAGGGTTAGGGTTTAGGATTACAATTAGGGATTATAGTATTAGGGTTATATTTAGAATTAATTTTTAGGGTTATTGTTATGATTAAGGGTTGTTTTTTATATTTGGCTTAGAGTTGAGGTTAGGATTAGGGCCAGGGATAGGGATAGGGTTAGGTTTAGGGATAGGTTTAGGGTTATTAGAGTGAATGCAACTAATTTATAAAAGAAAAAATATTTAGGGTTAGGTAATTAGGGTTAGGGTTGGGGTTAGAGTTTTGGTTGTGGTTAGGGTTATAAAGATAGGATAAAGGTGAGGGTTAGGGTCAAGGTTAAGGTTTCGAGAAAAAAGGGTTAGGTTATGATTAGGGTTAGGGCTAGGTTTAAGATTTGGATTATAGTTTAGGGTGTAGCATTTGTCTTTAGGGTTAGATTAGAATTAGGATCATGGTTTAGGGTTTAGGGTTAGGGTTGTGTTTATGTTTAGGGTTACAATTAAGATCATGGTTTAGGGTTTAGGGTTAGAGTTATGTTTATGTTTAGGGTTGTGATAAAAAGGATTTGGGTTATGGTTAAGATTATGGTTTTGAGAAATAGTGTTAGGGTTAAAGTTATGGCCAGGGTTACATTAATGAGAAAATGATGGTTTACTTTCCAAGTAAGGGTTAGGATTAGGTTTATTGTCAGGGCTAGGGTTAAGGTCAGGGTATGAGTCAATCTTATGATTAGGGTTAGGGTTATGGTTAGATTAGGGATATGATGTTAGGTTTCAAGAAAAGGTCTAAATTTAAGATTAAGCCATAGTTGGCTATAATGAACATGAGAAAAAATGGATCTAATTTCCTTTTGTGGGAAAATAATCAACTACGACTTAAACTTAAATTTAGAGATTACCCTAAACTCTAACCATAACCATAAACCTAATCCCAAACCTAACCCTAAAGAAAACACATAGCCTAACCCTAATTGTAGTGTTTGAGGCTAGGCTCAAACACTATATAACCTAACACATAACCTAGCACTAGAAAAAAATTATTCTCCCAAACAATCTCCTCTACTTCTATTCACGCCTACTGGAGTTGCAACATTCAACATTGTTGCTTCAAACATTCATTCAAAACTAAGAATTCCAATAAGAGATTTCAATGAACTAGAAGGGGCAAGACTTACAACTTTCGAAGAAGAAATATCACATGTAAGATACATATTGATAGATGAAATGGGTTTTTTTTGGGGAGAGGTTGCTTGAAAACATAGATTCCAGGCTTCGACAAGCATTCCCAAAAAATAGTAACCAAATTTTTGGAGGTGAGTTCTGGATTGAAATTGCTAACTTTGATAACTTTACATTATAATATTTTTTATTCAATTCTATTATAGTTCCTTCTATACAAATTCATACTTATCAATTTAATTAAATATTTTATATTCAGGCATATCTACATGATTTTAGTTGGAGACTTGGCACAATTACCTCCAGTAAATGACATGGCTCCATAAGAAAGCAAAAGGTGAGAAAAGCTACTATGGGAAAAATTCAAAATGGTCATTACATTAAGTTGTGTTTTTCGACAAGATGGACAAAATGAAGAACAACAAATATTTCGTCAAATTCTAACAAACATTAAGGATGTGAATCCCACAATCGACGATTGGATGTTGCTTATGTCAAGAACAAATGCAAGAACCAATGCTTCAGAGAACGAAGAATTTGAAAGCAGTGTTCATTTGTAATATAATTAATGATTTGACAATATTATAATTATTATTAATCTAATACAATATTAATATTATTAATAATATACCAATAATATTAATAATCTAATATAATTACTATTAATCTATAGACTATATATAATCTTAATATATCAAATATATCATTATAAGTCATATAATGTAATACAATATTGTTATATAATATATTAAATATTATATTATAATATAATATAAAATTAATATATAATAATATAATATAATCATAATACATAATATATCTCAATTAATATTGACATTGTTTGTTGCCTGCAACACTGCCGCTGAAACTAGCTTATATACCTTATATATAATCCATATAATATATGCTGAGATTTATCATTTTCGAGGCATATTTTTCTTTTCTTTTTTCTTTTTTGAATCTTAAGGCGAGTTGGGACAGCAAGGTTCTAATATCAAAGCCGAGTTACCTGGGGTAGCATGGGCATAGCAGCATGGAGCATAAAGAAGTGTCGAGTTATGCCAAGTCATGGCGAGTTAAGGCAGGTTACAAGGGTAAGGCAACTCTACAAGGTGAGTTGGACTCATTAAGATGTTAGCCAGGCTAGGAAGAGTCTGCAAATCAAGGGAAGGTCCCTATGGTTTATTACTGGTGATGAGAAGTCAGAAATGGGGGAGTCAGCCCAGAGTACGGTTTCATCCTACCGATGTATAGTATTTGGACTAATAACTTATATAGGGAGGTATGGTTGTTCAAGGAAAGGAGCACCATAGGAATGTAACCGGGTTGCACCGAGAGTCCATAGCCAAACACAAAATGGAAAGGGTGTTCCAGTACTCTTCCTTCCAGGAGCGAAAAAGAAGTAGCTCCTGCCTTGAGTCCCATAGTGGCTCAGGGGTTCATCATAGTCTTAGGAGCGAGGAAGTCTCGTTCCGCCCTGGCTATGAAGTGAGGGGTTTTGTGGTGAACCCAACGTCCTGAACCCTGTGAATGTAGTAATAGGGCCAACATGGGTTAGTTCCCAGACATGTCATTGATGGAGCTAGATGTTGGAACTCATCCCTCAGTGGCGAGGTAAAAAGAGGAATGCAAGGTTGGGCAAGCTACGAATCTGAGTCGGCAAGGTAAGCCTGGGATGGTTCAAAGCATTTCTGCAGTGTCGAGCTAAGTTTGGGACTAGTGGAAGAGTTTCAGCAAGGTGTCTCATATGAGCCTGAGGAAAAAGCAATAAGGTGAGTTTGCAATATTAAGGTGCAAGTCAAGGAGCCGCACCGGGTGCGCTCCCCGCAAGAGAGCTGGGCCATGTCATGCTGGGCACACATGGGCACCACGAAAGTAAGCAGTGTCAACACACTCTTGAGGTTTGACCCGATCCTCCTTAGTAGGATCACAAGGGGTTGCTCAAGGGCCAGACTCATCTAGATGGTGTATAGCTGGAGCAAGGATGGGTGCCAAGTGAAGTTGTTGGTTACCCAGGAATTGGGGCAGCAAATTTGGATCACCTGTTTATCCGGATTGGTATTGTTGGTGCAAGGTCTTAACAAAGGTTGCTCAGAGCAACATGATGCTATTTGAAAGGTGGAACCTAGATGGACTTGGGAAGCAGCGAAGTAGGTGTCAAGCGAGATGAAGTGCACAATCCTTGAGGTCCTTGGACCAAGTGATCAGGAAGGATCTCGAGCTCAATGGCATAAGTGGGAAGTCAAGTGCCTAAGAGCTAGAAAGGAACTCATTGGGAGTTTGGTGTTCCAGTCCATGTGAAGAGAAAACTCAGAGTTCAAGGTGGTCGGGTCTAGTAATCAGTTGTCTTATGGGGGACACAAAGGATGAAGAACTTGGTGGAGTCACCAAGCCTACATTGGATGCAACAGTTGTTCAAGGAATTCAACAAAAGTGAGACATGGTTGGACCATGCAAGCAAAGAGCTCATCGTAGCTTGTAGGTGTATAATTCCGCTATGCACTTGCAGAAGTCGAGTGCCTTAGGTTAAGGAGGACTCCCAAGCAGATGAGGCGTAAAAGTTGCATCAATACCCTCGTAACAGTCTCAATTTGTTTTAGTGTCTATTGTGTTACTCAATTTGAAACTCAGTTGTCATTTGTGTGTCAAGTTTGTTGAAATCCAAAATGATCAACTTTTAATAAAATCATAGATCATGTTGTCAAAATCTAGAATGTCAAATTATTAATTGTTTGTAATTTATTCATCAATTTTATTTTTAAATAATTAATAATAAATAATTTATTATTTGATTTTTTTAACAATTTTAATTAGAATGGTTATTTAAAAATATTTTTTAACTAATAATTATTATTATGTGTAGTTTTGTAATTTTAAACAATTAATAATCTAAAAATTATTTTTAATAGTTTTAATTAGAATTGTTATTTAAAATTCATTTTGAATTAATAATTCATTATTATTTGTAATTAATTTTTATTTTTAATTATTGTTTCTTGCTGATTGTTTATTATTATCATCATCTAAAAATCTTAACTAAATATCAATTATGAATAATATATTATTAATAGATTTTTATTTTTTAAAATAAAAATATTTAATTATTTTTAATAATATTAATTATTAATAATTTATTTTGTTAATAATTAATAAAATCTAAAAAGTCAAAATAAACTAAAACTATTACTCTTATAGGATATAGATATAGTCACAAGAGATTAAAATCATGACAATATAAAAGTTAAAATATTCTATGAATGAACGGACATACACACTAAGTTCTCACTTGATAATCTAGTCCTCCCTTGCGTTGTTTCCCCAGCAAATGTGGGATTAAAAATGAAAATATATTTCTTACGAGGAGAGAGAAGGTACCCGGAAACGGAATCGGCATCGACAATTGTGAAAATGAAAATGGCAACAGAAAAAGTGATGGGTTTAGAGGGCCTGCGGGCTTGGCCACCTAAGGAGTGTGCCTCAAAACTTGTTTGATTTATTTGCATCTTTCCCTCTACTGTTGAGCCATGTCACATCCAATTAGACCCCAAGTTTGTCTTTTCTTCTTAATATAGTAAGTATATTTTTTACCTTTTTATTTAATTATTTATTAAAAAATAATTATTTTTGATAATATTTTGATTTTGATATATTTTGACTTTACATTTAGTTTATTATATTTTAATTTTCAATTTAGATTTAAGTTTTGAATTTTTTTAAGTTTTAATAATTACAAATAATTATTAAAATAAATTTAATTTATATTTATTTGTCTTATTAAACTTTTAATTATTGTTTTATTTTTTGCAAGGAACGATTTTTTAATGACCATCGATCATCCATCAGTTGATCTTGACCGTTCCTCGCAATCCCGTGATGACCTCACCACTAAGTTTCAACTGATTGCGATATCACGGGCGATTGCCACGTGTCTCAGCCGGCGGTGCCAAAGGAATAATCAAAGTGCTTTAATATTTATGTCGAGTTTTAATACATTATATGACAGGTTACTAAAGCAGTTGCGAGATGTTATAATCTTGATGAAAAGTTGCTTGATGGTTATGTTCATTGCTGGTGATTGCTATGAATGAACACGATTGTCGATGGTGGAGATCAACGATTGACCGCCCTCGCATCATACAAAGATGCAAGGTGTTTATTGATTGCGATATCACGGGTGAGCACCACGTGTCTTTCCTTGGCGATGCATAATGTGGTGGGCCCTTGGTGTTGAGATGGAGATTACATCAGCCTTTTGAAGGCAACTGTTCGATAACTTCTCAAACACAAGAAGATTTGATTTTGGCCCTATTAGGAGAAGAAAAAAGAACAATGGAAAAGATTTAAAAGTTGATTCTCAACATGAAAATGTATTATACTCATGAGGTAATAATAATTAAAAAATAAAAATGAATGTTATTATTGTAAGAAAAAGGATCACATAGTGTGGACTTGTATAACTCGAGCCAATGATGTTCTTGAGAGAGAACTTAAAGAAAAATCAAATGATGTTAGCTTAGACTATATATATTTGTTTGTTTCAATCAACATGTTTTGTTGTGAGGAATGTAAAACTTAACGAAGGGTGTTGGAATATTAAGATTAACATTAATAAATTCATCTTACTAACTTGTTTATTTTTGTTATTAAATAATAAGTTATATTCTTCTAAGATAGTTGTTCAAATGGGAAGGTATATTTGAAAGGCTTTGTAAAAGCCATATTGTAACATATTCCCAAATGAACTGTATGATATAATTATTATTTTGAGTGTGTTTGTGTGTAGATATAAGTTCTCTTGACTTTTCCAATATATTTTGTATGCTCTATTAGCCATGACTTCATGATTAATTTTCCACTTTCAACACTACTTCTTACTAACTTTGCAAATGGCAGTTTACTTCTACTTAAAACTTGTGGGAATTTCATTAATCTCTTGCTACCTCTGGTGTTGAATTGGACTAGTTATGTCATCTAGGATTTGTTCCTCAATTTTTTTTACTTTTTTCAAAAAAAAGTTATGATGGTTATACTTGTATTACCATGAATGGATATAAATTTGAGGATTTTGGGTGTTCTCATTCAATTTTTCATGTTTTCCCCTTAGCTCCTACTTTATGTGTGTTTTTTATGGAAGCCTTTGGATATATTTTGGCTAATAGTATTTCATGGAACCTTATTAAAGGTGCTACTTTTCGTAACTCTATAGCCCAACTATTCAATGGTCATTTTTCTAATGACTCCTTTCTCACTCTCTTGGAGGACAAACGTGACATTATTTAGGATATTCAATGCCTAGATATTTTATGGAAATCCTTAAGTCAAATATATAGTGGCATCAAACTCAATATTATAGGAAATCATTCTTAGCCAAGCCCAATTGGTTCAATTCCTATGGATAGAAGGAGGTTGATCATAAGGAAGTGTTGAGATTCCTAAGCATATCTTTTACCTTTTAGGTTTCTCCTTCCTCTTTAAGGAAACATATCATTTCTAGAGCTGAGAAAAATTATCATATTAAATTATGAAGCCCCTTTCTTTGGCAAGGAGATTCCATGTGTGTTAAAAAATTCTTGTTGCACACATTTCCATTACTCATGTTGCTAAGAACCTTGCAAATCCTCATATTTGAAGATTGAAAAAATCCAAAGGTATATTTTATGGCTTCCCTTTAACCAAGAAAAATGGTTTCACAAAGTATCCTAGGAGTTTTATTATTTCCCTCATGACTATAATAGGCTTGGCTTACTTTATATTCACTACTCTAAATGGCGCCATAATAGGCTTTACTTGTTTTATATTCACTACTCTAAATGGCGCCATAATTTTAAATTTAATTAACATACTCTAAAACCTAACTAAACCAGGTTGTAGCTCATCAAATTGGACAAGTGAAAGGTCAATACCAACACTAAGGAAGAGTTTGGAGGAGTGAAAACAAGGTCAATACTAGCACCGACAAAGAGTTTGGAGCTAAAATAAGGTCAATACCAGCGCCGAGGACAAGGTTGAGGGCACTTGGGGAAAATCGGCGACCAAGGGACAATGAGTACTATAAGTTTGGCACCCCCATTCTCTTTAACCTGCAATTTTCATGCCTAGTTTCCAAAGATCCTCTTGTACATTGGCCCCCCCATTCTCGTAAAATGGTATAAGATAAGACAGAAAAAATAAAATAGCTTAGTCTTTCACATTTTTATAGTGATTACTAGAGGCACATAGACCAATTCTTCATAATAGAAGAATTTGATCATACTTTTCCAATGATGGCATTATGAGAAAACCTTAGGTTAAATGAATAATTGCTAGCTAAGTTATTGAAATCATGTCCAACCATATAAGAGAAGACCACTGCTATGTGTACTTGGATAACATGGAGAAAGGCTCTTTGGGCTCTTTCATCAATCTACGTTTTGTTAAATTTTATCACCTAAAAGTGCGAATGAAGAATCTTTCCTAAGATGGTGGCCAATTATGCTTCTCAACACCTAGATTACAAAATCCTTGTCAATATCATTGCCATCACAATTAAACCTATTGCTTGAGATATAGTCATAGAGGTAAACAAATTGGATTTCTTAATAGTAGATACATTCTAGACAATTCAATCCTTGCATCAGAGATTGTTGAATGGGCCCAAAAAACTACTCATGATTCCCTTGCTATTAAGTTAAAAGTTTGACAAGGCATATGATTGCACCAAATGTCCTTTCATTTATAAAAGGCTCAAATGGATTTATTTTCAACCCTAAATTATTATCACACATTCAAAATTACAAAATACCAGTTAATGAAGAACCTTCATTTGAAGGTGATGTCGTCATGACCTTTGAATAAAGAACCTTCATTCAAAAATGATGCCATGTCAAGACTTTCAAATGAAAGTATTTTTTATTTTAAATATTTCATGTCCAAAATGCTTTATAAAAGGAACCTTGGCATGAAGGAACTTCAAATGAAGACCTTAATTCAAAGGTCCTTCATTAGAAGATCCTTCATATGAAGGTTCCTTTAATGCCATCCCATTATAGCTCTTAGAGTTGTTAGAGATATTTTTGTTTCGAAGTAGAGATTGGACCATCAAACAGTGTCACCATGACTCTACCAAGATATCCATCAAATTGATAAACCCTGACTTAACAACCACAAATTCACAAGAAAATTGCCCCTGTCAGCCCTAGGGCATCAATTCAATGCCAAGTTTCTTGCTTTAAAAGACCCCTAAACGCAATGAACCTCTATCATACCATGATGCACACAAATCCAATGATTTACAGTTCTAAGACAGTGGGTGGATTGGTGGATTTCATTTTTATTTAGCCCTCAAACCATTTCATAGGAAAAACAGGGCAGTCCCCGTAAATCTGGTAAAGACGTGCCACTCCAATCATCAAAATTATTTACCAGTTCCTTAATCTTCCTAATCAAATCATTAGGTAAGGCTTGAAAACCTTGCAGTGATTTTACAAAAAACTTGAGCAAGCCTTAATGATTGGGGTATGTTGTCTGCATCGAATCTAGAGGCCTTAGACATAACATCTAGGTCATTGGCCCTAGGGATCCACTTCTCAAATAAAGGAAAAACTAATTCCTGATCCCTAGTAATGTTTCTTATTGAATCTAAGAATAAAAAATATAAAGAATAAATTGATGGTAATCTACCATCAACTCCCTAATTCAAATGCCTAAAAACTGTGTCTACAACTTCATTTTGCTTGGCAACTTCTCCCTTCTCACTTTCTTTTAGAGCTTCCTGTAGCTCTCTAATCTTATTAAGCATATGCTTTTTGGTGGGATCTACAGAGTACTTAACCTCCTCTTCAACTGGCTCTAATGAAGGACTAGGAGCAAGAGTTTGGATGAGGGACCCAAGAGTAGAAACAATTGGAGGAGGTACTGATCTTGATGTAGAAGGTATAGCCAAGGTACTAGGAGCACTAGAAGAATCCCCCACATGTTTGTACTTACACTTGTCTACCTCAGTTTGCAGCTCAACATTCCTTTGTTGCATTCTACTATACTCTCCAATAATGGTGTTATACTTCTCCATCAAATTTTTCTTCTCAACTTCTTCTCTTTCAGCTGTCTTTTGGGCCAATTTGGCCACATTTACAGTCAAGTTTGTAGCTTCTGTGGTTAAATTTTTAGAAGCTCTTTTGATTATCAACCCTCCCCTTAGGTTTGGGCTAATATTAGTAACATAGGGCACGGGCCAACCTAAACTTAGGAAGTAATAAAGTTAGGAAAAATATTTAACTCAATTTATAAAAAGAGGCCCGACCTAGACAAAACAATGAGACATAAGCCATTTTAATACCCACTCTAAAAAGGTAACGGCTGAATATATCTCACCCAAGGTTTTACATGGAACATTAGGATTTTTATGAAAGCCAAGTTAAAACCCAACCTTAGGTTCCTTCCAAACAATGTAACAAGCCAAGATAAGGGCAAAACATAAATGGAATTCAAAGAACAAGATTTGAAACTCCATCAAATCCACCATGATGCACACCAATCCACCAAGTTACAGTTCCAAGACAGTGGGTGGATTGGTGGTTGTCATTTCTATTTAGCCCTCAAACCCTTACATAGGCACAAAAGGGCAGTCCCTGTATTTGATTGTTTAATCCCACAAAACAGTGATTGAGAACTTCAAAACAAATGCAAATGAAAGGGAACACATATATTTATCTACACCAATGATCTCAGAGCATTTCAAGCTTGTATGGATCCATACAACACAAAAGAACTTCAAAAAAATTGTAAAAACACAGAAAATTGATTCAAGAATGTGGTATCTGATATGAAATTTTGGTATCAACTCCTCCAACAATTGCAATGGGATGGGAATACAATATGATAGAAGTGGGATAAAAAATGCATTGTTTGAAGCATCAAACCAATATGCAAAGATGAAAGAAAGTGCTAACCCCTTAAACTGAAAAAGTTTCTTTTAACTTTAAGTTTGTTGGGTAGCCAATTCTTTTAAGTTATCAAATCCTACCATCATACATAATCAAAATGTTGTTGTTTCAAATGACTATGAGCACTAGCTTTCACTATTTGAAGATGTTGAAACCTTGTCATAAAGAATTAGAACATTGATGCGACCACTCATCCTACCTTATAACATACCAAAAGTCTCCTAGCAATTAGACATAGGAAGATTTAAGATGACTTAAACATTTTTTATTGCCAAAGCATAAACTTATGATGACTTTACCAGGCCTAGTACACACTCCCTCCCCGTTAACCACTTAGACATATGGAAATTAAATGTAAATTTGTTGCTATTTTTAGTCATGTAGGTGTCCAATAAACCACTTGGTGGTGTTTCCCTTCAAGTTTATTTACTTGAATGAAGAGCAAAAGTCTTTTGATTACAATTAGATAATACATTTGACGCCTTGGTTGTGTAACTGGTGGACCATAGTCACATTTAACACTTGTTACAAAGTTTGGGAGTTAAAATGTTAAGTAGATTTGATTTGTGATGGACACATTTGGACAGTAGTAACAATAACTTGCAATCTATCAGGACTTGATTACCTTATAACTTGTCAAATTCTAAAGATGAAATGATGGATTAATCATAATGTCACCTTCAGATCACATCACCATGAAAGAACTTCATCCAACATCCTTATGAGCGCAGGTACCACCAAATAGGTATTTGTCGGATTTGTCTTCCTTGAGTGAGGGAAATTCAAGAAGACAAGAGGAAAGTGAGACATGTAGTAGGTCTAAAAGAGGGAGATCAACTAGAGGTCAAAAGGTTAGAAGAAAATTCCGTAAATGCATGGAGTTTTTTCTTGCTAAAGGGGGGTCATGTTTTTATGATGATGAGAGCATAGGCAAAATTGAGGTTCACTTGAGGTACAAACATCTATGGAAACAATGGGTACCCAAGGAACTTCCTCCAATAAACACTGATCTTTGTGTCAATGAGAGGATATATCGCATAACACCATCGTCATTACATGGTTTGGGCCTATTTTTCATGGACGACATAAAGGTCTGTTACAAAAAAGTTACTGAGTTGATGGAGTATGTTGGACCTTGTTACAGTTACAAAGATTGGATTCAGTTAGTTTGATATACACGAAGTATGCGTAGGTATGCACTATCAACAAATTATATACAATTAAAAGATAAGGATCAAAATAAAGGAGTGGCTAGGTACATTGACGGGAGGCAAAAAGCATTAGGGAATATTGCAGGGTTTATAAATAGTACACGACTTGGGTCAACAAATAAGCAACCCAATTGTATATTTGAGGCGCGAGAGGGAAATCTTGTATTCGTATGTGCGATAAAATCAATAATTGCAGGGGAAGAGTTGCTAATCGATTACAATTTGAATAGCTTAAATACAAACACAGTTACTATGGGGGTGGTATGTACTATATACCATTTTACCCAACCTCCAATTAATGACTCCAATATACCATTTTATTATTATGCTTTTTTTTGTAAGTCTATTGGTTTCATTTCAGTAATGTTTTTTATATTTAATTTTTGTCACAGCAGGACATTGATCATACAAGGAAGGCTCCAGCCCAAAGCACATATCGTGATCCATCTTCAGGCGCTTCTATCTGACAGGTTTACCTCATTGTAATTGTACAAATTAGATACGAGCAAAATGTTTTATTATTATGTTTTTTTCATGAGTTTATTGGGTTAATTTCGATAATATTTTTAATATTCTTGTTGCAGCCAGCTGATCGGGGAAAGGCACCAACAGTACAAGAGAACATCCATATGGAGGTGCAGTCACTATTATGTGATGATGACATCGCATTTTCCACAAACCCTGTGGATATGATGAGGAAGGCCCAAAAAAAATGCAATCAAGAAATCCTTCAGTTGGTATTTGTAGTGCCTCAAACAGATGAGATAAGAGAAAGGGTTAAAATATTGTCTGAGAGAGCACAAAACTTGCAAGTAAGCTCGCATGAGATCTTTAATTATAACATAAGTTCATTCATGGTTTTATATTTTGTACTCTTTTATGTCGTGAACTAAAATATGTGTTATTTTTACAGGATTATTTGTGTCTTCATCATGTTGTTGGCCATGATCAAGGTACTGCAAGTGTTTCCCAGGAAGTAGGGGATGGTACAAGTGTCAATCCTGATCTTCTTGTGCATACAACACATCATCCAACCCCATCATCCGTGCCTATATTGTCGACTGAAATTTCGGCAACACATACCATGCAGGCATTCGATAGTCCACCGTTTGGCAGTGAACACATGCCACTACATGTGTCAGTACCTATGGATACAAAGGCCGCTAATACTGGTGATGTTTTAGCAACATTTCCTAGATCTTCCCGTATTACTAGTACGGGAACATTGTCGGTCACATTTGTGGTGACTGAGGATTTCCTTCCCATAAAGATAGAGAAGGTCCCAAGTACTTTAATTTTTTTTAATTATTATTATATATAATCCAATTGAAATTTACTTATTGATCACTCTTTATAGATTAATGATCCCATAATCATTTTGTAGGAAATGATGTTTTTTATAAACATCTAAGTGATATTACATTGAAGCTCTTTGCGCCCACCATATGTACACGGTGGAATGCCCAAAATAAAGATTTAAAAGATGAGCTCATTAACCGTTTAGTTGTGTTGTTCGGTGATAAAACATTCAATCGAACCAAGGTCCTTAAGAAAGTTGGTACCTATCTAAAGTATGTGAGGGACCAATATAGGTCACATTTAGAGAAAAACATAAAGTATGAGCGTCCCCCCCATGATTCCAGAAAGGGAGTGGAAGGACTTGGTGTCGGATGGAAAGGAGAAGGCTGAAAAGAAGAAAGGAAAGACACCACCTGGCCAAGGAAGGTATGTGATACTATCAACAATTTAATTATATACTGATTACTCTTTCTTTTTACATAATCTAACGTATTTCAAATTTTTCATATACTGCTTGACACATCGAAGGCAACAAAGGAAAGACTAGAAAAAAACGGGCATCACAAACTTGGCTCTGGTGGTTATATGAAAATAGTAGCACGATTTGTAAGTATCAATAAATGAAATATTGCATCCAAATAATAAATTGCGAACAATTTTGGTTTTATCACACCATAGAAGCAAAATTCATGATCACATGAAAAAATGCAGAGCTTTGATTTCAACAAAGTGCCCACAGAAGAGGACCTGAAGATTACCTTCCACTAAGGCTATGGAGCCCTAACTGAATAGCTAAGAGTCTCAACTGGGCAAACACAATCTTCCACTGCATCCAACACGCAGGTAAATAAAATCAATAAAGTTTATTTCAAATTGAATACTTGTGCAATCTGTTCAATATTAATTTCCACCATAATAATGCGCCTATTTGTTTTACACAAATAAGCAATGATAATACTGCACATGACATTGGAATGCAGCCTGGTGAGGGTGGAGCACAACCTGCCGATGAAGGCCATGGTGTGCATCTCGGTACTGGATGTATTCATGTGCTATACAAAATGCAGTATGGATTAATACAATTAAACATATTTAATTGCATTTGGTGTATTAATCAATGTAACCTTTTGTGTTTAAAATTTAGAGCATGTAGAGCATGATCAACATGTTGAGCATGATCAGGCTAGACAAAATCAAGAAATATGATGTGGCTCCATCAGGTAAAGAGGACCACTCTAATGTTCTTCTAAACATATTTAATTGCAATTGGTGTATTAATTAATGTAATCTTTCGTGTTTCAACTCTAGATTAGGATTTAGAGGGTGTTCAGCATGTTGAGCATGAGGCTATAAGACAATGTCAGGAACATGATGTGGCCCAATCAGGTAAAGATCACCACTCTGATGTTCTTTTAATTAATGAAATACATGTAACAATAATAATAAAACATGTCAATTTAACATTTTTTTGCTATTGCAGTAGACCCCTCCTTGCAGTCGCGTCCACGTTGTGAGTACACGACTAGGCATACATTAAGATCATGAGCAGAGCTCAGAAAAAATCAAGGGGGGACAAATGATTTTGAAAACGATACTCCACTTCAGCTTTTTTAACTGCAAAAAAAGAAGTGATTGTAATCATATTGTGACAGCCATATTTTTTATAATATGTAAAAACTGAAAAAATGAAATATGTTAATGAATGAATGTGAATATGTTAATGAATAAATGTTATATTTTAATGAATGAATTTTATATGTTATTAATGGATGAATGAATGAATGTTATATGTTATTAATGGATGAATGAATGAATGTGAATATGTTAATGAATGAATGTTATATGTTAATGAATGAATGCTATATGTTATTAATGAATGAATGAATGATTAATGTTATATGATTGGGTATGGGGAATTGAGAGTGATGTGAGGGGGGGGGAAGGGCCAAATGAGCTTCCACCTTCACATGGTTGGCCCTGTTAAGTAGAGAATATTAAACTATTCTCAAAACAAAGAGAAGCTCAATAAGGTAAGTAATGCACTTTTCAATATAAGAAATGCATTGTTTGAAGCATCAAACCAATATGCAAAGATGAAAGAAAGTGCTAAATTTTCACTATGAACATTGTGTTGTGTGTGGATTTGGTTTCAAAGCTCCATTTTTAAAATTTTTTTTAGTGGTCTCTAAAATTTGACTTTTGTGCATAACAGGTTAGTGGAAAATTTGACAACTCTAAAGGGTTTAGAGGATCGATTGAGATAGATACATGGATATTTGGATCTTGTTGTTGATGGGAGGCTTCCACTTAACCATGAAATTTTGTACCATCTGCAGGTATGCTAAAATATCTCTACTTACATTCATTCAACTTACTGTAATATAATATCTGACAAAAATATCCTTTTCATTATACTTAGATGGATTTCCATACATTGTTCCAAAGCACATGTTTTAAAACAGGAAAGAAGGATGCTGGAAAGAGTTAAGGAATTTGGCTTTACACCTACCAATTGCATAGTTTACTTCATTCATACAGCATATTGCCAATGCATTTCACAATTATTGGAATCATATCCTATAATTATAGAACTAGTAAAATTAAAATAAATAAGTTTCAAATATGCCATTACATATCTTTCTATGAATTTTTGAAAGAAAATATCAAAATGGAGAAGAATTTAAAAAAAATCTGCATAATTTCTAAGAGATCAAGGAATTTTTTTGTAGAATTATCTTGAATATATTTAAGACAAAAGTAACTTATAAAGATTGAAGCAAAATATCGGTAGTCTAAAATCACCAGTCAACACATCTTAGTAATATCTCAATTCAAGAGAACTAGGTCCACTATCCATTAGCCAGTAAAACAAATAAAATCAATTCATAAGATTATTTTGTTCTAATAGGGTTGATTGGTTGCTTGTTTCTTTTTGATTGTCAGGAAGTCGTCAATATACACTTGGTTTTCCCGCCTTCTCTTGCCTCGTGGCCAAAGAGTTTCTACATAAGGCATCAAAGTAACCTTCAAGTTTGACAATGGAAATGAGTACAAGGTCAGTATAAATTAATGCTAATTGGGGATGATTTTATTTGTTCAAGACCAATTTTGATTCATTTTCTGCTCACACTACTTTTATTTACATTTATGTTTTGCTAATATCCATTTTCCTTTACATTCATATTCTTCTATACATATTGTGTTTACAATAATGTTTTCCTTAATTTAATCTAGGGGAGAGGACCCAGTACCTAAGCAACTTTCAATGTCATGTTGTTAGGATTTATTGTGAAGCTAATCCAAAGTTTTTCATTGCTGCTCGAGGCCATATTGCAGTGCTTTCTCTAGGAAGCCCACATGATCCCCATCAGGTATCTTCTTTTTGTAGTCTCTAAATTTCTTAGAAGAAATCAACAACCAGTTTGTCTAAATGTGGCTCCTTGTTTACACATTAATATCTCTTTTGGCAGCAATGGATCATAGTGGATTCATGGGGTCTTAAAGAGAAGGCTCTCAAACATGGAGATCAAGAGTGGGACCAGGTAAAACCATTCATAATCATGCTCATATTGTTTTATTGACTGTCTAAGAGCTAAGTATCCAGGATAACATTCTGTATTTTTCTATTGAATTTCCAGAGTGAGAATAATTTTGGGTTTGCAATCCTATTTTTTAGTACACTAGCTAAGTATCCAAGATGCACTGCAGGTACTTTTTCTCACCAAATTGCTCATTTTCCACAAATTTAGATTCTAGTGTGTAGTTTAACATTCACTAGTTTGATTTTTTTCTTTTTTAGCAAAATTAGAATCCAGTTCGTAGGTTGTGCTTGTTGTCCATGACAATCCCCTTGATCTCATGACTCATCATAGGTTTTATATTTTGCTCCAATTGTTGATCAACATCAAATGTGGCCATCATAATATCATCCATAGCCTCCATATTCTACAATTATTCATTGCTCATTTCTCATACATAGTAACCAAATAATGCAAGCCTAGAGCTTGGACTGCAGATATATGCAAAAAATGATAAATCCCTGCCTCTGTAAGCCTAATTAAACACAACAACTGACATGTTGTTTGATATTTTAAATAGTCATATGACTATCCTTTTTCTACCTTGTAAACACTTACTCAATGCATACAATAATTTATTGAAATGCAAAGTCGAATGGCCTCTTAACTCTTGACATTAATGTCATTGCATTTGTCCAAACAGGGTTAATCATATTGTGATCTAAATTTTCATAATGAAGTCTTCCAATCTGTCCTTTAAATCTGAGCATTGATGACAATCCATCAATTGATGACAATCCATCTTGTCTTTTACTACCCCTATTAAATGCTCATGGTCTTGGCACATCAACTTTCTCTCTTTGATTGACCTGTCTTTATGTCCTATCATTATCCCTATGGATGCACTTTGGAGCCTCCTACTACTTTTATATATCGCCCAGAGTCACCCCGATAAGTATTTCGATCCATTTGTATCTTCATCGACAAGAGATCATGTATCGCTAGGATATTCTATAGTTTCCCCAACGTGGTGAGTCTCCCCGATGATTATTCTTTTGATCTCAACTATGTCGCCAAGATTCTTGCCGATGTAATCTTATCGGCGTCACATAGCAGGTCGGGTAGACATTCAGAACTTACTCCGATGGTATATGTCTTGCCGATATGCTTCCCTCGTGCTTCGTCGATGAGACAAGATGTGTATCTCACCAATGAAACGTCATTGAAATGTCATCGCTGAGACCAAAATCCAATCCTCCCGATATATCTTCTCAGGTAATTTTGATCATTGTAATAGTCTTGATCTTTCACCGATATGCCTACATTTAAATGAATAGTTTTTTTTTTTTTAAATTGCATTGTTCCGTCGAAATTGCAATGAATTGCAAAAAGCATCTGATGAATCTGCAATGTATTCGACAAACTTTCACTATACTGACTTGCCTATTTTATCACGAGTTTGACGAACTTATGTTGTTAATCCGATGGTTAGGCAAAGGTATGCCACCCATGCTCTGAGTGTTGTTCGTTGCTAGAGCGACGAAAGTGTCATCTCGGTTTCGACGAATGTATGTTGTTGCTCCGACGCTTCAACGAAGGTATGCGGCTCGTGCTCCAGGTACTGTTCATCGCTAGATCGATGACACTATTGTCTTGGTTTCGATGAATTTATGTCGTTGATCCGACGCTTCAGCGACGGTATGCCGCCCGTGCTCCTGGTACTATTCGTTGCTAGACCGACGACACTGTCGTCTCGGTTTCAATGAATGTATGTCGCTGGTTCGACACTTCAACGAAGGTATGTCGCCCATGCTCCAAGTACTATTCATCGCTAGACCGATGACACTGTCATCTCAGTTCCAACGAATGTATGTCACTGCTTCGACGCTTCAGCGATGGTATGCCACCCGTGGTCCAACCACTGTTCATCGTGCGATTGTTGAAGTGGGCGTTGTGGTTCTGACAAATGTATGTCATTGCTCCGACGCTTCACCGAAGGTATGCCACCCGTGGTCCAGCCACTAGTCGTCACGTGATCGACAAAGTGGGTGTCGCGGTTCCGACGAGCTTGCGTCATGAGGTCGACGTTTTACAATCCGTCAGGATATAGACGAAAAGTGAGCGACAACGTTGATTTCTGCGATTCGTCGGTCGACCGACAATAGATCGTCAAAATTCTGACGAACAGCCATTGAAAATTGGGGTCAAATTAAGTAGTGATGGTACATTGGTATCTCATATCCACGTACACAAATACATAAGTGCCTGCTTGCACTAAACTATAAATAATTATCAAGATTATTCAAATCAATAATTTTCCGCCACATCAAATAATTTGTGGCTTCTTGTGTTAGATCTAGATATAGATGGTCGAGAGCCAAGCATGTAATTTTACGTAGATTGGCATATTCTTAAATATACATAGTTCTATCTTGGGCTTTGTTCACAAGATTGTTCATCTCATCCAACATGGGGAGAAGACTAGCTAAAGTCAAGAGTGTCTCTATATCACTTAACCTATGTAAGAGGTCAGGAGCTTTGTCTATTGTGTTGTGATGCTCATACATCACTCCAATCAAGGATTGATATTCTGAAAGAAATTGTTGCGCTGGCCCATGCAAGGAGATCCATCTAGTATCGACATCCTTGATAAACTTGTTTCCAAGTGTTATTCCCTCAGCAAAATGTTGAAATTCAAGGAAACGTTTGGGACTTCGGCAGAAGTATGCGTGGATCTCGCGAACTAGATTTTCAACTTTTGATACTGTAGGAAACTTGCTAACAATTTTGAATGCTAAACTCATTCTGTGGGCCATGCAATGAATGCCAAGCATGTATGGTGCACAAGTAGTTTGTAACTTTGTGCAAAGACAACTCCTTTGACCTTGCATCACTGCAGCTCCATCAGCTCCTACACACACCAACTTTTTGGCAATTGTCAACTCATCCATACCTGCAATTTCATTGAAAGATTTCTTGACTAGTTCAAATAGATTTTGCGATGTTGAACTGTCCTTCATTTTACGAACACAAAGAAGATGAACTTGGCGAACATGTTGTTCTACAGTATACAAATGCATACAAACCCAAGAAGTATTGTCTACCACACTAACTTCATCTAAATATAATGCAATGAAATTTGACTCTTTTAATTTCTCCTTTAAATCTTGTTTTTCCACTACAGCAAGACAATTCGCCCATTCCCATCCAACGTTTACTAACCAATGTGAGAAGGGAAAGTGGGGAACACTCAAATAAGATAATAAATCAAAATATTCTAGGTAGTCTGTCATAGGATGCCCCCTAGACAAAATATGAAAAACAACACTCATTTGAACAATTTTTGACAGATTTGCTACTGTCATGGCTTTTCCAAAATGAGCCTCAAATGTACCTTCACATTTTTTAATCTTCGACATTCTATGGTTATGCTCTCCACAATCTGCGGCATACTTAACATGAAGACATTATTCCTTTGATTTCCATCGTACGACTGATTGTTCCTTTCTATCTATGATTTGTTTTTCATAAACTTTGTCGATATGCTTTTCTATAGTGTCAAGCTTTAGTTGCATCATCTTGTCTCTTCCACATTTCCAACTAAAAATCTTACATTTGACCTCTGTTGCCTTTTCAATATCATTTTTGTTTGATACCCCCATTGCTTCAAGGAATGGGTACTTTGACAACCAACCAATTTGAAAATTCCTTGTCATTTCCCACTCGCGCTCCAATTTTGTTTTTCCTTTTCTTTTCTTGCTACCAACATCATCCTCATCTAAGTCAATTATCTCATCCTAGCTATCTAGGGTATCCCTTGGAACATCTTCTGTGGTATTGCCATCCTCATTTGATACATTTTGATTTAACACAATGACAATCTCACCTTGACCTTCCTGTGGCGGTGAGGTGTTGTCATTTCCATCTTCAATAATATTTGGTGGAAGAGTAGATGGTGTAGCTCCACCTTGATCTGATGGATTAGAAGCTTTGCTAATTCCAAAGTAAAACTATATGGTAACTCCATGTTTTAGGTGTTTTGATGGCCTCCCAGTCTCTTCATTACCCTCAGGAGTCTTACCCTTGCAGTTGTTGCTCGACATATTGATATCTCACTTTGAATAGAAGCTGGAAAAAAATGTCTTCTTGTTTAAGAAGGACAGACCAACAGAGAATATAGATCCCATTCCCTACTCAAAATCATGTTTAAGACTGAAGCAAGAATGGAAAATAGATAAAAAATCTTATTATTATAACTAATAACTAATAACATTATGAAGAAATGATCACTCACCTTTGAGTCTACATTTTCAGGTTTCGCTTACTTCTAAATCGAGAAGTAGAACCTCGGAACCGAACAAAATGTGTAAGAACAAATAACAACTTCAATTGTATTTATATCAATCCATATTTGGCGAATTCCACAGGATTTTAAAATGGTATGTTAAAAATTTGGCGAATCCCGCGTGCTTATACAATGATACCTTGTAATTTTCAAGGCGAAATAGGTCCTCATAAGCAACTATTTATAAATTTTAATTGGCAAATGGGTCTTCCCAAGCAACTATTTGTAAATTTTAATTGGCGAAATGCGTCCTCATATAATGTTGTCTTAATAGTATTGGCGAATATGTTGATGTTTTATGACATGCTCCTTGGGATTCGAGGCGAAAATATTGATCGGCCCATTGAAAACGCGTAGTTTGTTATGGTGAATTTATTGCCTAAACATGCCTCGTAAAAAAAAACCGTTGGCGAATGGACATGCATTGGACCGATAGTTCGTGAAATTCGAGCGATTTGAACACCTTGCTGGATACCTAGAATTCACCAATTTTGATTTGCCTGATTCTTGAAATTTGCCAATTGGCGAAGATTCACCACTAAAGTTATCCCTGGTGTTCTTGGATAGATTCACAGGTACAACCTTGTTCTAAAATAGGGTAAAACCACTAAGGAGGTCTACTATATTCTATGCAATGAAGATCTAATATCAAAATGTAGATCTTGATAGTTGGGCACAATATACATTAGAATATGTATCCTTAATTGTATTAAATCAGCAAGAAAATTTAAGTTACTTATAACCCTCACATTTACATCAATCAATGTCAACCCATGTTAGGTTTAAAGGCCTAAATTTATGGTTTTTCTTGATTATTAAAATTAGACATCTAGATTAATTGTATTGTATGATTTTTTTATACATTTTGACAAACTTGAACATTTCAAGCCCTCCTAGTGCTTTTCCCTAGAAGGTTTACCATTCTTTGTTTTCCTAATTCACAAAACCTTTTTTTCTAAATCTACCCATTTTTCATTTATATCCAAATTTTACTTTATATCACATGGACCCAATTATGCCTTCACCCTTGACACTTGCTTAATGATGACACCCTTTATTTGTACATGCTTCATCATAATAACCTTACTTAAAATAAACCACACTTATGATGACACGTCTAATGATTTTCTTTGTGTTGATTACATGCCTATGATGCTACCCTCTTTTATGTCTCTTCCCCCTCCACCCTTATTTACTCCTTTTAATATGCAATTTTTGTAAAACCATTAAATATACACAATTTCTAAAGATTTATCTTACTTGAATGTATGTGGCGTTGTCTCAATACTTACATCATTTCACTTACATTTTATTGTACATGTTTCATAAAGCTATAATATGCTAGTTAAGGCTTATAGTTTTTTACACAATTGTTTAGAAGATAGTTGTATACATGGTATAAAGTGTGTGTTTCATGTTTTAGACCTTTCACCCTCTAGTGGTCATTCCTTAGAGTCTAGGTTGGACACTTTTATGCTTGCTTGAAACATATATTCTAATTGTTCATGGCATATGGTTTAAGTGAATGACAAGTATTTTGTGATTTGAATAACTCTACCTACATTGATCTTGCCGATAAATCCAAGATCACACATGCTATTATATGTACTTCTACACCCCAATCTTTTGTATTACAAGTGACTTCTCCAAAGAGGGTTCTTTCTACATCTACATCTTGTAGAGTGCAATGCTTGTAAAAATTGATGATAGAAACTCCTCAAAAAATTAGTAGTTTTTAATATTATGAACTTTTTAATTTCTTAGCTAATTATTTCACATACACACACACACATTCATTTGATTTCCAAATTAAGATTTAACATATTTTTCAATACAATAATGTGTTCTACTTTTTTGCTTTTTTGGACCACTAAAATTAGTTTTTCAAACTCCTTCACATATTGTCAATTATAACAAGGAAATGGTTAAGAACTTAAAGACGATGTAAACTAATGATTTGTGGCACATTCTATGTAGACTCTATTAATTAAATTTTTAAAATTAGAAAATATTTTTCACCATATTTAATTTTTTTAATAAAATATTTATTGTACTTTTACTTTTTATTGATTAATAATGTCTATAATGCATAATTTGAGTTGATGAACCCCAACATTTCCCTCATCTAATGATCATTTTATTTATTTTTAATTGTATTTCTAAAGATATTTACATCCTTTAAACAACATTTTTAATTGATAACCTGATAAAAGCACAAAGTTTAAATGTGTGTTGTTTAATTGAATGGGCGTATTAAAGTATTTATTTTTTAAATAATATAGCATATCTCATCTTGGTTATGATAATTGGTAATGCTCACATGTATTTGAAGTGTAGGAAAATAATTTCAGTGGAGTCAACCACTACCTATAAGGTTTGCAACTTGTAGCCATGGCTATAGCTTGCCTGCAATCGTGACTATAGCATGCCTACATCCATAACAACATCTTCAATGTAGCTATGAAAAAAACTTTCATGCATTCAACAATGTAGTGCATCTACAACAAAGAAGAGTTCCTGAATAGGTGGAAAAGCATTGACTCTTCAACTTGGTAGATGGATTTGCAAAGAATTGAATAACTCGATCAAATCTTTCTTGCTTTCCTCAACAAACTTCTTATGAATATGATGTATTTTCCTGATGAGCTTGTTCCTACCACCCACCTAAGATTCAACTCCTTAATCTTATTTTTATTTTTAAAATAAGATGCCATATTCCTATATGATTATGAGCGATTAGATGGATGTAGTAAAATTTATATAACCAAATAAAAATAATAGATGTACATAATGTCAAAAATGCCAAAAATAGAAACAAAGATATAGCAACACAATCTGGAATATACAATAGTTAGTAGATTTAAGAACATGTAATAGATTCTATCAGATTGATAGAAGATTGAGTTTTCTATTCTATGATTTCTTTCATCAACATTGTTTCATGAATATTACAAACATTTTGATTTAGTCAATAATTTATCTAGAGGAAGAGAAAAAGGTGTTGTTTTACCCAAGTAAAGGTCGACTTGAGGTGGCCTACATCTAGGCCTTTGTCTTGGTTAGCATAGATTCTTATGTTTCAAATATAAGCATATTTTGTTGTAGTATCTTAGTGAATTTTAGTAACCTACAAATTTTGCATCAACCTTTATCAACTATATTAACTTGCATCCTCTAGTGTTAATCTCAAGTTTATTTGAAAAAAACCTTTTTATTTCTAGAGTAAATGTTCTTTCTACAAGAACATTCACTTTCCTATTTTTTTAATTTTATTTATTTCCCTTGTACACAAGAGTATAATCTCAATCCCTTAGGAACCTTCTATTGTACACATAGTACTAATACCATATTGAATGATATGTCCCAAGATTGAAAAATAAATGGGATATCATCATGAACCAATTGGTCACTTGATAAGTGGATAGCATATTCATCGAGTTGTGTGCAAGCCTTACCTACACTAGGTTTAATTGGGAATTGATAGTGCTAGACACTTTTGGCACCAAAGTTGGGGATGGTGTCAAGCTTTAAGAATTTTAGGTCTTGAGATAGATTTTGTTTCTTTTTGTAGATTAAAATAACATTTTACAACTTAGGATTAATTATTAGAAAAATAACACCAAAACCATCTACTAACATCATGCAAAAAAGACAAGAACTTTCATATTTGGTACATTGCATGTAGTGAAGAAGAGACCAATTGGGAAGATTCATTTCAAAAGACAATGAAAATCATGTAATAGCTTCCCAAGGTGAAACATCTAAAACAATAAAAAAAGTAGGAGCCAAATAAGTCACAAATAAAACAATAGGATAAGGAAATAAATATATCATTCGAAAGGAAAAATCCCCAAAAATTATCATCAGCCAAGAATCAAATGAACATCACCATAAGTTTTTCTTTAAAACCCACTAATTGAAAGAATTGTTGGGAAACCCTTCATCAAGACTCACAACCAAAATTATCACAAGAAAATCTCCAAGGTCTATTTTAGTTTGGCACATAATAGCTAACGAAGTAGCTCAATATAATCTTATAGAGTCTTCCACCTTTGAATTCACCATTTCTAATCAATAGGGATTTTTTAAAAATAAAATACTCGTAGTTTTGAGTGTCAACCATATTTGCTAGGTGATGGTTATGGTAAATTATGATAAGCACCTGATTCTCATTCCCTCTCTATGCATTAAAATTTTTGGTGATAGTTATTTTGGTGTCACATGAGCATTCATTCTTAGCGTTGCTATTAAGGAATTTATCCTAATCTTATTTTTTAACGTTCCCTTAAAATTAGTGGTAGTTATAGCGAGTGGTGGCTATATTACTGGCTAACGACCTAGCTATTTGGCTATTCGGAAAATAACTTTCATTCATCCAATGATAATCATTGAACCCTAATGAAAATTTACTAACCTACAACTTTTCCATCAACCTTTAGCAACTATATTAACTTGTATCTTCTAGTGTTAAATCTATAGTTTATTTTGAAAGATCTTTTTATTTCTAGAGAATGTTCTTTCTCCAACAAAATTTACTTTCCTATTTTACAATTTTTTCCCTTGTACACAATAATAGAGTCTCAATTTCTTAGGAACCTTTTATTGTACATACAGTATTGATACCATATTGAATGATATGTCCCAAGATTGACAAATAAATGACATATCATCATGAACTAATTGGTCGCTTGATAAGCGGATAGCCTTTTCATTGAGTTGTGTGTAAGCCATACCTACACTAGGTTTAATTGGGAATTGATAGTGCTAGACACTTTTGGCACCAATGTTGGTGATGGTGTCAAGCTTTAAAATTTATGGGTCTTGAGATATATTTTGTTTATTTTTGTAGATTAAAATAACATTCTACAACTTAGGATTAGTTACTAGAAAAAAATAAAACTAAAACCATCAACTAACATCATGTAAAAAATAAGATCTTTTATCTTTGGCACATTGCATGTAGTGAATAAGAGACCATTTGGGAAGATTCCTTCCAAATGAAAGTGTCAATCATATAATAGCTTCACAAGGTGAAGCGTTTAGAGAAATAAAAGAATTAGGAGCTAAATAAGTCACAACTAAAGCAACATGGTAGGGGAGTGAATATGTCATTCCAAAGAAAAAATTCCCCAAGAGTTTCCCTAGAAGTTGTCATTAGCCAAGAGTCAAGTGAACACCACCATCCATAAGTTTCTCTCTAAAACCCACCACTATACCATTCAATTTCTTGAAGCATTGTTTGGGAAATCTCCATCAAGGCTCTCCCTAACAACCATAATTATCACAAGAACATCTTGAAGGTCTATTTTAGTTTGGCACATAATAACTAATGAAGTAGCTCAATATAATCTTATTGATCCTTTCACCTTTGAGTTCACCATTTCTAATCGAGAGGGGTATGGTGCAGTGAAAACTATTGCACCTTTTGATTTATTAAAATTCCATGGCCTAATATCTTACAAATCCCAATGACAACATAAACATGTCAAACTTCTGGTACCACATTCTAGATGATTGTTTTAAACCATATAAAGATTTATTTAGCTTGCAAACCATATTTTCTTTACCTATTTCAACAAAGTGCTCCAGTTGGGACATATAAATTTCTTCTTCGAGATCTTCATGAAGAAATGTTGTCTTCACATCCATATTCTCAATCTCTAAGTCATACACAACTGCAAGTGATAATATAAATCTGATGTATGTCAGCTTAGCTACAAGAGAAAATATTTCTCCATAATCAATTCCCTCTACCTGGGAATAACCTTTCGTGACCAACCTAGCTTTATATTTCTCCACACTGCCATCCAGACCAATTTTCTTTTTAAATACCCATTTACAGCCAACAGGTTTTCTACCTACAGGCAAAGGTACCAAATCCTAGGTTTCATCCTTTTTCAATGATGTCATTTCTTCATTCATGGCCTCCAACCAAGAATCTAAATCAGACATTTTAATTGCCTCTTTCACAGTCCTAGGCTCATCAGTGCTAGTAATCAAAGTATAGGCACAACTAGAATCCAACATGGAATAACCATACCTTTCAGGTTGCTGCTTCTCTCGTATAGACCTTCTCACAGGTTGAGACCGAGGTTGTGGTTCTTCTTCCTATTTAGAATTCTCAGAACTACTTGAACTCTCCTCAAATTCAGTTGCACATGGAGTTCGTAGTTCCTCATTTTCTGGGGTAAGAGGAATTTCAACTACATCCTTGTTCTTATTTTCTTTCATCTCTGACTGTAGATCCACTATAGAAGGTTTCAGCTCATGAAAGAGTACACTTATGTTGTATACTACCTTCTCAGTAACAGGATTCTGAAGCTTGTATCATTTCACACCAATGCCATAGCCAATGAAGATACATTTAATAGCCTTGTTCTTTAATTTAGATATTTTCTCATTCGACACATAAACATATGCCTCATAGCCAAAGAATCGAATATGTCTCTGAGAGGGCTTCTTACCAGACCACGCTTGCATAGGCATTTTATCCAAAAGTGCCAAAGATGGAGATCAATTTACCTAGTAATATGTTGTAGCCACTGCCTTAGCCCAAAACTTCTACTCCAGACTAGCACTGCTCAACAAATTCTCACCCTTTCCATCAGTGTTTGTTTAACCTTTCAGTAGCTCCATTTTGTTGTGGACTGTAAGGTGTAGTTTGATGCCTTTTGATCTGATGGATTTTGCAATACCTTTCAAAATCTGCAGATAAAAATTCATTGTCATTATCCGTCCTCAAGCATTTAATTTTCCTTCCAGTCTTATTTTCTACCAAGTATTTAAACTCCTTAAACTGACTAAACACTTTTAATTTACTTTTTAGAAAATACACAAATGCCCTTCTTGAATAATCATCTATAAAAATATATATATATTTAGACTTTGATAGTGAAGGAACATTCACTGGACCAAATACATCAAAGTGAACATAATCCAATATGCCAAAATATTTATGAGGACTAGAGTAAAAAGAAACACGGTGTTCTTTTCCATAAATGAAATGTTTGTAGAAGTCAAACTCATGGTTACAATCATCAAGCCCTTAAACCAGGCTTTAATTTTTCAAGGCTCTTAAACATTTTTCTCCTATGTGACCGAGTCTGTGATGCCACATCATGGTTTTCTTTGCAGGGAGTTTCACCTCCAAAGAGTTTGCACCTAGAGGAACAACGTTCTCCTTCCCTACACGAGTAGCTTTATCTGACTTTGCAGAGACACTATTACATTGAATAGCACGTGCGCCCAGCTTGTACAAAGTGTCAATACGTGCAACCTTGGCTAGCACCATTGAGCCTCTAGTCATTTTGCAGCCACCACTCGAGAAATTAACTTGCACGACAACATCATTCAGCTTACTAATAGAAATCAAATTACGAGCCAAACCTAGTATGTGCATTACGCCATCAATTCCTTTGATTCTTTCGTCAAGAAATTGAATTTTGACTCTTCCACGGCCAACAATTTCAAGAGATGAGTCACTTTCCATATACACCTTTCCACCAACATACTTCTTGTACTTTGTGAACCAATCTCTGTGAGATGTCATGTGAAAAGATGCACCTAAGTCAATCAGCGAGACATCATCTATTGCCTAGGTTGCCAAGGTAGTAATGAAGGCATCCAGGTCGCTCTGAGAAGAATCATTATCCGAAGAGTTGTTGTTGTTCTTTTTCTCCTCTTTGCAATCCTTTTAGATGTCCCATTTCCCCATAATTCCATCATTTCACCTTGGAATTCTTTCTTGGAGACTTTGATCTCCCTTCAGACTTGGATTTAGACTTTTTTTCTTTCTTCTTGCTTTTGTCCTTTGACCTGCCTCGAACAACAAGAGCCTCCTTGACCATCTCATAAGATTTCCTTTGCATTTCTTCTGACAATAATGAAGCAACCATGTCTTCCAATTTAAAAGTGGTTTTTGTACTTCCAATAGTCATCACTAGATGGTCCTACGTGTTAGGAAAGGAACACAATAAAAGCATACAACAATCCTCATCATCAATCTTTACACCTACATATGCCAACTGAGCAACAATCATATTAAACAAATTCAGATGGTCTGCTACAGATGCTCCTTCCTCCATCTTCAAGGAGTATAACTTCTTCCTCAGGAATAACTTATTCACCAAAGACTTCCCTTGATAAATGTCACCAAGTTTCTTCCATAATGAAGATGTAGTCTTCTCCTCATGGACGGTCAAGAGAATAGATTATGTCAGACAAAGTCTTATCAACCCTCTATCTTTTCTATGTGTGAGGTCCCAATCTTCTTGCTTCATGCCTGATGGTTTAGTTCCAGACACAACAATCTAGCTCTAGATCTCTATCAACCAATAGGTCTTCCACTTTGAGTTTCCACAACTCAAAATTGCCACACTGAACTTATCAATTTATACTCTTCCTAATGTGCCTGCCATCTCAATCTATAGTCTCGACTACCAGTTTTCTCTACAAGATTCCCACTGCAGAATTAGCACAAAAACCCATCCTATCCACAAGGATAACACAACTGGCTAGGCTCTGATACCACTTGCAAGGAATTTTGAGTGCAAAAACGCCTTCCTAATACTGATTCTTAAAGGAGATATGCAGACATGTCATTCAATTTCAAGTTACAGTTCATTAAGATGCACATTAACAAAATAACAAACTAGACAAATTTGACACAATCACAGAACATACACCAAATTTACGTGGGAAAACCCTTACGATAGAAAAATGCACACACCAAGCAACATCTCTTTGTATTAAAGTAAAATAACATTTACATACAAATTCATTGAATTGTGCTTCCAAGCGTTAATTCACAATATCAATCTTAGCAGCCTAACATTTCCTTGATCAACCTCGCTTCAGTTCAACTTGAACAACTACTCTAGAATCAATGTTACTGAATGTACAATGTTGATACAATCTTCGTTCTCCATTCCAGAGCCACTAAGGACCTAATCAATTTGAATTCCCCAAGTAACTGCAGTAAACAGTCTAATTGTTTTCCATATTAGACCATCAAAGAGACTTTGTTCAATCTCTCTTTGAATTCACTAAGTCGCTTCGATAATCTCACCGTATGCCAAAAAAAATCCAGTCACCCATCCTCCATCAAATTCATCCAATCCTCGTTCTCCCACTTAGCATAATCAGGTCCCAAGAAGGCACCCACGAGCTGGCGGGTTACACAGCTCTACACATATCACCATTTTGATGAGATTATATGTCATATCCCACTGAAACAAGGATGTGACTTCGATGAGGATGATACTACTCCATGTGGTCCCCACCACCATGTCACCTCCATAAGCCATCGACTTATCATCTCATCGAAGAGACTTACTTCAAAGTCCCGACGAAATCATAAAGTCACACTGAGAAGAGTTCCCCAACCTCCCATCAACATGTCAAGGAGAAAAGACTCAATGTCTCGGTGACAACACAATATCTCTCTGATACACTCTCATCAGAGTATCAAGGAGACACTAAGACGACTTCAGCCGAAGTGAAGAACTCTTGTTGACAAAAGGAGAGTTATCCTGATAAGGAAAATTTACTCAATGTTGTGAAGATAAAACACAAACCAGTAAGTTGAGGCACGATTTCCAACATATGAGGAATATCAAGTTGCACGCTTAAGTCAATTAGATATTTTAGATAAAGGGAACCTCAATGCCTACAATCATCTTCAAGCTTATCAGAGCCAGTTAAAGAGAAGCTACAACAAGAAAATTTTGCCTTGCCAATTTTAACTTGGCAATCTTGTTCTTAAAGAGAATCAATGCACCCAATAGAACAGAGAAAAGAAAGGAAAATTTAAGGCTAATTGGTTGGGTCCTTATCTCATCACTATAAATCATGGGTCAAGAGCTTATCAGTTAGCTACACCTGAACCTGAAGGTGAACCCTTGGATGAACCCATCAACATCATCCATCTCAAGTGGTTCTACTCTTAATTGAGCTAAGTTATCCTACCTTTTCACAATTCAAAATCCAAAAAAAATAGTAAAGAGAAATAAGTGGTCCTATGATGGAAACCACCCTTGGTGGTGCCTTGGACTAATGTGTTTGGTGAAAACCTGGCAACAAGCACAATTCGTAAAGGTCTTAATCATTATCTACCTCGCATCTCTTTTTTCCATTTTCTTTCATTTACCCACTTATCACCTTATATGTCCTATCCATATCCATATCCATATCTTATCCACTACCTCCATCTCAATCCTACTATCCATCTCATGGCATATTTTGGTTGAGCATTCAATATTTTGGATCTATTATCCCAATTCCTAAGCTTCATTTATTTATTTTGGATTACATCTCTTTGATTCTAATGTATTCTTGATACTCGAAGTCCTTTTACCAATTAGGATTTCGTTAGTTATCATCAGTTGTATATAGTGTACATAAGGTCAATCGTGTCTCATCATCTATGTCTATCGTTGTTTATATTGGTCGTTTAGTCTCATCTGTGTGTTTCTAGTGTCACCAATATCTCCTATCAAGTTGGTCTTTATAACAAAACTTTTCAAGGCACTTGAGGTTCTAAACATCTTGATTATCCATTGTTATAGGAAATCCGAGAATCCACCCATCCATCTTTGGTCTTCGTAGGATATATCATTCCTCACATCAGGCCACATCAATCCATTCATGGTCCTCATGAAAAATGAAATTTAAGTTCTTTTATTATTTTTTGGATTTTGTTGAATTTATGTTTATCTTTTTGAGCATCCTACTCTACCTACTCAAGGTCGCCATGATCCCTCATATCATGGTGTGCTTTGATTGGTAGAAATAGGGGCATATCTTGGATTTTTGTGATCATTTTTTCCTAGTTTCCTCACGTTGTACCCACCAAGAACCATCATGATCTTGTGTTATTTTTGGGCATCCTCTTATGTTTGTGGTTTTCTAACATCTACCCCTCCAAATCCCTTCATGACTTTGTGTGATGTTGGACTAACCTTTGTTTGTTGTGTCAGTCTTATGCATGTGATACATAGTCACCTTGGTTCCACATACCCTGGTGCATATTATCTCATGCTGTAAATCAAATTAAGTGCTCACTACATGACAGTTTAACAAATAACATCAATTTTCTCAATATCCCATCCTACCATCTGTCATCCTTATCATCCTATCTTTCATGCATATTTATGTTATTCTTTTCCTAATTGTTGGATTCTACATGTGCAAATGAGTCCCCAACTCCTCTATCTTCCCTATCAGGTTTGGTTTAGTTTTGATTGATACACTATGGTTTTACCTACCATCTACCCATTTTTTCATCATTTTGTTATCATTTTATTTGCATTAAGTTGTTTAGAAATTGTTAGTCTAAGCATCTTTTCATCATTTCATTATCATTGTATTTGCATTAAGTTGTTTAGAATTTGTTATTCTAAGCATCTTTTCATCACTTCATTATCATTACATTTGCATTAAGTTGTTTAGAATCTATTATTTTAAGCACCTATTCATTATTTCATTCTCATTTTAAATTGCGTTATTCCTTTTGGTTGCATTCAAAATTTATTGCCTTATTCATTTCCATTTATTATATTATGCCATCATTTCATTATGTTCATTTAACATATTTCATTGCATTACCTTCTAATCCATTTGCATTTCCTTTTTTGTTTACATCCATACATAAAATAAGAAGTATGCATATGCATCACATATCATCAATACATATCATCAATCATTACATTAACATTAGAACTCATACGCATATACATGCATATACATCTTGCATCAAATGTGTTAGTGGCTATCACACATTCATAACCCACATCTCACTGCATCATGCATCACAAATCATCAATCTCAACATCAAATCATAATCTCATATATATCACATCTACATAATCATGCATGTACATCATACATCACTACACATCATCAACATAATCAATCATCCACATAAAACACATAAATAATGAACATCCATATCCATAATCCACAAAATCATAATCATCCATATACACCATACATCCATATGCATTATCAAAATAATAAAATATCCATGTATAGGTCCATCCATTCATCAAATGTCTATAATTTAATAAAATTCTATTTACATGTCCATCAAATAAATGAATGACTATGATACACTCAATGTCATGAAATAATTATATAATGTGTCATCAATATCATATATCCAGGACCCGTGTCCTAATAAAAGAATAATTATCATCACATGTATATGTTGACTCATCACTCATCTATCAAAAACCTATGTATCCTACCAAAATTGCCACTTATATAATCCTCTCACCTAACCACTGTTGTTGGCATCCAAGTTTGTTGAGGAGGGTGGCACTCCCCATAATCTTGTAGGTCCTCATCCTTTGACTCCCTGTGGAGGTCCCATCAATCCACTCCTAGCAGATCCTAATCGCAGTGATCGAGACCCACTCCACCTTGAGCTAACTTCCTCTGAGAATGTCAACCTCCCCTCGGCCTCTAGGACTGCAACATAGTATAGATCTCTATAATACATCTCTTAGTCATCCCGCACAAGTTGTTGGGACATCTTCACTATCGTTGCTCCTTCTCCATGTGCCTTGGTGGCATCTCACTCTTGTTTATACCTATCCATGTCCACCTACATGTGAGTCTTCTCTATCCCCCATGCATCCCTAGCCAATCGAAGCCTGTCTCTCTCAATTTTGACAGTCTAGATATCACCCTAAAATTTATCCATTTGCACCTATAAATTATCCTAGTTGGTTGTCCTAGTCGCCAACTCATCATGTGCCTATTGTAATAGCCCTTGCAACTATATAACCCAACTCTCTATTGCTACCAACCTCCCCTCCAAATCTCCATCTCCCTATGCCCTCTCCTCCTGTTGAGGCGATGTCACATCCTCTAGTTCCAACATCATCAAAGATCTCCTCTCCTCCTCTTTTTCGACCTTCATCTGCTCTCCCTCTTCATCATAGCCTCCACCTTATCCTCCACTATCTCCTCCTCAACTATGTCCTTTCCTACGTGTCGCTCCTCTCAATGCAAGACCCTTCTCCTCACCTTGAGAGCCTCACCCATCGTTGCCTCCATCCTCTCCACTATAGGTGCTCCTCTCGCGGGCATCACCAGCTCTAATCAGTGGCCTCTCCACCACTCTGCATATCTAGGAGTGACCCTTGGGTCATCCACTCCTCCATGTCTCTCAAGGCCATTGTTGTTGTCCTCTAGGCTATCTATGGCCCCCATTGCACTGTCTCTTGTGACACCATAGAAAATATGTCCACACCCTTTGGAATATCATGCATCACACTAAACTAGTGTGTCACCCTATTAGGCTTATATCCCTTAATCAAAAATACATCTCTCGATGATGTAGCACCAGGTGAACATATATCTGTAAAACTCCCCATCCTCATCCCAATCCTCCATGTCTTTGTATGGTCTCCTAATAATGTCCCCATTATCCAACTCTTCCATCATTCATCTCCATGGTGCCATGGCTCCACATCTCTTTATATCTCTACCTCGATTGCCAGCAAAAAACCATCGATACGTCTGTCACCCTCACCGTCCTCTCCCCACTGGCCATGCAACACTAATGTGCTCCCAGGCCCACGCCTGTAATAAGGTGATGTGGGTCAAACTCATCCCCCGTTTGTAACATACAATGTGCATATCTCTATATAACTGGGCCAATAGACATGGGCCCCATGCATATCATCGTGCCCACTCCATAATCTCTAGCATGACATTCCCTAGCATCAAGCTGAAGAATCATTCGCTCCTATTTGGGAAGAGTGCACTCCACTGATAAGCCTGCATAAGTATAATATTACTAGTCCCAACACCAGCTTCTTGCATCCATTTACATGTAACGCCATCCCTCGGGTGGGCAAGTTAGTCCTCCCAAACATTGCCTACAACAAATATGGCACGACCTATGCACTTGAAACCAACAACCTCGGTCCTCAGATGGGAAGCTACAAGATTTGCCACACATCTTCTAATGTCACGGTGATCTCCCCTATCGGAAGGCGGAAGGTGCTCATCTCTGAGCTCCACCTCTCCACTAATGTTGTCAGTAAGGGCATGTGTTCCATGGTCACCGAAATCCTAGCAATGTACACCAAGTCACACACGTCCAGTAGTGCCCAGTTGGCATCTGAAAACTATGTTGCTATTTTCTAACACTACCAATCTCCTCTCTCAAGTTCGTGGACTTCTTGTTTCCTTCATCCATCCATTCCACATGTTAGGTTTTTCTCTCTTTTCTATTCTATTTTTTTATAACTTCTTTGGTAGATCTGTCTCTTCAACGCATCTGTCATATTTTCAACGGATCTACACCTGTGGGGGTGCATCCATTTGTTCTCTAATGGATCCACCCCTTAGGCGAATTCATCCATCCACCTGCGAATAGACCTTTCGACGCATTTTCCCTTCCTCTGGCGGATCTGTCTTTATGCGATGCATCTGCCTCTGTTCTCATGGATCCACCCCTTTGGAAAATCTTCCTTTCCTCTCCATACGCCCATCTACCTGTAAATTCACCTATCCTCTGGTGGATCTGCCTATCTAGGTGCATTTTCCCGTCTATTATGGATCTGCCATTTGGCAGATCCATGCCTTCCCTGGCGGGTCCACCTATTCTAGGTGCATTCGTCCATCTATAGTGTAACCACATATCAATGTGTCTAACTAAGTACATGTGGATCTGCCCATTTAGGGAACATATGCCCTTCTACTTGGCGGATCTGACCTATTGTGTTGGGTGGATCTGCCTAACCTTTGACTTGTAATAAATGCAATTAAATGAAACGTGTAAAGTAAAGTTGAAAGGAATACCTGATCCCCTGACTCTACTCTCCATGCTTGTGCCCTCACAAGGTTCGCTCAGTGTGCAATCACTCGTTCACACACCATTATTCTCACTCTGCTTCACTTAGGATCTCAAATACTTAGGGTTTAAATGAATAGTGATTAGCCCCTAATTCCTATTTGTAGTAAACCTAATTACCTATTTTTTATCTCGTCGTTTCTCCTTTTCATTTCGTTCCTTCATCATTCTTCCTCATTTTTGTCGCAGATCTATTGATGTCTTCAATTTTCATCTTTCGAGAGGCCATTTGGGCCCCCTTTCCCATCCACCCTTTTGAGGGGGCATCACTCCCTTCATATCACTTTCCTTCTATGTCATCCTTTCCCTCCATGCTGGGGCAAAATGTAGACACCTAAAATTGACCACTTGCATTTGGTCAATCTTAGCCCCTCATTTCATCTAATTCCCCTCCTATTCACATTAATTAAATCATATTGCATTTATTTAATTAATATCATCAATTTCCTTAAGTCTTCTAAAGTTCTAAGGTAATTAATTAATTAACTAATTACATTGCCTTTTGTACCCCTTCCTCTTTAAATTAAATAAGTACTTCTATTTATTTTATTTTATCATTTTTATTCCCCACAAGAATGAAATTAAATATTTAATTCTTGCATTTTCTCTCTCCCCTTGTCGCATCCTCCAACTTTTCCCACTTACTTCGTAATCATTTCTTCATTAACCTGAAACTCCATCTAATCTCTCCCTTGATTGTTTGCACATGCTTAATCCCTTAATTAGGAAAGAGATAATCCCCTTTCCATTTATTGATCCCTACCTTGTCCAATCAGACTTAAAGGCTTTCCTTTTTTGGAGAAGTAAAACCACATGAGTCACCTCTCAAAAGTGCATTCAAGGAATTTAAAATTTCTTTTATTCCTCTCCATCTCATCATTTTTTAATATTGGACAAGAAATTCTTTTATGATGAAGATGTTGCCCATCCCCCTAGGTACTTAAAAAGTACCCATCTTCCTCTCAAGCCTTCACATGGTGACTAGTGTCACCATCCTAAGCCTTGAGAGATCAACTCTCCTCGACTTCCTCCCATGATGCCACTTTGCATCACCTCATGAGTTGAGATGTCTCAACTCATCTCAACCATTGATCTCCAACTTTCAATCGCAGCCCTTGATCCTATTCACCTTCTCATCAAAGTCTAAACACTTAGCCATTTTTCTATATCCATAATCCTTTGAGAAAATTGATGACATTATGCTATCGAATTTTCATTGAGCACACATCAAATCCAACCACACTAAGGCAATCTCTACATCGATCTCATCAAACTACTTGGATTTCATCAAATTTTGAGTAGGTTTGAGTCCTTAGGCCCTAATCTTGAGTGTTGCTTGATTTGTGTACTTTTTTGGGTTTTCTTAGTATTTCCTAGCACTTAGAATACATTGTTAATTGACACACTTAATGCCACCTTGATCTTTCAATATCTTGGTGTGTTCAAAGGAGCATAGAATGGGGCATGGTCGTTGCTTTCATATGTCATGTTTCTGAGATGTTCTTGTAACATTACCAAGACAAATACTTACCTTGGGTGTATTGGAATGGATTCTTACATAAACAATTATCCTTTGCATTTAAGGTCATGCAATACCTTTTGTGCACTAGGAATGTCATGCTTTAAGTATTACTTCCTCACATAGATTTGACAAGGTTTTACTATGTCTAGAATGAATAAGGAAAAACTTTTTTATTTGTAGAGTCAAAGTCCATGCAAGGGATACAACGTCACCATGGTTCCTCATACCTTGGTGCATAATATTCATTTTCTATATCAAAATAATGATTATTATTTACATTTTTAAAACATAACTTAAAGCAAATCACTTTTTCATCTCATATTCACTATCCACCCCATTACCTAATTATAGCTTTCACTATTCAATATTTGATCAACAAAATTCATTCATTTTTTTATTATCCTACATCCTACCTCATTTCTTCTACCATATTAACTCATTCTCATCCCATCTTAATACTCATTTTGTCTATGTATCATGACACAAAATCAAAATCACCAAAAACATCCCACTACATCCATACATTTCTTGCATACATTATTATCAACATAGGTCATAATATCAAAAATCACATCATATACATCACATAAATCATTATTAATTCATAATATATGCATCATATCATATCCATCATATATGCCATAACATCATATCATATTTATTTTATGCATACATAATCATCAACATAGGTTATTGCATCATTACATCATAATTGCATCATATCCATCACACATATACATCATCAATTACATATGTATCAAAAACATCTACATACATATGTATCATATATAGCATAAAATAACCTCCTCATGAACATTGCATTCATATGCATCATCATCATGAACATCATAATAAAATCATTACATGTGAGTCACCACAATAAAGTCTCATCTCATATATATCAAAAAAAATTGTGTCATGATACATCAAAATAACGTATGTACATGGGCTACATGAGTCATAAAAATACATATCTACATGAACCTACAAGAAAAATAATATATTGTCTACATCATATGATACATATACACATTCCCTTCTAGGAATAACTACCACCCTCTAAATGGTAGGTGATCTTGGTACCTATGGGGGAGGACCTGCTAGTGGTTGTATTGGTGGTGGTTGCATTGATGGTGGCCCCATCACTAATAGAGTCCTTAACCTCACTAATCATGAACCCCTTGATCGACCGTTTGTAGCGAAGCTCAATGCCCAATGGTTTGCAAGAATCTCTCTTATATAGGGTCATGTAGTACATGGCCTCCTATGTCGACCTCGTAATCTCGGCCATTGCCTATCTCATAGGCCCCTCTGCCATATTCCTAATCCTCTACATCTCTGAGGTCCTCTATGCTAGTTTAATCTAAATACTATCCCACTCGGTGCAGGCCTAATCTCTCTCAAATAGAGCATGATCCCTCCCCACTCGCTCCTCATATCACTCAAATAAAATGTTAAACATATATACATGTAGGCCATCCACATCTATCCCTCCTCCTCCTCCCAATATCCCATCTAAGGTCCACCCACCTCTCCACCATCACCACCCTATGCATGCCTACCCTCTCCTTGATCTCCAACATCTCCACCACCGACTCTCACCCCCTATCCCCCTATCATCCCCACCATCATCTCCACCCTCCTCTACCACTACCTCATCAACCCTTCATCATTTCCTTTTACCACCACCCTGGTCCTCACCCAATCTCTGTTGTCTCAACCTCGTACCTCCTAGCCCAATAAAATGTATAGGTCTATGTGTATCCCACCATGCATCATACTTTGGAGTGGTACCTGTATCTACCATACCAAGTAGTAATTCCCACTATTGTCACACCAGTGACTCCAACTTTGCAATTGCTATATCTAGATCCATCGTCCTACCCCATTCTACTATCTCCCACTAAGTGTGAGTGAAAGTAGCCATGAATAGGTAATTTATATGGCAACCCAAGTTGTCAATGCACATGCTCTATCATATATCTCTCAATAATGTGTGTAGTATGCCCAATCAAATATCATGTCTAATAATACACCAAGTGCTCTAATCACCTAGTCTTACCTTGCATTGATGTCATGGTCTCTAGATAACCTCATCCACCTCATTTAATACTTGTAGCTAGTAATCTAGATCCCCTAATGCCTAATGAGTCAATACACAAGCATATAACTAAATATAGGGCTATCCTACTCCCCTCACCCTCCATGTAATAGTTCGATTCACAACAATATGCTCACATGCAATGTGTAAGTATGGAATTCCATACATGAGGCTAGCATCATATCAGTAGACCACCTGATGAATATCATAATATAAATGCTCAAAAACACAAGTCCCCCATGCATAGACCACCCCATCATTGATCATGTGCTCCAATGCTATACTCCATCCAATAGAAAATCCTCTCGAACTTTGGTCTGACACTAGCACACCTCCAACTACTCTTTTCAATACTATTATTAGATAATTGAATCTAACCATCTCTCTTCACAATTCCATATCCACATCCTTATTCCCTAAGTCATTAATGAGAAACACCCTCTTCAAAGCACTCTCCCCAGTATTAGTGCCATAAATCACCCTCTCACCATGGATCGGGATCTAAAAATTCCTCTAAACATCTTCCAGAGTAATACTCATCTCCCCAATAGGCAACACAAATGTGCTATGCTCACTATGCCATCACTCGACCAATATTTTAATCATGGCTATATGTGCTCTAATCTTAGGCATATATGTGATGTGTCATAATTCTACTGCAGAGAGAAACTCTTGCTCCATGTACGTAATCTCAACCCTCAATAGCATCATGGGAGGATGATGCTCCTAATACATGATAGAATTAAGGTCCTCTTGCAACAAATATGTATGCATTGTCAGCTTAAAAAACCTAAGACCAAATTTTTTAGCTCAAAAGCACCAACCTACCCCTCAATAGCACAATTGCATCAATTGCACCAAACTAGCCATCACCTGCAGCCTAATTTATCAATTTCACCACTCATCCTATCATTTTCACAACTTTAGATCAATTGTGTCAATCTAGCTATCACATGCACCAATTCATGCTTCAATTGCACATTTCTTATAAATGCACCAATCTACCCATCAATTGTGTATTTCTGAAAAATGCACCAAACCCCTATCTAATGTGACCTAGCATATCAAAAGTGTCAATCTCCCTATCAAATGTGTCATTGCACATTATTTTCATCATAAGTTCCATTTTAATTTTGCAACACATTTGATCTATCTTATTTCTACTTGCATTTAATGCACTTAAATCTACCCCTAGGGACTCAAAAGTTAAATAAATATTGTTGGACCTTACTCGATTGGCTGCGTGAAGACCCACACACACTCTGCATGATGACTCGCCACTGGAATGCTCACCATCTCTCCAACTTCTTTGTGCCCTAGGCGCTCTGGAGGCTTTGACTTTCTAAACTTGGGAGAGTATAAATGATGAAAAATGACCCCCCTATACCTATAAATAGCCCTTCAAAAACCCTAATTTTTCACACTTAGCCTTGGCTTCCCTCCATTTTCTTCATCCCATCCCCTCTTTCTCCCAATGATGGTCACAATTTTTTTGGTTGCGCTTCCATCAGCTTTCTTATACTTGCCCTGGGTGTCTAAGAAGGGAGGTGGCACAGGCAACGACTTGGGATGATACATACTTTTTCTTCAGTGGGGTCTTGGCTTGGCATTATGTTATTTGCATTTCGCATAATCTGTGTTTGATCATTTTGAATGTTTAATGGGGTTGGGTTTGGGGGTGGTTGTCAATGAAAATTGAATGTATGGGATTTTTAGCTCAACTATGGCCATTGAGAGGGAAGGATGTAAAGGCTTTTTTTATATTAATCAAATTATATTTACATACCAAAAAAAATATTAATTAAATATTTTCTAATTATTTAATTAATTATATTTTTTGTCACCATCATTAATTAAATAATTTTTAGTTATTTAATTAATCCATCATTTTCATCATCCACATTAATTAAATAATTTATAATTATTTAATTAATTTCTTCCATCCACTTTAATTAAATATTGTTTAATCAATCCATGCATTAATTATTTATTCATTGTAATTAAATAATTTTAATTATTTAATTAGCCAACATTTCTTTTACAATTAAAAAAAATTTTTAATATTTTCAATCTTTATTTATTCTAAAAATAATTTTTTTTTTTTTAATAATATATTTCCATCATGCACATGAATTAAATAAATTTATTCATTTAATTCTATTAATATTATTCTATCCATCAATTAAGTGAGCTAACTAAAAAAGAACGTCAATTCACTCTGACTCACTCTCACTCTCTCATCCATGTAGCCAATTAACTCACCAATCAATTCAATCACAAGGGCACATGTCACTCGCACATTCCTCATGTTCTCTCAATCAATTTCACCCATCGCTTCTTCTGATCATCCTCCAATGTTGATCGATATCAAGTGAAAGCTATAAATTAACCATCATTCCAAGCTATTAGAAAGATCCACAATTATGTGAGAAAATTCATCCTATCATCACATCCATTTGCAATTACAAGGTTATGCTAAGAAGAGCAATCCACATTCCAAATACCATTGAAGCATATCAAAATCAATGAAGTAAGATGGGGATTTGTGAAGGCATCATTCAATTTATTATTTTTATTTGATTTGATTTATTTGTGCTCATGCTCTATTGAAGGTTATTGTTAAATGTTGAATTAGGTACTTTTTGGTATTATCCCTATTTTTAGTTTCAACTTTTCATTCACTCACAACTTGCAAATATTATCCTTTCTTACATTTCAATTCTCTAATATTGAATGATTCCTTTAAATATCCTCTATACTCATACCTAAATCATTCCCATCACCCTCCTCTCACCTTTTTCATCAGCATTTCTCTAATATCCTCCTCTCATGGATTCCCAAATCTCTAATCCTAAAAATACACATTCCTCATTGTTCCTTCTTGCAAATTGGACCTCTAAATCCTAGATTGTCCTTGTTCTAATCATCTTAGTGACTTTCATCATCTCCTTGAATCCTTCCATTGTACTTACACACAACACCTAGAACTTCATATTTCTACTTAGTGTTAGATATTTCACAATTATGCACACTACATATTCACCACACATAGAATCACAAATAGAATTTTTCCAAGACTAAGGTTTTAAAATGCATCCCAATTGGGGTGACTAGTCTGTAACTTCCTAAATAGCCAAAACCCATTTTCCCTCATCAAACTTCAAACATCAATAACTATGAATTAGACTCAAATAAAATTGGAAAGAAATCTTTGAAATTTGCAATAACTAAATAAAAGTACACTAAAACCCTAGTATCAAACTATCTTGTAGGTTACCAATGTCCAAGTGCTAGATAGTCTTATAGCTCACTATTGTCCAATTGTCATAAACCTATAGTTCACTAGAATTTGTTACTAAATCTTATGTTTAGGCTTGTCAAAGATTTTTTACAATTTTCCAAGCTCCTATAACTCATTCCTTCTATCAAAACTAGTTATGTGGATGCATATTCTCACCTTTCTATTTCACTTTACATGTTTTGTCCTAACTCTTGTATAGTTTACTTGATTTGAAAAAGTTTATTCTTGTATTTATTTTTACATTATTATAAAATATATAAAATTTTGTTAAGTTGAATTAATACATTGAAATAAAATAACTTACATAGTACTTTTTCACATCTTTATTAACTAGGTTTACCTTTCCTTTTATTTCAATAAGATCCATAATTATACCAACACACCCTATTAAGCTCAAATTATATCAATAAAAGATGGATCCTAAAATTAAAGTATTATGTTAGGAACCTATATACAAAATAACACCCCCATAGAAAGATAGAGACAATCCCCCAAAACAATGAGAAAGAAACCATCCAATGATCTAGGAGGATTCACCAAACAAAGTGCTTGTGATAACCCTCAAGCCATTAACATTGCTTGTGGAAACTATGGGGCTACTACTTGGGTTTGTGGTACTTTAGAGCACCTCCTGGATGCTTGAAGGAATAGTAATATTCAAATCAAATCTCCAACAAATATTGCACATGCTCTAATAGTAGCACAAGATACTTTGCAAAGACACAATTTTGCAATAAACATACCTCTAATAAATATTTTTGGTTCCTAGCATATCTTTAGTAGGGTACATCACACCTCCTAGATAATTTACATCTAGTTCATCACCAAGCTCATTGCATCATCCTAAGCATGATTATGTAGCCCTCAACTAGAACTATCAACACAACAACCAAATTGGCACCCTCAAGGCTCGTAACAAGTTATCTACCTATTCATGAGGGTTACATCATAAATTTGTTACATCCCAAACCATCAAGGATGAGAAACTAATCAAGGAAACCACTCCTCTTTAGGAGATGGTTCAACTTCCAAGTAGCTTTTGATCTCTATAGCATGATCCTTTGTACAACATAGTTTAGATGGTCATTTTAGTCATGAATAGGAAAAAAAGAACAAACATGTTACACTATTCTATAGCATAGTTTAGATGATCATTCTAGTTGTAAATATGCAAAATAAGAAAAATGCTACACCTTTCTCAAAGGTATATTATGTATAGAAAAAATAGTGGAATAATAATACACTATATTTACTTCTTTATCAATTTCTCCCTATATTATTTTGTTTTCTTTAATTATGTCTTCATATGCTATAATTTGGTCATCATGAAATGCAACAATTTCATAAGAAGGTGAAGGAAGCAACATTGTATCATTTGTGCCCATCCTATAAGGTGTATCATAAGTTACATCCTTAGTATGTATGTACTCATCACCATCATAATCCATATGATCACATTAGGCGCATGGAAAAATGACATAATTATATCTAGTAAGGAGGAATGAGTACTAATCAGTTCCATGAATAAAGAAAAAATGAGTTGTGGTAGAATATCACTTCCATAGAAGATATATCTGTATACTTAGTATAATGTGTCATAATAATATCAAGGATAGATGTTTCACATGATATGAAAGATAAGAACATGTCAAAATATGAAATACATGTGTATAAATTAGTCAAGGATTGAACCCAAAAAAAAGTGTCATAAAGATAAAATAGATCCCTATATGGGAGGCTATCATAAAAGATAAATCACAATATATAACTAAACCCTAAACAAAAAAATATAAGTATATGAAGATTAAATGCCAAAAAATATGGAAAATGATGATAAGTTATATTAGATTAAAAAAAAAGCTAATAGATATGATTAATACTATGAGAAAAAATAGGTAGAAAACTAGGTAGTATAAGATCTTATAGATTCATCAAAATTTGAATGAAAATAAACTTTCCCTAAGCGTAATTTCTAGGTTAATTCAATGAAATGCATATACATAAGCACAATTAACCTCAATTAATTTATGAGTAGATCTAAGGGCTAATGTTTTGTAAAATTAAAAGCTAACATAAAAAATTAAAAAAACTAAATGTAATTAGCTATGTGACATAAGAATGAATGATTTATGTAAAGATTCTAGAATTTGTGGTGTCTTAGGATCAAGGGTGAATAATGGTAGTTTTTAACTCACTTCTCATCACGAAATGTCCTGCATGTGAAAACTAATTAATAATCTATATAGCTTTGTTTCTTGTTTATCTTGATTCACCCCAACTTCCTTAGCCTTTTTTATGGTTGAGACAAGAAATATTTAAGAATACCTTTAGAGTATGCTATTAGCATTGCAAGAGGACACGTTCTCCTAGTCAATCCCAAAAAAACTTGAGCAAACAATCAAAGAAAACATTGTTTAACCATGCATATGCTCCTAGGTTGATCATGTAGATCTAGATTATTTTTATTCAACCAACTGAGTTATTGTAATGTAAATATGGAAATAAGCTCAAAGGATGAGGAAATATGAAACTAATACAATTGAATACCTTTTAAATACTCACATAGCATAAAATTGTACAAAATGTGTACTTGGTCAACTCAACAACGACAATAATAGGTGGTAGTTAACTAAAAGTTCATTTTAATTTTTGAAAAATAGAGGTCAAGTTCACTATCACAAAAATGACCTTGGGTGGGAAAATGGTCAAATCTAGATGGATAATGACTATATCATGGTAGGTGTGCAAATATGTTAATAAATGTAAGTCTTAGGTGAATGTATATAAATGTAAGTGTATGAAGATAAGGAGTTAGCTAGATATGTGGGAGTGTGTGCATAGAGGGGTAAAGTCTAGGGGAATGAGCCCAACTTCATACAAGAGTATGTCATTTGTTATATGTACATGTATTAAGATATTTGCTCAAAATGGGCATAGAATTAAATGAGAAATGGTATGGGTATGCAAATTTCACTATTACATTTTAAAAATGTGAAGGAAAATAAATTTTCCCTAACTGTAAGCTAAGCTAATCCAATGAAATACATACACATAAGCACAATTAACCTAGATCAATTAATGAGTAGATCTAAGAGTAATTGGTATTCTATAATTTAATGCTAAGATTAGAAATTAAATAAAAAAATAAGGTTCTTGGCTCAATGATCAAAGAATGAACAAAGTCTAATGGTGGAGCTCAAACTTGACTATCTCAAGATCACAAAGGAACAATGAGAGTCTATGACTTGCTCCAAGATTAGAAATTACTATATGTGCTATGGAGGGTCAAGTTTGCAGATCAAGGTTAGAAATGCACTCAAATAAACGTCTTGCACCTATGGAAATGATCTAATAATCTACACAACCCTACTTCTATATTTTCCTATTTTACCTTTGTTTTCTCCTCTTTCTTTGCTATTTGAAACTAATGGTATTTAAAAATGCATTTAAATGGTTGTCAATGTTTTGGCAGGGGACATGTTCTCCTAGGTCAAACCCAAGAAAAATTAGATAAAACATTGAGGACATTACTCTTTATCCATGCATATGCTCCTATGATGAATGTGTACATCTATATTCATGTCACGGCACCATTTAAAGTGTTTCCTTCCTTAAATGTTAATGATATTTGAATGAATGCTTGGATCATCAACTAAATGTAATTGAATGCCTTTAAATGCAAGTACACAACAATAAATCATCCAAATATGTGTTTAGTCAACTATAGGTAGGAAAGGAATGGGTAAGAATCAACCAAATTTTGAACTTGAATTTTAAATTTTTAGAGCACAAATCCCCAAGTATATAGCCAATTTCACTAGTGTGGACTTAAGTCGTCAAATTCTAAGAGCAATCTAGTTCAAACCTCATCATTCTATATCCAACACATATAAGAAGTTGTAACTCTAAGCTATGGTTCAAAATTTATGATCAAAATATTGGACAACTATCTTTTTTCCATCATGACAAAAGGTGGTAGAAACAAGGCGGCAATGAAGTTTTTGAGGATAAGTGTGTGAATAGGCATAATAAATGATAGATACATGGGATTATGGGAAAATGTGGACAAGGTGTGAATAAAGGATGTGGATATGTGTGTAATGGAGTAACATGGGGAAAGAGCCCAAATTTGCATAAGATTGAGTCTTTTGTCGATATGTAAATGTATCAAGACATTATCGTAAAATGGGCACAAAACTAAACGGAAAATGGTATGGGTATTCAAATTTCACCATTACATTTTGCTCCCTTATTGAGATGCATATGAATCCTAAAATGATCATGCATCTCAAAGTATGTAGCACTCACAAACATGCATTTAAAGTAAATATTTAGACATAAAAGGATACAAAAGGGGACCATATAAAGTCATGAACCCTACAATATGTCATTATGTAAGTTTTCATTTGTCATGTATCTCCATGGTAAATTGTAAAATAGAGGGAAAATATACCATGAGTAGCTTTTGTAATCCTAATAGGAACAAATGCAATTTGAATCTCATTGTCAAATGATCAAAAAGTTGAAAGAAAGGCAAAAATAGAATTAAATAAATTATTCCTATATGAAAAGTGATAATGACTTTTCTCAATCAGCACTGATGGGTGTCGGCACATAGGGCACATGGCATGCCACATAATAAAGGTGTTTTTGTAGGCTTGTGTAATCATATACAAAACTCAACATGAGGGTGTTAGCAACAAGAAATGCCCCATTATGATTGGTTACATCTGCAAGACAAGGAATTATAGGAGAGGAAAAATAGTACATGAAAAGTAAATATAAGCTACACATGTGAGCGTGTAATCATGTAAAGTAATAAATGTAAATGATTGCATCATGCATTAAGCATGTAAATGTCTTGAATGATAAGCATGGTAATGACATGACATTGAGATGATATCAACGAAGGAGATTGCCCTTAGCATGGACAAATATTGAATGGCGATGTGATATTCAATGGTCAAAACACACATGACACTAGGAAAGACATGTCCCCAAGCTGGTAGCATGAGCACACAATGGACAAGGGGAGGAAATAGATCTTTAGCGGTAATGCAAGAATGTAAAGGTAATGACAAAGAGTGAAGGCATAATCTCCCTAATGTAGAAAAGATGACTCTGTCAGCGGCTTATGGTCCAGGCTCTGTCGACGGCAGGAGGTCCTCCTGCAGTGGCGGTCGAGGCAAGCATGGGGCTGCATTCACGACGGATCTAGTCGCGGCAGATCTGGGCCCGTTGGGCTCCACAGTTGGCCATTTTGTTGGGTAGAAGGTCCATAATGGCCAACAGAGTAGAGAATGTGGGTTGTGCAATTTTGGCAAGGACATGGTGAATCGAATGCAGAGTACTTTGGCACAGAGCTCTCGGCCTGGGAGACCACCGATTGGCGGGTTTATTCATGTGGCTAATGCTTTCTCGGTTGACTTGACTGCTGAGACAGAAGAGGAAATCGATTTTAATGCTTTTTCCTTCTCCTCCCATCGAGTGATCTGCCAGTTTAAGGGTTTTTGGCCTTCCCTCCCTCAGCTACACTCCTGGATCTCCAATTAAATGGGAGTCTTTAATTAGTGGTAAAGTTCATATTTTCCCCATGGCCAAGGGGTTTTTTGTTGCTAAATTTGACATTGATTTGGATAGAAACAAAATCTTATGTAATCACTTTTTTAGCTAAGAGGACAAATTTTTGTTGATGATCAAGCCTTGGCATGCTGATTTCAACCCCTCTTTTGAAACTTTCAATAAAATCTTGATTTGGGTTCGGCTTCCTAATCTTCCACTCCATTTATGGATTGACTCCCTTTTAGAGGAAGTGAGTGAGGCTCTTGGTGATTTTTTGTTGGTGGATGATGCATCTTCTGATATGTTTCACTCTACCTTTGCCCACATATTGGTTGAAATGGATACTTCAAAAGGGTTGCTTGCCGAAATCTTACTTAAAACTTCTAAGAGTTCTTGGGACTATGAAGGGATTCCGTTTCGATGTAGAAGATGTTTCAAGACAAGTCATGATGCTGCACAATGTGGTTTTGAGAAAAAAACCATGAAAGCTACATGGTGGAAAGATGCTTCTCTGTAGCACTATACGATTGTTAAGAAAGTTGAGCAACCAAGGAGTTTTTCTGAGGTGGTTGCTCAGGAATCACAAGGCCTTGAGGCTTCCTCTCCGGCTATCTCTAATGGCGGGATTGTTGATGCTTTGCAAAACAACAATGTTGTGACCCCTTTTGAGATAGAGAGTGGGCCTTTGGTTGTCACTTCTGGTGACAGTGCTTCAGCTATCATTTCGGGTGGCTCTCCTGATTTGGCCACGCATGCTGAGTGGAATACAGATCAAATCTCTAAGACAATGGTTGTTGGCTTTCCTCTTCAGGATAATAGTGTTGGTTTGGCTTGATAAGGCAACACAAGTAGAAGAGGGTTGGATCACTGTAAAAGGTAAAAAAGATGAGTCCTCTAAACCTCCTTTTGACATGACTCTCCGCTCCCACAAAAGTAATTCAAAAAGTAAATCTTGATGGTTCTTGTTTGGGAGCTGGTTTTTGGTCGGTTGTTGGCTATTTTGCGGATTTGTTGTCAGTTGTGGCTCTTGGCCTTGGTTGTATGTGCTTTCATGTCTTTTAGTTTTGACAACCTTCTGGTTGAGGGTTCCAAATCCATTCAGAATCTACTTGTAAAGGGTTTCGGTGTCCCTTCAAAACTTGTTTTTATTTTAATCAAAACATAAGGTAAGTTAAATATGTGAGAATATGTGTATGGTGATAAATAAGGTTAGGTGAATGAGTCAATTTTGCACAATATTGCATATTTGTTAATATATACATATATCAAGACATTTCCTCAAAGTTGACAAAAACTACATGGGAAATGACATGAATATCCAAATTTCATCATTACAAATATATAAGAATAATTATTTATTTTCACGCATTTAATTATAAAGAAAATTGATGATCCAAATATATTTTTGTCATACTTCATTTATGAACTTAATGCCAAAAAGTTCCACTTGCTACCTTTGTTTTCAAGCATAGACATAATAGATAGTTAATTTAAATGGGCATGCTTAAATACATTAATTCCATGCATTATATGAAGTCATGCCATTTGGCCTAAGCATATTGAGAGAGAAAAGTGCAATGGATAGATTTGCTATATTATTTAAGGAAAATGAAAGGGAAATTTTATTTAGCCATTTTTTTCAATCTTATATTTCTTTAGGAAGATTTTTTTTGGCTTAGACGTTATAATTGAGAGAATCTTAAAATTAGATGTATTAGTGTAATCAATTTAAATGTTTTGAATCTCCAATTACATATTACATTCAATTTAAACATTTTAGTATTACCTTGCACTAATATTCTGTTGGCGTAAGAACTAACACCTCTGGAATGTGAGTTTGTACGTACAACTATGCACACTACGCAATGAGTGCTCTTCAAATTAGGAGGGGAAGCTTCTTCGTTGTGCTGGAATGCATGGAATAGAAAAGTAAACTAAGTCCTATATTTTTGTTCTCAGCTGGTAGAGGCACAAGGTTAAAAAAACCTAGAACATTGTAGCTAAGTATTTTTTGGTTTCGCAGATCATCTAACTACAACTAAGCTAACTTCTTTAAATCTATCTAGTTTCCTCAAGAAACAGAGCATGAGGAAATGGAGCAGGAATGTATTACACGATAAACCTTAGGTGCAGACTCACAACATGGAGGCAAGGGAGGCGCAACTATTTGCTTATCCAGGAAGGAGCTTATTAAAACAAACGAATAAATGATAAACCTGGTACAGCTTCACAACATGAAGGCAAGGTAGGCGCAACTATCTGCTTGGCTGAATGAGTCTACTATCACACACATCAAACAATAAGCTTTAAGTATAGTTTTGCAACATGAAGGCAAGGTGGGCACAACTATTTGCTCTTCTGAATAGGCTCATGATAAACAAAACACAAGGTAAGCAACTGGGACAGTATATTGTATAGACGAAACACGCATGCAATAACGATCAAACCAACAACCCCATTTAAATAAGATTGAATAAACACCATGACAATAACATGAAGGCAAGGTAGGCGCAACAATTTATTATAACATCAATCACTCTTGAACAAATACAATAATAGCAATACTGCAGGCAAGGTAGGCACAACATGTATGCTATCAAGCAAAAGTTAAATTACAAATGAGCTTAAAGCTCTTATTTATAGATTTCAAGGTGTAGGCAACCCTAAAATCACCTTTGAGTCAACTACAGTCTTGCAAGACATGCAAGATCTTATTCCTAAACCCTAATTGAATGAAACTATACAGTTAACTGGGAAACTATCATCAGTTAACTGAAACATCTAATCTAAATGGACAAAGTGCAACATGCACGTCCTTATTGAAAGCAAGTCAATTGGAATGCTATCATAAGTCAACTAAAAGATCTAATCTAAGTTCCAAGTGTATGTAGATGTTTCCAAGAAAGACATGGCATGCAATGTGCAACAACTAGTTAACTCGGAAAGAAGCCTCGAGTTTAACTCTTGTGTCTAATGTCTATCTTGGAAAAGGTGGGACGCCTTGAACTCAAGTTTACTGGCCCTGATCTCTGGCAATTAACCCATCCACGAAGTTGCCGACTACATCACCCTCTGGGGAACTGAAGCTCTGGCAGAAAATCCCATGTCTATGCAGCATGTCTTCTCCACTAGTTATCTAACATTGGAATTCACCCTTACTCTTGGTCACTTCATCAAACAATGTTGACATGACTGTAAGCTAATTCAACTTCCAGCCAATGGTCTCACCACTGAAAATATTGTGAATAAGTGCTTGGAGCTCTAATTGAACATTAGTAAGCTCAACATAGTCACCACCCACATGCTGATACAAACATGGTAATTGAGACACAAAGTTTCTCACATAGTGGAGTGCATTAGTAACATTCACTCTACTCTCAGCCACCTCAGATGTTATCTTTCCTTCTATCTCCGCCTTGAAGATCAACTGTGTTCTCCAAACGTAGACATCTTATTTATCCTCTGCATCTGTGACTGAGTCAAATGACATTCCCAAGTTAGCAATCAGAATCTCATCCCTAGGTCTAGTGATGGCCAAATCACGCTCCTCCTCCTGAAGTCGTAGACAAAGCTCACGTGCATTATACCGCAATTGGTACAACTCTGTAAGTACAAGGCGGTCTCTAGCAATGAATTCCTCTTCCCATTCATCCAACCGCTTGCCATATGCAACCAAGTGATCAATCTGACCCTGTTCTACTAGTGGTTCAAACATATGTGGAAGCGCGATGACAGTATCCCTTGTCCTATGTACAAGGCTAGAAATATACTGGCAAAGCTGTTGTATTTCAGCCTTGAGAACTGATTTATCCTCACCATCTTTCACCATCCTATCTCTGGCACTATCTGTAGCAACCTGTAGGAGGTCAATGTCCGTCTGACGAGTACTTTTACCAAAGTTGACTGTGATAACTTCGAAGCCTTGTGCTTCCATCTCGTCCAGACTCTTATCTTCAGGAGGTGCAACAGTCTCAACAATAATATCCTTTCCCACATTCCTCTCAACGTGGACCTATTTCTTGATCCTCTTTTCAGGTACATCTTGATGGTCATGATTGAAATCGGAATGATCAAGTACATAAGATGGCTGTCTCCTTTTTCTTCCCAGTTGATTCTCAAGCCAAGATGAATCCCGACTAATCCCACTGGAATGATCTGTACTGTTCATAGGATCTGAAGAAAGTGAATGTGTAGAAGGGTCACTACGAGGAGGAGAATCCATGTCCAAATCAATGTGAATTGGAACTGGAGGCTGCTTCGGTGTTTGCGACGGTAAATGCGTTTGAACCTCAGGCTGCGGTGAATTTTGCACAACTTCTACAACCGGCTCTATATGTGGAATCGCAATAGATGTTTTTCCCTTTGAATTACTAGGCGCTGGATTCTTCCTAGCAAGGTTACTCCTCTTTTTCTGGTTTGGCTTTGATGAGGAGGGTAGTATATCTCCTTTTGGTGGCGGCTCTGCTCTAGGCATGGATGTCTTTCTCAATCTTCTGCTTTCTAAATAAAGCGTACTATTCTGGATGACCCTGCTCGATCTCTCCTTCACTGTTGTGAACTCCTTGGCATACCAGTTCACTAACGGCAGTGGTTGTCCATCAACCTGCTCTCTATAAAATTGAGGAAGTGTATCTCCCTCATCCTCTAACAATCCTTCCACATCTTCTACCAAGAAGACAGAAATCTACGGAAGAGAGAACTTGCTATAGCTACGTCTGCGAACCTCGAAATCATCCTCGCAATTCACCTAGTAATCTTCCATCGTAGGTTTGTGATAAGAGAGATTACCAAGGCGAGCTGCGTAATGACCCCAAGGATCATATGTGCGTGTACCAACCAGGTACTTGAGTTTGAGATTTTCTAACTCTTGACCTGCAACCTTAGCATCAATTGTCGTCTTACACCAATATATCCCGAACTGTAAAGGAAACTCAGCAGTTGGTTTACGCTTGTTACACAAACGTTTGTGAACTTCATATAGCTGCCTCAGGAACTCCATGAATATGGTTTTATTCGAAGGATAACGTGGTAACATGGTTGATTTTCCTGTGTATCCATAGACATGGATATAGGTGTAAGTAGGAAACTGAATGTACCAATCTACCCAATTCTTCATCGCTGTTTTGGCAACTATTGAGATGCGAATGTGCAACTCCCGCTCCAAATTTCTCACTGTATATGTCAAGAAAGCCTCCTACACACGTTTAAAATGACTTTCAGCCTTTGTGAACTCAAGCTAATCATAATAGCGAGACTTTTTGTACACTGAGTATACCCATTGTGTTCAACCCGTTAAATTGATTTTGATAAGCGATCAAGTACACCAGGTAAGAACACATGTGAAATTGATGCGCAGCTAGGAAACCGGTGATTTGCTCGTGAATAGCATCGCTGATGAAGGATGCCCAATCATAATGCTCTTGCCCCGAGATGATTCTACCAATGATATAATACATCCACGGGTGAAATTTGTTTGCATCTGCATGACCTGAGACACGATTAAGCAGTGTAATCAAAATACCATATTCATCCTTGTACTCGCCACGACCCAAGTTGTTTAGCAACTTGTTCTTCTTTTGTTTTAGCCACCTCTCTGTCATCTTATTCTGACATTTATCCAATTCAGCATTGAATGCCTGCTCGCTCTGACTCATGTAAATAACCAACCCATCTGGATGTTGAGGAATATCCAGACTTCACTCGATATCAAGGGGTTTGAGACTACATATGACACTTCCATCTATTGACCGTATCTCTCATGTAGCGGAATTGTAATGCTTGATGCAAGATATTACAAACTCCACGCAATGCACTAAAATAGGTATGGAAGCGGCCTCAAGTAAACCAGATTGCTGAATGTTCTTGATAACTGAATCTCCGATCTTAAGTGGATCCAAAACTACTTCCGGCAATACCTTATGTAGATTTGTATCAACTGTCCCAATGAAGTTATGAGCTATGACCGACTTGGTCTTGAATTCGAGTTGAGTGAACTGCATTCTGAAAAACTCGCCTGTTGACTGTGAACACGGCTCTATTTTGACAACTTTTCTGGAAAACCAAAAATAACCTGCTGAGGCTAAAAATAGCTTGTCGAATGAGAATTTTTACGGAAAAATCTAAGATATGGGTTTTGTCCAGAAAGTGATCCTAAGAAAACCCAGAACGTCAGAAATGTAAAAATTTGCCCTTTACTCAGCCATGCAAAATAATTTCAGTTGAGAAAATTAAAGCTTCAAGAATAGATGTTCTGCAACAAATTTTCCTGAAAATTTCTGGCACATGGGTTTTGCTGAGAAAGCTCTTCTGAAGCAACCCAGATACTTTGTTTCGCCAAAATTTGCCAACACTTCGAACATGAGAGAGAATTTAAGACAAGAAGATGGAAGAAATATAGAAGTGAAAAAGACGTTTTTTATTATTTTAATTGTTTTTGTGCCTTCTTCTTTCAAAATCGCCACTCTGTCTTTGAATCTGATGTTGAATCTGGACTTGAACCTACAAAAGAATTTACCTATTGCCTTCTAGCTTGATTCTCTGATAAAAATTCACTAATCTCTTTGAGGAAATTCGAACTTTCAAAGCTGCGTGAATGAGAAAAGATGCCATGCTTGGTTAAATAGATGAAATCGTACCCTCATGCATGCATGTTGAAACCCTAATTGTGAAGAAGGAATTCGATTGGCCCCTCATCAGTTGAATTGTCACTATCTCTGAATCTTAGACTAAAAATAATATTTTAATTTCAAAACATGCAAAGAACCAAAAGTGGCGCCAATATTTATCTTTGAAGAAATTCGTCACTTTCAATGCTCTGCATGCAAAAATATTTTTTTAATCATTTTGCCAAAAATAGCCTCTTGTTGTGCTCAACACACTTCACTGATTCTAAAAAGTCAAATTTTGATCTTTTAGGCATCCATCTGCAAGAGTTATGAGATTTTTTGAAAATCTCCTATTTTATAGCTATTTACGAAATTACATCTGACCATGTTCAACTCTGATTCCCAAATGATTGAATGATCCTGCGACCAGGCTGAGATATCCACTGTGAGGCCTGTATAACAAGGATGAAATGTCTGTTGGGAGCAACAACTGCTAAAATCATCATCTGACACCTTAGAAAATTAGGCGCCTCTGATTAAATTGATGCATTGATTCCAGACAGCCATTTCTCTGTATTGCCTTCTGATGCTTCAAACTGCTATTGACGGTGAATGATGAGCCCTGCTAACTGAAAAGTAGATTCATTGAGTGACTAGAAGTATTGTGCATCCAATGACTGTATGTGAGGTATTTGCAAACTAAATCAGGAACCCCAAAAAGATGGGCGCCCCTGGCCTATGATAGCACAAATACCATTCTGACAAAAGTCACTTTCATCCGAACACCACACTTTGACCCTTGATACCGGGAGCTAGAATGCTTCAATTTGCATGTCGTCTGTCTCTCTGTATAGTTTGGTCAACTTGCAAGAGATGTTCTTGGATACGATGAAGCCAAAAAACTACTTCTAAGGCCTTTAAAAGAGAATCGCCTTTTTCAAAGAAAATTCTAGCCTTATACTTGGTCAATTTTTGAACTGTCTTCAACCACTTCCACTTTACAACATTGTCACCTTGACCTCACACGTACAAGCTCTCGCCAAATCCCGGAGGGTGTCGGCTGGACTCATTGAATGGTTGGAGTAATTGCACACAAGTCTTGTGAAGACTGCAATTGCAAATAACCCCATCTGGCAGGCCTAAAGGCTGGGCGCCCCTAGCCTACAAATATGCAACTTTGTGTTGCTATGCTTCACCATCCTCTATTTTACGTGCTCGGTAGAACCTCTATCATGATCTCTCAAAATGCTGGATCGTCTTGTGAACGGGTGCATCACGGAGCTGGACTGAACTGGAAAAGATCTTAGAAAGACCCTCTTTGCAAACTCATGATCACATGTATCCCGCCTGCAATTTCCACTTCTGATGCTGATAACCGGAGTTCTGTACTAGATGCGCTTCCGCTTGATAGCTTGTTGAAAAGCCAGACTAATTCTACAAAGACTGAATCCATTATCAAACACATGGCATCCAGATCCGGGCCTTCAAAAAGAAGGGCACCCCTGGGCTATAGGGGCGCAGATCTTGTATTTCTAAACTACCTCCATGTGGAAAACACTCTTCGTAACCTCTGCTTCTGTCTTCGTCTGCCGGAGTTCTGCAACTCAGATGATCTTGCTCCATAGCTAGTTGAAAAGCTAACTGAAAACAGAAAAAAATGAATGCATTCTTCATCCAAAGCAATCAAATCTTGACCTTCAAATGGAAGGGCGCCCCTGGGCTATAGGGGCGCAGATTTGCTCTGAATTCACTGATTTTCACCATTTTATGCTTTACAAACACCGTATCTGTTGTTTGAGGTTGACCACGTTGAAGCGTTGTGATTGTCGAGGTGTGTGTATGACTATACTTCATCATTTTCACATGTACGGACACTGTAAAATTGATTTGCACGTTGATTGCGCAAGTGTCTACTACGTTACACGGTGAAAAAGTTTCCAGACTTAGAATATTTTAGCACTTTTTGCCAATTTGAAAATCCCCTCCGTCAAAAAGCATATTTTTCAACATCTTTCATCATAGAGCGTTCTGCTTTGAGTTTCAAACTTAGATTTTGATACCTGGTACTGGCCAACTGCCATTGATGACCTCGGAGGTTCTAACTTTTCTCCTGAAAAAGTGAAAACTACCCACCAGCCTTAAACTAACTTTTAACTGAAACTGACTTCACCACTGTGATCGTGATGTGAAATAAGCCAATCAAAATTAATTTCAGCTAATTTTGACAAATTCCTATTTTTTAGGGTTTTGAGCTAAAAATAGATTTCGGAAACCCTAATTTTCAAAATTTTCAAATTTTGTCAGTATCTTCCTGGCATCACACTGACTAAATGCCCATACTTTATTTGCCCAAAAACTGAGTTTTGACCCCATTTTTACAAGGTTTAGACCATTTTGAGCAAAATGCTTTAATGAAGCAAAAAATTTGGTTTGGGTACAACATATTCTTATGTGTTTCTCTTTTTGAATATTATATATGAAATTCTCACTTTTTCTCGCCCGATAGAAGAGGAATGCATAAAGATATGTTATAAAAAGATCACATCAATCTTGTAAATATTTAAGCTCATAAAATAATTGTTGAAAGAGAATAGGAGTTTTTCTCAAAATTGGAACCAAACATAACAAAAATCTTAGATGGAGTTGTAAGTAATCAAAAATCTTAAGAAAAAAATACATTTCCCTAATGAACTTAACAACAGTTCCTAGAAAGTTGGGTTGTAAGTAATCAAAAATCTTTAAAAAAATACCTTTCTCTAATGAAGCTAACAGTTCTTAAAGAGTTAGGTTGTAAGTTCTTAAAATTCTTAAGAAAAAAGTACATTTCCCTAATGAAGCTAACAGTTCTTAAAGAGTTGGGTTGTAAGTTCTTAAAATTCTTAAGAAAAAAGTACATTTCCCTAATGAAATTAATAGAGAGTTGGGCTTCATTCTAGTGTCATACCTTTAGCATCCAAGAGTTGGGTTGTAAGTTCTTAAAATTCTTAAGAAAAAAGTACATTTCCCTAATGAAATTAATAGAGAGTTGGGCTTCATTCTAGTGTCGTACCTTTAGCATCCAACGTCCAGTGTCCATAATCCAAACAAGAAATTTCAACTAAATTGTCCATTGTTTGAATCAAACAAGATGAAATTTCCATCCTTTTGTTGTTGTGGATAGTAATTGAATGACCCTTTTTTCCATTATGAATTAACTACCTATTTTCGTGATTATTGACGATTTATAGTTTTCTAGAAAAAGTCAAATCACATAAGCAGCCATACATCCAAACAAGAAATTTCATCCTGGACCAAACTATAGCATTATAAATCTTGGTTACCCATTACTTGAATTAAACGAGATGAAATTTCCATCATTATTATAGTGGATGGTACCTGAATGACCCTTTCTCCATCATCAATTAACAAGCTATTTTCTTGACCATTTCCAATGTACGGTGGTGTATATACAATTTCTTTGGTACATGTTTTGCTAATATCTGTTTAAACAGGAGTACGACAAATAACCCAAAGGGGGTCTCCTTTAGGCCTTAGTCGATAACTGAGAAAATGATCTCACATTTGGCCTTCTTAGCGAAGGTTCTGTGATTAGTTCAAGTTTCTATTTGGATTTGTTCTGCGAAAATGGCTCCAAGATTTGATTATAGAGACTCAACAGAAAATATGCTTCATAATTTACGAGGGAAGAGAGAATAGAATCCTACAATAGATACTTTAACATGAAAGTTTAGCCTTTAAGAATCTTTAGAACAACCTACAAGAGCGTAATATGTTCAACTCTTATGGCTCCAGATTCTCCTCCTGGCTCAAATTTGAGGTTGATTAATGAAGACATTATGTCTACAAATAATCTCATTCAATGCTGAAATGATTTCAGAACCAACCAGCAGCATTTCAAACTGTTCCAAATTTATTTAATAAATAATAATAAGATTTCAAAAATTTCAAAAAAATAATAGGAAATCCTTTCATTTCCTACTATAGCGAGATCAGTCCACCATTGATAAGTTCACCCGAATATGATTTGTTAGGGGGCTATAAGAAATTGGGTTTCTAGTATTTCCAAATAATGGTTTAAACTTTATTTTGAGTTATCAAGGCCTAGGGCTTGTGCGGTTTCTCATGCTTATCCAAAAGTGACTCCATTGTTATTGCAAGAAACGCCCTTTATTGAAAAAAAAAATTGGTAATATGCAGACATGTAATCTTTTATTACAGACATTTACTGCCAAAAAACTGTAATCATTAATTCTACAATCACTCTAATCATGTTGGGATGAAAGAATGTAATATTAATCTATCAGTTTTCAGTCTCCGCATATTTTGCTAATGCAGAACGCAATTTGTGAGTTTCCTCATATATGTTTTCTTTGTTAAATAAGCATGAAACAACAGCTACACCCTTCAGCTTAGGCAGATCCATTTCCATGACTTCATGTGCATTCTCAGCATTGATGCCTCCTATTGCAACTACTGGCAACAGACTGCTCTCACAGACTCTTTGGAGACCATTCAAACCAATAGTTTGGTTATTTTTCTTTGTATTGGTTGGATAAACACCACCAGATCCAATATAATTTGCTCCCTCTTCCCAAGCTTTTTGAGCTTGCTCTGGAGTTTTGCATGATGCTCCAATGATTTTATTGGGTCCAAGAAGAGCTCGTGCTGCTTTCACTGGCATATCTGACTGCCCAAGGTGTACTCCGTCTGCATTGCACACAAGTGCCACATCTATACGATCATTTATCAAAAGAGGTACTCCATATGACCGTGAAACTTTCAGGCACTCCTCAGCTGCATTGATGATTTCTTTAGTTTCAGCCTCTTTCTCTCTGCAAATCAAAAGCCTAAAACCTAAGCCTCATTTTCCTTGGTTAATTCTATCTTAAACACATTAATAAAGGATTTAAGAATGCTGTTAATTAACAAACCTCAGTTGTACTATTGTTGCTCCCCCTTCAATAGCAGCTCTGACAGCCTCTGAGATAGAACGGCCCCATTTCTTATTCATTCCAGAATCTGTGACTGCATACAAAAGAAGATCGTTTGGCCTGAACATGCTTTTCATAGTGATGTTTTTTGGGTAAGAGAGCTTAAAGAGGTGGTTGAAAGGTCCTTGAGGTCCATTTCCAATCAAGAATCCCTGACTGTTTTCAAGAGCTTCTTCAATAAAACGTTTTGCTGCCTGCACAATTATTATCAATTATCAAAATTTGCAGAATTGGAATGTGATAATTCAGTTAGCTTATATGTAATCACAGATCATTCAAATTTACTAGTTCTAACTTCTGAATTGAGGCAAAATAATTACAGTAAAATTAAATTTTCCTGTTAATGGGTTAGTTGTTCCTAAGAATAATACAAGGGAGAAATGGAAAGCCCCCTTAGAAGGGGGAAGGTCAGCTTTGATGGTGCTGCTTGAGGCAATCCCAGTCCACCTGGGACTGGATGTGTTACGGGATTCTTCAGGGGCCTTTATGTTTGGTGGAGCTCGTCATTTGGTGCATAAAACGAATAATGAAAGGCACTATTAGTGGGAATGATAGCAGAGTACTCTAACCCAACAAGTAGAGGGAGATTCATTAATGGTGATAAAGGCTTCATAAAAAGCTTTCTGCTCTAATTGGAAACTAAGATTGATGCTGGGAAAAATATTAATCTAGAAAGTAAATTTGATAAGGTTGACGTGGTCCACTGCTACAAAGAGTAAAATAGGGTGGGGGATTTTTTAACAAACACGGGAATAGAACTATCTAATTTCTCCTCCATTAAAAGGTGTGGCATTAATGAATGGAATGAGAGTTAAGCTTATTGCAAAAGATCGTTTACCTTGAGTGATTACCATCCTATCCTTTCCCCGTAGGCATGCCATTATTAATAGTTAAGTTTTGCATGTGACACAAGACAAATGACAAGAGATATGTGTCTGCCACACATGTTAAGGGTGGAATAGTTTTGAGGTATATCTCATAATTATGAGGGATGAGTACTGCAGTTTTATGAGGAGGGATGAGTGCTGCAGTTTTAGAAGGCATATGGCCTACTCCCATATGTTCATTGTTTGCTACTAGAGTGCCATATTCCTTTCTTCACTCCTATTTGTTTTCCGTGTGGCTCTTGTGGCTCACAGTTGGAGTGTTTCCCATGGCAGGGAGGCATGTCTCAACAGGACCCTCCAACAGGGGCAAGTCTCTGATTATGGGTTAAAGAAGGAATTTTACTATTCTAGTGCAGCAAACTTGAAGGTAATAAAATCTGTATTGGCAAATGATGGCATTGAAGATAACGGGATGCTACACACACATGAATCCACTCTTGAAGACTTCAAAGTTGAATTGGTGGTGGCAGTTGAATCAGCACATGTGAGGGATAGCCTAATGGAATTTTTTGTGAGGCCTCAACTATGAAGGAGCTGCAGGAGGGATCAGAGTTCATTGTGGAAGAAAAGTATTCCCATTGATGCATGGTTCTGGGCTAGCAAAGGTGAGCAGGTCTAGACTATGGAACAGGGCAATTGATGATGAGATAGGATTTAATTCAGAATGTGAACACCCTAACTGAATTTTGCCAAGAGTTGCCTGTGGTTTTTAACGATTTGGTGGTTTTACACCACAAAGGTCTGCTTGAGCTTATGGACAAATATCTCAGATTCTTGTTAATCATCATTATCATTTGCAGCAAGTTCTTGATTACCAAAGTGGTGTTCTTCTAAATATTGTCAAATTTGTGTTCTTGCATCAAATTACAAGTATTGTGAGATTCCAAAACTTCTTGTCAAATGCCTGTAAGCTTATGGGATAAATCCTTTAGTCTGGAAGCATAGAAATATGATAATATTCATGTACATGATGTGATCTCTTGTGACTACAGATCCATAGGACAAGGGCTGGGATAATGGACTTGCTGTGGGAGATGTCAGGAGAAATTTTAAGGCCTTGATGATTATCAATTTATTATACAGGATGATCATTACACACAGCAGAGTGATGATAATGCCAGAAAGTTTAGGGAAAAGTTGAAGATATTGTACGAGACAACAATCAAGAAGGATCGTGTGCCTGAGGAATCTGCAAACCAACACAAAGATGATGAGAATCACCATCTGGTCATAATAAATTAGAAGGATATATGAGATTAGCTAACAGCTGTCGGAGAAAAAATGAATGATAAAGAGATGATGTTATAGAACTAGTATTCCAAGGTCATTCAGAGCATTTAAGATGACAATGAACAAAACACAAAATGAAAGACAAGAAGATTGAAATGTTGGTAGGGCTACTCCTAGAAGAACACAAACTAACATATAGAATGAAGACTGTAAGGTGGAAGTACTCTTTTATTGAGCAATAGGAAAAGAAAAAGGTTAACAAAAGTTTGAAAGGTGTATGATACTATGAATATCAGCATAAGAATAGTAGTGCTTAAGGAAAGCACAATAACACAAAAAATCAATATGATAATATATACCATATTGTTATCAAGGAAACAAATGAAGTACCATAATACAAATAGTCATGGATGGGTGACCTTCCGGGAAGGCCCAATGCTTCACCTCTATGAGCATCACCTAGATGCAATGAGTGCTAAGTGGACCATTCATTATCATGAGAGATGGGTTCCTGTGAACTACTACTCATGAAACATGGTCAATGAGTTTTACTCCAAACTACACGGCTGAATCCTGATAGCAATATCACAATTTGACATGCTATGGAAAATACCTCCTACTTATCAATTGATGAGCTTAAGGGGCTCTATAATGAATGGTCTATAATGAATGGTTCATAAGGCACAACACTTGCTGAAGGTTTTGCAAATGGGGTTGCAAGCTAAGTGGGCTTAACCTTGGAGAAAACTCCTTGGTTAAGTGCGCTTGAGCTGGAGTAGTACTGGGATGGGTGACCTCCCAAGAAGGCCCAATGCTTCACCTCTGTGAGCATCACCTAGATGCAATGAGCGCTAAGTGGACCATTCATTATCATGAGAGATGGGTTCTTGTGAACTACTACTCATGAAACATGGGTCAATGAGTTTGACTCCAAACTACATGGTTGAATCCTGATAGCAATATCACAAATAGTCATGTGCTTATATAGAGCAAGGCAATACATAAAAAGGTGGTAACTAAGGCTCGACACCCATAATAGATGGAGTAGACTAAAGCTAGACATGCTTTAAAGGTGGAGCTAACTAGTGATAGTAGGAGTGTAACTCAACTAAGACTAGATAACTGGCAATCAAGTGCACAAGACATGGGAACGTAACTGATTGACTCACTAACTAGGTAAGTGGCAATCAAGTGCATAAGACATGGGCACATAACTAATTGATGAAACTAAGTGAGCTTATACTAACTAGGTGTATATAAAGCAATATAGTAATAAACTAAATGCAAAAATAAATAATTCTCCAACACCCCCCCAATAAGTGAAACTTACGTAGGGTAGGCAAAGAAGGGTCCTTGTAAATGTGTGGCCATATTAGATAGAAAAACTCCCGCTCACCCCCCGCCCCACCCCCGCCGGAAAAAAAAAAAAAAGTGAGAAGGTCTAGGTGCCCCCATGAAGGAATGATGTGTCCCACCCCTAAGAGATCTCACAAGTGATGATATATCCTCTCAATGAAGGGTTTGGTGAAGACATCTGCAATCTACTCCATTGTATGATGCAGGAGCATCCAAGCTTTCCTTGCATTTCTACTAATAGTTTTTGTTTTTCGAAATTTTCAATTGATATTTTCTCTTGGTTACATTTTTCTTTGGCTCTCTTTTATTGTTGCAAGAGTTTGAGTTGGATGTTAGTCTTTTCAACTTTATGCCTACCTAGTGTCACCTATTTTGAATCTCTTAATGCAAGAGATTTTCTAGCGCAGCCTATGCACTCCAATCACCTCTAACAGCTATTATGACAGTGGCGACTCTAGGCAATTAATACTTGCTATTCTTTGTTTGGGTTTACTATTGGGCGTTTTAAAGAATATCTGATGTTATTCAAACTGTAGTATGTTATTGCGAGCACCATCATTATTATTTATGATCGGTGACATATGATTTATTATCAATGACTAATCTTGGTCGAGTAGGGGGTGTGGTTGGCAGTGTCTAAACTTGTCATATCAATGATTGTTCTAAGTGCTTAGATATATATAAAAAATACATGAAGAAAAGGGTCGCAAGAAAAGGGTCAAAGTTTTGGGGAACAAGGAGCTGAGTAACTTATTTAGGTAGATCCAAGTATGAAGTAGTATTCTAAGAAAACTCATGACAAGATTGGTCCAACTGTCAATAGCAGAACAAGGGTCGTTGGAAAAGGGAATTGAGAGATATGTGATCGTTGCCTATGTAGCAAAGAAAATAAGGGTGTTCAAAATTTGGTGACCTTATATGCTGGTTGAGTGTTAATAAGAGTAGTTGTACCTAGAAGTGTGAGTCATATGTTGTAATTTGAACTTGAATTGTAAATTTTATTTTATGTTGATTTTGGTTGCTAGAATGAAACATAAGTTCTAAGTTAGTTGCCTTTCCTATTTGTTGTGACCTTTTCACACATCACCCCATCCAAGATGGGGACCCCACTAATTTTTGCTCCATTCTGGTCTTTTGGCTTTGGTTCTCTCTCTCTCTCTGGTCTTTTGTCCCTCTAGGGATGTCCTGTCGTTTGACTTAGGTTGAAATGTTCGCTAAGTCTGGGAAATTAGGGCTTTTATCCTCCAGGCTTGTTTGAGGTCAAATAAGGTTATCAAAGTAAAATCTGAGTGCAACAGTACAATCAGAAGGCTCAAGGCAAGATCCCACTGAAATTTTACTGAAATCCGACAATTTACTATTTTTAGTAAGTACCTAATATGAGGCCTTTTCCTCAAGATTTCAAGATTCTGACTGCATCAACACTTCCAGGTAACTTCAGGATGCCTGTGCGTGAAATTTGAACAGATTCCGACAACTTGCTATTTTTAGCAATTCAGGCTTCAAGAGCCATTTTTAGGGTTTGAACATATGATTTTCCAATGCATGATTGGAGAATGTATTTGGGTTTTCCAAGACCTTCGCAATGATGTAACATGCAAACCGAAATGGTGACTTTTAATTGCTCAACCTTCAGAGGCTATTTTTAGGGTTTGCATGCAGAGTTTTTCAACGCATGTCCGGATATTCCTTATGGGTTTTGCGAAAGCTTCATAGTGATGTGACTAGCAAGCAGAATGGATCATTTTTCAAGGACTTACTATTTACTATTTTTAGCTAGTGCCCGCATGTCGACCAGTTTTATGGGTTTTTATGGGTTTTTGAGATCCCACGAGCAGTTCGACATGCAAACTCATCCGACATCAGATTGATCACTTTCCGGACACTTACTATAAATAGCAGTTTCACTCCAGCAGCTCTTCAACACTTCGGTTCAATAAGCAAAACGACAGGCAACAAAAATCAAGTCAAACGAAAATAGTTCAGGGCACATGCAAGTCAAATAAGGGTTTCCACTGTTATGCCTAAAAATGGGGGATGAAACACAAGAGTTGTCAAAACGAAGTACACCACCATGATCAACATCTTTCAGGCTGCCTACTGGCAAAATTTGAACGAAATCTGAGCACTTACTATTTTTAGTAAGTCACTTCATGGCTATAAATAGCATGTCTGTGCCAGAGGAAGGTGTGAACGAGGCACTTAAAGCATCAAGTTCATATGGAGCAAATTTCAGGTCAAACGGAGCTACGAATATCAATCAATTTAAGGGTTTTCTAAAAATAGCAGGATGGCTAAAAATAGCATACCAGCGTGGACAACGGGTATAAACAAGGTGGCAAAGTCTATAGAGGCATAGCCGTGCCTGCTCCAGCTCAAAACAGATGAAAAATGCATGGAAGAGGACACTCTTCCCAAATTTGCTAAAAATAGAAGGGCAAGGCATGGCTAGGGCATTGGAAATTTATGGATGAAAACTAGCATGAGGACACATGAAATGTGCCCAGGGAAGGTGAAGGTGTTGTTAAGAAATGCTAAGTGTTGGAATTCCTCCTCATAGGGTGAAATGCGCCCTCAAGTTCAAACAATTTCCTTCACCTTATGTCAAATGCGCCCAAGGTGGCTACAAGGAAAACGTGGTAGAAAGAGAAAATGCTAAGGCACAAGGAAATTCCCTCACACTACCTATTGTGACCTTTTTCACACATCACCCCATTCAGATGGGGACCCCCCCTAATTCTTGCTCCATTCTGGTCTTTTGGCTTTGCGTCTCTCTCTCTCTGGTCTTTCGTCCTTTCGGGGATGTCCCATCGTTTGACCCAGGTTGAAATATTGATTAAGTCTGCACAATTAGGGTTTTCTATCCTTCAGGCTTTTCAAGGTCAAACCAGGTTATCAAATTGAAATCTGAGCTTAGTACAGCAATCACAAGGCTTCCAGCAAAGTCCCACTGAATTTTTATCGAATTCTGACAACTTACTATTTATAGTAAGTACTCAATCGGGGACTGTTTCGGCAGGATTTTGGAATTCTGTCAGCTTTGACACATTCAGAACACACCAAGCTGCTTGCACGCAAATTTTGAGCCAGATCAAACAACTTGCTATTTTTAGCAGTTCAGGCTTCGGGAACCATTTTCAGGGGTCAAACATATGATTCTTCATCGCATGTCCGGAGATTGCTTTTGGGTTTCTTGAAACCTTCGCAACGATATAACATGCAAACCGAGACGACCACTTTCAGAGTTCAGCCTTCGGAGGCTATTTTTAGGGTTTGCATGCAGAGTTCTCTAACGCATGTCCGGATATTCCTTTTGGGTTTTTCAAGAGCTTCGCAACAGTGTGACATGCAAGCAGAGAAGATCAAGTTTCAAGGACTTACTATTTTTAGCCAGTACCCGCATGCAGACCAGTTTTCTGGGTTTTTCTGGGTTTCTTGAGATCCCACAGGCGATATGACATGCAAAATCATCCGGCAGTGGATGAGTCACTTTTCAGGAAGTTTTTATAAATAGCAGTTTCACCCCGGCCACCCAACACTTTAGTTCAACATACAAAGCGACATGCAGAAGAAACAAAGTCCAACGGAGACCATTCGGGACACATGCAAGTCAAATTAGGGTTTCCACTTTTATAGGGGATGAAATTCAGAAATAGTCAAAATGAAGTACCTCGCCGATATCAGCATACTTCAAGGTACATGCTGGCAAAATTTGAGCGGAATCGGAGAACTTACTATTTTTAGTAAGTCAAGACACAGCTATAAATAGCAGGTCTGCACCCGAGGTTGGCATGAGCACGACACTCAAGTTATCAGGATCAGGCGTTGCAAGTTTCAAGCAAAACGGAGCTACTAAAGTCAGAAAGTCAAGAACTTACTATAAATAGCAGGTCAAGGCAGAGCACTGGCAAAATAGGTTCACAAGGCGAAGAAGATCAGATGGTGAAATTTTCATGCCAAACGGAGCCATGGAAGTTAGAGAAGCAAAGACTTACTAAAAATAGAATGTGAGATCGAAGGCAGGCAGAGATATAAAAAAAATTCTCTAAGTCTAGAAAATGAAAGTGGCCTAGTGGAAATGCGCCCACATCAGGATTGATAGCTTGAAAATTTTCTAAGTATGAAACAGAAGTAGTCACCCCTATATGCGCCCCAGTCAAGGTGATGAAGGCTTAGGATATTCTAAGTATGGGGGAATCAAAGTTCATGTATGAAAATGCGCCCACCTAGTAAAACAGAAGCATGGGGTCTCATTTGCGCCCAAGGAGAAAGAAAGCCTTTGAAAATAATCTAAGGCACGAAACGAAAGTACACCCTCTAGAATGCGCCCTCAAGCAAAATTCTAAGTGTTTGAAAATTTTCCAAGGCAAAAACAAAAGCACAAAGGTCAAAATGCGCCCACCTTCAAGAGGGAGACTATGAAAATTCCTAGGGCGTGGAAACTTCAAGGAGTCACCTTCAAAATGCGGCTAAGTATGAAATTGGAAGTACAACACCTAAAATGCACCCACCTTAGGAAGGAAGTCTTCAAAATATTTCTAAGGCAAAAATGGAAGCATGCTAGTGAAAATGCGCCCTCACATGAAAGCTCCTCCATCAAAATGCGCCCAAAGGTGAGTGAGAGGCCGAAAAGTTGCTAAGGCATAAGATGAAAGTGGCTACCTTCATATACGCCCACAAATAAAAGTAGCACATATAAAATGCGCCCATCTCAAGCAAGGAAAAACGCCTAAGTATGAAAGTAAAAGCACTAGGGGCAAAATGCGCCCATGTTGGAGGATGCCTAGCAATACGCCTAAGACATGGAAAATAAAAGTTGAGGGTGCTAAATGCGCCCAAGTTGAAGCAAAGATGTTGAAAACGTCTAAGGCATCAAATGAAAGAAGACATGCCTAAATGCGCCCAAGGTAAAATGAGAGAGCCTTGAAATTTTTTTTAAGGCAAGTAAATGAAAGTACAACCCCTCATTTGCGCCCATCTCTAGCAAGTCTAATATGCGCCCAAGGTAAAATGAGAGAGCCTTGAAATTTTTCTAAGCCAAGTAAATGAAAGTAAAACCCCTCATTTGCGCCCATCTCCAGCAAGTCTAATATGCGCCCAAGCACAGAGGAAAAAGAAACGTTGGAAAAGTTTCTAAGTGCCAAAGATGACAATGGAGTCTCCAGAATGCGCCCTCAAATCAGTTGGTTCTCCTTCAATATGCGCCCAGCCAAGATGAGTTGATCAATAGCTTTTAAGGAAAGCAAGTTAGAAGCCTTGAATATTTCTAAGGCAAGGAAATGAGAGCTAGAAGTGGGGAATGCGCCCAAGGCAATTGGAAATCTAAAATATGCTAAGGCACAAATTAGAAACTCCCACATGAAAATGCGCCCAGCTCATGAGGATGCTGCAAGTATAAAATTTTCTAAGGCATGAGACTTAAAGTGGAATACCTCAAGTGCGCCCAAGTCAAGTGTGAAGGTAAAAACACGCCTAAAACACATGAAATAAAATTCACTAAAGGAATCCGCCCTTGAAGTGTTGAGAGGTTGGAAAAAAAAATTAAGGCGTGGGAATTTAAACTGTTCTAAAAGTGGACTCCACATAAAAAAATATGCGCCTATGGTAGAGAAAATGTTAAATATTTTCTAAGTGAAATAACATTTCACTAGGGAAAAACACACCCTTGGCATGGAAAGATAGCTTGATGAATTTTAAAATTTTCCAGAGGCAGTTGAATGAGGTTGACGTATATTTTTCAAAGGGGGAGAATTAATATTGATGAATATTTTTCATGGGTTAAATGAAAAATCGAATGAACCCGTTCAAAAGGCACCCATGGGTTGACAAAGTTGAAAAATTGATTTCCTAAGGGATATCTTAATATCTTCAGAGGAAATTCGTTTTGACTAGATCATTTTCCTAACGGAAATTAAATCTCAGGGGACGGATTGATTCGAGCAAGCAAGTGATTTCTGTCAGCGGTTTGAATTATTTTAAAAGGGAAACTTTAAAATCTCTAAGGCAAATTTCATGAAATTGAGGATTTAAATGACAGATATTTTAACAAGTTCAAAATAATTTTAAATCTCCCATGAATTGTTTCGAGATAAATTTAATTGAATATGGCGAGAATTTTAAAATGGAATTCTCAAACAAATCAGAGTGATTTTCTCGCGAGTTGTTTAATCACCAGCAGTTAACTGGCAGACTAGAAGGAAAAATTCGAATTTTTACAAGGAAAGAATCTTCATTAATAGCAACTGCCATAATGACTGGCTGACGACTAGCCCACTACTGTGCCTGAAATGGAAGATGCCAAACGGAGAGAGTGGAGAATTGATGAAGGTGCTAAAAATAACCCCAGCACTAATTGGCAGGATTCTTTGAGAAGAATTATTTAAGCAATCTCTCCTCTCATTTCTTCTCACAGTTTTCGAAGTTGAGAGTTGCTGGGGAAGTTCTTGAGAGATTGAAATCTTTGAAAGTTGTTGAAAGTGAGCTTGTGTTTTCTTTTTTCGAAGTTGAAATATTTTTGAGTTGCTGAAGAGAAGTTCTTTGAGAGTTCTATTTTTCAAAGTGTTGAGTTGCTGAAAGTGCGAAGTTGCTGGAGGATTTATTTCTCAAGTTGCAGAGATTCTCGAAGTTGCTGCAGATTTTATTTATTCGAGCTGCTGAAAGCTAGTTGCTGTTGGAGTTGAGAAGAAATTGCAGCAATCTCTCTTCATTTCTTCATTCTTCAAGTTGCTGAAGTTGAAAGTTGAAGGTTGACAGAAGTTGAAGCAAAAGATTTGATTTATCTTGTGCTGGAAAATTAGCTACATTGCTGAAAGGTGTTGGTGTGCTGCGAATTTTCTTCGCTAGTCGGAGGCCAAGTTGCTGAAAGTTTTTGAGCTCAGAGTTTCTTTATACAGTTTGAGGTTTGGAGTTACAAATTTATGCTGAGAGATTTCATTTTCAAAAGCTAACTCCATATCCGCAGCCGTCTTGGGAGCTATTTTATTTTATTAAAAATCTGCAAACTAACTTATTATTATTCTATCTTATTCTTGCAGATGGCTGGAGCAAAGGATGTTGCAGGAACAAGCAGAGCCGCAGGCAAAGCTGCAAACACTGAAACGGGCAAAGCAAGCTCATCCCGGCAGGCAATGATCAAAAGGCTCGCCAAGTCATTTCTTCCAAAATCGGCAATTGTTTCAAAATTGGCAGGTTTAAATGACACCAACCTCGGGTCGTTTAATCTAAATGCACTCAAGTCTAGGATGTACGGACTGGGAGGCCATCAATCGTCAGTCACGGCACATAACATCATGAAGAGTGGTATCTACGCAGCCGCTGGTTTTCCACCGGCAATTCAGTGCCCGGAGCTAATCATGGAGTGTGCGAACTATTACAAACCAGAGCGTAGAACCATCGTCTCTCCGGATGGCAAATTGCTTGCCAACTTCACGCCAGATGCCATCGGAGAGGCATTTGGGATTCCTACTGCCGAAAAGATGCTGTACAGATCAAAGGAGAGGGCGAATAAAATGTACTCCACCTCCTTCGAGAGGGTTGCTGCGGTCATCAACAGAGTCTAGATGTAGAAGCCAAAGCCACCTCGCACTAAACTCCCAAAGCAGATAATTGCCGAAAATGTGAAACAGGAATACTGCGACTTGATGATGATGCTGAGCCGAATAAATGGGAGTGCACAGGCCTACTTCTTCGAGCCTTGGATGTTCTACTTCGTTGAGATCATCTTGGAGGGAAAGGAGTGTGTTGACTAGGCAAGAATGATCAGTGATAACATAGATGAACAGTTCAGGAGCCTAAGGGGGACGAAAACCTTTTACATGAGCTCGAATGTGATATATATGCTAGCAAGAATGACCAAGTACCGAGGGATTACATACAAGGAGCTAATAGGCTGTGCACCTGATCAGTTCAAAATCCATGAGGCCTGCACGCAATTACATCTAACCAACCCTGCCTGTTACAAACGGGCTAATGATGCATTCACAATGCACATCACGAGGACCCTTCAGCAGAGAACGCAGCAAAGAATATCCAAAGAGGCACAAGCATTAATAGAGGAATACGGATATTGGCTCATCCAATTTCCGAAATTCACTTACATTAGGCTGCAGGGGTTCACTTCGTATCCATACCGGCTACCGAGGTACCCCACCGATCACATCGTGATGCTGAAAGTATCTAGGCAATTGATCGCCTATGATAAAATCCAAAAAAAGAAGAAGAGGGGTGGGCTTGACTTTCCTATTGCCATGGGAAATTCTATCGAGGTGTGCCCCTCCTTGCAGGCAGCTCGAGAAGCAGAGGATGAGCTGCATTTCTATCATCTGTCGTATCACACAGGCAGACAAGATTTCAATCCTTACAGAAACATCCGAATGATATAGAACGTTGAGTACCGGCACAAGGCCCACATCGAGGACTTTTGGGCAAATGTTGTTGATGAGGTTGAAATAAGGAAAAGGATGTTTTCTAGGCTTCCCCTCAAGTTGATCAAGGAATGTGAGATCATCCCAGTTCCCGACCAGGTGGAAGAAGATGTCAACATTATACAGCCCGACTTTGGTTCAGTCAGGGATACTCCGGTCCCACCACCTGATTGGTCCGAGCCAGAAATCATGGACTTGGACACGCTCTCTATTCCGGTGTTGACTTTCACAAGGGCTTGGGTCGATAGCCATGTATGCAGACTTAAGGGCAGATCAATCGCCCTTACTTATAACTTGATGGGTGACCAGAGGCTGCTATCGGTAAGAAGGGGAAAACAAGTTGCTCAGGCACCGGAAGCACAAGTAGAAGTACCAACCCAGCCGATACCGTTGAGGATGGAACAAGCATCACCTATGTACTCACAAACTCAGTCTTCGAGTTTGAGAGTGATTTCATTATTTGCTGATCAGAGGGCAAGATTGGGTGAAGAGCGGGAGCTCGAGGAGGTAGATCAACCCAACATCCGAGAATCGGATAGTATAAGCGTCAGTGCATCCAGGGCTGGCCGACAAGAGGAAGAAGAGGAAACAGTGGCTGACACTCGTTTCCAGCATATGTTGGACATGACATTGGAGAAAGAGGAAACCACAGAACAGGGGACCCAAGGGTCAGGAGATACGCAGCTCGTGGAAGATAATGAGCTCGAGCAGAATAGTGCAAGAAGAGAAGAAGTACACGAGGTGGAGGCAACAGAGGAGCAGCCCCTCGTCATTTGCAATCCACAACAGACAGTGCCGGATTGGCTCACGGAGAGAATGAGAAGAGAGCCTGAGGATGATACGGATCCAGCTGTCGAGATGGAGGAGTTCCTCAGAAGAATTAGTGCGTCGCCAAAAAAGAAGAGAGCCAGAAAATTCTCGAAGATTTCGACTGACGAGTCAGGCTCCCGCACACTCCAAGTTGCTGTTCCAAGGGAGGAATATGATCGAGCCGAGGAGAGGCCCGAAAACTATATGATCACCACCGTAGAGTTGGGTCGTCCTACGGGAGCCCAAATTGTCGAGGAGTTTGATAACTCCTATCAGGCGCTGAAGGACCAGTTGCTCATAATAGAAGGGAAGTATAAGAAATTAAAGAGAGCACAAAACCTTGATTGGATATGTGCAAAGTATAGCGTGTCTAGGTGAACAGGCGGGCCCAGCAGTAGAACTCCCACCTGAGCTTCCGAGGGAGTCTGTTATTGGCTTGGAAGACCTAAAGAAGATGGAGACAAAGGCAGACAAATGGGCCAGCCATGTTCGAACTGATACAGAGAAATTTATGGAGGACCTCGTTGATGCTTATCAGCAAGCCTCTAATATTTTGACGCGCATGGATATGGTAGATCAAGCCTGGGGCGATACCCGCATCTATCAGACGAAGACTGTTCTTCGTTTAGGGGCTTTGATGCATATACCTCTACAAACTTTGGTGGATGGTGTGATTCAGGATGGTGACAGGTATGATTTCACTAGTTGGTACTCCTCGGTGGTCACAGGCCGTGGGTTTCATGATGCAACAAGGGCAGATTCGGCCAGAACTAGGAAGGCAATGGGTAACATCTTGGAGGGAGTTCTTAATACACTGGAGGCCATATTTGCTAGAAGGTTGGCTCCAGAGGAAATAACTGTTGATAGCTTGAGAGGTAAATTGGCTCCATTCTTCTCAGCTGCGAGATCGCTTGTCCAGGACGACTTTGAGAATGTCTCCACTTTCTCCAGCATAATCCAAAATACCCAGGATGCCTTGGTGGCATGGAGGAAGTCTTACACTCGACACGGACAAACGGTAGCGGTCTTGGAATTTCAGCTCAACCATATTCCACCAATTTCGGTTTAGGAGGTTGATGCGGTGTTGGCCTGGTTGATCGAGTTTGCAGTTCGAGAACAGGACAGTGGGAACGCTCTGCTTGATGGGGATCTTCTGGAAGAAGATAGTGGTCATTAATTGCTCGTAGTGGGGAGTGGAGAATCTTTTGTTCATTTATTACCCCACTCCTCCCTATGGCAGTTTTTAGGGCAGAAACCCTAATTAAGGTATAGGTGGCTCGATCTGAGCCCTTCATTGTAATTCAATCTGAACCGTCCATTGAAGTGGACTAACTATAAAAGGGGCATCCCCCCTCATTTGTAATTAATTAGAACTAGAATTGAATCAGAGATAGAGTTGAGCTAGAAAATAGAAGGCATATAGCATTTAGCTTAGAAGTTAGCTTAGATTGAGGAGGAAAGGAAGTTTTCCCATTGAGGACTTTGTAAGAAGTTGTTGTGAACACTCATAATATAAAGATTTATCATTGTTTGGTGGTTCTATCTTCTATTGTGAGTAGCTAGCAAGGCTTGTTCGTCTTTCCAATTCAAGTAGATAGAGTAAAATAGACTTTCAATTCATGCAAGTAGTCGTTAATTGTGGAGTGTGGTGTTTAGTTTGGATAAGTCTTCCTCTATCCATACCACTAGCGGGCTTGCTGACGGTAAGTCTTCCCTGTGTGGTCAACTGGAATTTCAATACTCAACTTCGATTGTGATTCGTATGTGTTCACTTGCATCGTTGTGATGGGGTGCACATGTTAAATCATAATTTGAATATCCTATTTATCCTTTGAAGATTGCACCTACTTTGTCAAAGTTGTCCGACGGGGAGGCGAAACAAAGTTTGTTTTGAAGATTGTTGAAGCTAATCCTCACATTCCACCTCTTAGAAGTAGATTGTAGAATTCCTATCCCTTCTCCTTTTAATTCAGTATTTCCTGATTAGTTTAGGAATCAAAGCAATATTGTCAAATCCTTTATGTCTTAACTGCTTCACAAAATCGAACAACTACGTAAGTCCCCTTGAATACCTAGCATATTCACATTAGCCAACTGAGTCTATTCGCGTCAAAGGAACCTTGGAGTTGAACGCATGAACTTTTATGCAATCTTAGCATGCGGAATACTTTGATCAAGAGAGAATAGAATGACTGTTGGGCATTTTTATTCTGTGTTGATGTCGTCATAAAAAACACGTCAACACTACCCCATAAGCGCCCACAATTTCCTTCACCACCCCTCAAATGCGCCCTCAAGGGTTGAAAATGGAAGTAGCCTATGCTATTTGTGCCCAAAAGTTCCTTGAGCATGGGTGAAATGCGCCCACAAGTGAGGAATGCATGATAAAATGCGCTAAGGCAAGGAAATTCCTTCAACAAATGGAAATGCGCCCTCATGTGGAAGTAGCATGTGTCATATGCGCGCAAGAAAGGAAGTCAACTAGGCTAAATGCGCATGAGGCAAGGAGTTCCCCCTCATGGCGACAAATGCGCCTTCAAATGGAAGTGGCCTAGGTGAAATGCGCCAAGGACGGGAAGGTAAGAGGTTAGAATATTCTAAGAGTGGACGGATTTCCTTCCCACCCCCCCTAAATGCGCTCAAAGGTTTCCTCTCCACATGCTATATGCGCCTAGGAAGAAAAGGCAAGGAGGGCATGATTTTGAAAAATATGCTAAGCGTTGGAAATTCCTTCACCACCCCTCAAATGCGCCCAAAGGAGTTAGGACTTGAGGAGGAAAATTGCCAAGTGTAAGACAAAATTGCCTAGGCGTGGAAAGATAAGGAGGATAAAATGGAAGTTCATACCTTCAAATGCGCCCCTCATGGGTGATTTAAAATTTAATTATTTTCCAAGGGTGAGAAATACGCCTAGGGGTGATGATAAAATCTTCTTAAGGCAAGATGAAATGTGCCCAGAGACAGGAGGGAAATTTTTCAGGAAAATCAAGGAAAACGACAAGGCAAAGAAATTGAAGATTGCAGGTGTGGAATGAGTCCAGAATAAAAATGAGCAGACCTTAGCAAATTTTATTATTTTTCTCGAAATAATAAAAATTAAATGTACCCCTTCGTCCGGATACACATGGAAACAATGAGTTCTGAAGGGAATTGTCTTCTGCGTATTGGACGTTTCCAACTGGGAGATGGTTTGAACTTGTTTCACACCTCACTCGTGTCGTTTTGGCAGAGAATTTTGCCCGGTGCCTATTTTAATGAATTTCCTAAGGCGAAGTAAAAATTTATCTAAGGCAAATGAGATGAATGTGTTCACAAAAATGTTTTAGCTTGAAAGTTGAACTGAACGATTGGAATTATTTTTCCGAAGCAAGCATGAAATCAAATAACTTAGTCAAATGAAATGAAATTGTTCCTAGAGGATATTGATTTAATATTGTAAAATGCAAGTATGATGAAGCAGGCCTGTGCAGGAGTGATGAATTTTCGAAATTCTAGAAGTTAAAGATTTCGATGCTCCAGATGACAAGTGGTGCAACTGGCAAAGGAGGGAAAATGGAATTCGAAAGTTTGCTAAGAGTTTAGCCTCTTCTAAAATTCGACCTGGCTATAAGATTTCAAGTTCTTTTCATTTTGTCACCAGTTGCTGAATGCAAAACATTCTCAAGTTGTTGAGAAATTCGAATTTGAGGGAGGACTTGAAGTTGTTGAAGGCGTGAGTTTGCAAGGAGAAGTTTGAAATTGCTGAAGTACGAGTTTGTAGAGAAAGAAGCTTCTCAAGTTGCTGAGAAATTCGAACTTGAGTTGAAAAGGTTGAGTTGCTGAAAGGTACGATTTGAGGAGAAGCTTCTCAAGTTGCTAAAAGTACGAATTTGAGAAAGGGGAAAGTGAGTTGCTGAAAGTGCAAGTTTAAAGTGTTGAAGTGTGAACTTGTGAAGAAGTTTCAAGTTGCTGAAGAGAATCGCTGCAAGCAAATATTTCCAAGCATTTGACATTGTGTTGCTGCCAGTAGAAAAACTTCGAAGTGTTGAAGTGATATAAGCGTTGAGGTTTGCAGCTAGAAGTGACAAAGTGTTGCAGCCTTTTTATTTTTCAAAAATCTGTTGACACCCTCGAAATGTTATTGCTTTTCTGAAACTTTTTTTCTAATGACTCTCTTGTATTTTTGCAGAATGGCTGAATCAAGCAGAAGAGCTGCAGGAAGAGGGAACCACGCTGAGTCCACAAGAGCAAGCACATCAAGATAGGCAGTGATAAAGAAGTTGAGCAAATCCTTCTTGTCGGAGTCAAAGTTTTCTTCAAGGTTGGGCAAACTGAGTGACACAAACATTGGCTCATTCAACTTAAAGACTTTCAGGAGGAGAATAATGGGAACTAGGGGTCATCACCTGTCAGTTACTTCGCATAATATTGTAAGGAGCGGACTTTATGCAGCTGCTGGTTTTCCACCAGCAATCAGATGCCCGGAGCTGATCATGGAATGTGCCAATTATTACAACACAAAGCAAAGGACTATTATTTCACCAGATGGCAAACTGTTGGCCAACCTTATGCCGGAGGCAATTGGGGAGGCATTTGGAATTCCAGTCCATGAAAAGATGATCTACAAAACAAGGGAGAGGGTTGAAAAGATGTACTCATCCACATTTGACCGATGTGCTAACTTGATAAATTCCAAGTGGATGAACTAGCCCAACCCAACTCGCACGAAGTTGCCCAAGCAGATAATTTCAGAAGACTTGAGGCAGGAATTTTGTGACCTGATAATGATGCTGAGCAGAGTTGGAGGGTGCCCCCAAGCGTTCATCTTTGAACCTTGGATGTTCTATTATATCAACTTGGTGTTGGAAGGCAAGGACTACATAGACTGGGCACTGATGATCAGTGACAACTTACACGAGCAACTCCGGAGTCTAAGAAGGACAAAAACATTCTACATGAGCTCTTACATCGTCTACATGCTGGCCCGAATGACAAAGTATAGAGGGATTTCATATAAGGAACCAATCGGGTGTGGCTCCCATCAGTTTAAAATACATGAGGCTTGTCTGCAGTTACATTTAACAAGTACTTCCAACTACAAGAGGGTCAATGACGCCTTCACGATGCACATAACGAGGACCTTGCAGCAAAGGACTCATCATAGAATATCTAAAGAGGCACAAGAGCTGATTGAAAAGTTTGGATGTTGGTTTATTCAGTTTCCGAAGTTTACATATATTAGGCTGCAAGGATTTTCCTCCTATCCGTACAGATTGCCCCGGTATCCCACAAACCGAATTGTGATGCTGGAGATATCTAGGCAACTTATTGCCTATGATAAGATTCAAAAGAAGAAGAAGAAAGGTGGACTTGGATTCCCAATTACCATGGAGAATTTTGACGAAGTCTATCCATCACTACAAGCAGCTAGGGAGGCAAAAAATGAACTCCAGTTCTTCCACCTTTCCTACCATACCAGCAGGTAGCACTATGATCCCCACAGGAACATCAAATAGATATTGTCCGAAGAGTTCAGGCATAAGGCACAGATTGAAGACTTCTGGGCAAGTGCAGTGGATGAGATCGAGGTTAGGAGGAGGATGTTTTTACGGATACCATTGGAGATGATTAGGGAATGCGAGATTGTCTCAGTGCCAGACCAGATTGAAGAGGATATAAATGTTGTACAAGCTCATTATGAGACAATGAGGGATACACCACTCCCACTCTTGGTCGGAGCCAGAGATTACAGACTTGGATACACTTTGCATCCCAGTCTTGACGTTCACACGGAGTTGGGTAGAGAGGCATGTGAGCCGACTTAAGGGCAGATCAATTCCCCTTACTTACAATTTGATGGGAGATCATAGATCACCGGCTGCAAGGCAGGGAAGGCACATTGCTCAAACTCCAGAGCCACAAGGAAAGGAACCAGTCCGACCTAAACCTCTTAAGAATTGAAGAATCCACGCATACACCATTACGGGCACATTCTCCGAATATGTAGGAAGTGTCACTATTTGCTGATCAGAGAGAAAGATTGAATGCAAAACAGGTAGTGCAAGTGGCAAGTCAGCCACCTCGCAGAGAGTCAGTGGGCCAAAGCATCAACATGCCTAGGGAGGAAAATCAGCAAGAGACAGATGAAGGGACGACCACTAACACTCAATTTCAGCATGAGATTAAGGCAGCTCTTGAGGATGATGCTGCTTCAGATCAAGATGCCCAGAGTTCTGGAGATATTGAGCCTATAGACGATGATGAACCTCATCAGCACGAAGGCATGGAGAAAGTTCATGAGGTGGAAATCGAAGTTGAGCAGCCTTTCGTTATTTCAGACTTATGGCAGGAGGTGCCAGAATGGCTAAGGGACAGGATGAGACATGATCTTGTTGATGAGACTAATCCTGTAGCGGAGATGGAAGAATTGTTGAGTAGGATCAGTGCACCTCCAACAAAGAAGGCCAGAAAATTCTCCAAAATCTCAACAGATGAGGATGGCTCTCGAACATTGCATGTAGCAGTGCCTAGAGTGGAGTGTGATCGGGATGAGGCTGTTCCGAAAAATTATGTGATTACGACTATGGAACTTGGTCATCCTACTGGAGCACAGGTGGTTGAGGAGTGCGACAATTCATATCAGGCACTCAAGGATAGATTGTTCCATATCGAGGGCAAATATAAGAGATTGAAGGTAGAGCACAAAACACTGATTGGCTTTGTACAACACTTGTCCCATCCTTGTGGGCAAGAAAATCCGGCAATTGAGCTCCCAGCCGAATTTTCCAGAGAGTCAATTAGTGGGTTAGAAGATTTGAAAAGAATGGCACAGTAGTCAGATAAGTGGGTTGCCAATGTTCATGTTGAAACAGAAAAGTTTATGGAGGATCTTGCACATGCCTATCGACAAGCCTCCGACATTATGGCAAGAATGGATATAGTTAATCATGCTTGGGGTGAGGCTCGTATCTATCAAACGAGAGTTGTTCTTCGCTTAGGAGCTCTGATGCACACACCTCTACAGGTTTTGGTTGAGGGAGGTGTGATTCGGGAAGGTGATAGGTATGACTTCGTTGGCTGGTACTCTTAAGTGGTCACGGGTCGAGGATTCTATGATGCATCACAGGCAGATTCGATCAAGGTCAGAAAGGCCATGACAAACATCTTTGATGGAATCCTCAATACGTTGGAGGCTATCTTTGCCAGGAGGCTGACTTCTAAGGAGGTAACTGCAGATGGTTTGAAGAATAGATTGACACCATTCTTTTCTGAGGTGAAGGCCTTTGTCCAAGATAATTTCGAGAACACCTCTACGTTCTCCAACATTATTCAGAATACCCAGGATGCTCTAGTTGCCTAGAAGAAATCTTGTGCATGGCATGGGCAAACAGTTACAGTGTTGGAGTTTCAGTTGGATCATATCCCTCCCATTTCAGATCAGGAGGTTGAAGCTGTGTTGACCAGGTTCATCGAGTTTGCAGCCAAGGAAAAGGAGAAAGGAAACGCCCTTCTGGATGATGATCTTCTGGAAGGAGATGATGTGCATTGATTACAAATGGTGGTTCCTGCAGGAGAGTGGAGAATCTTTTGTGCATTTATTACCCACTCTTCTCTGTGGCGGTTTTTAGGGCGAAAACCCTAATTAGGGCATATGTGGCTCGATCTGAGCCCTTCATTGTAATTCAATCTAAACCGTCCACTGAAATGGGCTTATTATAAAAGGGGCATCCCCCCTCATTTGTAATCTATTAGATAAGAGATAAGAGTAAGACAAAATCAGAGAAGATAGAAGTTAGAATAGAGAGTAGAGCTAGAAGTTAGCTTAGTTTGAAAAGGAAAGAAAAGCTTTCCCTTTGAAAGTTTTTGTAAAAGGTTGTTGTCGAGAACTCTCATAATATAAAGAACTTCATTGATTGGTGATTCTCTCTTTCATTGTGAGTGGTTGACAAGGCTTTTTCGGCTTTCCGATTCAAGTAGATAGAGTAAAGTAGATTTAATTCCATGCAAGTAGTTGTTAATTGTGGAATGTGGCGTTTGATTTGAGCAAGTCTTCTTTCATCCATACCACTAGCGGGCTAGCTGATAGTGAGTTCACCCTGCGTGGTCAACTGGAATATTGGCACTTAACTTCGATTGTGGTACATGTGTCCATATGCATCATTGTGATGGTATGTACATGTTGTGTCATAATTTGAACACCTTTCTCATCCTTTGAAGATTGCACTGATTTTGTGGGAGTTGTCTGAAGGGAGGCGAAGCAAAGTCTGGTTTGAAGATTGTTGAAGTCGATCCTCGCATTCCACCCTTTAGAAATAGATTGTAGAATCCCTACCCCTATTCCTTTTAAATTCAGTATTTTCCCGGTTAACTTAGGAATCAGAGCATCATTGTCAAATCATTCGTGTCTTAATTACTTCGCAAAGTTGAACAAATTGCGTAGGTCCCCTTGGAATACCCAACATATTCACATCAACCAACTGAGTCTATTCGCGACAAAAGGAACCTTGGAGTTGAACACATGATCTTTCACGCAGTCTTAACATGCAGAATACTTTGATCAAGAGAGGATAGAGTTACCGTTGGACACTTTATTTTGTGCTGGTGCGGTCATAAAACACCCGTCAACACTATTGTTGTTATAATTGATTGTGTGTAAAGAGCTACTTGGAACTGTAGCCCTTAACTGGGTTCACTTTCCTTGACTGCATTACTGTAGTACAATATTGCAAATCAATGACCTGCTCCTGAATCAACTCTCAAAGAAATTGCATGTGGATCTCTGTGTTTGGTCCACTAATAATGGACCAAGTTATTTGAGATTTGAATGGAACTCTAGTTGTCATAGAAAATAACTAGTGGCTTTTGAAAAGGAATGCCAAGCACAATGAGGATATTGTAAAGAAAAATTGCTTCCGTGTTGGCATTAACAGCCCCTCCATACTCAACCTCATTTGAAGAAAGAGTAATGGCATGCTACTTCTTGCTCTACCAACAAATGGGGTCGGAACCAAAATGAAAGTTGTAGCCTAATTTAGACTTGTGATCATCAATATCGTTTGTCCAATCCAAAAACGTGTATCCAATCAAGTTTGAACCTACACCTACTGTATAGTGAATCCCGTATTGAGTGTCTTGTATGTAGTGCAATATGTGTTTGGCAGCTTTCCAATGGAGCTCATGAGGTTCTTCCATGAAGCATGAAACCATGCCAACCACATAGGAAATGTCAAGGCGAGTGTGAGATATATCAAGTTACCAACAAGTAGACGATATAGGAAATGTCAAGGCGAGTGGAACACTTAGCCTCAAGCTTACTCCAAATAGAAAGGGCATCAAGGCAAGCTTACAATCAGCCATATGGAACTAAGCTATAAGACCAAGAGAGTACTTGAGTTGAGCAATTGTGATTCCAAAAGAGGACTATGTGATCTCAATCCCAAGAAAGTAGTGCAATAAACCCAAGTCGATCATGGAAAATCTGTCATGCAAAACAGCCTTAACTCTAGCAATGAGGATGAGATGCTCCATGTGACAATCAAATCATCAACATAGAGAACTAAAATAAAAGAGTCCTATCATAAAATGTAGACATCCAAATATGAGTGGCATCAGGAGAATCCAACTAAGAGAAGAAGTAAGCAATGTTCCACGAAGTTTCGAGGACGGGGACGGGGACAGGGGGACAACGGGGGACGCATTTCGGGGATAGGAGACGGGGGGTCTAAGTTTGGGGGCGCCGAGGGGATGGCAGCGAGGGAGTGGCGAGGGAGCGATGTTGAAATACATATAGTACTTGAAAAATTAGTTATAAAAATATGTATAATAATATAACTACAGAAGCCTAAGGAATAAGTAATGTTAAAAGTAAAACTTAAAAGTTTAAACACATTGCAATGATTTCATTGAACTAGAGAACCACTGAACATTGAAAATCAAAATATACTTATAGACATTGGAACGAGAACTAGATGTTTCATAATTTGAATTTCATAATCATGATTCATAATTACAATCAAGTATCAATAATGTTCAAACTTCAAACTTCAAAAACAAAATACTAAATAGTAAATAGTAAATGGCTCCAAGCTAATGGCCTAATGCCTCTAATGATCTAATCATCACCAACCTCCATATCAATCTCCTCATCACTAAAATTGTTGGACCCCACATGCTCAAGCTCATCTAAACCAATACCAGCCAACCCTGTCTGTGTAGGATCATCATCTATTTGTGTTGGCTCTTTTGGCTCTACATCCCACCTGGCTGTTGAACTCTCCTTGTATGTAGTTGTGTTGCGGTCAATGAGACGCAAGGCACTATGTACAACCACAAGCTTCTCTGCCCTCCTAAAAGTAAAGCATGTTCCTCTTAACGGAGCGGATGAAGCTATAAGTAGACCAGTTCCTCTCAACAACAAAAGAACTAGAAACTTGGGACAGCAAACAAATGGCTAGAGTAGTAATCAAAGATCTAGGCCCATTCATAGTCCACCACAACTCGGGGTCCTCCTGTGACATAGTCTCCAAGTCTATCTTGGCCGCCTCTAAATATCCCCAAAGAGTGGAAAATTTTGTCCACTCAATACGAAGCAAGTTGGCCGCTATATGATCATACATTTTGTCAATGGCCTTCATGACCCCTTCCTTCACCTCAGCATCCTCTATACGTGTCATTCTACCGAGACATGGCACATAACACTTTGGTTCAAGGCATAGGCAGCCATGTGTAAGGGAGTGTTGAGCTTCTCCCATCTACGTTGAATGATTGGATGAATATGCTCGGTGTAGAATTGCATTGTGGGGTCCCCTCGCACAATAGCCTTCATTTTATCAAGCATGGAATCAATGCACTCATATACCTCTCCAAGGGAAGGTGCATTAGAATCCCCAAATCTAATAATTGTGAAGACTAGATCAATGATGGAGACAATATATTTTGCATCAGCCCAAAAGACATCATTCTTCACCACCTCCTTAACCCTCAACCCCTATTGTGTCTTCGATTCAGGTCATCGATTTCATTCTATTGTCATTACCATTACTTGCAATGCCTCTTGCAACTCAAGCATCCTCTCCAAGAGAATAAAGTATGATGCATACCGAGTCTCTATAGGTTTCAAAAATTCCTTCTTAGAGAAGGTCTTGAAAAGTGCATGTGAAGTATGGTGGTTGCATATAAACATCTGCACATCTCTAGCATCAATAACAATTGATTTGATCCAGTTGATTTTACCCATGTCCTTAAGTGCATTATTCATGGCATGCACACAACAAGGAGTCCACTAAATGTGTCTATAGGTGAAATGTACCCCTTATATTTTTTCCAATTTTCACACGTAGTTTCACCCGTTAACGTTAGAGAAATCATAAACCAACTGAAGGGAACCCTTTCACTTTCTGATCAACCCAGATCCTAGGATGGGCAAGGTGAGAGCATACTCGAAAGGGGATCGTTAGCATATAAACTAGTGTTACCCCAAGTTTCCGGGATGGGGACGGCAGGGGATGGCGGAACGAGTCCCCAAGTTTCCGATTTTTCAGGCCAAATTTAGGGACGGCGGGGGACGCCTATATAAAATATAGAAAAATTTAAAATATATAGGGAAACATTAAATATTCATATGAAAACATGGATAAAGCATGCATATATACATTATAGAAACTTAGCATATAACATTTTTGTTAAGAATTCATTGCCAATATAGTTTTTTTTTCAATTAGGATATGAAAATCAAAATAAAAAGAACATGTACATTGTTGTCGTCCCCCTAGCTGTTTTCGGGATGGGAACGGGGGGGTTTAGACCCGGGGACGCGTCCCCAGGTAACACTGATATAAACTGAACTACTGGAAAGTACAATGAGAGACGACTCAGCCGATCAAAATGAAATAGGATGCAAACTCGACCACTTATTCAATGGGAGTGTATTACAAGAATGAACATGAAAGACGGCTCAGCCGATCAGCAGTGAGAGATGCAACTCAACCACTTATTCAGCAAGAGTGTAATACAAAGTATTGAAAGTAAATGGTTGGGCAGCTAGCCGACCCTTTCCGCTTTTCAACAGGCAGTACAAGAAAGTAAATTGCTGAAAGTAAAAGACGGCGAGGCCTGTCTCTTTCACTAAGAGTGGGAATAAAAAGTAAAGTGCAGAAAATGGAATGATTGAATCAGTACAACTGATAACAGCCTTACAATATAAAGTAATCTGCAAATTACAAACAAAGTTAGGTAACCGGTAAGCTCCAATATGAAGTAGATGATCTCCAAACATCAACCAACTATTCTACTAAGGAAAAACGTGCCAAAAACTGAACTTTCAACAATTTGATATAAAATAGCAGCGAACAGAAAATGCAAACCAGCAAGCCAGATTCACACCAAAATGCTCATAACTCAATGAAGACTCCTCTGAATGACATGAAACTGAATGTCAATGAAGCATAGGAGGTAGGCGCCCAAGTTAGAACCAAGAAACAGCATCAAACACCTTAAAATATTTTATGCATGCAATCCAATGCAATGACAGGCAAAGTACAGCCATCACAGAGGGGCGACCAGCAAGATAAATTCATAGACTTCACTAAACAATCTGAAACTTAGCAAGAAGGGGCGCCCAGGGTAGACTTAATCAATGGGCAAATACCCAAAACCATCAAAAAATCGTGCAAGGAGCAATGAATGAAAATCAGTTACAACCATACGTGAACCAACAACAACAAAACTGAAATATAACATCAAAAGCTTCAATTTGAAGTTCAATTTGCAATCTCAGGATGAGAAGCAGTCTCAAATCAGCTAGGTGTTATCTCTCAAACATGAAACCGATATTGGCTAGGAGGTATGCTTTCCTCAAAGCAAGAAGTTTGAAATCATTTCAGCAACATTTTGTTATAATTTTCAATAGCTCCCAAATGAGAGAGCAAAGCCTCTTATTTATAACTTTCTCCAACCTTGAATTCAAATTTCCTTTCCCTACAATTAGGTCGCTCACATGAGATTCACATTCAAATTTACTTTGACATTTGCATTTCATTTCAAACTTCATTCACCTTCATAACTTGGCATCCAAACATAAGAAGGATATAACTTTATTTAAAATGCCAACAAAAGGTATGTTAGATGTCCCAAATAATAAAGTGAAATACTTTAGAATATGCAAATATTTCTCCAAGTATGGCGTCCAAAATACTTAAGTGAGAAACCTCATAAAAATTGCTCTTTTAACAAAACCAACTTCTCTCCCTTTAGGCGTCCTCCAAGCCTTAGTAAAAATATTTCACTTAAAATAATATTTCATCAAATATCAAACTTGCCAAAATAATCACCTCAAATGTTGGAGACCAACTGAATATACTACCCTGCCAAAAATAGCCATAATACCAAGTTGCCGAAACACTGCCAAAAATAGCACCAAGGGTGTTGGAGACCAAACTACTCAAACTGACCTGCCAGATATAGCCACTGAACTGAACTACAGAAACCCTACTAAAAATAACACTGCTAAAAATAGAACTTACTAAAAATAGCATACTGCTAAAACTAGTAAGTTGTTCCAAACTCATTTTAACCACAATTAGCACCTCTGGAGTGCGAGTTGGTACAAACAACTATGCACAGTGCATAATGAATGCTCTCCAAATTAGGAGGGGAAGCTCCCTCTTTTGCTGATATGCATTCTAAAAGTAAAGTATCTAAATCCTATGCACAAGGTTAAAAAAACCAAGGACGTTGCAGCTAAGGATTTTCTCTGGTTTTGCAGGTCTTAACTACAACTAAAAAACTAAATACTTTAAACTACCCAATCTCCTCAAGAAAACAGAGCATGAGGAAAAGGAGCAGGAATGTGATTATATGATAAACTTCAGGTGCAGTTTCACAACGTGTAGGCAAGGTAGCTCAACTATTTGGTTGGCTGGGAAGAAGTTTAACAGAAACGAACAAATATATGATAAACTGAGTACCGCTTCACAACATGAGGGCAAGGTAGCTCAACTATTTGCTTGGCTGAATAGGTTTATTGACACACACATCAAATGATAAGCTTTAGGTACAGATTTGCAACGTGAGGGCAAGGTGGCTCAGCAATTTGCTCATTTGAATAGGCTTATTAGAAACAAAACATGAAATAACAACTAGGACAATAAATTGCATAGGCGAGACACGCATACAATAAACGATCAAACTAGCAATTATATTTAACTAAGATGAACAAACACCATAATAATAACATTCAAGCAAGGTGGCTCAGCTATTTATTATAACAATAAAGCTCGTGAACAGATACAAGAACAACAATATTACAGGAAAGGTGGGCTCAGCATATATTACTATTGCGTACAAAAGTTCTTTACAAATGAGCTGAAAGCTCTTATTTATAGACATAAAAGGTGTAGGGAACCCTAAAATCACCTTGAGTCAACTACAGTATTAGAAGCATGCAAGATTTTATTCTCTAAGTCTAAATAAATGAAACTATACAATTAATTGGAAAGCTACCATTAGTTAACCGATACAAACAAGACTAGATGGACATGTGCAACATGCATGTCCTTATTGAAAGGAAAGCTAACTGATAACTAACATCAATCAACTGGTTCTAACTCCAAGAATGAGATAGGCGTTGAATGAGATCAGCAATGAGAACTCAAGACTGACGTTGAGTTAACTACTGCTTCTGACTCTATCCTTGGAAATAATTGCAAGTTCTAACTGGTTGTCTTCTACAAGCCCTCTCTGTCTATCACCTCGTCCAGGAACTTGTCGATGGTCTCGTCCGACGTTGTCTACGATGATGAACTTCCTGTTCAACTCCTTCTCTCCATCCTTGATCGCCCTCTGACTCTTTGACATCTGCAGTCGCCTTGTTGAGACCGGAAGTCATCACTGAGAAGTGGTCCAACTTAGACGCCTCAAGATCTCCACCTAGGTTATCACGAACCAATTTCTCGAACTTAGCCTGCAACATCAACTGGCAATTCACTGATTGGTAACTCTGGAGGCTCCACAACAGGATTGATGACCTCTGCTTCTTCTGTAGCTTTATGCCTCTCACGCTTTTCTCGATTCTTCTCATGGAAAAGTGTTGCATGACAAAACCACAATGTTTGACCACAAACACTTTGGTTATGAGAAATGCACATGAACTCGCCACTCATGCAGAATTCCAACGGTATCAACCCTCTAAACTGGCCTGGGAAGGTTATCAGCTATACGAGGTATGAAACCATGTGGACTTTGAATGACTACGCCTGTCAAATTGTCTAAATCAACCCTCTAGATGCGCTTGATGCAAAACAGTGTCATCTTTTCTTATGAAATCATGAATTAAGACCAAGTTGGTCTTGAATTTAGTTTGAGTGAACTGCCTTCTGAAAAACTCGCCTGTTAACTATAAACACAACCACATTCTGACCACTTTTCTGAGAAGCTAAAAATAGCTTCTGACGAGGCTAAAAATATCCTGTTGAGGGGCAATTTTCACGAAAAATTCTGAGACGTGGGTTTTACAGAGAAAATAATTCTAAGCAAACCCACAACATCAGAAATTCAAAAAAACACCTTTTGTCTTGGCATGCAAGAGCTTTTCGGTTGAGAGCTTTAATGGCCGTAGGGGGTTCCCGGGTAATATTTTCGCAAGAAAAACTAGCATATGGGTATTATAGGCGCTGGTGAGATGAAAAGACCCAGATCCTCAATTTTTCCAAAAAATGAGTTTTAGGTCCGCATGCAAAAGGTTTTCAGCTGAGATTTGCAAGGGTTGTAGGGGCACCGAGGCAATTTTTTCTAAGAAAATCTGGAACATGGGTTTTGTGCAAAACTGAATTCTAAGACAACCCAGATCGACAAATTTTGGAAAAAATGTGTTTTAGGCCCACATGCAAAGAAATTTTCAGAAAAAAAAAGCATAGTGCTCTAGAATAGAGGCAACAAGGCAATTTTCACAAAAACTTCTAAGACATGGGTATTGTTGTTGATGCTAAAATATGCAAACCCAGATGATCTGCTCTTGAAAATTTCGTTGTTTTCGTTGATATGCGAAGAATACCTAAAATGAGAATAGAAGAAATTAAGATAGAACATAGAAGTTTTTGTTTTTCTACTTCTATAGAAATCGCCTATGCTTAAATTAGATTCAATGTAACTTGCATGCAAATGGAAAATGAAGTCTGTAATATCCTCCCTCTAAACATTTTGGATCTGATGCTATGAAGAACACTGAATTCTGACAACTGTAGTGTTGGTTGAAAATTTTGTATACTTTGGAAAGCGTACAAAATTGTGGTTTTAGCCACAGTACGTGAGATAAAACTCCCCTAATTAAGGGAAGGCTCCCCCTTTGCTAACTAATTTAAACTAATATGGGTGAAATGACAATCTTTCCTCTTATTTCAGGAATGGTACACTCTTTTCTCTTCACAGAAAAGTGATTATGACTCTAAAGAAAACTTTTACAACAGCTTGAAATGAAATTGAGAGAGAGGAAATGAAGTTTCCTAAAAGCACAAAGACTTTCATCACCTCCTCCGGGACGGGAAAAACAATCCCCAAGCACAAAGTCTAGACAATTAGAAATCCTATCTACCCTTTTAGAATGATATTATAATGCAATACATAACAGCACAAAGTCTGTAAATATAGTGCACCTGCAAGTCACAAATCCTAACCGTAAATCAATCTAATTCAATCATTCAAACTTGTAGCACAAAGACTGCAAGAAATTAGACCAAAGTCTTTCTACAATAGCTCCACAACTTCACAAGAAGAACTCAGAAAAATGCAATACTATGAGATAAGAACACAGTAATAACATGCAACAAGACTCAACACAAAGTCTGAAATATTTAATGCCTTCCTTAAATCACTTGGAAATCAAGTTTACACACAAAGCACAAAGTCTCTTTGTTGTAAATTTTTGCAAAGTTTTCTCTATTGCCCAAAAGATGGATATTACAATAGACCCCCTCAAGTATTTATAAGAGAGAGGCCTTGAGAAAAAGGTGGGAGGATCTCAACAAACTTGAGAAATTCTCTCAACCACTAACTAACTGCAATTGACTTATTCAAAATTACAATCCAAATTGTGATTTGTCTTGTAAGATTTTACATGTAATTACATTTTTCAAAAGCGCAAGAGAAATGAAATCTTGCAATTGCAAAACTTGTTTTTACACATAATTTGTCAAAAGTAAAATAACATAAACATTTTCACTCCATCACATTCCTAGCTTTGAAAGATTGAAACTTGCTGATAATTCCCTACAACTCATCAGGATTAGGGCCAAGCGTATTCCTGGCAATGGCAACAGTCTTTAGGATTACATCATAATATCTTACTGTTGCCTCTCTATGTTCTTCAAAAGCAGCTTGCATCTTATCAAAGATCATCCGATGATTAACAAATTTATGGATTGTATCCATAGTGAACTGATCTGAATTTAGCTCCTGGTGAAGATTTGTGGTTATCTGAGAAACAACATCACTAGCTGCGAGCAATTCCCCTTCATGACTTAGAACTTTGCAAGGTATTTTCTCAAAGTTAGAAAGCATGTCCTGCTCAACTTTGGAACTCATCTCAAGCGTAGCTTGAACATCTAAGATAAGATCTTGAACAACTAATGACTTGTTTGTTATAAGTTCCTCAAACTCTATATATTTTTCCCTTTTTGAAATCACTGAATTGCTGCACAGAATTTCCAACTTCACTTGATCCATCTCATGCCAAATTTTTAAATCTTTCTCAAGAGAATCTAGACTTTGCTGAAAGGCTTCCAAGGTTTGATTCATCTTGAATCTTGTTGCTTTGACAGTACGCAAAATCTGCAATGCCTTTTCGATCACTGGTACGCCTTGGTCAATTAATTGAGTTGTCTAGGAATCAACTGCTTTAGCTTTTTGTGCAATTCTTTCTAATTGCCTGACTGATTCTTTAGGGGTAAATGAAGATAGTGAATCAACCATTTCTGATGATTTAATAATCCTTTGAATAACTGAAACCAACTGTTCATTCTCTTCTTTTAGCTTCTCTATTTTGGCTAGAAGTTCATTGTAGCTTTGTGCCAACACTATCACTAAACTCTGAGCATCTTGCATCATATTGGCATGAGTCTGCTTGCCTAATTCCACTCTAGTGAATCTGTAATCAGACACCTGCATCTCTTCATGTAGTTTGTCTATGAGAGGTTCTGCTATTTCAACATATTTCATCTTATTGCTGTCAACAAACACCTGCGAGACTGTCTTCACTTTCTTTGCAACCCTTGGTTTGGATTTCTTCAATTTTTGGAAATCAAACACATCAGGAGAAATTGCTTGTTTCTTCCTCTTTGGAGCAACTGAGTTCAACCACGGAGGAAGATCCAAGGTTCTCACATCTAAAACAGCAACTGTAGTTTGTGTAGAAATGGATTCATTTTGTGACATAGTTGTAATTCTAGGAGGCGCCTCAGTTTGGATAGCAACAATAGTCTGCTCAGAAGACAAATTGCGACTAGGATCAGCCATAAAACAATCAAAACTTGTTGCTGATGTATCTATCTCTGGGAGAGTTATTTCTGACATCACAGGAAAGATTGGATTTGTATCAAATACGTTCTCCAAATTGTCATGCAAGCTTGTCACAGGCGTATTTATTATTGATGTAGCTAAGGAACGATGAATAGCTTCTAAAGGTGCGATGGAAGAAACAAACACTGTAGAGAAAGAATCAACATCACTATCAATTGGAGACATAGGAGATATCGCAGAAACAGGTATTGGAGGTTCAACGTGAGGAGACCTTTCACTTAGAATAGTAGAAGTTTCAAGAACCTCTTCTTCTTCCTAATGTAAAACTTGAATCTGTGTTTCCTTAACTTCTTTTCCCTTTAGTGTTACTTTCTCCAATGGTTTTTCAACAACCCAGCTAACCCTCAACTTAATCCTAGTTCCTGAAGAGGAAGCTCCTTCTTTTGACTTGTCTCTAACCTCTAATTTCAATCCTTTAGGCCCAACTGAATCATCCTCAACTCCCACTCTGATTTTAATAGTCTTAACACCTATGCTCTTGAGCCAAGTGTTAGTATTTTCCAAGATTGATTGAAACCTATCAAAAATAGAAATGGATTCTTTCTGTGACCACTGTATTGCAAGAATAGGTGCATTAGCAACCTCTTGTTCTTCATATTCTGGATCCAAAATAAAATCTGCCCGTCATCAATTACTCCCTCTGGAACTAAGGTCAGATTGAGATCAACAACTTGCTCCACTGTAAGCCTACAGTAATCCATTTTATAGATATCCTTTTCTATCCGAAGGTCTACCCAAATGTCTTCAATGCAATGCACGTGGGTGAAAGCTCTTTTTATTTTGTCTTTCACTCTTCTGCAGTCAAATTCCATTTTGGCCTGGAATTTCTTCAATTTTATCTCCTGAAGTTCAGCCTCCATTGCTTTTGCTCTTGAGAAAGTTGTCAAAGAATACCTCCCAATCAGCAGTGGATTATGCAATGAAATGCTAACTCCAGTCTTGTGTTGTGTAGCTTGTCGTGCATGCACTGTCATCAATTGCCTTCCTAGCTCCATCAAATTGATTATGTATGTTGGGTACCTTGGAAGCATATAAGGTTGATCTTCAAAACAGCCAACTCTCATGTAAGTGAAAGTAGGGAATTGAAGGAAAACACAACCGTACTCATTCACTTTCCTCCATGTGGCCTCAGATACCCTGTTGTTTTCCAATGCTTTGTCAAATAAACACATGAAATGACCAAAGAAAGCACCTTGAACCCTTCTATAATGCACACGGCTTTGCCTCAAAGTCAGCTGATCATAATACTCTCATACAGGCACCAATGATCTATCACCTTTGGTAGAAAGGCCTAGAAACTGCCTCAAGGAAGCTGCTATGTAAACCAGATATGAATTCATATATGAATTCATATAAAAGGTGAGTGGTGGGAACCTATGCAAGCTATTCACACAAACTATCACTAATTACTTCACCCCAGAAAATTGGATATTGTGCCTTTCTAATAACCACTATGAACTTATACATCCAGTTTTCAAACATATTGGAGACTTTCAATCCCACTATTCTGCTCAAAAGGGTGATCATATCATTAATTTCTTCTTTAAAATCAAACTGATATAGTTTGGGTATCCGGGTCACACAAGGTCGCGATTTAAGAAGCCATTTGTTATTGATATGCTTGATACAATCATTCTTCTTTTGTTCATAATGATCATGAGCACTCTTCATTGTAATATCTGAATACATAGGAGCATCAGGAACTCTGAAAATTTTGTTAATGGTTTCAGAATCAAGCCTGATAACCACGTTGTCGTCATCATCCTTGATAGTTCTTGATTCTCTGTCAAAGCAGGATGCACATGCAAGAACAAATTCTGGCTCTAGGGCAGCAACAGGAAAAGTAGACACCAAGTGAATATGACTACTCAGCAACAACTGCATATCATGAGAAGTTGATTTCTCGGCCCTCTTAAGAAACTCAGAATATCAACATGCCCAATCTCTATGTCTTTGATTTCATCAATGTTTGAGACCACATGAGATGGAGAAATCTCATTCTGATATTTATCATATTTGTACTTCATCTTCTTCTTTGTCGAAGAGGCTAGTTCGTCTGTCATCGAGCAGGAATCTACAAGGCTGCGATGAAAACCCCATAAGGTCAAAACATCATCAGCACCAACATGTGAAGACATGGTATCCATTAACAACAAGACTCAAACCCTAGGTCAATGCAACTACTTTCTGAATGATAGAGGAGAATGAAGGTTAAAAACCAATTCGGATCTCGGTGGGTTGATTGCGAATGAAAGAAACATTTTGTCTTTTGCGGACAGCAAGTCAAAAATCTTCTAACTTGAATTTGCAGTCAAGTGTTGGAAACCCAATTTTAAGGTATTTAAAAGCATTTCAGGTTTTGGAGAGCATTCAGCAACTTTTATAAAGCGCAGTCGGGATTTTTTGAGCATTTTGCAATTTTCAAGTTAAAGGTCGGAAAAATAAGGAGTCTTCACAAATTTCAATTTGCAACTTTAAACTTGCAATTTTAGTGAAAAATCTTGACTTGCTATTTGGTAATGAAAACTCGAAATTAAGCTAAGGCCCATTTTCGCAAAGATGGAAGTGAGGATGAAAACGGAGATGGGTGTGAATGAGTGAGGTGAATTTGGTGAAGACAAATGGAAGTGCAAAATGGCAAATGGAAATGGCGTTCTTGCTGAAATGGCTCGTGTGATAATGACATTTGAGATGCAAGGCATATGACATTCCTTAGTTGAAAAAGGACTTTTTTGTCAAAAACGTGTTCTCTAGAAGTGAGACTCCACAAACTTCATTTTGAGCCATATTGGATGACGCCTCTTAGCAAAACCGCAATTTTGTTGTAGAGAAACACATTTTACTTAAAAATCTTTTATGAGACACGAACGTTTTGGCTGAAATGAGACATTTTTTGACATTTCGAGCATGAAGAAAAACAGCCTCAAAAACAAAAACGCATTTTGCATTTCTATCAAACAAAACTTGCATTTAAAGACAAAAAAGACACAAAAAATCAGTCAAAGGAAAGACGCCAAACAAAAGGAAACAAGAAAATATAAAAACATACTTGAAGATGTGAAGCTGAAAATGAAAAAATGGAGTGAAAACCCTAGACGCCAAACAAAAGGAAACAAGAAAATATAAAAACATACCTGAAGATGTGAAGCTGAAAATGAAAAAATGGAGTGAAAACCCTAGATAACTTCCTTAATCTTTCAACAATAACGAGAGCTTTAATAATCAAGCTGAGAAGATGTGATTTTAGTTGAAGAATTTATGGAATCTCCACCAAAAAAGGTAAGACAATCCAACTTGAACTCAAACTTCTTCAAAACTTGGGTGAATTTCTCCAATCGGGTATTTTGAGCTTAGCAACAAGTAAAAAATAACACAAGAATTAAAAAAATTGGGTTTTCAGACTCTTTCAGCAACTTGTCTTTTTTACTCATGAGAAAAGTAGGAACTTTTGGCTCATTTAGCATTTGTTTTTTATGACAAAAGCCAAGTAGGAACTTTTTGATCATTTAACAATTTTATTTTTGACAAAAGCCAAAAATCGGACCTTTTTGAGCTTTTGACAATTTCACTTAACTTTACCAAAGGCAATTAGACCTTTTTTAGCTTTTAGCAAATTCATTCAATGACTTAAAGGTAAAATCGAGCTTTTCAAGGCCTTTAGCAATTTCACTTAAGCCAAATCGGACATTTTAGGAACTTTAGCAATTTTGCTTTATGACTTAAAAGTTCCTATTTTTGCAGTGTTGTCTTAAAAACCCGAAATTGGCAAAAAACACAAGAAAAATGACCCAGGATTTTACAAAAACGGAAAGGAGAGTTGATGAAAGGATGTCCAAGGGAACCATCGATTGAAATCCAAAGTTTTACAACCTCCACACCTCGTAAAACGTGCTCTAAGGAGAAAAACTTCAAAGTTTTTGGTAGGTTACCCCAAATTTTGCCATGTCAAAATTTGAGGACAACATGTAGCACCTTCAAATCATTATTTGCTCAAGAAAGGCATGTTTTATCTCAATCACAATTAAGAATAATGGATGCCATAGCTTTAATAAATAAGAATTTATCATTAAATGCATCACAAATGCATGCAAACTCTTGAAAATGGCACTTGTCCTCTTATTGGACCTTCAAAACACACGCCTAGCTTGTAATTGGGCATCAAAATAGTTAATTGAATGAAAAATATGCCTGAATTAGGGTGCCACCTCCAACACTTCAATTAACATGTGCATGCAAAAAGAACTCGCCTAGTTACAAGCAAAAATAAGTCAAGAGGAAGTCGACTTGAAAAGAGTTGAACTGAAGATCTAATTTCAATTAACTATCTCCACCTTTAAAGGGCGCCACTTCTCTTGAGTTCAAAAAGTAAACCTTTGACTTTAGGCGTTTCTTTCCAAACTAAAACCAATTTCTTGAAATTTTGGATTTGAAAACCTCACCGGAGCCCACATTTGATCACTAATTCTAATTGACTGACATATCGGATTGACTGGCTGACAGTTTCTTTGAAGAGCAGGATCAAATTTGACAAAAGTCTCTTGGAGGCTGCAAACCCTAATTCATCCATCTGAGGCCTCAAAATGCAGGGCATACCTGGCCTTTAGGGGCGCTTTTGACCTCAAGACTTAGAATAATTTTCAATGCATTTTCAAGGTGATTCTGACCTAACTTCACTTCACGTTTCCTGATGTTCGGTAAAACTTCAGGACTAGCTGACAGGCTCATTGCGAAGCTGGTTGGATTCTGAACAAGAGCTCTTGGGGAGCACTTCTCATAAAAACATCATTTGATAGCCTAAAAACATGGGCGCCCTTGGCCTCTAGGGACACTTTTCCGCCCAGACTTAGCCATTTTTCAAATTGGCTAAAAACCACTTAAACCCCCACTACAGGTTGTTGACAAGTTCCTTGACCTGACTGAGGTATGCAACAAAAAGAATGAACCAACACGAACAAGATGAATACCTGAGATGATCAAAAAGACTGAGTTTGAGGCTCCAAAACCTTGAGCGCCCTGGCCTCCAAGGGCGCTTTTGTCATTTCTAGACAATTCTGACCATGATTAAAACCCTAAGTTTGACTCCTGATACCGGCAACTCAACAACTCTGATTCACCCACTAACGGATGTGTTGTGAAGCCAAATCAAGTCTGAGACAAACATCCTAGGTGTCACTTGATCAGAAAACCTCATCTGGTGCTTCAAAAAGATGGGCACCCCTAGCTAAGAGGCGCATTTTTCTTCCCAGTGTTGGGTCATTTTTCATATCCCTTGTATCGCATTCAATCACCCATTTCAGGTGCTAGACATATCTTCCGGACTGGCTGGCTGGCACATCACGAAGCTAATAGGATTTCGGAGAAGTCATATTGGAAGTGACAAGTCTCAAACAGTTGATCTAGGCCTCCAAAATCAAGGGCGCCCCTAGCTCACAGGTGCGCTTTTGCTCCAGAGTTAGCCATTTTTCCAGCATTTTTACCTCAACGAAAATCCCCTCCGAGACAAAGCATCAATTCAGACATATCTTGCCATAGAAACTTCACCAAAGTATTTCAAGCTTAGATTTCGACATCTGGTGCCTAGCCATCTACCATTGTTGGCCTCACAGATCCTAACTTTTCACTTGAAAAAATGAAAACTGCCCACCAAGCTTAAATTGAGTTTTAACTGAATCTGACTTCACCATTGTGATCGTGAAGCAAAATAAGCCAATCAAAACAATTTTCAATCAATTCTAACAAGTTTCGATTTTTAGGGTTTTTGACCTAAAAACAGGTGTCCAAAAACCCTAATTTTCATTTTTTTCATTTTTTTCCAGTATCTTCCTGACATCACACTGACTCAAAGTCCATACTTGATTTGCCCAAAAACTATGTTTTGACATCATTTTAACAAGGTCTAAACCATTTTAAGCAAAATGCCTTAATGAAGCAAAAAATTTGGTTTGGGTACAACACATACCTCTACGCCTTTGCCTCAAACAAGAAGAAAGTGAGCATTAGTTCTAGTAATGCTGCCAAACCAGTCAAGATTACAAATGTGGCACTTCCACTTTCTAGTGCCCCCACTTGTCCCAACCTTTGCTACTATCTTAGATGCAAATTGTCTTAATGGTGATTTTGGATCAAAGGGGCCCTTGACATATTTTTGGAGGACTTGTGAAGGGCAGCTATCATTTTTACTCCCAATAGAACCTATGTCAGTTTGAGACTAAGTATTTGAGCCATGTTCACCCCCTTCTTCTATTTGAAAATCTGGATCATCAAATGATTCATTTTCACTTCGAATTTCAGTTTCTACTTCTCATCTCACTTCTGTTGTATGCACTCATTATGATAATGATGCTGCAAAAAACGATTTAAAAACAAAATCAGACCTACAATGTTAAAAAAAAAAAATCGAACCTAGGTCCTACAATGTTAAAAAAAAAAATCAGACCTATGCACAGCAGTCTGTATGATTATTAATTTATAATTTTATTGCCAAAAATGAAAAAACTTCGAAATGTGGTCTCATGGATTGCAATATTGCAGGATATGCACAAAATGGATTTGTAATTGGCAGGTGTAAAGCTTAGAAATTTTGAAATCAGATTATCAGAAATTCTGATAATCTGATTTCAAAATTGAAAATTCTCTAAGTTTTATGCCTACCAAAATGGTTTTAGCAACTTTCAAGTTTCAAGCAAATGATACTTGATAGTTTCATTTAAAATTTTAAAATAATAAAAATAAAAAATTTAAATTTTAAAACAATAAACGTTTGAAAAAATCTCTAACTCCTGTAGATGGTAGATATGTATGAAGCTCGTGATCATTGTATTCCATGAGATGACATCTCTTTGAGGCATTCAATCAAGCAGTTCACGCGCCTTGCCAGCACTTCCACATTTTGCATACATATCTACCATCTACGGGAGCTGGGAGCGGAGGGCAATGGGCATAAAAATGAAAAATCAAAAAAATAAAATAAACTAAAACAAAAAAATACAGTCTAGATACATGTGCGCCCCTCAATCTTGCAATCGCCCTTGCTACGGAGTCCAACGCACCAGTCAATCACTCAAGTCTTCACTACTTCAGCCTTCAGCTCCCATACTCGCATGACTTCAAACAAAACAAACGATAATGATAAAATCATAAAAGTCAATGTATAACTTTAGGTTTTACTTTTATTTTTTAACAAAAATTATTATTTTAATATTTTATTGCTTTTTTGAGGGGACGTCCTAGACATTTCTTGACGTTGAGGAGACGTCTAGAAGTCTCCTTGGCGTTTCTTTGGTGTCTCCCTACCAGAAACGGCAAGGAAATGTCCCCCTTAAGAAGGAGACGTTCAGGAAATGGCAGCGGAACTTGGGGACGGTGGAGCAACGTTTCCCAGGCGTCCCCCCGTCTCAGGTGCGGGTGCTTTGGCGGGGGCAGGGGGGGGGGCGAGGGCTCATCCCCATGGAACACTAGAAATGAGTCCATTTTTGCATACCAAGCCCTAGGGGCCTACTTAAGGTCATAAGAGACTTCCTCAACCTGCAAAACAATGACGAATCCTAAAGGAATCCCTATGAATGCTTCATGTAAATCTCCTTGTGAAGATCCCCATGAAGAATGCAATCTTCACATTCATCTGATGTACAACATATTCATGAGCTGCAATAATGGCAAGAGTCAAGCAAATAGAGGTCATTTTAGCAACAAGGGCAAAGGTTTATGTGTTATTAATACCAAGAACTTGTGAGAAACCTTTAGCCACTAGTTGTGCCTTGTACTTGTCTATATCATTCGCTGCAAATTTGGTTCGATAGATCCACTTGCATTGAACCAATTTTCTTCCTTTAAGAGGTGGAACAAGTTTCCATGTTCCAAACCAAAGAGTTTATTTTGCTTCCATGGTAGAATCCCACATAGTAATACATGATGCTTCAGAAAATAAATATGGATTTGAAGCTATGGCAATGTAGGCATGCAAAAGAATCCTATGTTTTTACTAGGTCCTTCAAGTATGTGCCTACATGTTACAATTTTTGTTCAGCCCAACAAGGCATAGAGGATAATGGAGATGGACGAAAGTCCTCAACTTTCAAATGCAAACCTAATGAAGGAGGAGGTGAAAAAACAACCCTTTGAGTCTAGGAAGCAAGAGGAAATTCCTCTATGACAATATCATTGAAATCCACCATGAAGGAAGAAGTGTTGGAGGATAAGTTGGGAGAACTTTCCTTGAAATGTACACTTCTTTCAATGAAGAGCTCATGTGTATTTAAATCTATGAGCCGATATCCCTTAAGACCATCAAGATATCCAACAAAAAAGCAAGGTCGGCTTTGTGGTTCCAAAGCCTTGCACTTCTCTAAAGGAATGTGAGCCCATGCAAGGCTACCAAACACTTTAAAATGTTGCATTATGGGCTTCCTACCACACCAAGCTTCAAAGGCAGTGATGTCCTTTAAAGCCTTATGTAGAACCCTGTTTTGGATGTGAGCAACACAGTTGAGAGCTTCAATCCAATATTTTGGTGCAAGTGAGTGAGCAAGGATCATGCAGCTAGCCATCTCTTTCAAAGATTAGTTCTTTCATTTGATTAATTCTTTCATTTTGCAACACCATTTTGTTGTGGTGAGTAAGCAACTGAATATTGAAGATCAATCCCCTCAACGGTATAGAATTGCTCAAAGTAGAGAAACTTGACATGCTTCCCAGATTGTTTGTTTGCACAAGCCTTGAAGTCTTGAAATTTGTCAAAGACTTCACCTTTTTGATGAAGAAAGAAGACCCATGTGAATCTAGAATAGTCATCAAGTTGTGAACCTTATTGAATGACAAGGATGGAAATGGTCTCTCTAAGTCACTATGAATGAGCTCAAGGACTTGTGAATCCCTCCAAGCTTTCCCTTTGCCGAATTTGTCCTCAGGATGCTTCCCTCTAAGTCACTATGAATGAGCTCAAGGACTTGTGAATCCCTCCAAGCTTTCCCTTTGCCGAATTTGTCCTTGGGATGCTTTCCCCAAGGCACAACCTTGACATACACCATCTGAAAAATAGATCTATCGAAGTCCTATGACCATATCCTATGTGCTAAGTTATTGAAGATAGTAGTAGTTAAGATGGCCAGACCACTCATGCAAAGCAGAAGAGGCATTGAAAAGAAAATGGGAGAAAGCATAAAGCTGAGTAGGATGATTGACTTTTCCCACTACAACTGGAGCATTATCTTCAAGATTCTTGATGACAATGAAATAAAGAGTGAACTCAACTTTCTTGCCATTCCCAAGATGAGTGATCTAAAAGACTAAGAGAAGGTTTGTTGGCATTCCAATTCACACCTCTAGAATGCGAATTAGAAAGGGACAGCTATGCACAGATAAATTGCTCTTCAAATTAGAAGGGTAAGCTCCCTCTTTGTTGATGATGCTTAAAGAAAATAAGCTAAACCATTTGCCAATCATTTTGTTCTCAGCTAAGAGCACAAGGTTATAAAACTCTAGCGCCGTAGCTGAAATTTTCTCTTTTTGAATTTCAACTACGACTAAGCCTACTCTAATGACACTTTTAACAACTCAAGTAAACTCAGAGCTTGAGAGTTAAAAGTAAACAAGGAACGATCTTTGACACAGATACTTAAACAAACTTTCTCTCGACACACACCTGAAGACTCATTGTACTTTTCGATGCAAGCTGAAATAAAGATTATCTAAGTAGAACATATAAAACAAAACTTAAGAGAGTAGATCAAAACAGCAAAGCAGGCATAAGATTTCCTTTCTCAAATTTCAAATAACAATGATTACACTTCTAGGACAGCAGATTTGTAGCAATAACATGGTTACAGTTTAACGATCAACCAGAATACACTTGACACAAAACACATAAACTGAACAATATCTTGCAGCAAAAGGCAGGCATGCAAGCTTGCTCTTACACTAAGCGAATAGACACTGAATAACAACTTGCAGGAAAAGTAGGCTCAACAATTTTCTATCACAATAACGGTAAAAAAAAAATGGGCAAGGCTGCCCTTATTTATACACAAGCAGAGGAGTAAGGAACCCTAAAATCTCTTTGCTTTTACAACAAGACTTGCCAACATACAAGCTTTATTTCTAAAACTAAAACAAGATAACTATCTAACAACCCATTGAAAGCAAAAAACAGGGAAAGTGCTATTAAAATAATGTTTATTTATTTATTTATTAATGCTCAATATTGTAAGATATTGTAAGATAGAGATAAGTTTGTCTCCGATCTTATCTGGAGTTTCTTTTTAGAAACTTTCCAGTTTTGTAAATCTTGTAAACTATTTATTGAGCGTCTCGCTCATTGTTAATACATCAATTAATTTACCAATTACTTGCGTAATATGGTATCAGAGCCAGATTGCTCAACTGTGAATTTTTAATTCATATAAAAATCGTTTAAGATTTTTTCTTGAATTTTTGAATTAAAAATTCTCAAAAATCTCTTTTTGAAGATTTTTTTCTGTGAGTAAAAATTTCGAAAAAAAAATTCGGAATTTTTGTGGCTATTCGGAAGAAAAATTCGAGGGTTATCAAATCTATGGACTTCGTGGCATGTTTTTTGCAAATCTCTAGCCGGGCGACGTGTTTTTTATCAGATTTTCTTCTCCAACCCGCGCGTTTTTTGTCACATCCTGGACGCGATTTCGTGTTTTTTCGTGGCATTTCTGGTGCGATTTTTTGAAAACACGTCTCTGTTCATCCTTTGGACGCGTTTCTTCACGCCTGGAGGTCGCGTTTTTCAATCTTTGGGCCGCATTTCAGTGTTTCTGGGCGCGGATTAAAGTTTTTTGTTTAGGCGCAATTTTTCTGAGTTCTCTGGCCGCGACTTTCAAGACTTTGTGAACCGCGTTTTTGACGTGTTTTTTTTCTGAAATTCGTGCAAACCTTGGGTCAGATTTTGATTTGTGCCGTATTTCCAGAAGCATTTCTCCATTTTTCTGCAAATTTCGGGTTCTTTAATGGAGATCTAGTGTTCCAGATTTTTTCGATTAGGGTTTTTACCCATTTTTTGAAGTCGGAAAATTTTTTCGATCATAGATTCCTGGTGGGTTTTTCGAGAGCTCAACTGGGTTGGTCTCCAAATTTTTTGGGTGCATCGTTTTCCGTACCTCGAATTTTGTGCCATCCATACACTGTACTTTCTGCAGTCTGTACCTGAATCTGTCCTTGTTTTCTGCATTGGAATTCATGCCTCGAGTTTCGTGCATCAGCCTCTTCTCAGTACCTCGTTTTTTGTGCCTCGAAAAGCGTGAAGATGGCCAGTTTAAGCAATTTAATGCTGGAGGGCAACCAAAGATTTAATGGCAAAAATTACAACACCTGGAAGTAGCGGATGTTAACAATTTTTGAATACCGCTGCCTTGATCAGATGATCCTCGGCAACGCTACTCGTCCTGGAGCGGCGGGTAAGGATCAGGATAAATTTGATGAGCAGAATCGTGAAGCCGTCATGCTTATTAAGCTTTCGGTTACTGATGATCAGCTCCCTCAGATTCCACTGAGAAAATCAGCTAAGGAGATCTGGGATCACTTGAAAGATTTGCATGAAACTTCCGACAAAAGCCGTGCGTTTTTCTTGAAGAATATGCTGTTTTCTATCATGATGGATGAGAAGACAACTCTGCAAGCGCACTTGAATAAAATCCAGGAGATCAGAGATCAGTTGGAGGCGATTGGTCGGAAAATGGAGGAGGAAGACATGGTTGTGATCACCCTGAAAAGTTTACCGAAGTCCTATGAACATTTCATAGAGACCCTCAACATTACGTCTGCTAATGTTGATCTCAAGTTTCCGAATTTGTGCACTATCCTGTTGCAACAGGATCGCTGGAGACAACAGTTCGGTAGCAGTGAATCATCATCCTCCACGGAGCAGGCCTTTGCAGCAAAAACTCAGTCAAAGCATCATGGTAAAGGTCAGCCTTCACAGCAGAAAGGCTCAAGTCAGCGCTCCACCAGCCCGAAGAAGAAAAATATACAGTGCAATTACTGTCATAAATTTGGCCACATCAAGAAAGATTGCCGTGCTCGTTTGGCTTCTGAACAAAAGAAGCAGGGAGGGTTTCAGAAAGCGAATGTCGCCGAGCACTCTGAGCAGAAGGAATCTGCCTTTTATGCACTGATGGCAAAAAGGCCCGCAGACCATGTCAGGTCCTCTGCTTGGTACATAGATTCTGGTGCCTCGCGTCATTTCTCACATAGGCGTGATTGGTTCACAGACTTTTCCCCTTGCACTGACTCAGTAATCTTTGGAGGAGGTGAGGAATACACAGTTGTCGGCACAGGCACTGTTCAGGTTCAGTCTGGCGGGAGGGATCTCATATTCCTCAACGTTTATTATGTACCTGATATCGAGCTCAATCTTCTCTCAGTCAGTCAGATCATGCGGCATTCTCCCCAGATGGATGTGGTATTCAGCTCGCATAGATGTTCGATTGTTGATCGAGAAACTCGCACAACGGTGGCCGTTGGGATAGAGGATCATGGCCTTTACAGGCTTGTGGACACTGGTGATTCTCCAGAGTTAGCCTTGGCAGCCAGACATTCAGCTGTCACCAGTCTTTGGCACCAGCGGTACGGGCACTTGAACGTGCACTATCTCTCTCAGCTTGCTCGGGAGGGACTTGTAGATGGCTTACCTGACATTCAGACTCAGCATCAGGGCGTTTGTGGTGCTTGTCAGGCTGGGAAGCAGCATCGCACACCGTTCAAGGATGGCGACTCTTGGCGGGCTTCTAAGGTACTTCAATTAGTTCATGCTGATATTTGTGGCCCTATGTCTGTTTCTTCTGTAACTGGTTGCAAATATTTTTTACTTTTTGTTGATGACTATAGTAGGAAAATGTGGGTGTACTTTCTTAAACAGAAATCAGAGGTTTTTAATGTATTTCAGAAGTTTAAGGCCTTGGTTGAAAAAGAGTCCAGTTCTTGTATTATAACTCTTAGGTCAGATAATGGGGGGGAATTCTGTTCTCGTGCTTTCTCCAACTTCTGTGATACTCATGGGATAAAACGTCAGTTAACCACACCCTACACTCCTCAGCAAAACGGTGTTGTAGAGCGACGCAATCGTACGATTGTTGAGATGGCTCGCTCCATGTTGCAACACAGGAGTGTTCCTACCAAGTTTTGGGCAGAAGCCGTCAATACATCAGTCTATCTCCTTAATAGGTCACCCACTCATGCTGTTAAGGGAAAGACTCCTGAGGAAGTTTGGTCTGGTCGCAAACCTAGGATCAGTCATTTGAAAGTTTTTGGCTCTCTTGTGTATGTTTGGATTCCAGAGGCCAAGCGCACTAAGCTGGACTCCAAGAGCCAGAAACTCATGTTCACAGGGTACAGTGATAATCACAAGGCATATAGGCTGATTGATATAGACACTGATCGTCTTATCTTCAGTCGAGATGTTGTTTTTGATGAGGAACGAGGTCCATTTCACTCTTCCTCACCTATTCAGCATTCAGAGGATCAGCCTCTACGGGGTCCTGATATGAGTGTCCGACTTCCATTAGGTTCACCTGATGGGAGGGATGACGAAGACCTAGTCTTTGATGATGCTCAACCTGAGTTTCCTCCAGATGATCATGAACATCTCCCTGCTGAACCTGTTCCAGATCCACAGCCAGATCCAGCTCCTCCTGTTGCATCTGATGTTGGCACATCTACTCTCCGACCGAAATGGTGGGCTAAGACTATCAGTGATCTTCGTGCTGATGAGCTCATTGAGGGTAGATCATCCAGAAACAAGAGCAAACAGCAGTCTACAGTAAATTTTGCTCTCATGGCCAACATTCACAGTGTTTATGAGCCTCAGACATATTCAGAGGCAAACGGGATACCTGAGTGGGAAAAGGCAATGGAATCAGAATACCAGAGTCTTCAGAAGAATCACACTTGGGTCCTTTCCAATCTTCCTTCAGGGAAGAAGCCCATTAGCTGCAAATGGGTGTACAAGGTGAAGTACAAAGCTGACGGAACCCTTGACAAGTACAAAGCTCGTCTGGTTGCACGGGGGTTCTCACAGAAAGAAGGCATTGACTATGAGGAGACCTTTGCTCCTACAGCCAAAATGAGTACCATACGGCTCGTCCTTGCCTTAGCAGCTCAATTTGGTTGGAAGGTCCATCAGATGGATGTGAAGAGTGCTTTCCTCAACGGTGAGTTGAAGGAGGAAGTATACATGACGCAGCCTCCAGGTTTCAAAGTTGCTGGTCAAGAACAGAAGGTGTGCAGATTGGTCAAGGCACTCTATGGCTTGAAACAAGCTCCTCGGGCTTGGTACATAAAAATTGACACGTACCTCACAGATCATGGTTTTCAGAGGAGTCCATCTGACTCGAACCTGTATGTCAAGAATACTGGTAATGAGATTCTGCTTGTTGTTGTCTACGTGGATGACTTGATCATTACTGGCAGTTCAGCACTTTTGATCACTGAGATCAAACAGGACTTGTGCAAAACTTTTGACATGACAGACTTGGGCCTCCTGCATTATTGTTTAGGTGTTGAGGTTTGGCAGACAGAGAGCAGCATTTTCATCTCCCAGTCCAAGTATGCTCGAAGTCTTCTGGATAAGTTCCGAATGCAGGATTGCAAACCTGCCTCTACACCCATGGAAAAAGGGCTTAAGTTGTCAACTAAGTCCAATTCACCCGTGGTAGATGAAACATTGTTCAGGCAACTAGTAGGCAGCCTCATCTATCTTGCTGCTACTAGACCTGATTTGAGTTTTGCAGTGAGCTACATATCACGCTTCATGACAGCCCCCAAGGCTGATCATTGCGTAGCAGCGAAGCGTGTGCTACGTTATGTGAAGGGCACTCCTGATTTTGGACTCTTGTACACTCGGAGTCACGATCCTAAACTCAGTGGGTTCACAGATTCAGATTGGGCAGGTTCAGTTGATGACGGGAAATCAACATCTGGGTATGTGTTCAGTTTGGGATCCGGTGCAGTCACATGGACGAGTAAGAAGCAGCAAGCAGTGGCTCTCTCCTCGACAGAAGCAGAGTATCGGGGAGCAGTAAAAGCAGCATGTGAGGCAGTTTGGCTTCGCCGGATGCTTGCAGATATGCAAATATCTCAAGCAGGTCCGACTCCCTTGTTCTGTGATAATCAGGGAGTTCTCAAACTTGCCAAGAATCCGGTCTTCCATGAGCGAACCAAGCATGTGGAAACTCATTGTCATTTCATTCGGAAGCTAGTTGAGGACGGATCAGTTCAGTTGCTGTATGTTCCGACAGAGGATCAGACAGCAGACATTCTCACCAAGTCGCTCAGTACAGATAAGTTTGTAAAATTCAGGGGGCATCTTGGTGTAGTTGATAGATTGAGCATTAAGGGAGGGTATTAAAATAATGTTTATTTATTTATTTATTAATGCTCAATATTGTAAGATATTGTAAGATAGAGATAAGTTTGTCTCCGATCTTATCTGGAGTTTCTTTTTAGAAACTTTCCAGTTTTGTAAATCTTGTAAACTATTTATTGAGCGTCTCGCTCATTGTTAATACATCAATTAATTTACCAATTACTTGCGTAATAAGTGCCAACTTTTACAACTTGATTATTTTCTATCTCACAAAAAATAGATAAGGATGAGACAAGAATAGCAAGAAAACTCGGAGAAGGCATCAAGTTATTTGCTGCTTTAAATCTTAACCACATCCGCCAAAAAATTGGAAACTGCCTCTCTATCAGGAGCATTGATACTCTCTAAAAGCCATATTCCGCTTTTCCAGGATTTCCTCACCTTTTGCAATTGATCTTATAAAATCTTTGACCTCATCAGCTGCTTTATCGAATCTTGCTGACATCATAGCAATCTAACTCATCTTTTCGGCAACAAGATTACTGCTAAAATTGCTATGAACAAGATTCTGGAATTCTAATTGTACCTCATCCAGCTCAATGAAATCACCATCATCACGACGGTACCGACAAGGGATTTGTGAAACAAATACACTTCTGAATCTAAGGACATCAACAACCTTCTGTCTATATTCAGCTAGTTCTTCAGATATTCTTTCATAAGTTTTCACCTTGAAGAGGTGGCGTTCTCTCCATGCAAGGATCTATCTCTTGTGTTCTTTTACAACCACTGAATCATATGTCATCCTCAAATCTGAAATGATAATCTCATGCAAGGGTTTCACCTCCACCATACCTTGTTCAAACCCCTGAATCCCTTGGCACAGATCATGGGCGTTATACCTTAACTAATACGTCTCTAAAAGCACAAATTTTCCCTTGATGAAGAACTCCTCTATCCAATCTCGCATATGCTTCCCATATACAGCCAACTATCTTAACCGATGTTGATCAACCGGTGTCTCTAGAATCTATGGAAGCAGTAGAGTGGCCTGTGAAGTGTCATGAAGTATATTTGAAATATATTGTCGTAGCTGCCGATTTTCAGCCTTGAGAGCTGCCTTATCCTCTCCATCCTCAAGCACTCTATCCTTTATATTTTCTACTCCAACCTCGAATATGTTCACATCGGTGTGCCAAGTGCTTCTACCAAGATTGGCCTTGACAATCGTGAAATCATCAATCTCTACCTCATCAATATTCTTATCTTCTGGAGGCATATCAGTCTCAATAATAATTTCACCATCTGGATTCTTCTCTATGAGAACTTGTTTCTTTGGTTTCTTTACAAGTGCATCTTGGTAAACGGTGTCAAGCTCTGCATAGTTTAGTTGATACGAGGGCTTCCTCCTTTTCCTTTCCAAGATGTTCTCAAGCCAAGACGAGGTGTCTTTACTAACTTCTCTGGGAGGCTCGGCTTCAGCTTCTTCAACCTCTTCAACCTCTTAATCAATATGGATGGGAGAAGACCTCAACGACAGTGGGGAATCAGGTGACAAAGGCACTGCTTCTGCTTGTGGCGCTGACTCTTCTAGTGGAACTTTTGATACAACTTTCGGCTGTTCCTGTTGAACTACATCAGAAAAATCCAACTTTCTCCTTACACTCTTTCCCATTCTACCAATCTTCAAACTTTCTGGAGGGTGGCTCATAGCCTTCATTCTTGGTTTTGGTTTGGAAGAAGAAGGTAGGGATGACTGCACTATTGGTAGCTTTGCAACTGGAATAGTTTCCTTCCTATGTTCTCTTGAGGTTTAGGAAAATCCTGCTCTTTTTAACAGTTAGGATCGTTCTTTCTTCAATTGAAGTGCTTTCTTTGATGGACCAATTAACTTGTGGAAGTGGCCTCTGCTCAATTTGGTCTCTGAAATACATAGGAAGAAGCACTTCTCCATCATCATCAGACAATCCTTCTATATCCTCTGACAAGAAATCAGCCATCTGCTGGAGGGTAAACCTGTTGTTATTACACCTACGCACCTCGAACTCATCCTCGCAATTAGCCCAAAAATCTTCAACTGCGGGCACAAGTGCTTGATTCTGACCAAGGCGAGATGCAAAGGCACCTCGAACTCATCCTCACAATTAGCCCAAAAATCTTCAACTACGGGCACATGTGCTTGACTCTGACCAAGGCGAGATGCAAAGGCACCACGAGGATCGTATGATCGCCTCTCGTTGAACAACTTGAGGCCAAATTTTGACAACTCATCGCCCATCACCTTTGCATCAGTTGACAATCTACATATGTAGATACCCCTCTCAGCTGGAAAACTAAAAGCAACCTTTTTTTGATTCCGCAAGAACGTGTGAACTTCATACACTTGCCTCAAAAAATCCATGAACACCACCTCATTTGTGGGATATCTTGGTAACATGACAGGATTACTTGAGAAGTCGTACACTCTGATGTAAGAGAATGTGGGAAATTGGATGAACCAATCAACCCACACCGCCATTGTTGCTCTAGTAACTAATGAAATCCGTACATGCAACTCATTGTCTAAGTCTCTCACTGTATGCATCAAGAATGCATCATTCACCCGCCTGTAATGATGTGTTGACTTTGAAAACTCCAGTTGTGGGTAATGATGATATACATGCTAAACATCTATAGTCCCTACGATATTCAACCCTCTGAATTTGCCTTGAAAGGCCACTAGGTAGACAAGGTAGGAAATCATGTGAAACTCATGGATTTTGAAATATTTTGTCATATGATGGTGGAGATGTAATGTCCCCTTCTTAGCAGTAAGCAGTGTAGTGGCTCGTCAGCCTATTTCGGATGCCTGTAGGCTCATCGGAGGTAAAATTAGGGTATTCAATTGTTTGGAGGTTTTTGGTGTTTCCCGAGGTTTGCATGTTGGAGTTTTGAGATTTGGATTCTAGATTCTTTCTGTGTTTTTAGAAAGCTTCACAATCAAGCAACTTTTTCAAGACTTACTATTGCTATTAAGTTATGTCAGCTGCTCGAATTGTGATTAAAATGAGTTTGGAACAACTTACTATTTTTAGCAATATGCATTTTAGTGTTTCTTTGGCTTGCTGGTTTGAGTTATCAGATTTATTATAGTTGCAGATCAGACCTGGTTATTGTATTTGTTTACCATATTTCCTTTGTATCTACATTGATAATTGTAACAAGGAATATTGCAAATCGTTTGGCTGTGTTAGAAGCTTATTGCATCATAATATCATTGTATCAAAAGCATATTGTAATTGTTGGTTTCAGTAGTACTGAATCAGCCTTTTACTTTCAGCATATTACATTTTGTATTTACTACTCCCGCTGAATAAGTGGTTGAGTGTTTAGTTTTTTAATAATTGTAATAATTGCTCCCACTGAATAAGTGGTCGAGCTTTCATGGTCGGTTATCCGCCTACTTTTGCTTTCAGCATTTTACTTTCAGAATGGTCGGCTAGTCGCCTACATCATTGTATTTCATTTCCAATTTAGTGCTAACGATCCCCTTGCACCATATGCTCTCACCTCGCCCACATCGGGATCTTGGAGATCGGAAAGTGAAAGGTTCCCATTCAGCTGGTTTGATTATTGGGCTAACCTTAATGGGTGCAATTTGTATGTGAAAATTTCAAAAAAAAACTAAGGGGGTTATTTCAAGAGACTATCACTGATCAAAGTCGGCCAGTCATAGAGTTATGTTTTATTAATGATGTGAGAGATAATATAGAACATCCAAGGCTGGAATTTAGTGGCTTATGCTTGCACAATGACTCGATTGAGCAGAGTGATCATTATTGCAAACTCCTCCTTGAATTCTCCTCGCCCACATTCTTTGGAGAAGTATTGTGTTTCTCCTTCAACCATCTTTGCGCAATTTTCTTCCGATATTTGTCCTTGTGCATGTGCCACACCTTTTCACATTCTTCAATGGAGATGACCAAATTTTCCAGCCAAGGTGGTATTGAAAATCATTTTCAACATCATTCGGCTTGATGCTACAAACAACCCGCCCATCTACTACTTGAATTTCTCATGTTGCTAGATTGTAATGCTTGACACAAGCGATTACAAACTCTAGACTTTGCACTAGGATAGGAATTGAAGCTGCTGCAAGTAATCCAGAATGACCAAGATGTCTGACTGCAACATTTCTTGCGTCTTCCAAAGCATGCAAATCGAACACTGGTTTTATATGATGCAAATCAGTTTCAAAAGTTTTTATGAAATCGTGATACAACCCTGACTTAGTTTTGAATTCCATGGGAGAGTACTGCATACTAAAAAACTCAAATTTTGACTATAAACTCGACTATGCTTGGACAAGTTCTACACAAAAGCTAAAAATACCTTGCTAGTTTTTCTTCTTCAAAAAGGCAGATTTTTTTCAGAAAAAAGTTGGGATATGGGTTTTGTGAACAATCTCGTTGTGAAGAGACCCAGATCTTCTATTTTAGAAAATGTTGATGGCTGATTGAAAAAGTAGAAACCCTAAAATTTTAGGATTTTCCCGAAAAAAGTTGAGCGCTGGGTATTGTATAGAATTACGTTTCAGAGAGACCCAGTTGATCAAATTTTAAAAATACTGAGGTTTTCTCGAAAAAGTGCAAAAAAAGCAGGTTCTTGAAAATTGTAAAATTTTCCAAAGTTGTAGAGAATTGAAAACCAAGCTGCCCCAGATTGATGGAAATTGAAAAAGATGACCCCCTTCTTTTGAAAAATGATGCCCTGGAAATTTGAAGCATGAAAAAGCGAGCCTATAAGCAAGTTGATCTGGAAAATATGAACTTCAACAAAGCACCACGTTTTAGCCTTCAAATCTTGATATGAAGAAAATTTTATGTTTTCTGCTCTCTTGCTCTTGGACGCCAACCTGCAAAAAATTTTGAATAATGAATGCAAAGGCCTTCTTAAATAGGTTTTGAGGATTAAAAAATGCTTTATTATCCAACTTTAAATCTTCGAAGCCAATCCTAAGCCAAGTTTGTCGAATGTGGGCACTGCTTCAAATGTTGAATGACGAAAATCGGAAATTTCACTAAGGCATTGAAACTTGGGTGCCCCTCTTAACCTGGAGCGCTTTTCCTTAGCAGACAACCGTTTTTTTGAAATTTCCAAATTTTTCTTGATTTTGACCTCAGTTTGATCTTCATTTTTGGATGCCAGATTGATCCTACGAACTATTATCTCGTTGTGGAGCCTGATTGAATTTGAGATGATTGTCCTGTAGGTAACATTTGATAAAAACTGATTTTGGACCCCCAAAATCTTGGGCGCCCCTGGCTAGTAGGGGCACCTTTACTCAGCAAAGATAGAATTTTTTTTTAAATGTTCTTCAATTTCATAAGGTCTTTTGATCTCCCGATGAATTCTCATTTCCGAACATTCAGGAGGTCCGATGAATTGACTGCTAGATTCGTTGGATAGCTCGGAGAATTCTAGAAAGATTGTTTTGGAGGTTGCATCTCCTAAAAATTGAATCTGAGGGGTCAAAAGCTTGGGCACCCCTAGCTAGCTGGGGCGCCCAACTCCTCCAGAGTTAGATTTTTTTGTGTTTTCTTATCTTTTCTTGATTTTCTTGATTGTTTTTCTACCTCTGTTCAATCTGACATATCTGATGCTTGACAAATCTGATGAGCTTGTTGTTGATTCTGTTGAAGAGTTGGTTCAAATCTGAAGAAAACTTGTTGGAGGTGACAAACCCTAATTTCCACTTTTAGACCCTCAAAAGCTTGGGCACCCCTAGTTAGCTAGGGCGCCCATGATTACCAAACTTAAGTCAATTTTAGGCATTTTTCAATTTCTCAAATTTGTGCCCCCGTGCTTTGTCCTCTATTTGATCTACAACTGCGGGTGACTAATGAATCTGACGATCTGGCTAAGACATTCACTAGATAGCCTAAGAAATTTTGAAGACAATGATCATATCTGCAAACCCTAACAGCTGGATTAGGCCTTTCAAAACCCTAGGCGCCCCTGGCTAGTTGGGGCACCCAAAGTTCCCAGACTTTGAATATTTTCTATGAATTTCATGATTTGCATTTTGCTACTTTGATGGAACTTCTCTGTTCGATCCATGATTCTGGCTGACTAATTCATCGGATGGACCTATTGATAGATTCACTGTGGAGCCGAAAGGATTCTACGCAACACTATTTGGGAAGCACAAACCCTAATTTCGACTTTTGAGGCCTTGAAAAGATGGGCGCCCCTAGCTAGCAAGGGTGGCTTTACTGGCAGTGTTAGTTTTTATTTTCCATTTTTCAACTTTCTCCTTCATTCCTCGTTCTACGAACATCTTTCGCCATTTCTTGATCTCTGCAATGCTTGAGACCTCAAATCTGACACCTAGTAGTTGAGCAACCTCCATTGGTGACCTTGGAGCTCCCATTTTAGCTTCTAAAAAAGCAAAATAGATCCACCAAAGAAAAACTGAAATTTTGACGATTTTGACTAGACCAGCCTGATGAGGAAGTATTTTCAACCAATCAAAATCAGTTTGAACACTGGAAGCCAAAAAAAATATTTTTAGAAAATATTGCCAACATCCATTTGAGAAGAAACCCAGAAAAAGTCTATTTTTAGAAACTTTCTATTTCTAGAAAATTTCCTAAAATTTAGAGCTGAACAACTGAGATCTGGGCTTTGTAGACAAGGTTGCTCTAAGCAAACCTAGATCCTCAAATTTTGAAAATTCTGAGTTTTTGACCCTCATGCATGACATGCAAAATCCCATTTTTCAACTTTTTGACAATTTTTTTGACAAGACTTTTACCATTTTTCAAAATGCCTAGGTGTAGCAAAAAATTTAATTTGGAGTACAACAAGGTTGATGGACAAGTCAGGCACATAGAGGGTATCTTTAAATGCACCATTGTCGACATAAATTGTACCTTTCCCAATGACATCCACATGAGAATCATCACCAATGAGAATATGAGGCACAATGCAAGGTCTAAATGAAGAAAATTGTTCTTTATCAAACGCATGTGGTGTAAAGCACCAAAGTCAAGAACCCATTGCTCAAAATAATTTTACAATGCAACAAGTGTTGTAGCTTTCCCTTTACCTAGTTTGGAAGGAGTAGAAGATTGATCTGCATTACAAGAGTGTTGACTAATATTATTCTTTTATAGTAGATGTTTCAACTCATCAATTTACTTCCCTGACACTAATGTTCCTCATGGCCAATCTTTTTGAATTAATCATATGTTGGCTTTTCCCTCTCCTAAAAATCTCCCTTCTTGGACGAGGATTTGGATTTTTCTCATTTTCTTTATGGTTTGTTCATGGACCTGTTCACGTGTGTTTTATGACAACACCAACACAGAATAAAAATGTCCAACGGCCACTCTATTCTCTCTTGATCAAAGTGTTCTGCATGCTAAGATTGCGTGAAAGTTCATGCGTTCGACTCCAAGGTTCCTTTAATGCGAATAGACTCAGTTGGTTGATGTGAATATGCTGGATATTCCAAGGGGACTTACGTAATTGTTCGATTTTATATGCTCAAGCAAATGAAGGATTTTGACTATGATGCTCTGGTATTTGAACGGAACAGGAAATGCTGAATTTAAAGGAGGTAGGTATAGGAATTCTACTATCTATTTCTACGGGTGGAATGTAAAGATTAGCTTTGACAGTCTTCAAACCAAACTTCGTTTCGTCTGCCCTTCGGACAACTCTGACAAAGCTGGTGCAATCTTCAAAGCATGGATGAGATGTTCAAATTGAGATTCACCATGCACACCCCTTCACAACGAAGCAAGTGGGCACACTAAACACAATCGAAGTTAAGTGCTGAGACTCCAGTTGACCACGCAGGAGCAGACTTACCGTCAGCAAGTCCGCCAGTGGTATGGATACGGAAAGATATGCCCAAACTAATGTCACATTCCACAATTAACTCTACTTGCATGAAAACAAATCTACTTTACTTTACTCTATTCGAATTGGAAAGACAAAAAGATCTCGTCAACTGCCCACAACACAAAATGAAGTCACCAATCAATGAAATCTTTATATCATGAGAGTCTTACACAACAATCTTTTGCAAAAACTTTCAAAAGGAAAGTCTTTCTTTCCTTTCCAACTAAGCTAACTCCTAGCTCTACTTTAACTTCTATCAACCTCTATCTCTCTCTAGCTCTGATCTATCTCTGATTCTAATTCTAACTATTTACAAATGAAGGGGGATGCCCCTTTTATAATGAGTCCAATTAGTGGACAGTTCAGATCTGATTACAATAAAGGGCTCAGATTGAGCCACCCATGCCCTAATTAGGGTTTCTGCCCTAAAAACCACCACCGAGAGGAGTGGGGCAATGAATGCGCCCTCCACTCCTCATCAATGCACCATACTCTGTGATCAATGCACGTCGTCTCCTTCCAGAAGGTCATCATCCAGAAGGACGTTTCCCTTCTTCTCGGTGGCTACAAATCTGATGAATCTGGCCAAAACTGCCTCAACTTCCTGATCGGAGATAGGAGGAATGTGATCCAACTGAAACTCCAAAACTGCAACTGTTTCCCATGCCGGGCACATGATTTCTTCCAAGCAGCAAGGGCGTCTTGGGTGTTCTGTATGATACTAGAGAACGTGGCTTTGTTCTCGAAATCATCCTGTGTGAAGGTTTTCACCTCAGAGAAGAATGGCATCAATCTGTCTTTCAATCCTCCTGCAGTTATCTCTTCAGAAGTCAACCTCCTGGCAAAGATTGCCTCCAATGTGTTGAGGACTCCATCTAAGATGTTCGTCATGGCCTTTTTGACCCTGACAGAATCTGCCTGTGATGCATCGTAGAATCCCCGGCCTATGACTACTGAATAATACCATCTAGCGAAGTTGTATCTATCCCCCTGTTGGATAACACCTCCCTCAACCAAAGTCTGCTGAGGTATGCTCATCAAAGCCCCTAAACGGAGAACAACTCTCGTTTGATAGATGCGAGCCTCACCCCAAGCATGGTTAACTGCCTCCACTCTAGCCATAATATCGAAAGCTTGCCCATAAGCATGTGCAAGATCTTCCATGAACTTTCTTGTTTCTGTACGCACACTGGCAACCCACTTGTCTGCCTACTGTGCCATTCTCTTCAAATCTTCTAACCCACTGATTGACTCCCTGGAAAACTCAGCTGGAAGCTCAATTGCCGGATTTTCTTGCCCACAAGGACGGGACAAGTGTTGCACGTAGCCAATCAGTGTCTTGTGCTCTACCTTCAACCTTTTGTATTTGCCCTCAACATGGGACAATCTATCCTTGAGTGCCCCATAGGAATTATCGCACTCCTCTACCACTTGTGCTCCAGTAGGGCGGCCTAGTTCCATGGTTGTCACAGCATAGTTCTCAAGAACGGCCTCGTCTCTATCACATTCTACCCGAGGAACTGCGATATGCAAGGTTTGGGATCCATCTTCATCTGTGGATATTTTGGAAAACTTCCTAGCCTTTTTCTTTGTTGGAGGTGCACTGATCCTTTGTAATAATTCCTCCATCTCGGCTGCGGGATCAGTCTCATCTACAGGATCACGCCTCATTCTGTCCCTTAGCCATTCTAGCACCTCCTGCCGCATGTCAAATATAATAAAAGGCTGTTCCACCTCAGCCTCTACCTCGTGAACCTCTCCTCTGCCATCGTTCTGACGAGGCTCACCGTCATCAATAGGCTCTGTGTCTCCCGAGCTCTGGGCATCCTAATCTGAAGTAGCATCACCCTCGAGAGCCGCCTCAATTTCCTGCTGAAATTGAGTATCAGTAGCCGTCTCCTCATCTGTCTCTTGCTGATTTTCCTGCTGATGATCTTCTTGGGGCATGTTGATGCTCTGACCCACTGATTCTCTACGAGGTGGCTGACTCGCCACTTGCACTGTCTGCTCTACATCCAATCTCTCCCTCTGATCAACAAACAATGACACCTCCTGTAAGCTTGGAGAATGTGTCCGAGATGGCGTATGCATGGACTCCTCAACTACCACAGGCTCAGGTCAAACTGGCTCCTTTCCTCTAGGCTTTGGAGTTGGATTACTCCGTCTCCTCTGATTAGTTGCCAGTAATCTGCTGTCTCCCATCAAATTGTAGGTAAGGGGAATTGACCTTCCCTTGAGTCGGCTAATATGCCTCTCTACCCAACTCCATGTAAATGTCAAGACTGGGATACAAAGTGTATCCAAGTCAGTGATCTCTGGCTCAGACCAATCCGGGAGTGGCAAAGGCATATCTCTTACTGTCTCGTAGTCATCCTGTACAACGTTTATGTCTTCCTCAATCTGATCTAGTACTGGGATGATATCACACTCTCTGACCATCACCAACGGTATCCGAGAGAACATCCTCTTTCTGACTTCGATCTCGTCCACTACACTTGCCCAAAAGTCTTCGATCTGCACCTTATGCCTGAACTCCTCTGTCAGTATCCACCTGATGTTTCTGTGGGGATCGTAGTAATGCCTGCTGGTGTGATAGGAAAGGTGGAAGAATTGGAGCTCCGCTTCTGCCTCTCTTGCTGCTTGCAGCGATGGGCAAATTTCATCTGAATTTCCCATGGTAATTGGGAATCCGAGTCCACATTTCTTCTTCTTCTTCTGGATCTTATCATAGGCAATCAATTGCCTAGATACTTCCAGCATCACTATCCTGTTTGTGGGATACCGAGGCAATCTGTACGGATAGGAGGAAAATCTTTGCAGCCTTATGTAGGTGAATTTTGGAAATTGGATAAACCAACATCCGAATTTCTCAATCATTTCTTGTGCCTCCCTTGATATTCTGTGATGGGTTCTCTGCTGCAAGGTCCTTGTTATGTGCATGGTAAAGGCATCGTTGACCCTCTTGTAATTAGTTGTGCTTGTCCAATGTAACTGTGGACAAGCTTCATATATTTTAAACTGATGGGAACCGCAACCAATAGGTTCCTTGTAAGAGATCCCTCTGTATCTCGTCATGCGAGCCAGCACGTAGACAAGGTAGGAGCCCATGTAAAATGTCTTCGTTCTCCTCACGCCACGAAGCTGCTCATGTATGCAATCACTGATCATCAGTGCCCAATCCATGTAATCTTTGCCTTCTAACACCAAGTTGACAAAATAGAACATCCAAGTTTCGAAAATGAACGCTTGGGGGCAACCTCCAACTCTGCTCAGCATCATAATGAGATCACCAAACTCCTATCTCAAGTCCTCCGAGACTATCTGCTTGGGCAATTTAGTGCGAGTTGGCTTGGGTTTAATCATCCACCTAGTATTTATCAAATCAGCACAACGGTCTGTGGTGGATGAGTACATCTTTCCAGCTCTCTCTTTCGTCTTGTAGATCATCTTCTCATGAACTGGAATCCCGAATGTCTCTCTGATTGCCTCAGGGGTCAGCTTAGCCAGCACCTTGCCATCTGGCGAAGTGACTGTCCTCTGTTCTGCATTGTAGTGGTAGGCACACTCCATGATGAGTTATGGACACCGGATAGCTGGCGGAAAGTTGGCAGCTGCATACAGTCCACTTCTGACAATACTGTGCGAAGTAACTAATGGGTGATGGCCTCCAGTCCCCATTATCCTTCTTCTGAATGCTTCCATGTTGAATGAGCCTAAGTTCATGTCAGCTAGCCTGCCGAGCTTTGATGAAAATTTGGATTCTGGCAAGAATGACTTGCCCAATTTCTTGATCACAGCCTGTCTGGACTCAGTGTGGTTGTTCCTGCCTGCAGCTCTTCTACTTGATTCAGCCATTCTCAACTACGCCTGTTTACTTCAATGTTTTTAGAAGTTTCTTCTCTGGTTGCAGCAACACAATGCCAAATACTTGGAAATGTTTGCTTGCAGCAATTTACTTTCAGCAAATTTGAAACCTCTCCCTTGAAGTTCGTACTTCTCTTTCTAACTTTGCACTTTCAGCAACTTCAAACTTTCTTCTCAAGTACGAACTTTCAGCAAATCCCTACCTCCTTTAAATTCAGCATTTCCCGGTCCGTTCAAATACCAGAGCATCATAGTCAAAATCCTTCATTTGCTTGAGCATATAAAATCGAACAATTACGTAAGTCCCCTTGGAATATCCAGCATATTCACATCAACCAACTGAGTCTATTCGCATTAAAGGAACCTTGGAGTCGAACGCATGAACTTTCACGCAATCTTAGCATGCGGAACACTTTGATCAAGAGAGAATAGAGTGGCCGTTGGACATTTTTATTCTGTGTTGGTGTTGTCATAAAACACACATCGATAGGACCTCTAATGTTTCTTGTCAAAATGGCCTAACTCTTTATGTCCTTGTGGCTAACTAGCCACCAAATCCTAAGACTTGGATGACTTTATGAGACCCATGGAGAGTAGTTTTTCTTCTTCGTGCATCAATATTTCAAAAGGAATCAAATGAGGGGATAGTCTAGGCTTTTCTCATAATCAACCTTTGAGTTTGAAAGATAGAAACAAAGGCAGCATATTCTAGACCAAGTTTGTTTAGTGCACTAAATATCAACATGTCCTTTTCCTCAATACTACAATCTTTCAATTGTCCTATAATGACATTGACCTTTGTTATCGAGTCTTGAGCGTTGTCAAAATTCTTGGGATCTGGACTTATACAATCATTGTTACCATAGAGTTTTGAGTTTGTCCCATGCCTTTTCAAGTTGTACATGAACCAAGATAAAATAGAGATCAAGGGAAATAAATACATGCAAACATCCAAGAACCATGCCTTTTCAATTAGCCAATTTAGCTTACCCTTTACCTTTTTAGGTTCTTTAACTTGTTCTAATACACAAGGAGTATATCTTAAAGTCATTAAAAAATTCCATGCATTTTGTTTCCATGTTGCATAATTGCATGGAGTTAGCAATGGAAACTTAGGATTACCCATGTGGAAGACACCCCCCTTGAATTACTCAATTTATGATCCTTCTAATAAAAAAGTATTTGGCACTATAAATGAGTGCACTTACAATGTTGGATGCTTAGAAAATCAGATTTATAATGCAAAGAGTTTTTATAATTTTTGAAAAAAAACCACTTACCAAAGGAAAAAGCATATCACAAATTTGAATTCCTTCCAAAATTTTGAACAACTTCAAAAACAAATTTTCATCAAATTTCAACTTACAAAGTGAAAGTTATGGCCTATTGAATTCAAGGCAAAATTCTGAACAATTTCAAAACAATTTTTTGTCAAATTTCAACTTACCAAGTGAAAGTTATGGCCTATAGAATTCAAGGCCTTTGGAGGGGGTCAAATTCAATCCCTGGTGATCAATGGGAAACACTTAAGTGACTCTACAAGGCAGAGTGATAATCTAATGGCACAGCGATGGTGATGGAGCAACACACAAGTGACAACGCAAGCAAACAGTGGTGACAATTTGGAGAATGCGATTGTGACCAGTAGCAATAATTGCTAGAGGTCACCATAACTGCTAGAAGTTACTGTAACCATTAGAGGTCACTGTAATTGCTAGTAGTGACCTCTACAATTTGTTGGCCATTGTCGATGATAGGGCCACCAATGGTTACCATGACAGCTGCAATCTTGGTAACTACACGAAAAAAAATCTCTCAAGTTCCATGCCCATACAATCATACAACCTACAAAAAAAAATTCCCAAAAGACTCCTATCTTCAAATCGACAATTACTATCAGTGACCTCTACAATTTGTTGGCCATTGTCGATGATAGGGCCACCAGTGGTTACCGTGATAGCTGCAATCTTGGTAACTACACGAAAAAAAATCTCTCAATTTCCATGCCCATACAATCGTACAACCTGCAGAAAAATTGCCCAAAAGACTCCTATCTTCAAGTCAACAATCCTTATATGGAGTTTTTTGGGCCTTCTAGACGTGATGGTGGAGTCAATTTTGCCCGAAAATGCTTAGAAAGTTCAAGTAGTTGCTACATCTTGCAAGCACCTCCCAAGTAAAAACCTCTATAGATCTAGCCTCTAGTGTCCAATTGGAATGAAATGATAGGCTAGAGTAGCTTTTCCAAACACTTTGAACTCAATGGCGAGCTCAAATTGAATTTAGGAAGCTCCAAAATGTACCTACAAGATAATATACAACAAGAACCCCAAGAATCTAGTATTTTCTTTCACACTTATTTGTTTCTCTAGATCATTAAAGGATGTGAGAGAAGAGCATACTCATGTTTGAGAAAATACAATATTTCCTTTACTAAAATTTCCAAAAGACTATCCTTAGACGCTATCCTACTCTGATACCATATAAAAAAATTAACACAAGAATAAGGATGGTAAAGGAAAGCACAATAACACAAAATCAATATGATAGAATAAATTGTATTCTAGACAAAATAAAGGAAGTACCATAATACAAATAGCCCTATGCTTATATAAAACAAGGCAATACATAAAAGGTGGTAACTACCTAAAGCTTAACACCCATAATAGATGGACCTAAACTAAAGCTAGACATGCCCAATAGGTGGAGCTAACTAGTGATAGTAGGAATGTAACTCTACTAGGATTAGATTAATGGCAATCAAGTGATAATTGATTGACTCACTAACTAGATAAGTGGCAATCAAATGCATAAGATATGGGCATAGAATTGATTGACACAACTACCTAAATGAGGTTATCCTAACTAGCAGCATATAAAGCAATATGGTAATAAACTAAATACAAACATAAATAATGCTCCACCAAAAACAAAACAAGAAATCAAATTTTGGATCATTGGAGATATAAATGTCTCACTTAATGAAATTTGAATGACTCTGATGAATGTAACAATATGCGGCCACACAGGGACTGTAATCCAGGTTCTAGAACTGATAGGGGATATGACAGGGTTTCTTTGATGGCATGTATGAGTATGGATCATCTCAGAACACGCAGCTCCAATAGTAGTGGTATCATTTTGGGGACAAGAATTTCCTTGGATGATTATTAGGGAAGGTTTTCGATCTGATAGTCATCAGATGATGTATACGTACATACATATGTGATCAGGAAATAGAATTTGTAAGCTATGTCATAGAAAGACTCAGCAGAATTTAAAGTTCGAAGGGCATCTCTAGTTCATTTAATTTTTTTAATGGCAAAGCTCATGTACATTGAAGCATATCATTCTTTTAACATTTTTATGGCTTATTTTCTAGTATGTTATATTTGCACATAGACTTTTAATTCAACAAAACATACTTATTAAACCTTTTATGTACAAGAATCCCATCCACAAAGGGTAAGATAAAAAAAATCATACCATGCTTTTTGAATTGCATTACCAAAGAAACTACCCAAATGATCATAAAGGATAATTAACCTTTCCAATATCAGCAGACATAGTTCCAATCATATATTGAAGTTTGAATGTTTCATGTGAAGCACAACAATCTTGCTCCCTGACTAATAAATGGAAGTCTACAGGAGAGCCAACATGCTTATTACTGAAATCAGCCCAACGTTTGATTCAACTGTAGGTGGTTAAACATTAGAGCTATTGAGTTATCTGCCGGTCTACTACATGGTACTATTTCTACTTTTTTCTACCTAAGTATACTAATGTTTGGTAGACTTTGTTATATACATATAATTTCAAATTCGCACGAGGTAAAATTTTACTTGATGTTTGCTATGCTTGATTGAGGATGGAATTGAGTGATAATTTTTGTCAAAGCAGCAAAAATCATTTGGGGAAAAAATCGGCAAACCAAAAAATCAGGATTTTTTGAAAAATCGTGAAAAAATCGGATTTGAAAAAAAAAATGTAGAAAAATAGACAAAACCTACCTTTTTTTTGAACATTTTCATGAAATTTTTGAAAATAACGACTAGCACGAACATATTAATAACAAAAAAACACGTGTTTTCTGGGTTTTTTCGTGCGTTTTAGGGTTCCAGATTTTCCGCATTTTTTTAACGATTTTTTTGACGTTTCAATCACGATTTAAAAGCGATTTTCAACGATTTTTTTGCAGGGTCAACGCAACCCAAAAAATCGGGATTTTTTGGAGGAAAAAATCAGGAAGCTTGCAGATTTTTACGATTTTTTGCAGATTTATGCTTCTATGATTTTTGTAGTTTCCCATTTCAGTGACTCAAAAAGTGTTGTCAAGAACTCTCAGCTTTTATCATGAAGTAAACATCAGCAGCAAGGAACATATTAAGTTCAGACTATTCTAAAAATACCCTGCACTCATAGCCACCTGGAAACTCTAGTATAAGGATGAGGACTCCATGCCCACACCTTTTGGTGACTATATTTAGATATATTTAACCCTACCCTTGTTCATTTACTCCCTACCCTGCTTTGAAATGGTGTCCCTGTACCCATTCCCCTGTGTCTCGAGGTGACTGTACCTACATCTCAGTGGTATCATCCTTGTGCAAGAAAATATTATTCATAATGGAGCAAACAAAGACTTTTCAGACAGTCTACCACTGGTTTCATCCTTATGCAAGAAAAAAATATTCATAATGGAACATCTACTTATTACCGGAGAGAAGCATTTAAAACTTGAAATTCAAAGAAACTGTACACACAGTCAATGAAGGCAGAAAACAGAGAGAGAAAGAAGATATGCATGTGAGAAGAAAAACAAGAGAATTTAATAAACCATGGTCATAATGACTGCCTCTCTTCTTCCTTATTTATATAGAATTTTATAATAAAGAATAGACATTTCCATTCTACATGAGAGTGTGCATAAGGATCTTCCAATTTTACAATCAATTATGCTGATTTGAAATGGTGTCCCTGTACTGTTCCCCTGCATCTTGAGACAACTATGCCTACATCTTAGAGGTACGCCATTGCAAGGACAAGTAAAATAATAATAAAATTACAGTGCATATTAGAACTTAGAAGTCCACTACTTGTTTCATCCTCATGCAAGGAAAAATTATTCATAATGAAACATCTACTTGCTACCAGAGAGCAGCACTGGAAACTTGAAAATACAAAGAACCTGCACACAGTCAATGAAGGCAGAAAACAAAGAGAGAAAGATGTGCCTGTGAGAAGAAAAACAAGAGAATTTAATATACCATGGTCATAATGATGACTGCCTCTCTTCCTCCTATTTATATAAAATTTTATAATAAAGAATAGACATTTCCATTTTATACGAGTGTGTGCATAAGAATGTCCCTAATTCACAACCAATTATCCATGCACTACATAAATTCTAAGTTACTAGATCCGTCAAGGGATCAACCAGATCTGGGTCTAGTTCGAACCAGATCCATGACCCAGTCCAATCCACTTGCAGATACGTGCAGGATGTGAGGCAAGGGAGGTGGGTTCATGGACCCAAGAAGGATCTGAGTGAACCCTAACAAACCCAGGATAAATCTATCAATTCCCTTGCACTTTTTTTGTTTTTTTAATGTTTTCCTCCTTTGACTTTGCCCTAGGCGCCCTAAAACAGATTTCAAACCCTAAAAGTCCCATCTAAAGCATTTCAAACACCAAAACAAGCTCATTTCTATTGCAAAAGACAAATACCATTCCAAAATGTTAAACTTTCATTTTTGCTTGTCTTTCAACAAAAGGAGTTGAAGATTGATCTTTGAAAGTTCTACAGCTGTTGCATTGTCATTCCTAGATATTTGCAAGTGTCCATTAGCTGCTAAGAAGATCATAGAATAATATTGTTGCGTAAATATTTTTCTTTTTTTTCCTCCATTTTTGTTTTACAAACATGAAACAAAGTCTCTGCTTTTCTTTCATTAAGGCCTTTAAAACCACACAAAACTTCATCTTGCAAACCATTTTCACAATTTTATCAATTAAGTGAGAAATTAGGTAGTTGACACATTTTTGTTAAAATTATTTGCTCTCCAACCGCTGTCTGTCTATAAGGTCAACTCACCAATGTTTTTATAAGCTGAAATTGCATCCAAACCATGTCCAAATTGCGCCAAAAATCGTGTCAAAAACACATTTCACAAACCCGCATCTGAACCGGTGAGTTTTTTTGGCGAAATCGCAGGGTTTTCGGTGAGTTTTCGAGCACAACTCAGCGAGTTTTTAACCTCTACCGAGCCACGAGTAAACACACGAGTCACTTGCGTGGGGCCTGCAACCCAGAGAGTACTCGCAAACCTGACAAGTACTCGCCAGGTTTTCAATCTATGGTTGGAAGGATGAGAATCGATATTTCTCATGACATTTACTCGAAGCATAGAATGATAGTAGACTCCTCACATTGATTAAAAAATCCAAATTTTGGATAGGAATTTTTCATGAAGAATGCCCTTTCATTGACAAACTGTCAAACTCAATTGAGTGTTGGGTTCTATCTTTCAGGTGTATTATATATGAACCCAAAATCCGTACCAGAACCAGGCAATAACATAAATTTACAACAGCCACTAATTTTGGTCAATCACCTAAATGTTAGCTATTAATTGACAAAGAAGTTGCCACACACTCACTTTACACTTGTTAATCGAATGGCTACATCTCTAACACAAAATCATATTTGATGCAAATGTATTTTCTACAGTAATTTCATCATATCCAGAGCATGTTTCAAATTTGTTCAATTAAAACTCTGCAATATTAGTTTTTGAGTATCAGGTTTAAAATTCTTCCCAAATGCATACAATATGATTGAGACCAAGATAAGACAGGCATTCCCTTTGTTAATGCCAATGGGAAATACACAAAAAAGACCAATATACTTACCAAGACAGCTGGAAGCATCGGAGATCCCTTTGCAAGTTCAGCAGCAATGCACGATGCCAAAGAGCACCCCGTCCCATGAGTATTGTGAGTCTGTATACGTGGTCCTCGCAATTCATGATAGGTTTCTCCTAGAATAACATGTCAAAGACCTTAAAATTAACTTATTTTGGTCAAGAAACAACAAAATGCAAAGAAACAGATGAGAGACTAACATTGAACTCTAAACCATTTATTTGTTAATCAAATTAACAGCAGCCATTTCCTCAAATACTTAAGGCTGGCATTCCTCACGGATTTAGATCTTTCAAATTTCTCAATATGGCAATCAGAGTGGTTCAATTTACCATCATAGAGAATGTCAACAACATCTCCGACAGTCCTCAAGTGACCACCCTTTACAAGCACGTACCTGAACCAGGAACATAAAATTGTTTTCAAGTAGAACCTTATTGTTCAAGGCATATAATAGAATTTAATAGAATTCTTCAATTGATTTCAACAATGAATTATGAATATGATCATGAACAATTAATCAGACCAGTTCAGAGTTTCAACAGGAACAACTAAATAAACTTCAAGGAAGAATGTTTTCAACTCTCCCAAAAACCTCCAACCATGAAATGAAAAAAGAAAAAGACCATCAAGAACAGGAAAATCTATATGTTTTCTATGAATTTCATTGACTCAGAATCAGTGACCCATAGTGAGAGATGAGTGTAGGTGCCAGCATGTATAGTTTTTCTCATGAAGCTCACTGACAGATATTTCAACACCATGAAGCAACATTCCATCCCAGTTAAAAAACAATAGTGCACGAGAGAACAATGGATTCTATCATACAGAGACAACAAGATAATCTGTCTGACCCTTAGGGTCCCGACTTTAATTGTCTTAACTATGATGAAGAGTAAGAATATATATACATTCACAAGTAAAGCATTCAATCATCAACATATGATGAAGAGTAAGACTATATATACACTTCTTCTCATTCCTTACAAAATTGACTCTTCAGTCTCTTATCAAATACATTTGCATTGAATTTTATACAATTCACCTACGTATTCATACATAATTTATCCACTAATTTCCTTAAATTTAAGTAAGACAACTTCCTTATGAAATTGATCTTCATTGATCCAAATTGGATCTTGAAACATTAGCAAAGTAAGCTAACCATATAACTATTCTCAGAAAGACCAAAATGTAAATTGTAAGACACTACAATTGATCATTTCCAAATGTACTTCAGCTGAAAAATGGAGAACAGATATGTCATGTCCCCTTTTTCAAAACTGTGGAGATAATTAAAAAATTAATTTACGTTGTCAGAAAAAAGTAACTTTATATTAAAAGACAACTTATATTAAACATTTAAAAGGATCAATATAAGTGATTAAATAAAGTGTCGCTAGACTCAAGGTGCAAAAATATCAATAAAAGGGACACTTTATTATATTTTTTAATTTTTATAATTTTGAAGAGATAACTATCAAAAAGAAAACAATATTATTATTTTATTTCCTCAAAAAAATTATAAATAGGAGGAATGTTTTCAAAAAGGGTTTTCATTCTTTTCTGAAACAATTTCATTCTCTTCCTAAGGCTGAAAATTGAAGATCCTTTGGATTTGTGAACCTTCAAGCACGAAAAACCCTCCTAATCTTCAGTGCATTTCCACTCGAGCATTCCAAATGTGCTTCATCTGATTTCCAATATCCAACTATTGTTTGAGTTTGGTCATTTCCAGATTTTGGTGAGACTTTTGGTGGTTTGCAGTTGTTTATTTTGGTTATTGTTTGTGAAATATTCTTTCTCAATTTTGTTGATTTTTAAACCAAACATTTACAATGGAATCAATCACCCGTTAAGGTTAGCATAACCAAAACGTACATGAAAGAACTCTAACCAAGAATGCGCCCTAAAACCACTTAAGGAGGAGGGGCGAGCATATGGTCAGAGGATCCCTAGGATCTACTGAATCAACAAGTACAAGATTATACTGAAAGAGAAATATTAAACTCGACACCAAGGATGTGCACTCAAGATCCTTTTGCAGGCGAGGTGCTAACATATGGTGGAGTACTACTGCTGAATTGAAATAACAACAAGCCGGATAACCACCAATGAACTTTCCACGCTACCACCAAACAATGGGGGGAAAAGATTACAACAATAAAGACTTCTTCCGCTGCGGCAGGCATCCACTGAAACGTGGGAATTCTCCACTTGAAGTGGGTATGAAAGAGGTTACAAACAGATTGTCCTCACTGGTGGTAAACCATCCAGGGGTGCTTAGTGTGAAATTAATTACATAGAGCAGCAATAATAAAACTGAAACAGTACTACTGTTAGCAGCTTGTACAAAAGAGAAGGCTGCAATTTACAATGCCAATTTCACCAATATTCAAAGCACCTTGTTATACATTATCTCTTTGTCAGAATATAACGAGAAAAGAAGAAGAAAGATGGAAAACAGCAATTGATTTTAATTCTGATCAACGAACTGTAATTCTGGAAATGTATATCAGCAACTACAGAAATTCATAAATTGCTCACAACTCAATCAAAATACCTCTGAAATGCGTGAAGTCAAAGGCATAGATCAATTGGGAGATAGGCGCCCCTGTTAAGACACAAAAATAGCTCCAAAAGACCTGCAATATTTAATGGCACATTTCCCAATGCAAGCTGAAAGGTACAACCCTTGAAAGGGGCGATTTTTCAATATAAAAATCCACACTCCAAAATAAAATCTGAAATTGATTGGAGATGGTCGCCTAGACCTTAGGAATCTTATTAGCAAATGCCCAGAACAATATAAAATTCATATATTCAACCATGAGCAAAAACAACATTCAGCTGTATGCAAACAGCAACTGTAAAACTGGAAATTACATCAAAATTTCACCTTGAAACACAATCTACTAGTCTGGATGAGAAGCAGCAATAATTCAACTAGGTGTTGTCTTGCAAACACGAAATTGAAGGAAGAACTAGAAGGTCAACATTCCTCGAAGTATAAAATGATAAATCATTTTGACAACATAACTTTAGCAAAATAATGGATGCTCAAATGCTAGAGCCAAGCCTCAATTTTAAAGGAAGATAGGAGATTGTTCAAGTCCTCCAAGAAGGTATGCCAAAAGCCAAGCCTTTTCAAATTTCCAAAAAAAATATCTCTTCAAAAATACGCCCCACTTGAGATAATGAAGAATTAATATTAAATCCTTTTAACTCCTTCATGTGGTGCCACCCTTAAAGTCCCCTTTTTAAAATAACTTAAGTTCATACCTTAGGCCAAGGGGTCAACTGCAAATTAGAACCAAATGCTCAATTAATGAAGAAAACCATTAGAATAATATTTCCAAAAGGCCAAGGCTTAGTTTTGAAAACTGCTACCAATGACGTGATGAACTGAAGGCTGACAACTGCTAACCGCCAAAAATAGTATTTACTATAAATAGTAAATAATGAGGAAAGAACACAAAACCTCCAAACTTGGAACCCTTTGAAACACCTCAACGAGCCTACAGGATTCCGGAATAGGCTGATGAGCCACTGACAGGATTACTGCCAAAAGGGGAACATTACAGTTTGTAATTGTGGGTTTTTGAAGATTTGATCACAACGATATTGCTTCAGTGTTTTAATACCTATTTGTGGAGTTTGGATTTATGACTGTAACTCCTTGTAGCTGGCCATACAGCTTTTGTTTTTAGTTTGCAGCCCATTTTGAGGTGATTTGCAGGTCGTATCAATGAGGAATATATGTATCCTTGCATTGAGTAATCTCCTATGATTGGCATTGGAGATTTCTACTAATATTTGCCTGATTTATCAGTCTTTATTGGACCATACTGCTGCTGTTTGAAGTTACCAGTCCAGCCACACAATGTAAAAATTATACCAGATGATTGCCAAGCTGTACATGGTGTAATGTTGATATTATTGTTTCATTGGAATGTTTTCCTCATAACCTGCTGTGAACATTCAGGTTTTGTGCAGATTTGATGTAATCCACAGGCTGTACAACCATTTATGGGGCACTAGTTTCAATGACAATCAACAGACTTAAATGAATTCACCTCAAATATGATTGCAAGTAGAAAATAACGAATGTGTTTCAGAAATGGTTAATACAGCCTTTCCTCTCTATGCTCCTGGCCACACCTACAGGAATCTGATTCTATGTGTGGGGTATTTCATGGCAATTACCCAACCTTAATGAGGCTACATTACCTTCTGTAGTTCGATCAGCCTTCTTTATCTTGATTGCAGCTTATGTTGTTAGCATTTAGGGACTCTGGTAGTCATATTTGGGCTGAATAAGCCTGCTGTTCAAATTAGATTAGAAATTATCAGAATATTATGTTAATATTGCCAGTGAATTTCAGTTCTACCAGCATGCAGTTAGCTTGTTTCCATTCGGAATCCAGTGACAACATTTTCTTAAGTATTTGCAATGCTTATACCAATCCATATTAGGTTTCATCATACCTGTAAGGTACCAGTTCACTTTCAGTTTTCTAAGCATTGATTAATGTTCTTGGGTTATTGAACAATCATTTGGAGTTCTCATGTTTGTCAAGAAACCAAGATATTGTAATACTAGACGGTTTACCACTAGTACTTATGTTTGATTTTGTTGAAGATATTGGAAAGTTTACTACTGGATTCTAATTAATCATTGTAATAGATCATAGTCGGTTTATCTGCTGTAATCATTATTTTCTTTCAATACTTTTCACCATCTTGGCATGCATTGGAATCAAGTGAATTAGTCTGCCATCTTGGCATTGATGTAATTCTTTTTGCATTCAACCAGTTTGGCTTAATCAGAATATGCATTCACCATTAGCCAAGTTTGGCTCAATCAATTCTATGATTTGCTTATTATGTAAATTGGATGGTAGCCGCAAATATCTTTCATGTAATTCCATTGTCCTCATCCTAATTTTCTATTCTCCATATGCTTCACTTTGCCCACATAGGGAACTTGGTGAACAAAAAGAGTTGAGATTTGAGTGATCATAAAAAAATTTATGTGGATTTGAGCTAACACCCTACAGGGGTTACTACAAAATAACTGTGGGTGGTCTATGGGGCAAGAGGTATGTCTAAGGTGATCCAAAGACCTTGATGTGAAATTTACATAAATAAATTCTTGAAAATGCAAAGTTCTAGGCATGGCAATGGAATCGTTGGTTCAAGCAGGTGACAATTGTGCAATCCCTGGTTTATAAAAACAATGGTTTCATAAATGCCCATTCATGCAAGCGGTAGAAGTGTAAATGCATGTTCATGCAAGGGCAGTTGAGTAACCACTGATTTATAAAAGCAACAATTGAGAAAACACCAGTTTATATAAGTGGTGGTTGTGTAGTCATCGATTTTTTAGAGGTAGTTTTGAAACCACCACCTATATAAATAGGTCACATTTTTTTTATGCTTGAAAAGAGGAGCGGTTTGGCTTCCACCATGTAATGTCACATGAAGAACAAGTAACAGATGCAAACTACATCTCTTCCCTTTTCTAACTGTTCCAGCTTCCTTCTCAAATTTCTAGAGATTAAAAAATGCATAAGCCCCCAAGGTGCTATTATAATAGGATTGGTTAAGATTTCAATTGCGACAGCCTAGAGTGTCTTCTAATGGGGAGTGATATCAGAAAGTTGCAAAGCTTGTGTAAGTGTGTGGGCATGTTGTGCATGTAAAGATTGTCCACAAAGATTTCAAGGCGGCCATAATAGCTCAAAGAGATAGTGGCATGAGTAGGAATTCCCTCACTCTTGTAGGGTTTCCACCTTATTTGACTTCTCCACGTCAAATTTCATTTTCTTCTCGGTTGTTTGTGTTTCTTGCACTTGATTACAAGTTAAATTCTTCCTTTACTAAAAATTGCACTTAAGAGAGCAAATCTAATGGCATAGGGACTGGTTTTTGTTCATTTGCATAAGAAACAGAAACTTTTTCCAACAAAGTATATTGTAAATAAACAAGATTCATGTTGGTGAGTTAATTGAACATCCAGAATAATTACAGCTCAGATTGGTATTAAAGCAGGTTTCTGTGTTCCTGATTGTGTAGTTCTATGTTACTGGTTTTTCCACAAAAGGGGCCGGATCCGGGTCCGGTTTGCACCGGGTCAAGGTTTCAGTCCGGTCCCTTTGTGGGTATCAGCAAGGTTCCCCTTGAGGGGGCCCGATTCACCTAGGGCGAACCCAAGTGAACCCAGGAGCACTCGGACACACCCAATCAAAACTCGAACTCCCAGCAACCCAAACTTCACCCTTTTTTGCATTTTTTTAATTGCTTTTTCAGTTTGACTTTGACCTGCGCCCTACACAACCCTAAAAGACACTTCTAAATGACATAAAACACCAAAACTACTTCATTTTGTTCATTTGATTTGCAAACAACAACTTTCATTCCGAGAGGCTGAGCATTCACTTTTGCTCGTTGGATCAACAAAGGGAGTTGAAGATTGACCATTGAAGCTTTTACAAATGATAGCATTGTCAATCCTGCACATTTGCAAGTGTTCATTGGTTGCCAAGAAGATTGTAGAAGGATATTTTTGCAAAGAGGTAAGTTTTTCTCAAATTATTTCCTTCATTTTTGTTTTACAAACATGAAACAAATTCTTTGCTTTGTTTATCTATGTTTTTTCCATTTTTCTATGAATGTATGAAAGATTCAAAAGAGTTAGATTTTATAAATCAATTTTTTGTATTCAATTTTTTTTGTTTTTGTTTCGAATGTGTTGTTTGCAAAAAAATTTGCCATAGGAATCACAATGTCAACTAGTTCTAGCTCCGCAACTCAACCTAAATTCAAAACAGATTTGAATTCTCCTAGATGGAAATATGTTCAAATGATACAATCTGTTCCAGGTGGTGGTGGTTAAATTTGGAAATGCAATGGATGTGATGTTCAATATTCTAGTTCATATTTTCATGTGAAAGCACATTTGTGTGGAATACTAGGAAAAGGCATAAAAGCTTGCCCTAGAAAGAACGGTGTATCTATTCCATCAAAGACAGTCATTAGATATATTATGGAGCAAGAACAAGCAAATGAACAGGAATCCTGTAGATCAAGTCACCCCTTATTAAAAAAATCAAAGGGAATGCTGCCCCCATCTAATTCCAATATCGTGGTAGAAAACCACCCATTGGTTGCCACTCCTCATCCTCAAAATCAAAGTGAACCCACTACAAACAAAAAATCAAAGGGACCTTTGGAAGCTGCATTCCAAAATGAGAGTCAAGAAGATGTATTTATGCAAATGGGTTGGCTTTCAATGTTGTTCGCTCACCATATTGGAAAGAGATGTTGAAAAAAGTTAATGAAGCTCCAAAAAGGTACAAGGGCTTGGGTTATGAAGTGTGTGGCACCTTATTGGAAAAGGAGGTCAAGATGGTTGAAGATTCATTGCAACCCACTAAAGGATTCGTGGATTGAGACAATGTGTCCATTGTTTTAGATGGTTGGAAAGATTCAAAAAATCGACCCTTGATCAATGTCACAAAGGTGTCCCCTAAATGGGCAATGTTTTTGAGAGTTGTGGATTGTGAGGGGTAGATAAAATATGGGCAATTCATTGCTGATATTCTCATTGCAGCCATTGAGGAAGTGGGACCCCGCAACGTTGTTCAAGTCATAACGAACAATGCCAAGAATTGTAGAGTTGTTGGGTTGTTGGTTGAGGAGCGATATTCATATATCTTTTGGACACCTTGTGCAGTCCACCCACTCAATCTTATGCTACAAAAGATTGGGCATAAAATTGATTGGATCAAAGAATTGTATGCAGAGGCTGAGTACATCCAAATGTCCATCACCAACCACCACATGTCTCAAGAAATTTTAGATCATTTTCAAAGTTGGAGCTATTGAAGGTAAGTGAAGTAGTATTTACATTTTCATAATTTGAATGTGTATTATAATTCTTCTTTAAAGTTTGTTTTTAAATTTTAATTATTTATTTTAATTTGTAATAGGTTGCAAAAACCTATTTTGCCTCTAACACATTCGCCTTGAGACGACTTGTGAAAGCTAGAGAGGCACTTTCTAGCATGGTGATTAGACAAAATTGGTCTATATGGAGTAGTGTTACAAGACTCGGCCTCGCCTTGGACTCAGCAAGCTGATTTTGGACTTGGACTCGAACTCAAAGCCCAAATTCAGCGTAGACTCGGCAAAGACTTGGCAAATTGAAAAACCCAATAAATTCAAAGATTTTGAAGGATTTAAAACTTGTTTCATACACCATAAATAAACCTTAAAGACACATTAACCTCATCAAATAGAAACTACTTTCATCCCATACACAAACATACAGCGATCACATAAGTATAAATGCAAATTTTAGCTGAAGGAAATAACACATTTAGATATATAAATATTGTCAAATGTATACAAAACTCATGGAATATGAAATCCATGGCATCAAAAAAAAAAAATATAAGTCTATGGCTCAAAGGAGCTTGCATTACTCATCCCAAAATCATGACAAGTCATGCACTAGCATCTAAGATAGTTCCTGGATGATGATGTAGCCATGATATTTGCTTGTGTCTCAATGATTGGTGTGTATATTCAAGTGAGAAATTTATTATTAAAGTTTTCTTCTTTGAGGCTTGCTTCACTCTAGAATAGTGCTCATCTCCTTGTAGATTTTGAATCACTTGTTTCAAATTGTACCCATAATGTTTTTCATGTGTCTATGCTTGAACTGTATCATCTTGACACTACCCACATACTTGATTGGCATGCTTTACAGGTATAGGATCCAGGAGTGGTGTTAGTGGAGCCCACTCGAATTCTGGGATGGTGCAACATTAAGTTACATAATAAAGCGATTGTGTAGTATAAGGTATAGTGGGACCGCTATTCTGAGAATAGTGCCACATGGGAGAAGGCAGAGGATACTGACCGCTCTTTTCTTCATTTGACTACTTAGTTTGAGATAGATGCTTTTATTTACTTCAATGTGATACTTTTGATTGCTTTAGTGAGATACATTATTGTTTCAGTGTGTGTAATAAGACATAGGGACGATATCTCTTCCTAGTGGAGAAGGATGTCACATCTTGACCCTATGCTACATTTATTTTCCAGTATATTGATGAGAGTATTGGACATCACTTATGATTGTTTGATTATTTGGTATTTACATGTATGTGATTGGTAAAAATTGACGGTTAATCTTGATGCATGGAAATAGAATTGAAATAAATATCATGTTTATGATTGAATTTAAATCCTTGTATATGGCTTCAGCTATGGTTTTGAGGACTAACCTATTGATGGCAATCTGAGTGTAACTAAGTGTAGGAATATGAGCCAGTATTTGTTGAAGGCAACAACATCGTTGAGGTAGGGGTATCCTAGCCGCTTGGCAATGAATAGTACAATGGAACCCGATGCATTTATAAACTCGCGTAGTTGCATCATTCTTGCATTGCGTATGATATGATTGTTGATGTTATAGCAGCTTCGAGCTCATCCTTCTAGCCACGAGTGAAGAAATAAATTCATATAGCCTATTGGCTATTCATTTATTTGTGATAATTAATGTGAAGGGGCGCTTCACATGGCAACAATGTAATTTCTCTTGGGCCAACCTTCCTTGTAATTCACAATTATTAGTTGTAATTATATTTCTCTATTGTGGCCGACCTTGTACTTGAAGAGGTGCGACCTCTCTCTTATTGTGTATTTATACAAGGTCATTCCCCCTTCATTTGATGATCAAGAAAGTTCAAGTCTTTCCTTCATACATGTGCAACTTCTTCAAGGGCAGATTTGAAGAACAAGGAAGTTCCTTTCATCTATTCGCATTTTCTCAGAAGAAGTTCGCACCTTGCAGCAGATCGTCATTTCTGTAGCAGCAGATCGATTACTAGGAGAAACATATTTACTTGTATTTGCATCCAAGAGAGGTGCCTATTATTCCTTGGATCAAATTTGGCCATGTGTTGGGCCTGAGTTGTAAGCAGATTTCTGCTCTTATTGCTTCAATATATAAGAAATAGATTTGTTGGGTTTTTTTCCCTCGAGTAAGAGGGTTTTCCCAAGGTATCTGTGGTGTTCATTGTCTTATGTGTTGCATTTTTTGATTGCTTTAATGTCTGATCTTAAAAACTAACAATGATTGCATTGTGATATTACGGTTAAGTTATTGTTTTATGCGTAATGACTACATTTTTGTTATTTTTATAGATCAGATATAATGCACAGAAATTAATTCAAAAATGAGACAAAGACACAGCCAATACCCTGGGAAAACCCTCTAACCCAAGGGAGAAAAAACCAGCCAATATATCTCTTATATATTGATAATAATGAGAGCAGAAATCTGCTTACACAATGCTTGTACAAAACAATGAATAGCATCTCTCCTAGATGCTGAGATACAAATGAATATGTTTCTCCTTAATAGTCGACCTGCTGCTGTAGATGATGATCTGCTCATAAGTGTGAACTTCTCCCTCTGCTCTTAAGAATGCGAACTTGATTGAATTGAACTTAATGATCAAATGAACAATAATCATCCTCTATTTATATGCAAGGATCGTGCCTCTTCAAGGAAGTCGGCCCAAAACAGAAAAGACGTGTTCTTCTAAATTCAAGTCGGCCTCCTTTAAAGACGTGATTCTTCATAAGTCGGCCTCAAACATTAAATGTTAATTAATCATTAATTAAATATATGAAGTCGGTCTCCTCATAAATTGAAATCTCATATATATATAAAATTGAATAGCCATAAGGCTACATTCAATTTTATTCTCTTCTTGTAAATTGTGCACCTGGAAGTAGACTCTTGAGGCTGTGATCTTCAACACTCCCTCTCAGCTAGGGAGGAATACTTCCAACTGTACAAGACATATCACCTCATAGTGATGTTAATCAACATGGCTACATCCATGTAAGAAAAGAGCTTATCACCTCATCGTGATATCAACCATCATGGCTACCTCCATAGATGGTATGTACAAGTGCTCATCACTCAATGTGATGTTGTCACCTCATCGTGACTTTCACCATGGCTCTCCTACAGGGTGAAACACAAGTACAAGAAAATCATCACGGACTCCCTCACGTGATGTTGTCATGGAGTCACACACATGACATCCACCATGGCTCTCCCAAAGGGTGGAAACAATGGCTTTCACCTCAAATCTCAAACAGAAATGCATTATCAAGGGCTTGCACCTCAAATCTCTCTTAATAGAGAAATGCATTAACAGAGGATCATTGATATTGAGACTCCTTCTCAACTAGGGCTTGATTCTCCACCATACCAAGCTTATCTCGAAAGTACACAAACTTTATCCTGGAGAGAGGCTTGGTGAGAATGTCTACCGTCTGCTCATCAGTGCTGATATACCTCATCGTGAAAGCATATCACCTCATCGTGATAGCAGATATCACCTCATTGTGATATCAACCATCATGGCTACCTCCATAGATGGTATGTACAAGTGTTCATCACTCAATGTGATGTTGTCACCTCACCGTGACTTTCACCATGGCTCTCCCAGAGGTTGAAAAACAAGTACAAGAAAATCATCACGAACTCCCTCACGTGATGTTGTCACGCACATGACATCCACCATGGCTCTCCCAGAGGGTGGAAACAATGGCTTTCACCTCAAATCTCAAACACAAATGCATTATCAAAGGCTTGCACCTCAAATCTCTCTTAATAGAGACATGCATTAACGGAGGATCACTGATACTAAGACTCCTTCTCAGTTAGGGCTTGATTCTCCACCATACCAAGCTTATCTCGAAAGTACACAAACTTTATCCTGGAGAGAGGCTTGGTGAGAATGTCTATCGTCTGCTCATCAGTGTTGATATACCTCAACTGTACAGCTTTCCTCAATACCATATCTCTGATATAATGGTATTTGATCTCAACATGTTTAGTTCTATCATGAAACACAGGATTGACAGAAAGTTTCACACAGCTTTGGTTATCACAATGAATGATAGTAGGCTCCATTGATTGTCCAAACAATCCTGCAAGGAGCTTTTGAAGCCACACTACATCACGAGCTGCCACACAAGCTACAATATACTTTGCCTCTGTTGTACTCAATACCATTGAAGACTGCTTCCTGCTGCACCAGGATATCATAGCAGATCCCAAACTGAAGCAACAACCAAAGGTACTCTTTCGATTAGTGACACACCTTGCCCAATCAAAATCAGTAAAACCATGCAGCTTCAAATCCACACCTCAAGAATATCTCAACCCATATCCAACTATGCCACGCAAGTATCTCAAGATATGTTTTGCTGCAACAAGATGTATCTGTCTTGGTTCACACATGAGTTGACTAAGTGCACTCTGTTGGCGTTTCAAATCGCACCTTTGGAATGCGTTCTGGAAACGAACAGCTATGTGCAATAAACTGCTCTTCGAATTAGGAGGGGAAGCTCCCTCTTTTGCTGAGTTGCATAAAAAAAAGTAATCTAAACTTAATTACACCTATCTTTTTGGTTCAGCTGCGAAAACACAAGGTTATAGAACACTAGATGTTGCGGTTGAGGTTTTCCCTTTAATTAAACTAGACAGCTACAACTTCACCTACGCTTAAAACGTTTCTACCCTCTCAAGTAAACGCAGAGCAAGAGAGTTTAAAATGGACGAGTTTGACTTTTGACAAAGATACTTAAACAAACTTTTCTTCAACGTACATTTTAAGGCAAGCTGAAAAAAGAGATCATAAAAGTATTACGGAAATATGAGACTTTTATTTCAAGAGCAGCAAAGCAAGCTTCAGGATTTTATTTCCTCATAATTCTAACACAAAACAATAAACGGAAATCTGAGATATTTATATCGAGGGCAGCAAAGCAAGCTTCAAGATTTTATTCACTCAAACTTCTGGAACAAAGGTTACAATTTCAGGATAGCAAGTTGTAGCAAAATACTTGCAACATGCGATCAACCTGATTATAATTGACACATAACACATGCACTAAACAAGGATTTGCAGCTAAGGAGGCATGCAAACTTGCTCTTTACACAAAGTGAACTAACACTAGACGATAACAAACATGAAGGCATAAGCTCAGAGATTTTGTTATCACAAGCACAGTTAAACTAAAATAAGCAAACATTGCTCTTATTTATAACTAAGCAGAGGAGTAGGGAACCCTAAAATCTCTGTGCTTTTACAACTACTGCTTGCCAACATGCAAGCTTTATTTCTAAATCTAGAACAAGATTAAACATCTAAACCCTAGAAAGCATCTAAAACGGAAAGTGCCAACTCATGACAACTTGTTACAACTATTTTCTTTCTATCCTCAAAGAATGGATAAGATTTGAGACAAGAATAGAAAGAAATGATGGAAGAAGCTTCTAGAAGAAAGCAGATTTAAATCTCGATCACATCCGCTAAAAAGCAAGCAACTTCATCTGTAGGAGTGTTGATGCTATTAATAGCAAAATGTCGCTTTTCCAAGATTTCTTCGCCATCTGCAATAGATCTCAGGAATTTTTCACTCTCATTGGCCGTTTTCTCAAACTGTGCTGACATCATGGAAATCATCTTCATTCTTCCAACACTGCCATCGCTGCCATGCAAGACACTTTGAAACTCTGTTTTGACTACGTCAAGCCCAATGTATGAACCATCCTCAAGGCAATAGTGACAAGGAATTGCTGCAACAAATTCTCTGATGAACCTAAGAGTATCAATAACCCTTTGTTTATATACTGCAAACTCCTCAAATATTCTAACATATGTATTTACTTTAAAAAGGTGACTTTCTTTCCACTCTAGGATTTGTCGTTTATGTTCTTTTGCCATTATAGAGCCATAAGCCATCTCTAAATCTGCAATTATGATTTCGTGCATTGGCTTGAACTCGGCTATCAGCTGCTCAAAATCCCGGATACCTTGACGTAAGTCATGAGCTTTGTATCTTAACTGGAGGACCTGTGTTAGAACTTTTTTTCCTCTGTTGATGAACTCTTCAATCCACTCTTGAGTTTGTTTTCCACAAATCACTAATTGCCTTAATTGTTGCTGATCAATTGGTGTTTCTAAGACTTGAGGCAGCAACTGTGTTGTTTGTGAAGTGCCTTGGATAAGATTTGATATGTATAACTGGAGTTGACGATTTTCAGCCTTGAGGGTTGCCTTGTCTTCTCCATCCTTCTGCACTCTTTCTTGAATATTCTCTGTTACCATCTTAAACAAACTCATATCAGCATGTTGGGGTATTTTACCAAGGTTTGCTTTGACCATTATGAAATCATCAACATCCACCTCATCCCTGATTTTATCTTCAAGAGGCGTAGCTGTCTCCGTGACCATTTCACCCTCAAGATTCCTCTCAAAATGCATTTGTTTTTTGGCCTTCTTTTTGGGTGCTTCCTGATATATACTGAGGTCATCATCAATCACCTGATACGAAGGCCTTTTTCTCGTCCTTCCCAAGGAGCTCTCAAGCCAAGATGTGGTATCTCTACTAACATCCAAGGGAGGAATAATTGTAACATTGGCCTCTATCTCCTCGTCTTCCAAATCAATGTGAATTGGCGAAGACCTAGGAGATGGTAAAGGATTTTGTATCAAAGGCTCATCATGTACTTCTTCTTGAAGTATGGGCTCTGGTGGAGGAACTTTTGTTTCAGCTGTAGGCTGCTCCTGTATAACAATTCCTTTGTAGTCCAACCTCCTTTTGGCACTCTTTGCTGATCTACTACCCTTTGTGACCTCTTGACACTGAACTTTTTCTTTCATCTTTGTTTGCGCTCTTGAAGAAGAGGGAAGAGATGAATGTTTCTTTGGCGGCTCTGCTACCGAAATGGACTCTCTTCTTTTAAGGATTAAGAAAGTCTTACTGTACACTCTACCACTTGTCGTGTCCTTTCTTCCACTGTACTGCATTCTTTGTGAGCCCAATTGACCTCTGGAAGAGGTTGTTGTTCAACCTGATTTCTAGTATAGGCTAGGAGAATTACATCCCCATCATCATCTGACAACCCTTCAATGTCTTCTGATAAACAATCTTTCATTTGATTAAGGGTGAACCTACTGTTACTTCGCCTTCGCACCTCATACTCGTCTCTGCAATTAGCCCAAAAGTCTTCAAGTGCGAGCACATGAGCATAGTTTTTACCAAGTCGAGCTGCATAGAAGCCATGGGGATCATATGATCGTCTCTCGCTGAAAGGCTTGAGACCAAATTTGTCTAACTCGTTACCCATTAGTTTAGCTTCTGCGGATGATCTACAAGTGTAAATACCTAAAGCAAAAGGAAAGTTGAAGGTTGGTTTCTTCTTGTTATGCAGACAAGTGTGAACATTTGATACCTATCTGAAGAATTCCATACACACTACTTCATCTGATGGATACCTTGGAAACATAAGAGGAGCTCCTGAATAACCGTACACCCTTAGGTAAGTGAAGGTGGCAAACTAAATAAACCAATCAGCCCATTCTGATATTGCAGCCCTGGCAACAGATGAGATGCGAACATGTAGCTCGTTGTCCAGGTCTCGCACTATGTAGATTAAGAATGCTTCACTCACCCGTTTGTAATGATGTGATGCAGCAGTGAACTCCAACTGAGTGTAATAATTGTAGACATGTCGAATGTTTAAAGAACCCTCCATGTTCAACCCTCTGAATTTACCCTGATAGGCAACCAAGTAGACTAGGTAGGAGACCATGTGGAATGCATGTCTATTGAAATACTCAGTTATCTGATGGTGTAGGCAATCACTAATCAATGTAGGCCAGTCATAGAACTCAATTTTCTTCATTATGTGAGGTATAACGTAGAACATCCAAGGCTGAAACTTTGTTGCATCCACTTGACCAATAACCCGATTGAGTAGAGTGATTATTATAGCAAATTCGTCCTTGAACTATCCTCTTCCAACGTCCTTTGGCAATGTGGTGTGTTTCTCTTTCAGCCACCTGTGTGCAATCTTCTTGTTGTACTTATCTTGATGCTCTTCCCATATCCTTTCACATTCTTCTACATTGATGGTAACACTCCCAGGCCGTGGTGGAATGGAGAAACATTTCTCAATCATGTCTGGCTTTAGGCTGCATATGATTCTTCCATCAACTGACTGTATTTCCCTTGTGGCTGGATTATAATGCTTGATGCAAGCAATTATAAATTATAGGCTCTGTACTGAGAAAGGTATGGATGCTACTGCAAGGAGACCTGAATGGCCAAGATGCCTGATGGTGGTGTTGCCTGCATCTTCTAAAGGACGTTTATTGAACACTGGCTTGATATGATGCAAGTCTGTCTCAGCCGTTTCAACGAAATCATGGTACAGCACTGATTTGGTTTTCAAATCTGCGGGAGTGTACTCCATTCTGAAAGACTTAAAGATTGACAGTAAACACGCCTAGGTTCTGACAATTTTTAGCAAACTTTCTAAATTTAGCTTGCTGATTTTTCTTCCTCAAACGGACCAAATTTTGAGATTTTTTTCTGAGATATGGGTTTTGATTAGAGTTTCGTTACAAGCAAACCCAGATCATCCGCTTTTGAAAATTTGAAGTGAAGACTGAAAAAACAGCAAACCCTAATTTTCTCTCAAAAAAAAAGCAGAAAAAGCTAGCATCTAGGTATTGTTCTTGAGCATATTTTGGATGAACCTAGTTGATTAGATTTTACAAACCCTGGCTTCTGACTGAAAAAGCAACAGCTTTAAGTTTCTCTGAAAAAGTTGTGATATGGGTTTTGTCTAGAAGAAGGTTTAGCATAGACCCAAAAAGAAGATTAGAAATGGAAGAATTTGAAGTTTTCCCTGAAATGCAAAATAAAAGCAACTGCTGCAACTTAGAGAAAATTCTTCAACAATTTGTCTAGAAGATAGAAAAAAAATGGATCAACTTGCTGAAAATTAATAGTATTAGCCTTCTTCACAAATATGAGGTTCTTGATGAAGAAATATGAAAAAGGAGGCCTTCTTTGATTGTTGATCTGAAATTTTATGAGAAACCAGCAAGTTAGGGTTCTTGAATCTTGAAAAATATAGATTTGAAGTTGCTACTTTGTTTCTCCTTGAAGGCACTTGCAAGAAAATATGAAAAATAATGCATAGAGATGTCCTTAAATAAGTTTTTGCTTTGAAAACAGCTTTTCAAAACCCTAATTTGATGAAACCCTAAATTTAGCTCATGCCTTGAACAAAGGCGTTTTTCCTCTTTTGTGAAAAATTTTAAACTTCTCAAAAATAAACTAAGGCATGAGAAGTTGGGTGCCCATTTTCTTCAGTGTTAGCCATTTTCATGATATTCAATTTTATGCTTGTCTTTTGACCTTCAGATGAATTCGTGATTCCGGGTGTTGTGTTGATCAGACTGACTGGCTGATGGATTCATTGGATAGCTGAGATGATTCTGGAAGGGGTCTCCTGGACACCTCATAGCTGGAAACTGATTTCTGGTGGCTCTAAACCCCAGGTGCCCTTCTTGAGGTATGGTGCCCATAGCTTCCAGAGTTAATTTTTATTTTGTGTTTTCACTGTTGCTTCCAACTTTTGCCATTTCTTACACTTTTTCTCCTCTGTTTGCCTTGCAACAACTGACGACTGCTGATTTTGATGGACGAGCTGACGGATTTGTTGGAAAGCTGGGTCCAGTCTGACGAAGCTATCTTGGAGAGACCTGCAAATTTGATAATCTAATACCTCAAAATCTTGGGTGCCCTTTTCCTTCAGGGGCACCCATCTTCTCCAGACTTAGATTTTATTTAGTGTTCTGTCTTCAACCTTTAAAATATCTTTCTCCGTGACCTCTGTTTGTCTTGGATTTGCCGATGACTGGATGATCTGACGAACGTGCCGACTGATTCGTTGCGGAGCCGGGATGATTTGGAGCAACATTGGCTTGAAGGCAGAAACCCTAATTCTAGCTTTTGACCTCTTGAAACGCTGGGCGCTTTTCTCCTTCTGGGGCGCCCATGGCTAGCAGTTGTAATGTCCCTGATTTAGCCCTACGCTCTACAATTGGATTTAGCCTATTTCCAAAAACTCGTAGGCTAAGCATAATGGAAATTAGGATTTCCTATTTTATAGGAGGTTTCAGATGTAGTTTTGAGGGCTTGCATGTGTGTTTTTCTGACGCATGTCTAGTGGAGTTTTCTAGGTTTTCAAAGATCTCTAGGGTGATGTGACATGCATCTGAATCTGACATCCTTTTCGGGCACTTACTATTTATAGTAAGTCGTGATGGTTGCTCGGTTTGTGCTTAAAAGATATTTGGAAACACTTACTATTTATAGTAAGTCATGATATTGCTCAGTTGGCATACATATGTGGTTTTGGCAAACTTACTATTTATAGCAATATGCTATTTTTGGTAAGTATATTTATAGCAATATCACTCTAATAGCAACTCAATCTTTTGCAGTTCAATGTGGCCGATCAGTTTGGCTTTCTGTTGAGTTGAAGTGAATTTACTATTTTTGGTAGTGGCTATTTTTAGTAAGTCTAATTTTGGCAGTATCATCATCTGCAGTTCAACTCAAGTAATCATGCTATTTGTGGTAATCCTTCAGTTTCAATATTGGCATTTGTTTTGGTTATCTCCTTAGACTAAGTGTTATACTTAGTCAATTTCATGTTTTTAAGCTGTACCCCCATGCCTAGGAGTGATAACTTCATGTTGTTTTAAAGAGGGGACATTAAGGGGTCATGTTGAGCATTTAATGATTTATTAAAATGCTTTATTGTTGCAAATAGAAATGGATGCCTAAAGGGAAGGAAAATAATGTTTTATTATTTCACAATAAAGTGAATGGTTGAAGGGCGTCCCTTGGGAAGTTGAAGTGATTCAACTTCTTGGAATTCAAAGAGTTTCATTTGCCCATTGAAACTTATATATTGTTGCATTGTGCAGTGTTGATTATGTTATGTTTTGGAAAGAAAAGAGGCTGCTAGTTTGAAATCCAGAATCCGGCTAAGGGAAAGCTTAGCAATTCTATTCCACTCTTTAGGCTTGAAACTATGGTTCCCTCGATGATGGATTGAGAGTGTGCTTCATCCAGAAGTACATATTGAGCATTACTGTGGAGTTTTGGTGAGATATTTCCAGTTTTCAAGTTGCTGGTTATTGTTTGGCTAAAGGAGTTTTTTATATACAGCTTTTTGTATGAATTTAATTTGCTTCTGGGCATTGAAGCAATCTATTCCTAGGCTAAGAGCGACCCTCTTGGCAAAGTTACAGATTTTGTTTTGCAGATTTGAATATTTAATGCAAGGTCGACCTCCCTAGAAGGCCGTACCATTACTGGAGGTGTCTTAGAGTTCATGCTTGAATATTGGTGACCCATTGATGCGGTTTCAGTGATTGATTTTGGGCACCATCCTATTGACGTGTTTTTTATGACAACACCAACACAGAATAAAATGTCCAACAGTCACTCTATTCCCTCTTGATCAAAGTGTTCCGCATTCTAAGATTGCGTGAAAGTTCATGCGTTCAACTCCAAGGTTCCTTTTATTGCGAATAGACTCAGTTGGTTGATGTGAATATGTTGGGTATTCCAGGGGGACTTACATGATTTGCTCATTCGAAAGAGAATGATTCTCAAATTTCGGGAGATTTGTCAATGACGCTCAGGTTCTTAAACTAACCGGATAATACTGAATGTAAAAGGATCCAAGGATAGGAATTCTACAATCTATCTCTAAGGGTGGAATGCAAGGGCTAGTTTCAACAATCTTCAAACCAAAACTTTGTTTCGTCTCCCCTTCAGACAACTCTGACAAAGCTGGTGCAATCTTCAAAGGATGGATAGGATGTTCAAATTGAGATTTAACATGTGCACCCCTTCACAACGAAGCAAGTGGGCACACAAACCACAACCGAAGTTAGGTGCTGAGATTCCAGTTGACCATGCAGGGGTGGACTTACCATCAGCAAGCTCGCTAGTGGTATGGATACAGGAAGATATGCTCAAACCAACGTCACATTCCACAATTAACGACTACTTGCATGAATTGAAAGTCTATTTTACTCTATCTACTTGAATTGGAAAGACGAACAAGCCTTGCTAGCTACTCACAATAGAAGATAGAACCACCAAACAATGATAAATCTTTATATTATGAGAGTGTTCACAACAACTTCTTACAAAGTCCTCAATGGGAAAACTTCCTTTCCTCCTCAATCTAGACTATGCAATCTATGCTATGCTACTTCTATTCTAACTTCTATCTTCTCTACTCTCTGATCTAACATCTACTTTCAATATTTACAAATGAGGGGGGGATGCCCCTTTTATAGTTGGCCCAGTCCAACAGACGATTTAGATTGAATTACAATGAAGGGCTCAGATTGAGCCACATATGCCCTAATTAGGGTTTTTGCCCTAAAAACCGCCATCGAGAAGAGTGGGGCAATGAATGCACAGAATATTCTCCACTCCTCTGCAAGAACCACTACAAGCAATTAATGCCCATTATCCTATTCCAGAAGATTCTCGTCTAGAAACGTGTTCCCACTGTCTGTCTGCCAATTCTGTTGCGCTAGGAGGAGAGTAAAAGAGTCTCTAAGATCGTCTCCGCAGATAATAAAATTTGAAAGGATTTGACGTTCAACCCTCCTGTTGCTTTGACTCCTGGACGCACTTCTTCCTTGTAACTTTCACATTTCTTCAGCTCATTGCCTTGGGCGTATGTAGCCCTTTTTGCACCACGTTCTTAGTGCCTTAGCCAAATCTTCACCGCCATTTCCTTTTTTCAGAGTTGTAACGTTGTCCAGCTTCATCACCTCAAGTCCTCATGCCTTGGCCTCGACGTTCATCCTGAAAAACAAAATAACATCAGAACATTTATAAGATAAAATCTCTTCACTTACCAGTTTTTATGTTCTAAATGATTGATCCTTGGATCTAATAGAATTCATCACTTCCAACAAATTTTCATAACTTCTCAACAACTGGGTGCACAATGTTCATTTCATGAGGTCCTTTTCAAGGGCGCATTCACCACCTTGTGCTTGGAGTTTGTCTTAGAAAATACTTCATCTTGAGGACGTACTTGAATGCCAGATATTTGAGCTTCATTTCATCTTCAAACCCCTCCATGCCTTAGACAAATTTCATCTCTGTGAGTGTGCTTGACCTCTTGTAGTTTCATTTTCCCTTAGACAATCTTGTCTGCTTTATAAATTTCATTCACTTGCCTTGCCCACCTTCTTTTAGGAGCTTGGTGACTTGGATAAAATTCCACTCATCCTGAGTTTGAGTGCATTTGACCTCCTCTGCTTTCCTTTTCCATGCCTTAGAAAATTTATCCATCTGAGCCTTAGGAACTTTGTTGAACGGGTGCCAGGCCAAAATCTTTGTCAAAACAACACGAGCAAGGTGTGGAAGAGTTTTAAACCATCTCCCAGTGGAAAATGTTTAATACCCATAAGAAAATTCCCCTCATAAATCATCGTTTCCATGTGTATCCAGACGAAGGGGTAAGTTTAATTTTTATTATTTTTGAAAAATAATAAAAATTACTAAGGTTTATTCCATTTTCATTCTGGAGGAATTTCACGCCTGTAATCTCCATTTTTCCTGCCTTAGTATTTTCTTGATTCTCCTGAAGAAATTCCCTTTTGTCTATGGCCGCATTTGATCTTGCCTCTGGAAATTCTAACATCACCTCCTAGGTGTATTTTTTTTTCTCTTTAGAAAATACCCTTAGAAAAATTTAAATTTAATTCTCTTATGACGAGCGCATTTCATCTCATGCCTCAACTTCCATTTTCATCCCTTAAGCACATTTCACGCCTTGAAGCTTATATTTTACTTTTATCTCACAAGCAAGGGCGTGTTTAGCATGTGCTGGAGGAACTTCAACATTTTTAGATATTTTTCACCCTTCTCCTAGACTTGGGCGCATTTTCCACATGCTATTTCCATTTTAATGCCTTAGAAACTTTTCCCAAGTGACCCTTTATGCTGGGACATTTCACCTGCCAAGCTTCCATACTTGGGCGCATTTAGCCTAGTTAACTTCCACATCTGGGCTTGAGGGCGCATTTTACCCTGTAGACTTCCACTCTTGGGCACATTTAGCATGTGGACAAGGAACTCATGGGCGCATTTCACCTAGTGTGTAGGAACTTCTTTGCCTTAGGAAATTTCGCCCTTGCCTTCTCACGTTTTTCCTTTCTCACTTTGTAGCCCTGTGGGCGCATATGAGGTAGGGAGGAGGAACTTTCTCAAGCTTAGAATTTTTTTAAGCCTCATCTTCTACCAAGGGCGCATTTGAAGGGTGGTGGTGCCATGTTGATGCCTTAGAAAATTTATTTTGAGGCCTTCCACAAGCTGGGCACATTTGAGATAGACCTCTTTCATTTTCACACTTAGAATCTTTTCTTGGCCACTTCCCTCAAGGGCACATTTACAGGGGTCAACTTCCATTTTCAACGTGCCTTAACAATTTTCCTTGACCTTACGTTACCTTGGGTGCATTTCACCCCTCAAGCTTCCATTCTCAATGCTTTAGGCATTTCTCAATGACCTCTTCATGTTGGGCGCATTTAGGGGTGTGAGGAGGAATTTCCCCATACTTAGAAACATTTTCATCAACTCCTCCAAGTTGGGCGCATTTCACCCCTGCTCAAGGAATTTTTGGGCGCAAATAGCATGGGTAGGAGGAATTTCCCAAATTTCCCACGTCCTTCATGACCTTTCACCTCCCCTGGGCGCATCTCACCTTGATAGCTTCCATGTTTGGGCGCATTTAGGGGGGGGGAGAAGGAATTCCGCCCACATTTAGTGGCTCTTCACCTTCCTTGGGCGCATTTGAAGATGCCTCAAGGAATTTCAATGCCTTAGTGAATATTTCTATGCCTTTGGTGACCTTTCACCTTCCTTGAGCGCATATAGGGGTATGAGGAGGAAACTTCATGTCTTAGAAGAATTTCTATGCCCTTTGAAGGCGTATTTCACCTATGCTTAGGGCAATCCCACACTTAGAGATTTTCATATCTTTTATTCCTTCTGGGCGCATATGACATGTCTGCATACCAATTATCACTTATAAGTTTCCAACGCCCCAGCCATGCCTTGGCTTTCTATTTTTAGCAGACTCGGAGAAATTAGGGTTTCATTGCATCTCATCTCGTTCTGAGCTGGAGCTGGCGTGGCTGTGCCTTCACTGACTTTTGCCACCTTGTTCATACCTTATCTGGCACAGTATATACTATTTTTAGCCATTTGCTATTTTTAGCAAACCCTAAAATTGATCAATTTTTGTATCTCTGTTTGCTTTGAAATTTGTTTCACCTGTGCTTGATGCTGTAAGTGATTTGTACACGCCTACCTTAGGCACAGTCCATGCTATTTATAGCCAAGAGATGACTTACTAAAAATAGTAAGTATTCAAATAGTGCTCAAAATTTGCCAGTAGACAACCTGAAAGGTGCCGATCCCGATGGCGTGCTTCGTTTTGACATTTCTGCATTTTGCTTCATCTATTTTTAGACATAGCAAGAAAAAAACCCTAATCTGATTTGCATGTGCTCCGAACTGCTCCTGATTCCCTTGATTTCTGTTGCTTGCCACTCCGCTTGCTAGACTGAAGTGTTGGGTAGCTACTAGGGTGAAACTGTTATTTATAGTAAATGTCCGGAAAGTGGTCAATCGGACATCGGATGAGTTTGCATGTTACAGTGCTCGTGGGATCTCAAAAAACCCAGAAAAACCTAGAAAACTGGTCAACGTTCCGGCACTGGCTAAAAATAGTAAGTCCCTTAAAACTGACTCATTCTGTTTGCATGTCATACCACTGCAAAGCTCTCACAAAACCCACATGGAATATCCGGACATGCACTGAAAATCTCTGCATGCAACCCTAAAAATAGCCTCTGAAGGTTGTGCCGTTGAAAGTCACCATCTCGATTCGCATGTTATATCATCGCGAAGGTCTTGAAAAACCCAAAAACATTCCCCAATCATCCCTTGGAAAATCATACGTTTAAACCTTGAAAATGGCTCCTAAAGCCTGAACTGCTAAAAATAGCAAGCTGTCTGAATCTGTTTAAATTTCACGTTGGGTGCTCTGAAGCTGCCTGAACGTGCTAAAGTAACCAAAATCCCGAAATCCTGAGGAAAAGACCTCGTATTGAGCACTTAATAAAAATAGTAAGTTGTCCGATTTCAATGAAAACTCAGTGGGAACCTACTGGAAGCCTTCTGAAAGCAATGTTAAGCTCTGTTGTCAATTTACCAACTTGATTTAATCTCAATCCAGCCTAAAGAACAAAACCCTAATTTCACAGATTCACTTCAGACTCGGCCAAAATTTCAAATTAGGTCAAATACAGAAACATCCCCAGAAGAACAACGAAATAAGAGAGATAGAGAGAGACGCAAAACCAAAGCCAAAAGACGAAAATGGAGCAAAAATAGGGGGTCCCCATCTGGCATGGGGTGATGTGTGAAAAGGTCACAACACATCCTCCTAGTATGCATTTGCAATTCATTACAAAACATTTGGAGGTATTTTTAAAGGTGTTATGAGAATTTTGGTATTACCATTGATTGTTGGTTCAAAATTTCAGTTTGTTGTTCGTCATATCAGATTTACTTCAGTTCTGATTTTTGGCTTATATCTTGGTGATTGAGAAGATTATATATTGTAATAAACATTCTTCAGTAGTTTGCATTGATTATATCATTGACACATGGAAATTGCAGATTTATTTTATTGTAAGGCTGAGATTTAGTAGTACTAATCCAGTCATTATTCTTACTGCATTTACTTGTGATTTCCTAATGCAAACACTTTAACCCCTGGTTGGTTTACCGCCAGTGTGGAGAATAAACATTTGTATCTCTTTTCATACCCACTTTCAAGTGGTGAATTCCCACTGTTGAGTGGATGCCTGCCGCAGCAGAAGAAGTATTAATATTGTAATCTTTTCCTCCCCACTGTTTGGTGGTAGTGTGGAAAGTTCCTTATGGCTGGTTATCCGCCTTTCCTCATTTCAATTTCAGCATTAGTACTCCACCATATGTTAGCACCTCACCTGTCAAAGGATGTTGAGTGCACATTCTTGGTGTTGAGTTTAATCTCTCTCTTTCAATCTAATCTTGTAATCTTGATTCAGTAGATCCTAGGGATCCTCTAACCATATGCCCGCCCCTCCTCCTTAAGTGGTTTTAGGGCACATTCTTGGTTAGAGTTCTTTCATGCACGTTTTGGGTTATGCTAACCTTAATGGGTGCTTGGTTACATCGTAAATGTTTGGTTTAAAAATCAAAAAATTGAGAGTATATTTCAGCAGTGTTAGAAAAATTTATCAACTTTTTACCTTGTTAAACGTGCCTTCCTTAGCTTTGACTGTCGGAATGAAAAATATTCTAAGGCATTGAAGTGTGGGCACCTCTTCTTGATTTCTCATTTTTCATTGTTCAAACTTCCTTTGCCTTTTCCTCGTTCCTCGTGCACGTTGTTCGTTGACAGTCTCTATTTGATACTCGAATGTTTAATTCTGACACCTGGCAGTTGTCTGACCTCCATTGATGACCTTGGATCTTCGAAAAAAGCTTCTAAAAAAGCAGAGTAGACCCAGTAGAGTAAAACTGATCTTTTTGTGATTCTGACTGCACCAGCCTGATGAGGAAGTATTTTAAGCCAATCAAAATCAGTCTTAACCCTAACGGCCAAACTTTCTATTTTTAGAAAATTTTACAAGTATCCATTTTGTAACAAACCCAGAAAAACCCAAAAAATATTCTATTTTTTGAAAACTGCTAAAAATAGAAATTTTCCTAAAATTTAGGGATGAAAAACTGAAATCTGCGTATTGTAGGTTTGATCGTTTTCAACCGACCTAGATTGCCTTATTTTGAAATTTCCAAACTTTTGACCCTCATGCAAGACGTGCAAACCCCAATTCTGACCTTTTTGACAGATTTAACAATATCTTGACTCGTTTCTTCAAAATGCCTGTGTAGCGAAAATTTTAATTTGGGGTACAACACACTCATTGCATAGCAAATATCTGATCTAGTGTTAACTAGATACATCAATGAACCAATCAGTTGCCTGTACATCGTGGGATCCACCAATTCTGAACTAGTTGGAGCCTCCTTCAACTTATATAGGTTGGTCACCATAGGTGTAGACATAGGTTTGCAATCAATCATACCAAATCTCTTCAGAATGTCAATGGTATACTTTCCTTGACTTAGAATCATCTCATCCGACTTTTGCCAAACTTCTAAGCCAAGAAAGTAATGCATGAGACCAAGATTCTTCATTTCAAACTCAGAAGCTAACTCCTTACATTTGAGAATGAGGTGTTTTTCTCCAATGATAATCAAATCATCAACATACAAAACCAAAATCAATGCTTCACCATTTATTACCTTGAAGTAGAGGTTAGAATCTGCATCATTCTTTGAGAAATCCAAACTCAATAGGTAACGATCAATCCTTTCGTACCAAGCATGAGGAGCCTGTTTAAGACCATACAAGGCCTTCTTCAGCCTGCAAACATGAGACTCCTTCCCATGTACCTCAAATCCATCAGGTTGCTCAATGTAAACCTCTTCCTCTATCACACCATTCAGAAAGGCTATCTTTACATCCATTTGGTGAATCTTCCATCCTCTACATGCAGCAATGGCAATGATGGTCCTGACAGAAGTATAACAAGCCACTATAGCAAAGGTTTCTTCATAGTCAACTCCCTCTTTTTGTGAAAACCCTCTAGCCACGAATCTGGCCTTGTACTTCTCAATGCTCCCATCAGCCGCATGCTTGATCTTGAAGAGCCATTTAGAAGACACCACAGATTTGCCTTTGGGTCTAGGAACGATGTCCCAAACATCATTCTTCGGAATGGATTGATACTCTTCAGTCATAGCATCTTTCCAAACTTGTTGACTACAAGCTTCCTCAACACTAGAAGGCTCTGACTCAATAATCTGACTCGTCAAGGCTACATAACTGGAGAACTTATTAGGTCTCTTACTTTCTCTAAAAGTTTCTCTTGGGGCTGCAAAACTTTCTGCCTCCTGCATTATTTTCTTGGCACAAAGAGGTCTTTTCCTTCCAATCACAATATCTATAGGCCCATCAGTAGGTTCCAAGGGCTCGACTGGATCATCATCTCCTTTAGGTTCTGGAGCCTCCCTCTGATTCTCTAAAACATGGTCAACTTCCATATTCTGAGGAGGCTCTTCATCATCGATCTCCATATGAGTGCCATTGGATCTTCTGAATGCAACATCCTCCTCAAATGTGACATCTCTACTGATCTCAATTGTCTTCTGACCCATAATGTAAATTCTATAGGCTTTTGATGTCTCACTATAGCCTACCAAAATTCCCTTCTTGCTAGAAGGTACCAACTCTGTCCTCTTTTCCTTTGGTACATGAACATACACTGGACATCCAAAGATCCTTAAATGACTTACTTCAGGCTTCACCCCAAAGAATGCTTCTTCAGGAGTTATATTCTCCAAGATCCTGTGAGGACTTCTATTCTGAGCATAGACAGTTGTCCTGGATGCTTCAGCCCAAAGAGAGATTTGCAGGTCTTGGTCATGAATCATGGCTTTAACCGCTTCCACAACAGATTTGTTCTTCCTCTCTGCAACACTGTTTTGTTGAGGATTCTAAGGAACGCTGAACTCCCTCTTAATCCCTGCTTCAATGCAAAAGTTACGGAAGATAACAAAAGTGTATTCTCCTCCATTATCGGATCTCAAGACCTTGATCCTCTTTCCAGACAAATTCTCCACCTGAGCTTTGAACTCTTTGAATCTCTCTAATATCTCCTCGGATTTTTTAGATTTCAAGAAATAAATCCAAGTCTTTCTAGAGTAGTCATCAATATAAATAATGTAATACAAGAAACCACTCGAAGACGCAACAGACATTGGACCACATAAATCATAATGAATAAGATCTAAGATACATTTGGATATACTATCACTACTATGGAATGGACCTTTTGTATTCTTACCCAAAGCGCAGCCTTTGCAGGTTCCTTCATGCTCCTGATTGAATTTGGGAAAGTCGGTGACCATCTTCTCCATGATAGGTAGAGCTCGAAAGTGAAGGTGAGCCAATCTTCGATGCCAAAGATCACATACACTTGAAGAATCATGCACTAGTGCCTGAAGAGGACGAGTGCACAGCCTGTAGAGACACTCATGTCTAACTCCAATTATCCGAGCAGTCTTGATGTTGGAGTTCTTTGTCCATATAAGAACTTTATCTTCTGAAAATGCAACTCGGTAACCCTTGTCTTCCAAGGCTGAGATGGAAACAAGGTTCCTCTTGATGCCTGGAACAAATAGCACATCATTTAACTCCAAAGAAATGTCGGAATCCAAGTGAAGAGAGGAGTTCCCAACTCCTTTCACAAAGTAACTAGCATCATCTCCAATAATGACTTGTTCACTGGAATCTATCTTCACCAAATCATATAGGTGCTCCCTAAATCTGGTGATGTGGCAAGAGGCACCACTATCAATCAACCAAGTATTGGTATTGGTAGATACATTCCTTGACAAAGCTGAATAGAATAGGTATTCACTTGTATCCTTCTGCATGGAGGCTTCATCAACCTTTGCAATGGTGGCCTACTGCCTAGGCCTGGTAGGACATTCCTTTGCAAAATGACCATACTTGTCACATCGGAACATTGGACCTTGGAGAGGTCCCTCTTCTTCTTGAATGCGGGACCACCATCAGCTCCTTTATCTCAATTTCTCTTGAAATAACCTTTCTTTCCATCTTTCCCTTTCTTCTTTGAGGATTGACTGGCAAGTACATGAATGTCCTTATAAATGGAGCTTTGCCCAATACCTCTTGCAGCCAACCTAGACTCTTCTTGAATACAGTTTGCCCTCAACTGATCAAACTTGGGAAGTTTCGATCTTGCATTGATTCCTTGAATATAAGACTCCCAAGATGAAGGAAGACCAATAAGAGCCAGCATGGTCAAATCCTTGCTATCGACAACATGCCCAATAGACGAGAGTTGATCTCTCAATTCGGTTATTCTTATGAAGTAGGCAATAACAGATTCTCCCTTTGCCATCTTTAAATGATGGAGTTGTTGCTTCAGTGCAAGAGCCCGGCTAGTGTTATTAATCTCGTATATCTCCAAGGTTTTGAACATCTCTCTTGCAGTCCTTAACTTGGAGACAATAGGAACAATATGATCCTTAACATAATCAACTAACATCTTCTTTTCCCTAATATCTTTCTTCTTCCATAGGGCCTTCTCTTCCTCATTCGTAGGCTCGGGAGCGGAGATCTCCACAAACTCTGCCAATTTGCTTTCCTCCAAGGTGAGCATGATCCTAAATCTCCACGAAGTGAAGTTTGATGCTCCCTCAAGCCTATCCTCAATCTTAAGACCATTCACCATCTTAACGAAGAGATATAGGTGAACAAAGATGAGAGATAAAATAAAGGGTATCACTGTAAAACACAAATCTGATCGAGATCTTCTTCAAACCCGCTCTGATACCATGTTATTTTTATAGATCAGATATAATGCATAGAAATTAATTCAAAAATGAGACAAAGACATAGCCAATACCCTGGGAAAACCCTCCAACTCGAGGGAGAAAAACCCAGCCAATATATTGATAATAATGAGAGCAGAAATCTGCTTACACAATGCTTGTACAAAACAATGAATAGCACCTCTCCTAGATGCTGAGATACAAATGAATATGTTTCTCCTTAATAGTCGACCTGGTGTTGTAGATCATGATCTGCTCATAAGTGCGAACTTCTCCCTCTGATCTTAAGAATGCGAACTTGATTGAATTGAACTTAATGATCAAATGAACAATAATCATCCTCTATTTATATGCAAGGTTCGTGCCTCTTCAAGGAAATCGGTCCAAAACAGAAAAGAAGTGTTCTTCTAAATTCAAGTCGGCCTCCTTTGAAGACTTGATTCTTCATAAGTCGGCCTCAAACATTAAATGTTAACTAATCATTAATTAAGTATATGAAGTCGGCCTCCTCATAAATTGAAATCTCATATATATATAAAATTGAATAGCCATAAGGCTACATTCAATTTTATTCTCTTCTTGTAAATTGTGCACCTGGAAGTAGACTCCTAAGGCTGCGATCTTCAACAATGGCTATTATGTTGAGATAGTTAAATTATTTAAATATGTCATATAGTTTTTTTTATGTTTTTGAAAATAAATGTAAGTGAAAAAATTAAAGGAATGTCTTCTAGTATTTTGTTTAAAAAAAAAAAATTTAATTAATTGATTAGTTGGAAAATTAAAAGATCTTTATTTTCACGATAATTGCATAATTTATTTATATAAATAATAGTATAATAAATATATTATTATATATATAAATATTTATAAAAATAAAAAGTTGGTTAATAAATTCTATAAATAGTTTTAAAAATAAAATTGCATGAAAGAAAGAAAATAAAATTAATTAAAGAAGTTTTAAATAAAAAGAAAATCAGTTATAATTTTATCTGAATCGCATGAAAACATGCAAAGGCTAAAGAAAGCGACGAGTTCTAAAAATAAAGAACTATAGTCAAACTATTGCATGGAAAAATGTGAAAAATGATAAAAAGGAAAGGGAGGCGGATTTGGAAGAGAGGGCGATTGACAACAAAGATGCAATTTTCGAAGGCAGTGACTGAGGAAGAATCAATTGAGGGGTTTTCCTGTTAATTTTTGCAAGCTATGCTCCATCAACAAGTGCGATCTGTTAATTTTGAATCAGATATGAACAGTAAGCAAAAAAGTAAACACAGAACAGTGGACATAGAGATTTTATCCTAGGAAAACCCTTCTACTCAAGGGAGAAAAATCCAACAACACTTTACTAATAAAATATTAGGTACAATAGTGCAAAAAATCGCACTTAAGAATCAAGCCAAAAGAAGGCAGAATACAATAATATAATCCAGCACTATAAGTAGTGGGAATTTCTGAGCAGAAATAAATCTCCTTCTTGAGCAACAAATCTTCTTCTTGGTCACCAAAGAACAAATGAGTGAATGAAAATGTCTAAATGAGGAGAGTCGCTCTCCTACTTATACAAATCCATGAATAAGTTGAGTGTTTACTTGAACCGACCCAACAATATCAATGACTATTTATTATTATTAGGCCGACTTGCCTTATGTGTGAATTCTTTCAGGGTAATACCTCCCGAAGCTACCTGTTGACGAGTGTTTTATGACCGCACCAACACAGAATAAAGTTTCCCAACGGATACTCTATCCTCTCTTGAACAAAGTATTTGCATGCTAAGATTGCTAGAAAGATCAAACATTCAACTCCAAGGTTCTTTATGCAGGGGATAGTCTCAATTGGCTCGATGTGATTTTGCTGGGTATTTCAAAGGGACTTACACAATTGTTCAACTTGAAGCAATTACAAGATACGAATGATTTGGCGATGATGTTCGGATTCCTAGACTAATCGGGAAAATATTGAAATTAAAGGGGATAAGGATAGAGATTCTACTTTCTACTCCTAAAGGCGGGACACGAGGATCAATTTCAGCAACCTTCAAACCAGATTCTGCTTCGCCTCCTGTCGAACAGCTTCTACAAAACCGGTGCAATCTTCAAAGGATGGGAAGGATATTCAAACTATGATACGACATGCACATACCATCACAACGATGCATAGGTTCCTTATGCAGGGGATAGTCTCAGTTGGCTCGATGTGATTTTGCTAGGTATTTCAAGGGGACTTACACAATTGTTCAACTTGAAGCAGTTACAAGATACAAATGATTTGGCGATGATGTTCGGATTCCTAGACTAATCGGGAAAATACTGAAATTAAAGGGGATAAGGATAGAGATTCTACTTTCTACTCCTAAAGGCGAGACACGAGGATCAATTTCAGCAACCTTCAAACCAGATTCTGCTTCGCCTCTCGTCAGACAGCTTCTACAAAACCGGTGCAATCTTCAAAGCATGGGAAGGATATTCAAACTATGATACGACATGCACATACCATCACAACGATGCATATGGACATATAGATCACAAGCAAAATTAAGTGCAAAATACTCCAGTTGACCACACAGGGCGAACTTACCGTCAGCGAGCCCGCTAGTGGTATGGATGAATGAAACTTGCTCAAACTAAACAACGCATTCCACAACTAACAACTACTTGCATGAAATAAAATCTACTTTACTTTAAGCTACTTTAAGACCCTAAGTGAATCGAGAGACGAAAAAGCCTTGCTAGCTCCTCACAACAAAAGATAGAACCACCAAGCAATGATAAATCTTTGTATTATGAGAGTGTTCACAACAACTTCTTACAAAGTCCTCAAATGGGAAAACTTTCTTTCCTCTTCAATCTAAACTATGCAATCTATGCTATGCTACTTCTAAGCTCTATCTCCTAGCTATCTCTCTATCTTCTACTATTCTAATCTAATCTTATACAAATGAGGGGGAATACCCCTTTTATAGTTGGCCCAGTCCAATGGACGGCTTAGATTTGATTACAATGAAGGGCTCAGATTGAGCCACATATGCCCTAATTAGGGTTTTTCCCTAAAAACCGCCACAAAGAGGAGTGGGGTAATAAATGACCAGACGATTCTCCACTCCTCTGCAGAAACCACCATGAGCAATTAATGCCCACTATCATCAGAAGATTCTAGTCCAACAAGACTTTCTCTGTTTTGCCTGCCAATTTTGTTGCGTTAGGAGAAGGGGAGCATACAACAACACTCAGTTCAACCATCCTTGCAAAAAGTTTTCTCCGTTAAGCCCTCCTGTTGCCTTAATTCTTGGACACATTTCTTTCCTGTAGCTCTCATATTTCTCTAGCCAACTGCCTTGGGCGCATTTAGCCTCTTTTACATCACGTTCTTAATGCCTTAGACAAATTTTCCCTGCCATTTCCCCTTTGCCTTGTCGCGTGCCCTCCCGAGTTGGGGGACATATTAGTTCTTTGTGGAGAAATCCCAACACTTAGCCGTTTCTTCAAACATCTTCTTCCTGCAAAACAAACAAAAAGAAGAGCATCAGAACACTTATAACATAAACTCACTTCGCTTATCTAGTTTCCATGTTCTGACTTTCAAGGTCTGCTTGATCTCCAGATCCTGATAGAGTTCATCATTTCCAGCAAACTTTCATAACTTTTCAACATCTGTGTGCATACCATCCCGATGTTTTCATCCTCCTGCCTTAGCAATTTCATTCACCTGTCTTGTCCACCTTCCCTTAGGAGCTTGATGACTTAGATAGAATTCCACCCATCTCGAGCTTGAGTGCATTTGACCTCTTTTCCTTCTTTTTTGTGCCTTAGAAAATTTCATCCATCTAAGCCTTAGGAAATTTATCTCCCTTAGAAGATTTTATCAATCACAAGGAAGACATTCATTTTGAAAACACGATCCCAAGCATAAAAATTTCAAAATCATACCTCCCTTAGAAAATATTCAAGAACTCCCCTTAGAAAAATTTATCAACTTTAGATATTCATGAGCGCACACGAAGGGGTACATTTAATTTTTCTCACCCTTGAAAATATTCTCCAGCAATGCTTATTTCAACTTCTCCAACCTTAGGCGCATTTGATAGGTGGAGCCCCTATTTTGTAACTTAGGGAATTTTCCACACCTCATACCCCATCCAGCTTGGGCGTATTTCATCCTACGAGCTTTCATGTTTTACATGCCCTAGTAAAATCTTAACACCTCTTTACCTGCCTGGGGCGCATTTTGACCCATGCATTTCCATTTTGTGACGCCTTAGCATTTTCATATCCCTTATCTTGAGGGCGCATTTGAGGTGAGTAGCCTCTTGTTTCCATCACTTAGAAATTTTTTGATACCACCCTCTCAACTCCTTAGGCGCATTTTGGGGGGGTCAAGCTCTTAATTTAGCTTGCCTTAGGAAATTTCCCCACACAACTCCTCTTGGGCGCATTTCCCTAGTGGTGCCTTAACTTTGCATGACTTAGAAAATTGCTTGATGCCTCCCTCTTCCTTGGGCGCATTCTTCCCCCTTAGGCTTTCATTTTCATCCCTTAGGCATTTCCATGCCTTAGAAACTTTTACCTTGATGGCACATTCACTAGGCTGGGCTTCCATGTTGAGGGCGCATTTTAGAGTCCATGCTTCTATTTTGATACTTAGAACTTTTGCCCAACTTACTTCATGAGGTGGGCACATTTAACATCCCAAGCTTCCACTTTCACCTCCTAAGCATTTCCACGCCTATAAGCTTGTCTTACCTCCTCCACAAACAAGGGCGCATTTAGAGGGGTCAACTCTCATTTTAGCTTGCCTTAAACTTTTTCCTCAAGTCTTTCTCCCTCTTGGGCGCATTTTGAAGGTATGTGGAGGAACTTGCTCACACTTAGAATATTTTCTCATTACCATGCCTCCCTTTTGTCTTGCAAGCTTGGGTGCATATAGGGGGGGTGAGGAGGAAAACTTCAACATTTAGACAATATTTTCGTGCCCTCTCAATCTTGGGCGCATTTCACACTATGAGGAGGAACTTTCAACGCCTTGGAATTACTTTAATACCCCTTTCCACCTTGGGCGCATTTCACACAGGGAGGAGAAACTTTACACGCCTTGAATATTTACCTTTCACCCTCCTTGTAGCCTTGGGCGCATTTCACCTAGGGAGGAGGAATTTCTCATACTTAGAAACTTTTTCATACTAGCCTTCATGCCTTGCAAGCTTGGGCGTGTTTCATACATGCTACTTCCACTTTCAAGCTTGGGCGCATTTCACGTGTGGTGCAGGAATTTTTTCGTGCCTTGGGCGCAATTAGGGTATGAGAAGGAACTTTCTTCAAGCTTGGGCGCATTTCACCCTATGAGGAGGAACTTGCTTGGGCCTTGGGTGCATTTGAGGGTGTGTGAGGGAAATCCCACGCCTTAGAAACTTTTAAATCATCTTCACTCTTGGGCGCATTTGAGGGTATGAGGAGGAAATCTCATACTTAGCAATTTTTTATGCTAGCCTTCATGCCTTGGGCGCATTTCACCCTTCGTCTTGCCAGTTTCCATTTGTGGACTTAGAATTTTCAACGCCCTCAGCTACCTCTTGCCACTCTATTTTTAGTAAATTTTGGATAAGTGTGACTCTTCATGGCCTTTTACCTGTTCTGAAACAGGGGCTGGCGTGATATACCTTTTGTGGCCTTGATACCCTGTTTATACCTGTTGCCCAAGCTCATCTGCTATTTTTAGCAAACCCTGAAATTGCTTGACTTCTGCAGCTCTGTTTGACCTGAAATTACTCCACATGAACTCGATGACTTAAGTGTCCTATTCACCCCTGCATCTGGCACAGACCTGGTATTTTTAGCCATGAAATGACTTACTAAAAATAGTAAGTACTCAGATTGCGCTCAAATTTTGCCAGTAGGCTACCTGAAGAATGCTGATCCTGATGGGGTACTTAATTTTGACAATTTCCCGAATTTCACCCCTATTTTTAGGCATAAAAGTGGAAACCCTAATTTGACTTGCATGTGCCTCAAACGACCTTAGTTTGACTTGGTTCCTATTGCATGTTGCTCTCCCTATGAAACTGGAGCATCAGGAGCTGCTCAGAATGTGTCTGCTAAAAATAGTAAGTGTCTAAAAAGTGATCAATCCGCTGCCAGATGAATTTGCATGTTAAACTGCCTGAGGGATCTAAAAAAACCCAGAAAACTAGTCCACATGCCGGCCCTGGCTAAAAATAGTAAGTCCCTGAAAAATGACCAATTTTGCTTGCATGTTACATCATTGCAAAGCTCTCGAAAAACGCATGAGGAATATCCTGGCATGCATTGAAAAAGCTTGCATGCAAACCCTAAAAATAGCCTTTGAAGCCTGAACTGCTGAAAGTTACCATCCTGGCTTGCATGTTATATCATCGCGAAGGTCCTAAAAAACCCAAAAAGATTCTCCAAACATGCACTGAGAAAGCCCACATGCAAGCCCTACAATTGGCTCTGAAGCCATAACTGCTAAAAATAGCAAGTTGTCTGAATCTGTTCAAATTTTGCGTGCAAGTACCTTGAAGTGTCCTGGACGTGGTGGAGCAGTCAGAATTCCAAAATCCTAAGGAAAAGACCCCAAATTAAGTACTTACTAAAAATAGTGAGTTCTCAAATTTCAGTGAAAATTTGATGGGAACCTGCTAGAGGCCATCTGGTTGCAGTGCCTTTCTCAGATTTCAATTTGCCAACTTCATTTGTTTTCAAACAAGCTTCAAGAATGAAAACCCTAATTTCATAGACTCAGCCGAAATTCCAAATTAGGTCAAAGATAGGACAGAAAGATTAGAGAGAGAGAGAGAGACGCAAAACAACCCAAAACCAACGCCAAAAGACCAGAAAGGAGCAAAATTTAGGGGGGTCCCCATTTGAATGGGGTGATGTGTGAAAAAGGTCACAACACTACCCAAAATATTAACGCTCCCTCTTAGCTAGGGACGTATTCTCATATGTTTCGCCATGGACTCTCTAAATCGCCCACAATGGCTACAACCAATTGTGGGAAACACAACTCAGTCTCAGAGATGTGTTCTGTACAAGGGCTTTCACCTCAAATTTCTTTGTCTCGGAGAAATATACACTACAAGGGCTTTCACCTCATATTTCTCCTTCTTAGAGAAATATATTCTACAAGGGCTTTCACCTGATATTTCTCCGTCTCAGAGAAATATACGCTACAAGGGCTTTCACCTCAAATTTTTGTCTCAGAGAAATATACACTACAAGGGCTTTCACCTCATATTTCTCTGTCTTAGAGAAATATACGCTACAAGGGCTTTCACCTCATATTTCTCTGTCTCAGAGAAATATACGCTACAAGGCCTTTCACCTCATATTTCTCTGTCCCGAAGAAATATACGTTACAAAGGCTTTCACCTCATATTTCTCCGTCTCAGAGAAATATACGTTATGACAGATCAGTCTGTCATTCTGTTAATTCCCCTGACATAGGGAGAATATCTTAATGATGTTATGACTCCCTCTTAGTGAGGGCGACATTCTCCACCACCCCAAGCTTGTCTCGAAAGTACACGAATTTCACCTTGGAAAGAGGCTTGGTGAGGATATCAGCCATTTGATCATCAACACAAATATAATGGAGTTGGATTGCTTTCCTCAATACGATTTCTAACCCTGCCATACTTGATGCCCCCAATGTTCTAAACAGTGGCTCTACCTCTTAGCTACGAGTCCTAGTCTTCACAACCCCTTATAAGATCCCTACCTTGACTTAACCTGATTTGAGTAGATTCTTCAGAACTACTCTCTCCACTACTGCGAGAACCCTGCCTCAACTTCCTTCATTGAGCTAATCCATCCTTTCGATACATTCCTGCAAAACCTTCCATGCTACTTGGTCGAGTTCAAGCTACTCAGACTTCTCATTCAAGTCCCACCACAAACACCTTTTTGCACCTTCTACAGTACTAACTCCCAACTAAACTCAGCTTCAAGTACCCACATCAACCTCCTAATCTCCTCGTCCAAGGTTGCCTGCAATGCTTGCCCTAGTGGAACGGCCTCCTTCCCACACTTCCAAAACAACTCCTAGCAGCACCTCCAACTAACTTGCGAGAGTCCATCCCTCCTTCCTTCACTCCAAGACTTAGTCCTCCCATATCACCCTATTTTGAATAGGTTTATGGTGCTACCAATGTCAAATTCAGGTTGATTGCCTTGTGCAATTCCTGTTCTTCAAAGACTTGGCACTTGGCCTTGCAACACTGCAACCTACTTAGATGACACCTTCACACCTCTAGCCAATGGATCCGCCTCCTCACTTCCTCCACTTGACCCAATCTCCAATTCTACTTGAAGACCCGCCTGTGGCTCCTCTTCGAGCCCAAACATTCTGGCATACTTTCTCTAGTCTCCACTTCTGCTTTTCAATGTCGACTTTTCATCAAGCCACTCCAGTTTCTCGTGACATAGGACTCCATAGGATCGCCCTGCACCCATTCATATCCAAAACACTTCAACCACGAGTGCAACTCAACTTACGCCTGCTAATCCACTTACTTTGTTTTGTGTATCCCTAGATACTCTGTCTCTTCTTTTCCTACCTCCAAATGGTTCTACTGCAAACCTACCTGAGTCTGCCTTGGTGCCTTCCAAAGACACCCCTTTCTGCATTACTTCACCCACACTAAACAGCCCCAAACTCTGTTGCGTTTCTTTTGTATGCCCAATACATTGCCTCTTGCCATGCCTCATGCCCAATTTTGCCTGAAATACTGCACCAAAAGCTTCATCCACCCTCCTCTGTGCTCACTCCTCATGGATGAAACCTTTGCAACACCTTCATCAATGCCTTATTGCACTGGCTCGACTCCGCCAAAACTCCTAGTTCAAATTTACCATTCAGCCTGACCTTGTCCAATCCAATTGATAAGGATTTTCCCTTGCGACTCGGCCTCCTCTTGGTCTCTCCCATCTTAGGGCCTATCTGCCACTTGATTTACTCCTCGGATCTATCCTTGACAACATCCTACTCCCTGAACTCGGTGTCTAACTCAAGTCCCCAATATCCGATGAGGACTTCTATTCTAAACATATACTGTGGTTCTAAAAGACTTTGCCCATAGAAAATTCTGCAAAACTCTGATCAACGATCATAGCCTTCGCTACCTCTACTATAGATCTATTCTTTCTTTTGGCAACTCCATTTTGCTGAGGATTGAACGGAACACAGAACCCTCTTCATCCCTACCTCAATACAGAAGTTACGAAATCCTCTGGAAATGTATTCCCCTCCATTATCTGATCTCAGAACCTTAATCCTCTGAAATATGCTGGCCAATTTTTTCATTTTGTTACACAGCTAAATTCACCCATTAGCATTAGTGTAAACATAAACCAGCTGAATGTAACCCTCTCCTCTGATCAACCCAAATCCCAGTGCGGGCAAGGTTGAGAGCATACACGAAAGGGGATCGTTAGCAAACAAGAACTTGTTGAAAGTAACTGAAAGGAAGCAATCACTCAACCACTTGTTCAGCGGGAGGATTGGAATTGAAAGTATAGTACTGAAATAAAATGCAACTCGACCACTTATTCAGCGGGAGCATTTTGACGGCTTAGCCGATCAGCAAATGATGAAATGCATTACAATAAAGGTAAATAGGCGACAAGCCGGCCTCTTCCACTTGTTCAGCGGGGAAGCAGTGATTAATTAAACTATAGACTGAAGGAGTACCAGTCCCTTCCACAATCATGGGAAATAGCCAAAGCTCAGAAATACTGGCAGTACTACTACTCAGCTTACAATTTGATAGAAGTTCATGTCATCCGGATACGTGCTAAAAGCTGTAATAAAATATGAAGACTTGTTTATACCTATCTGGACCTCACAAACAGCAAACCCAACTCTTCACCCCCATTATGTAAATCTGATTATGTCGGACCTGCACTGAAATTGCAGAATCAGCAACATAGAGATTCATTCATCTACTGATAACTAACTCAATTCTTGCTCGAATCCCATGAAACCAAGTGCAAACATGTTCTATGTAAAAGGCGCCCAAGATAGAATCCATAAACCAACCCAAAACACAACACATTAATTTGCATGCATCCCAATGCTCTCCAAGATGGTACCGCCCTCAAGAAGGGGCGATTTTGCCATAACAAAATAAACACTCAACAATAAAATCTGTAATTTGGTGGAAGGGGTCGCCTCAACCAACCAAGCATAAGCCTCAAACACCCATAAGCAAATAAAAATCACTCAACTACTTATGATTGAAAAACCAGTTCAACCACAGCTAAAACAGCAACTGTGAAATGGACTGAAAATACAAAACTCTAACTCAGAAAGCAAGATAACTCTAATAAACGAACTCTTAACTAGTTGCTATGTTTCAAGCAAGAAGCTAAGCCAGCTAGGAGGTATACATCCCTCGAAGCAAGTCTATTACCATTCCGGCAGCATAACTTTGCATAAAATTCAAGATGAAAAACATGAAGATGCGCACTCCCTTATATAACATTTGAAGAACATCTTAGAAGCTTCCAGAAGGTGCGCTCCACTCAAGGGTTGCCCTAATTCCCTGTTTGACCATTGACCCAAGAAGTGGCGTCCCTTTTCCCAAGGTAAAATCCGCGCCCTTTTGAACTTATTACCATCTTCCACAAGAGGCGTACCTTTTTCAAGTTAGCAATAATAGATAAAGCTCCAATTTCACTTAAATCTCTGCATGAGGTGCCTACCCATAAAGGTCCCGCTTTTAACAATGACATTAAGTTCTGAAGCTTAGAGCAAGGGAAATATAATTCATACTAAAATATTATTTTAATTAAAACAACTTATCCCTCCAGGACTGCATCCAGGCGCTAAATCAAATACCCAACTAAACCAACTGATGAGGCAAGCCAAGAATACTGAAATCAACAAGACCACTGCCAGAAATAGAATTTACTAAAAATAGTAAATTTTGGAAGTAACTCAGATCAACATGCCGGATATACCAATGCGAAGCTCTTTGAAAACCCAGAAAAGAGCTGTCGACCAATCACCAAGATTCCAGAAGCACATTCCAACACAAGCTGCAATGTCTTCCTAGAAGATAGGAAACCCTAATTCCGCTTCCGAGTAGTCTACGGGTCACCAGGATAGACTAACGGCCAACAGTCAGGTCACTGTTGAGAAGGGGACATTACGGTCCGCCCTTCCCAAAATTGCTTGCCCACAAGCAACTGTAAACCAAGATGCTGCAAAATCTCCTCATTCTCCCATGTGGCATCCTCCAAAGGCAAATTCTTCCATTTCACCAAATACTCTTTGATTGTCCTCCTCCTCAAGGAGCGTTCCCTGGAATTGATAATTTCTTTCGGAACTAGAACCAACAACCCTTCCTCATCCAGAAGATCAGATGAAACAATAATGTTATGTCCCAACGCCTTTTTGAGGCGAGACACATGAAAGACGTGTACTTTACTGCTAGGCGGTAATTCCAACTCATAGGCTACTGCTCCCACCCGTTTGATGACTCTGAAAGGCCCATAAAAGCGGGGTTTTAGCTTCTCAACTCCACTCTTCTTGAGAGTAGACTGTCGATACGACTAAAGGCGAAGGTAAACCATGTCTCCTACCTCAAAGGAGCGCTCAACACGCAGCTCAAATGCATACAATTTCTGCTAATTCTGTGCAATCTGTATGTTGTTCCTCAAAGCTTTTAGAATATCCTGACTTTGTTGTAACATATCTTTGGCCTGTGGTGCCTTGCTATCCCCAAATACCAAATCTGCAAAGCTGATAGCCTCACAGCCATAGAGGACTTTGAATGGAGACATCCTAATGTACATCTGATAGGATGAATTGTCGCAGTATTCTCCCAAATGAAGCCATCGGACCCAAGGCTTCTGCTGTTCTGAAACATAATTTCGGAGATAACCCTCCAACCACTTGTTCACAATTTCCGTTTGACCATCGGTTTGGGGGTGATAATTGGTACTCGGAGTAAGCACCGTACAACTCATCCGAAAAATCTCTTGCCAAAAAGTGCTTAGGAACTTGATGTCCCTATCACTCACAATGTTTTTTGGCAACCCGTGCAACTTGAACACCTCATGAAAGAACAACTCAGCCACTTCAGCTGTTGTAAATGAACTGGTGATGGCGAAGAAATGAGCAAACTTTGTTAATTTGTCTACTACCACGAAGATGCAATCCTTCCCTTGTGTTTTAGGCAACCCCGTGATGAAATCCATAGAGATGCTTTCCCATTTTTGATTGGGAATGGGTAGGGGCTGCAGCAGTCCGGCGAGGTATGTGTGCTCATTTTTGTTCATTTGGCAAGTATGGCATTCCTTGATGTAACTCAACACCCCATTCTTCAACCCCTTCCATGTGAATCTTTCACGGATCTGCCGGTAAGTCTTAAAGTAACCTTGGTGACCAGCAAGTGGAATGCGATGGAAGTTTGCAAAACCTTCTTTTTGAACTTGGAATCGGACACCAAAAAGATCCTATCCTTGTAATGGATCAGCCCATCAACTACCTTGCACTTTTCATCCTGACAAGTACCTTCAATAATGCTGGTTGCAAATTGATTTTTGGCATAATCAGCAAACAACAACTCTCTCCAATCAGCTGTAAGCTCGCACAATTAGCTCAATTGAGGCCTTTGGGACAATGCATCTGCCACCACATTATTCTTCCCCTTGACATACTCAATGTCGAAATCATAAGCTTGTAGCTTACTCACCCACTTCTGTTGTCTTTCGTTCAAGTCCTTCTGATGCATGAAGTGTTTGAGACTGTTGTGATTAGTCTTGACAACAAACTTACTCCCCACCAAGTATTGTCTAATGCATGCATGATTGCAAACATTTCCTTGTCATAGATTGAGTAGGTCCTTTCAATGCCTCTTAGTTTCCTGCTCTTGAATACAATGGGGTGCTTTTCTTGCATCAAAACAGCACCAACTCCTTCTCCCGAAGCATCGCATTGCAGCTCAAAAGGTTTGGAGAAATCCGGTACAGCCAAAACCGGACAAGAGCTCATGATCCTCTTGAATTTATCAAAGACAACTTGTGCCTTTTCTGTCCACAAGAATGCCCCCTTTTTGGTTTGATCAGTAAGAGGAGCAGCACTTTGTGAATACCCCTTTCACAAACCTTCTATAAAATCCACATAGGCCCAAGAATCCCCTCAAATGGGTTAGAGTTTCCGGGGTTGGCCAATCCACGATAGCCTTGATCTTTTCAGGATCAACTCTGACTCCCTCTGCACTGATGATATGGCCCAAGTAGAGTAACTCTCCCAAACCAAACTCACACTTTGATTCCTTTGCAAAGAAACTTTCTGCCTCAAGGATACTAAGCACTTCCTCCAAGTGCTTGAGGTGTTCTTCCCATGTCTTGCTGTAAACGAGGATGTCATCAAAGAATATCAACACAAACTTCCTCAACTGTCTCTGGAAAGTTATGTTCATGCAGGATTGGAAAGTGGACGAACCATTAGTCAGACCAAATGGCATAACTAAGAATTCGAAGTGACCATAGTGGCACCTGAAAGCTGTCTTCTCAACATCAAATCCCCTCATTCGAATCTGATAGTACCCTGATCTTAAGTCAATCTCGGAGAAAAACTTAGCACCATGCAACTCGTCAATGAGCTCATCGATTCTGGGAATGGGGTACCGATTCTTGATGGTGCTTTGGTTAAGGGTGCGATAATCCACACACATGCAGATGGTGCCATCCTTCTTCTTCACAAGTACAACTACTGAAGCGAAAGGACTTTTGCTTTGGCAGATGAAACCCATCTCTAAAAGATTCTTTATGTTTTTCTCAATTTCATTCTTTTGTTTCTTCGGATATCTGTATGGTGTTGTGATGACTGGTTTTGCCCCTTCCTTCTGCTCAATAACATGCTCAAACCCTCTATCTGGGGGTGGTCCTGGGGGTAAATCAGCAAACACTTTACTTTTCTTTGTGAGTATAGATTGAATATCCGGTGGGTATTCCCTCTTTGTTTCAACCGGACTAGCTAGAAGGACCATGCACTCCGCAGCACACTCAACTGCATCATGGCGGAGCAACCTTTCCATCCTTTTTAAGGAGACAACCCGGGGACCTCCATTTGACATTCCTCTTAGTACAACTTTCTTCCCGCCAGATTGAAACTTAAGCTCCATGGTTTGCAAGTTCCGGGAGATCTCTCCAAGAGATCGCAGCCACTGAATGCCAAGAACGGCATCAGTATCCCCACTATTCACAACATAGAAGTCGTCTTTGACTTCATGGTTACCTAGCTGTAAGGACATGTTAGTAACCTTGTGAGTGCAAGCGATGTGGAACCCATCCGCAATCATCACTTTGAAACCTTCAAACTCCTCTGTCTTGAGGTTCTTCTTTGCAACCAAACCTTCATCAATGAAGTTGTGTGTTGCTCCAGTATTAATTAAGGCAATCACACGATGCTTCCCAATCGAGCCATGAAGCTTGAAGGACTCGTTCTTTTGGAAGTTTGAGAGTTGGGCAAAGGTGCCTTCACCTCCCTGTTCTTCTTCCGCCTCTTCTGGCTCATGTTCTTCATCACTCTCAACAATTTCTAATTGCTGTTCTAATTGATCAGATTCTGATCCATAATCAGAATAGGCCTCCATATGGTTAGAATGGCCTCTACCATAGCATTTGTGTCCCCTTGTCCAAGATTCTTTGCAAGTGTAACACTTCCCTTCCTTCCTTAGCTTCTCTCTAGCATCATCATCCAATCGAGGAGGAAATTTCTTGTGCTGATTTGGAGGGTGTCTTTTGTCTTGTTTATGGGGAAAAGGCTTGGAAGGAAACTTAGGCCTAGGTGCGGACAGCTCCATGTTTCTAGCCTTCTTAATAGATTCTTCAAGACTGGGTCGGTCAAAAGCCTTTACCCAACCTTTCAATGGCTCCATTAGACCTTCTGAAAACAACACCACCGATCTTCTTTCGGTGATGTTAGGCACCATCACGGAAAGCCTTTGGAAATCTCCAATGTAAGATTCCAAAGAACCATGTTGTTTCAGTTGAGCAAGTTCCCGGAATTTCACTTCAGGATCCTTAGTATCGAACCTGTCAATCAACTTGTTGGTGAATTCCTCATAGGTTCTGATTAGGTTGTGGCCAAGGGTGACCAAACCATGATACCACCACTCATGAGCAGCACCTTCTAAGTGTAGGGTGGCAAATTTAATTGCGTCTTCTTCCGCCATCGGTCGTAAGGATAAATAGTTATCCAGTTTATGCACCCATGCTCTAGCAGTGCATGCATCACTTCCATCGAAATGAGTCAAGGATACCTTTCCAAGAGCTTGTTGGTAATCCGTTCTAGGACCCATAGGAGCTCTATATTCATTCCTTCCACCATTCTTTCGGTTCCTTTGATCCATGAACTGGTCAAACGACCACTGCTCCCTGAGATCAGGAGGGAAAGAGGCATACTCCCAGTAGGCTTGTCGGGCGTCATCAGTGAAGTTTGTTGCAGCTTCAACTTGGGTTTCTTCTCTTTGGATAAATTTGGGGAAAAGAGGCCTAGAGGCGGATCCTCTAGACGTGGCGTCATGCTATCCAATGGTTCTATCTCTCCCACTACCATTGTTCCCATTAACTCCACTGTTTTCACCGTTGGAGTTGTTTCGAGTATGAGACGGGTTGTTTGCAGCCTTTTGATCCATCCTTGCAAGTAAGCGGCCCAGCATGTCAATCATCCCGTCAAACTTCCTTTCCATTCTGTCTTCTCTATCATCCGTGGGTTGTCTATTGCCATCTGCCATCTCTGCAACTGCTTTACCTCTGTCAACTGTTTGCCCTATTTCTCTGAGTGCCTCGGAAAAAGTGTCCGCTTCTGGTGTATTCGGAAACTGATATGGCAATTGTCACACCTAACTTTTGATGTAGTATCGGTGGGCTCTGCCACCCATCTGTAACTGAACTCAACTAGACCACAGGTTGGCAGAATCATGGCTCTGATTCCATTGAAATATGCCAGCCAATTTTTTCATTTTGTTACACAGCTAAATTCACCCATTAGCATTAGTGTAAACATAAACCATCTGAATGTAACCCTCTCCTCTAATCAACCTAGATCCCAGTGCGGACAAGGTTGAGAGCATACACGAAAGGGGATCGTTAGCAAACAAGAACTTGCTGAAAGTAATTGAAAGGAAGCAATCACTCAACCACTTGTTCAGCAAGAGGACTGGAATTGAAAGTACAGTACTGAAATAAAGTGCAACTCGACCACTTATTTAGCGGGAGCATTTTGACGGCTTAGCCGATCAACAAATGATGAAGTGCATTACAATAAAGGTAAATAGGCGGCAAGCCGGCCTCTTCCACTTGTTCAGCGAGGAAGCAATGATTAATTAAACTATAGACTGAAGGAGTACCAGTCCCTTCCACAATCGTGGGAAATAGCCAAAGCTCAGAAATACTGGCAGTATTACTGCTCAGCTTACAATTTGATAGAAGTTCATGTCATCCGGATAAGTGCTAAAAGTTGTAATAAAATATGAAGACTTGTCTATACCTATTTGGACCTCACAAACAGCAAACCCAACTCTTAACCCCCATTATGTAAATCTGATTATGTCGGACCTGCACTGAAATTGCAGAATCAGCAACATAGAGATTCATTCATCTACTGATAACTAACTCAATTCTTGCTCGAATCCCATGAAACCAAGTGCAAACATGTTCTATGTAAAAAGCGCCCAAGATAGAATCCATAAACCAACCCAAAACACAACACATTAATTTGCACGCATCCCAATGCTCTCCAAGATGGTACGGCCCTTAAGAAGGGGCGATTTTGCCATAACAAAATAAACACTCAACAATAAAATCTGTAATTTGGTGGAAGGGGTCGCCTCAACCAACCAAGCATAAGCCTCAAACACCCATAAGCAAATAAAAATCACTCAACTACTCATGATTGAAAAACATGTTCAGCCACAGCTAAAACAGCAACTGTGAAATGGATTGAAAATACAAAACTCTAACTCAGAAAGCAAGATAACTCTAACTAAACGAACTCTTAACTAGTTGCTATGTTTCAAGCAAGAAGCTAAGCCAGCTAGGACATATGCATCCCTCGAAGCAAGTCTATTACCATTCCGACAGCATAACTTTGCATAAAATTCAAGATGAAAAACATGAAGATGCGCACTCCCTTATATAACATTTGAAGAACATCTTAGAAGCTTCCAGAAGGTGCGCTCCACTCAAGGGTTGCCCTAATTCCCTGTTTGACCATTGACCCAAGAAGTGGCGTCCCTTTTCCCAAGGTGTAAAATCCACGCCCTTTTTAACTTATTACCATCTTCCACAAGTGGCGTACCTTTTTCAAGTTAGCAATAATAGATAAAGGTCCAATTTCACTTAAATCTCTGGATGAGGTGACTACCCATAAAGGTCCCCCTTTTAACAATGACATTAAGTTCTGAAGCTTAGACCAAGGGAAATATAATTAAAATAAAATATTATTTTAATTAAAACAACTTATCCCTCCAGGACTGCATCCAGGCGCTAAATCAAATACCCACCTGAACCAACTGATGAGGCAAGCCAAGAATACTGAAGCCAACAAGACCACTGCCAGAAATAGAATTTACTAAAAATAGTAAATTTTGGAAGTAACTCGGATCAACATGCCGGATATACCAATGCGAAGCTCTCTGAAAACCCAGAAAAGAGCTGCCGACCAATCACCAAGATTCCAAAAGCACATTCCAACACAGGCTGCAACGTCCTCCTAAAAGATAGGAAACCCTAATTCTGCTTCCGAGTAGTCTATGGGTCACCAGGATAGACTAACGGCCAACAGTCAGCTCACTGTTGAGAAGGGGACATTACATCCTCATCCCGGACGTGTTCTCAACTTATGCCTCGAATTCTCGGAATCTATCAAGAACTTCCTCAAACTCCTTAGATTTCACGAAGTACATCCAAGTCTTCTGGGAATAATCATCGATGAAAGTCACCTAGTACCTGAATCCACTTAGTGACTTCATAGACATCAATCCACACAAATCAGAATGGATAAGATCTAAGATCCCCTTGGATCTACTGTCACTGCTCTGGAAGGAACTCTTGGTATTCTTACCAAGTGCACATCCTCTACAGATGCCAGCATGCTCTATACTGAGCTTCAGAAGACATGAATGAATGTTGCAAGAAATAGCTCTCAGTAACAAACACTCCTATGCCATAGCTCACTCAGACTGATAGAGCCATGAAATAATGCCTGAACTGGTCGAATCGACAATCTACATAGACTCTCCTGACGAATACCAATCACACGAGCTGAATTTATGCTAGAGTTCTTGGGCCATGCAAGAACCTTTCCTTCAAAGAAGGCAACCTTGGACCCTTTGCCCTCCAAATGCTGAAATGGAGACAAGGTTCCTTTGATCCTTGGTACAAACAATACATCACTCAATTGAAGAGGGATACTCAAATCTAGCTAGAAGGAAGTGGCTCCAACTCCCTTTACAACATAACTAGCAACATCTCCAATCATAACCTATAAATTAGACTCTTTCTCTACTAAGACTGTAAGATGCTCTTTGTAGCCAAAGATGTCACGTGAAGCACCACTATCCTTCTGAATCGACTTTTGAGTGTCCTGACTCCTTCTAAGAAGTCTCTTTGTCAATGTCGACAGTAGAAACATGCTACTTTTACTTTAATTTACAATCTCAGGCATAGTGGCCATACTTGTCACACGTATAGCACTGAATGTGAGAAAGATCCTTCTAATTAACCAATCAAATCGCGGTACCTCAGATCATTACTTGGAAAATATCAAACCCGGATATCCTTCAATCAACGAATGACAAATTGACTCCTGTCATTAATATATCAATGAATATATATATAACCAATCTTGATGTTGAAGTGTCATCCCAGTGACATGCACCACAAACCAGATTGAGATATCCGAGAATGTCTAGCCACAATGATGTGATGACCCCGTGAAACTAAGATACTCTTCCTGTTCAGGATATAGCCGAAGATGTTTGTGCTTGATCAAGTCGCAGGTGATGGTGCCTGAAAGCCACGATTTGGGAAAGACAAGGTGGTGCGACCAAGTTCCGACAAAGAGCAAGCGGCAAAGGGATGTCTCAGAATCAATGCTCAATGAAAGACACCCGATTATTGAACTAATGCACTCTCCCAATCAGCCTTCTTCTGCAAGCTAAAGAAGTCTATTGATGACTAATGTGGTCCCTCCGCCAAGAGTGTTACACAATCGTTGGTGTTCAATGTTCCAGAAGCCACTGCTCTAACTTTTGGTATATGCCCGATGGTGAATCTGGAGCCAGTAATGAACACGGGTGATCCAACCCGTAGGTGATCAAACTTGGGCAACTTGACTCTCCCACTGATGCTCTGAAGCACATCAAACCTAAACTTCCAAGGTATTGAAAACACCGGTCACCATCTTTTTTTCCCAGTAACTGCCCTAAACAAATAATTGTCTTCCACACAACCCGGAATTATGCTTAGTCAAATCTGATCAATTTTTCTTGAACCTTGACTCTGATACCATGTTAATTTTGGATCAGATATGAACAGTAAGCAGAAAAGTAAACACAGAATAGTGAACATAGAGATTTTATCCTAGGAAAACCCTTCTACTCAAGGGAGAAAAACCCAGCAACACTTTACTAATAAAAGATCAAGTACAATAGTGCAGAAAATTGCACTTGAGAATCAAGCCAAAAAAAGGCAAAATACAATAATATAATCCAGCTCTGTAAGTAGTGTGAATTTCTGAGCAGAAATAAATCTCCTTGAGCAGCGAATCTTCTTCTTGGTTACCAAAGAACGAATGAATGAATGAAAATGTCTAAATGAGGAGAGTCGCTCTCCTACTTATACAAATCCATGAATAAGTTGAGTGTTTACTTGAGCAAACCCAGCAATATCAATGATTGTTTATTATTATTACGCTGACTTGCCTTATGTGTAAATTCTTTCGTAGTAATACCTCTTGAAGCTACCCAAAACATTAACATGATCCAATTCAAATCTTTGTTCATGAATTAATTTACGTTAAAATAAAGTGTTCTTTTAGAGTCTGCGTTGAATTCCAATTGGACTGTTCTTATGAAAATTTCTACCTGCCAGTAGGTGCTGTTGTAGATTACTGTGCTAGAATTTATAGTTGTCTCATTTGCTTGACACAAAAATGAGCGCTACTATTGCCTTTTTCCCTTGTGATTCGATCTATATACCAAATACCAATGCAATTCGTAATTAATTATCTCCATTACATAGTTGTTAATACATGATATTTCTGAAATGGATACCAGAAGTCCAATAAAATAGATACAGTCTTTACAGGGTTTGAATGTGCAGCGATGACATTATAAAAGCCAATTAAATGAGTAAATCGTGACAATGAACATGTAGAATTCCCAGATCCTGTTTTTGTTCCAGTCTTATACCAGAACCATGAACAGTTCGTAATTGTATATATTTATATAAACTCTGTCTGCAGCTGTAAAAACCATGTTTTATTCTATATTTTCTGCATAATGAAATCAGAAGTATGCTGGAAAATGTTTTATATCTGCAAGAAAGATTCTACAGTGGAAGTGTAATTGTGAAAATATATAAGAATTTGTCCTTTCCTGTCATGTTTTGAATCTCTTATTGCAAATCTGCATTTCTACTTTAATAACTATGGTTATATGTATACATACAACCATTTATATATGTATGCATAGCAGAGCATGTGTGCAAAGAATGTTACAAACTGATTTTTCATGAATTAACCTGCAAGACATGGAAATTAGTTAATTATTGCATAAAAATGGAAATAGTTCTACATTTACATTTAGTAATGCATGGCATAAGAACAATAAAGCATGAACCCTAATAATTGTATGAAGTAAAGAGGAGACATTAAAATATCAAAATGCATGTTAAAAACTAGTTGCATGTAAAAGAAATGAATTGCATGTCAACGATTTATTTTACTGCTATTAAACATGTGAGGTTGAAAGAATGAAAGATGTATAATTGTGTTGCACACCATTGCACCAAAAGATTGACCTGTCAATGCCCAATACAACCGCCAGAGTTAATGAATCCACGAGAGGTGGTTAAGCCATGTCATGAACCTGAGCGTTGCGTTGCATAGCACAAGGAGACCAAGGGCGCACACCTTGCAACAATCACCCCCCCCAACACAAGCGAGGGGTTCGAACCCATGACCCAAGCTCTAATACCAATTGTTGCACAAACAGTTGTTGTTGCACCAAAAGATCGACCTGTTAATGCCTAATACAACTGCCAGAGTTAATGAATCCACGAGAGGCGATTAAGCCATGTCACGAACCTGAGCACTCTGTTGCACAACACAAGCAGACCAAGGGCGCACACCTTGCAACAAATTGAACATTTGCATGAAAGAAAAGAGTAATTATTTGTTTTACAATCATTATGCATGTTATTGTCTTCTATATGTGTATTGGGTTTACCTTCCGGGATAGGGTACCAAATATGGGCTAACAAAGAAGGTGAAATTTACCTAGAAAATTTATATACATGTTTCTCTGCCATATCCTGATAGTAGGGCATTGCATGTTCATGATAGAAATGCATGTAGATATATCAAGCTTGCACTGAGATTCCCTCCTGCTATTTGTTTCTAGGTTGCTAGGTACTTCATGAAACAGGAAAGTTTCAATGTAATTGCATAAATTTTATTAAAAGAATGAGTTGTACATATAGCAATTACATAAATGATGTTTCTATTACGAAACAATCGTTAATGGAAGCAAAAAAAGGAAACTATCTAATATGTACAACATGTTACACAACTAACCATTAAATAGATATAATTTTAATTATTCTAATACCCTCCCTTAATGGTCAATCTTTCAACTACACCAAGCTGCCCCCTGAATTTGACAAACTTATCTAGACTGAGAGACTTGATGAGAATATCAATTGTCTGATCCTCTGTTGGAACATACAGCAATTGAATTGATCCGTCTTCAACAAGCTTTCAAATAAAGTGACAATGAGTTTCCACATGCTTGGTTCTTTCATGGAAGACTAGATTTTTGGCAAGTTTGAGAACTCCCTGATTATCACAGAACAAGGGAGTCGGACCTGCTTGAGATATTTGCATATCCGCAAGCATCTGGCGAAGCCAAACTGCCTCACAAGCTGCCTTAACCGCTCCTTGATACTCTGCTTCTGTCAAGGAAAGAGCCACTGCCTGCTGCTTTTTACTAGTCCAAGTGACTGCACCAGATCCCAAACTAAAAAAATACCCAGATGTTGATTTCCTGTCATCAACCGAACCTGCCCAATCTGAGTTTGTGAAACCAATGAGTTTAGGATCGTGATTCCTAGTGTAAAGAAGTCCATAATCAGAAGTGCCCTTCACATAACGCAGCACACGCTTCATTACTACCCAATGATCAGCCTTGGAGGCTGTCATGAAGCGTGAAATATAGCTCACTGCAAAACTGAGATCAGGTTTAGTGGCAGTGAGATAGATGGGACTGCCCACTAGTTGCTTGAACAAGGATTCATTCACGACAGGGGAATCTGATTTAGCTAACAACTTCAGCCTTTTTTCCATGGGTGTGGAGGCAGGTTTGCAATCCTACATACGGAACTTATCCAATAGACTTTGAGCATATTTGGACTGGGAGGTGAAGATACTACTCTCTATCTGCCAAACCTCAACACCTAAACAATAATGTTGAAGCCCTAAATCTGTCATATCAAATGTGTTGCACAAATCATGTTTGATCTCACCGATCAAATGTGCCAAGCTGCCAGTAATGATTAGGTCATCCACAAATCCTATTTGATCTCACCGATCAAATGTGTCGAGCTGCCAGTAATGATTGGGTCATCCACATAGACAACAAGAATAAGAATATCACTACCAGTGCATTTGACATTCAAATTAGAATCAAATGGACTCCTCTGAAAGCCATGATCTGTGAAGTACTTGTCAATCTTGATGTACCAAGCCCGAGGAGCCTATTTCAAGCCATAGAGTGCTTTCACCAATCTACACACCTTGTGTTCTTTACTGGCAACCTTGAACCCTGGAGGTTGAGTCATGTAGACTTCTTCCTTCAACTCACCATTGAGGAAAGCACTCTTAACGTCCATCTAATAGACTTTCCAACCAAACTGGGCTACTAAGGCAAGGACGAGCCAAATGGTACTTATCTTGGTTGTAGGAGGAAAAGTCTCCTCGTAGTCAATGCCTTCCTTTTGTGAGAACCCCCTAACAGCGAGATGAGCTTTGTACTTGTCAAGGGTTCCATCAGCTTTGTACTTAACCTTATACACCCATTTGCAGCTAATGGGCTTCTTCCCTGAAGGAAGATCAAAAAGGACCCAAGTGTGATTCTTCTGAAGACTATGGTATTCAGCCTCCATAGCCTATTCGCACTCATGAATTTCTTTGGCCTCTGAATATGTCTAAGACTCATAAACACTATGAATGTTGGCCATGAGAGCAAAATTAATTGTATGTTGTTGTTTGCTCTTGTTTCTAGACGATCTCCCCTCAATGAGCTCATCATCATGAAGATTACCAATAGTCTTAGCCCACCATTTAGGTCGGAGAGGAGAAGTGCCAACATCATATTAGTATAATATCTTTCTATTTGTTTAGTTAATCGTCATCTACTCGTATTTAGTTAGTTTAGGATACTTTCTAATTTAGTCTTTTGTTAACATTTGTTTTTTTTAGAATCATCTTTGTAAATCTATATAAGGAACTTTCGTTCCTATGTTTAATACATAACATTGATTATTTGAACATGGTATCAGAGCTGGTCTAAGCTTGTCTCCCTCACGGGAGGGTTCAGGATTTTGGGAGGGCCTGCTCAAGTAAGGTTTTTGAAAATCGCGAGTTAGGGTTCGTGGTTCTGTTTTTCAGAAGTTTGTGTTCTTACTTCCAAAATTTTGTGGGCCTGTTTGTCTGTAATATATGAGAATCTTTTCATGTGAGATTTCTTTTGGATTTTCTGGCTCTTAGTTATAGCGGATGCTTTTGTTATAATCGTAATTTTTGCTGTAAATTGATGTTCTAGGTTTTTAATAATTTTTTGTCCCTTTAAAAAAATCTGTGTTGTGGGATTTGTAATAATTTTTTTCTCCTTAAAAAAAAATTCTAATGGATTTTTAATAATTTTTTCTCCTTAAAAAAATTTTGATGAGTTTTTAATTTTTCTCCTAAAAAAAAAAATTTGATGAGTTTTAATAATTTTTTCTCCTTAAAAATATTTGATGGGTTTTAATTATTTTGTCTTAAAAATATATCTTGTGGGTTTTAATAACTTTTTTCTCCTTAAAAATAATTCTAATGGGTTTTTAATAATTTTGTTCTCCTTAAAAAAAAATTATGATGGGTTTTCATAATTTTGACATTTAAAATAAAAAAAATTGTTTGGTTTTTTTATTTTGTTGCCTAGAATAATCATGGGAGGGTTTATAATTTTTTCCTAAAAAAATTAAGGGTTTGCTCCTATATGCCCTAGTCAGGGTTTTCACAATTCAAGAGGGCTCTCTGGTTTCTAGAAAGGTTTTACCATTTTTCCTTAAAAACGATGTTATGTATGTTGATTCGTGTTTCGGATTTTGTGCCAGCTACCTGTTTGGTCTTTTCGATTTTATCATCAAAAATTGTTTCTAGGCTTTTGTAATTCACAATGTTGTGTGGATTCCTTTGTGGGTTTTACCGTTTTTTCAAACAAAAAAACGATGCTTTAAACTTCAGTTTCAAGGTTTAACAATTTTTTTCCTCAAAAATCGTTGTTTGTTGCAATTTGTTTTGGTCGCACCTAGAGTTGTTGAGGCGAACATCTACACAAGTGACTTCTTGCATTCTATTTTGGAGCGTCGTGCTCATCTGCAAAAGTTTGGAGGGTTTGCCGATTTTTCCTCAAAATCATGGCAGTTGTTTTTCGCTGTCTTTGGCTACAAGGAGGTACAACTTTGTTACCCAACATTAGGTTGAATGTTTTGTGATGATTTTTGGTCTTTTCCAGAAGTTCTGCAGTTTTTGGGAGGGTTGGTGGCAAACTCATCTCAAGTGGCAGATTCAGTGGCAGACTCTTGTCTTTTGTTGCAGAAGCCTTCTGAGAAGAAGGGGGCAGCCTTCTCTATTATTTCTCTGGGTAGTTAGAATGATGACCATTAAGGGAGGGTATTAGTATAATATCTTTCTATTTGTTTAGTTAATGGCCATCTACTCATATATAGTTAGTTTAGGATAGTTTCTAATTTCGTCTTTTGTTAGCGTTTGTTTGTTTAGAAATGTCTTTGTAAATCTATATAAGGAACTTTCGTTCCTCTGTTTAATACATAACATCAATTATTTGAACACATCAGATGTAACAGGAGGAGTTGGAACTAGTAGTGGATCTGGAACAGGTTCATCAAGTGAAAGATCAATATCATCCGAAGGAAAATCAGGTTGAGCATCATCAAAAACAAAATCTGCATCATCCCTCCCATCAGGTGGACCTAATGGAAGACGAACACCCAAATCAAAAGCCTTCAAAGGCTAATCCTCAGAATGTTGCACAAACAAGGAAAGATGAAAAGATCCTCATTCTTCATCAAAAGACAACATCCCAACTGAAGATGAGACAATCAATGTCTACATCAATCAACCGATAAGCCTTATGGTTGTCACTATACCCTATGAACATAAGCTTTTGACTCTTGGAATCCAACTTTGAGCGCTTGGCATCTGGAATCCATACATATGCTGAAGAGCCAAAGATTTTCAGATGACTGATCCGAGGTTTGCAACCAATCTAACTTCCTCAGGAGTCTTCCCCTTAACAGCCTATGTAGCAGACCGATTAAGAAGATAGACAGCAGTATAGACTACTTTTGCCCAAAATTTATTAGGAACACTCCTGTGATGTAACATGGAGCGAGCCATCTCAGTGATTGTAAGATTGTGCCACTCTACAACACTGTTTTGTTGAGGAGTGTAGGGTGTGGTTAACTGGCATTTGATGTTGTGTGTATCACAAAAATTGGAGAAAGCAATAGAACAAAATTTCCCCCCATTATCTAACCTAAGAGTGACTATGGAACAGCCAGACTCTTTCTCTACTAAGGCCTTAAACTTCTGAAATACAGTAAACACATCTGATTTCTATCTAAGACAATACACCCACATTTTACAACTGAAATTGTCAACAAAAAGCAAGAAATACCTGCAACCAATAACAAAAGGTGTATTCATTGGCCCACATAGATCAGCGTGAACCAACTGTAGTACCTTGGAGGCTCGCCATGAGTCACCATCCGTGAACGATGTCCTATGCTGCTTCCCATCCTGACAAGCTCCACAAACGCCATGATGTTGAGTTTGGATCTCAGGTAAACCAGCTACAAGTCCCTCCCGAGCTAGCTGAGAGAAATAGTGCACATTTTAAAAACCATACCGCTGATGCCAAAGACTGGTGATGGAAGAACTTCTGGCTGCAATGGCTAGAATCACTTGTATCCACAAGTCTGTATAGACCATGATCCTCAATACCAATAGCCACAATGGTGCGAGTCTCCTGATCAACAATCGAACACTTATGTGCATTGAATACCACATCCAACTGAGGAGAGTGCCGCATAATCTGACTGACAAAGAGAAGGTTTAGTTCCATGCCAAGAATGTAGTATACATTGAGGAATATGAGATTCCTCCCACTAGACTGAATTTGAACAATGCCCTTACCGACAGCGGTATACTCTTCACCTCCTCCAAAAATAACTAAGTCAATGAAAGGAGAGAAGTTTGTGAACCAATCACGCCGATGGGTGAAGTGTCACGAAGCACCTGAATCAATGTACCAGGTAGAGGACTTCACATGATTTCCAGGCCTTTTAGCAAAAAACGCGTAAAAGGCAGATTCCTTCTGCTCAGTGTGCTCGGCAATAGTCGCTTTTTGCTAAGACCCTCCTTGCTTCTTTTGTTCAGAAGCCAAACACTCACGACAATCCTCCTTCATATAACCATATTTGTGGCAATAATTACACTGAATGTTCTTTTTCTTAGGGCTGCCCGAAGGTTGACCTGAGCCTTTCTGCTGTGAAGATTGACCTTTCCCTTTATTCTTAGCCTGAGACTTAGCCGCAAAAGCTTGCTCTATAGAGGATGAAGAGGCACTACTACCAAATTGTTGTTTCCAACGTTCCTGCTGCAACAATATGGTGCAAAGCTCTGGAAACTTCAAATCAACATTAGTTGATGTAATGTCGAGAGTTTCAACAAAGTGCTCATAAGATTTCGGTAGACTTTTCAAAGTGATGACTACCATGTCTTCTTCCTCCATCTTCCGACCAATCGCCTCCAACTGACCACGGATGTCCTAAATCTTTGTCAGATGCTCATGTAAGGACATTATCTCATCCATCATGATAGAGAACAGTTGATTCTTTAAAACGAACATACAACTCTTGTCGAAAGTCTCATGCAAGGTTTTCAAATGCTCCCAAATCTCAGCTATTGTTTTGCCGGATGGAAACTGATCATCGGTAACTAAAAGCTTAATGAGCATCACCGCTTCACAATTTTTCTCATCAAACTTTTCCTAGTCTTTACCCGTCGTTGTAGGACGAGTAGCAGTGCCTAGAACAATTTGATTAAGGCAGCGATATTCGAAGATAGTCATCATTTGCCGCTTCCAAGTATTATATTTTTTGTCGTTGAATTGTTGACTGCCTTCCAACATTATGTTGCTCAAAGATGCCATTTTGCACACAAAATCCGACAATTACGAGGCACGATACCCCAAAAATGCAGAAATTTGTCACGAAGAAAGAAATTAAAAGAAAAGAAATTTTATAAAATTAAAAAAAACCACGGATCCCAAGGCAGCAACGAATACAAACAGAAATATTCAAGACCAGGTAAAGAGGAAACCGATGTCCTGCAGAAAGACGTCTCACATGCACTAAAGCAAAACAAGCCAAGCCAGAAGAAGTCTCGGGCAGAGAAAGACGTGATTAGAAGAATAGAGGATATTTGCGTGTAAGACCAAATAGAAAGCACTTGAGAGAAACCATTGAAAAACTCATGCACAAAGCCTTCACGCATGCACAAAGCATTCCCTCATTCACACAGAAGCAAATAGAGTATGCGCCAAAAAAAAAAATTAAAATTAAAAAAAAATCCTGCCAATATCTGTCACGAGAGAAGAATCTCAAACGAATAAGCTTCAAAAAAAGACAAAATCACAATATAAAGAGACACTCGAGCAAATCACGCCCAGATACAAGACAAATCGCTCTAAGAAAGCGATCGTGCCAAATCGCGCAACACCAAAACATATTTTCGTTACGGTTAATAAAGCCTGTACAAAAACGGAAAAAATATGTAGAGCATTGGTCATCAACGAAAGACATGATTTCAGATAGAGAGTTCCAAACGGAGAAAAGAAGTCACGAACAAAACGCAAACTTCAGGTAGATGGAAGATGATATCCACGGGAAAAAATCCGCGATCTTTTCATGAAAAGAATGAGCACGTAATGCTCAAATATGCAGAGTCGAGCCTAAAGACGTGCGCACAAAGACCAGATGCTCAAAAAACAAGATCACTCAAAAAAAAACACCAGAATAGAGAGATGTGATAACTAGAGATATGAATCACCCAAAGAATCAGACACACGATCGTGAGCCAATAGAGGATTCGACGTCAAGAAAGAAAGTCGCAATTTTCAGAGGAATATGTCTGAAGACAAAAAATCACGATTCCCTTGATCGAACCTTAGAAAATCAAAAATGGTGCTCACCCGCTCTAATACCATGAAACAGGAAAGTTTTGATGTAATTGCATATATTTTATTAAAAGAATGAACTGTACATATAGCAATTACAAAAACAATGTTTCTATTACGAAACAATCGTTAATGGAAGCAAAAAAAGGAAACTATCTAATATGTACAACATGTTACACAATTGACCATTAAATAGATATAATTTTAATTACTCTAATACTTCATGCTCAAGTATTCTTCGAGTAGGAAGAATTTCAAGGAAGCGTAAGCTTTGTGGATGGGCGGAAAAGCGCCTGAGCCATGTTCTCGTCTCTTGACTTGCGGATGACTATGAGGGTCAATGGCGGTTGAAGACTGTATTGTATATGTCCTCACATTATTCTTATATCATTATTTGTATTGTACTTCCAGATTGCATAATTATTTGACTTCATGGCATGAGAGCTTAAGTTGTACTTGTGTATATTGTTTATCATGTGTTTTTACCTTGATTATGCACTACACATATGAGGATGTGTTATAACATTTATTTATCTAATGTAGTTGTTACATTTATATTTCATGTTTATAAGGTGTTGTGTTCTATTTTACTTTCGTGAGATTGTTTTGGGTCACGATCCTTACAAGATTGGAGCATACAAGAAGATACAAAAAGTAAGACTAAACATATTTTCGTAGATTTTTAATTATATGGATCACACTTAGCATAGAATAAGAGAAAGATGCAAAGAAAAAGGATATTTTCATATCCATTTTTCTTATATTGATTTGATTGGCCATCCACAATCAACTATGACATTGGAGCTGAATATGAAGTTTCCCACCCCAAATGGAACAATCTCTATTGCAATTTTGCTCAATTAATTTTCAGTTTGTTAGATGAAGCATTTATCAAACTTCCAACATAGCAATGCATGAGCAATCATAACTAAAACCAAAGACAATGAACATATAATCTGATGATCCAAAACTGAAGCATAACATTCAATAATGATCTGAGATTACAAGGCACACTCAAAAATACATTTTCAGACTTGAAAGAGGACTTTTCTGAGTATTATATTAAGCTGATATGAAGGAAGGATAGCTCAGAAATTAACAGCAGCTAGAAATAAGTCCGTTATCAGACTAGGAACAATATTACATTCTCCATTGGACTGGTATATGCATATACAATGGACTGATTTTAAACAGCAGTAAGTCTGGACTTATTTCAGTCAATAATAGGCATGATAACAAAAGGAAAATACCAATTTATGACCTCCAACTGTGATCTTGAGGTAGCAGCAAATTTCTGAGACAACTTCAGCCATGTGCAATGCCTGGGAATACTCGTGGGGTCTGAAAATAATGCACAGCAGTGTACAGTTAACTGGAATCTCAAAAACAAGCTCACGTCCAGCCTCTAATTCCTCCTGCGACTCCTTCCAAGAAGCTCACAAACAGATAACTCCACATTTTTTCTCTCAGACCTGCTAACACTTAACGTCTAGGGTTTCTGAAGACCCACGATCGTCCTTCCAAACTCGCCCAGCCATAGATATATAATGAACAACTCAAAAAATGAAGTATGGCAACCAAAGTAATGAGAAAATCCTTTAAAAATTCCTATCAATACCTCTACTGGAATAATGATCAATATATTTGCAATATTCTGAAGCATCCTTCAAACCCTTAAATATGAAACTCTCCTGTAGATTCGTTGAAACACAAACACAACTCTTAAATGAAGTTGTCTGCAAGCTGGCTTGAGAGATCTCTCACTCTGTACCAAACTGTTCTTTCGGGATTACGTCCTCAAAAAACTTGAGATTTTCAACTAGCAAACCCTAGCTGAAGCTCTTCTCCAAATTTCTCCAAAAACAAGAATAATATTCATGAATGAATGAAATGAACTTGTTGATTGAAAATTTTGTATACTTGGGAAAGCATACAAAATTGTGGTTTCAACCACAGCACGTGAGATAAAACTCTCCTAATTAAGGGAACACTCCCCCTTTAACTAAACAAAATTAATATGGGTAGGACAGCAATCGTTCCTCTTATTTCAAGAAAGATTATATTCTTTTCTCTTCGCAAAAAAGCAATAGCAAACATTAAGAAAACTTATTATAGCAGCTATGCAATGAAACCAAGAAAGAGGAAATAAAGTTTCCTAAAAGCACAAAGACTTCCGTCACTTCCTCCGGGACGGGAAAACAACCAACAAGCACAAAGTCTTGAAGACCTAAAATCCTATCTACCCTTTTTAGAATGATTACCTAGCAATAACATACAGCATAAAACAGCACAAAGTCTGCAACTATGATGTACCTATTAACTACTCTAAATGAGAACTACCACAAGCACAAAGTCTTTCAATTCTTCTCAATTTCTAAATACTAACTACGAATTCAACCTTCAACATTTACAGCACAAAGACTACAGATATTTCAATTATATCTCTCTTTAGCAATATTCCACAATCTTCAAGTAGTCACAAAGTAATGCTCCAAGATGACATAAGAACACAAAGGATGCAAAGTAAGGTTTCAACACAAAGTCTAAAATTCCAACTCCTTGATATTACTCGAAAATTCACAACTTATAACTATAAAGCTCAAAGTCTTTATGAGTACAAAATTCTGCAGAGATTTCTTGCTTGCTAAAAAGATAAAGATTACAATAGACCTCCTCAAGTATTTATAGGAGAGAGGCCTTGAGAAAAAGGTGGGAGGATCTCAACAAACTTGAGAAAATCTCTCAACCGCTAACTAACTGCAATTAACTTATTCAAAATTACAATCCAAATTGTGATTTGTCTTGTACGAATTTACATGTAATCACATTTTCCAAAACTACAAGAAAAGAATACTTGCAATTGCAAAACTTGTTTTTACATATATTTTGTCGAAAGTAAAATACATTAAACAACCTAATATATTTCACTTTGTCCCGTTCTTAGCTTTGAAAGATAGAAACTTGTTGATAATTCCCTGCAACTCATCAAGATTGGGACCAAGTGTATTTCTAGCAACGGCAACGGTCTTTATGATAACATCATAGTATCTTACTGTCGCCTCTCTATGTTCTTCGAAAGCAGCTTGCATCTTGTTAAAGACCAGCTAGTGATTGACAAATTTATGGATTGTATTCATAGAAAACTGATCTGAATCTAGCTCCTGGTGAAGACTTGCAATAATCCATTCTATAGATATCTTTTTCTGTTCGGAGGTCTGCCCAAATGTCTTCAATGTGGTGCACATGATTGAAGGCTCTTTCAATTTTATCTTTCACTCTTCTGTAGTCAAATTCCATTCTGGCCTGGAATTTCTTTAACTTGATTTCCTGAAGTTCAACCTCCATTGCTTTTTCCCTTGAGGAAGTTGTCAAAGAGTACCTCCCAATTATCAATGGATTATGTGATGAAATACTGACTCCAGTCTTATGATGTGTAGCTTGACGTGCATGCACTGTCATCAACTGCCTTCCTAGCTCCATCAAAATGATCTTATCTGTCGGATACCTTGGAAGCATATAAGGTTGGTCTTCAAAACAACCAACTCTCATATAAGTGAAGGTAGGGAATTGAAGAAACAGGCAACCATACTCATTTACTTTCCTCCAAGCAGCCTCGGATACCCTGTTATTTTCCAATGCTTTGTCAAATAAACACATGAGATGACCAAAGAAAGCATCTTGAACTCTTCTATAATGCACCCGACTTTGCCTTAAAGCCAGTTGATCATAATACTCCCATACAGGAACCAATGATCTATCACCTTTAGTAGAAAGGCCTGGAAACTGCCTCAATGAAGCTGCTATATAAACCAAATATGAATTCATGTAGAAGGTGAGTGTGGTAGGAACCTGTGCAAGCTGTTAACAAAAATTGTCACTGATTATTTCACCCCAAAAGATTGGGTACTGTGCTTTTCTGATAACCACAATGAATTTATTCATCCAGCTTTCAAACATATTGGAAACTTTCAACCCCACTATTTTGCTCAGGAGAATGATCATATCATTAATCTCCTTCTTAAAATCAGACCGATATAATTTGGGTATCCAGGTCACACAAGGTCGTGATTTGAGAAACCACCTGTGATTGATATGTTTGATACAATCATTCTTTTTCTGCTCGTAATGATTAGGAGGACTCTTCACTGTGATTTCTGAATATGTAGGAGCATCAGGAACTCTGAAAATTTTGTTGATAGTTTCAGAATCAAGTCTGATAACCACGTTGCCGTCATCGTCCTTGATGGTTCTAGATTCACTGTCAAAGTGGGATGCACATGCAAGAACGAATTCTAGCTCAAGGGCAGCAACAAGAAAAGTAGACACCAGGTGAAGATGACTCCTCAGCAATAACTGCATATCATGAGAAGTCGATTTCTCCGCCCTCTTAAGAAACTCAGACATATCAACATGCCCAATTTTTGTGTCCTTGATTTCATCTATGTTTGAGACCACGTGAGATGGAGAGATCTCATTCTAATACTTATCAAATTTGTATTTCATCTTGTTGTTTGTTGGAGAAGTCGGTTCGTCTATCATTTAGCTGCAAAAAATAAAATTGCTTAAGTGTTCAAAAAATCCCGACTGCGCTTTGTGAAAGTTGTTGAAGACACTCAACAACCCGAAATGCTTCAAAAAGCCTCAAAATTGAACTTTTTTGGACTTAATTTCAAGTTCAAGTTAGAAAATCTTTTTGACTTGCTGTTCCAAAACGACAAAACGTTGCTTTCAATCGCAATCACCCCACCAAGATCCAAATTGGTCTTTACCATTCATTCTCCACCATCATTCAAAAAGTAGTTTCGTTGCCCTAGGGTTTGAGTCTTACCATGTCTTCACATGTTGATGCTAATGATGTTTTGACCTTATGGGGTTTTCACCGCAACCTTGCAGATTCTTGCTCAATGACAGACGAACCGACTTCTCCAACAAACAAGAAGATGAAATACAAATTTGATAAGTATCAGAATGAGATTTCTCCATCTCACGTGGTCTCAAACATAGATGAAATCAAGGACACAAAAATTGGGCATGTTGATATGTCTGAGTTTCTTAAGAGGGAGGAGAAATCGACTTCTCATCATATGCAGTTATTGCTGAGGAGTCATATTCACCTGGTGTCTACTTTTCCTATTGCTGCCCTTGAGCCAGAATTCGTTCTTGCATGTGCATCCCACTTTGACAGTGAATCTAGAACAATCAAGGACGGTGACGGCAACGTGGTTATCAAACTTGATCCTGAAACTATCAACAGAATCTTCAGAGTTCCTGATGCTCCTACATATTCAGAAATCACAGTGAAGAGTCCTCATAATCATTACGAGCAGAAAAAGAATGATTGTATCAAACATATCAATCACAGGTGGCTTCTCAAATCACGACCTTGTGTGACCCGGATACCCAAATTATATCGGTCTAATTTTAAGGAGGAGATTAATGATATGATCACTCTCCTGAGCAAAATAGTGTGGTTGAAAGTTTCCAATATGTTTGAAAGCTAGATGTATAAATTCATTGTGGCTATCAAAAAAGCACAGTACTCGATCTTTTGGGGTGAAATAATCAGTGACAGTTTATGTGAACAGCTTGTACAGGTTCCTACCACACTCACCTTCTACGTGAATTCATATTTGGTTTATATAGCAGCTTCATTGAGGTAGTTTCCAGGCCTTTCTACTAAAGGTGATAGATCATTGGTTCCTGTATGGGAGTATTATGATCAGCTGGCTTTAAGGCAAAGTCGGGTGCATTATAGAAGAGTTCAACATGCTTTCTTTGGTCATCTCATGTGTTTATTTGACAAAGCATTGGAAAATAACAGGGTATCTGAGGCTGCTTGGAGGAAAGTAAATGAGTATGGTTGCCTGTTTCTTCAATTCCCTACCTTCACTTATATGAGAGTTGGTTGTTTTGAAGACCAACCTTATATGCTTCCAAGGTATCTGACAGATAAGATCATTTTGATGGAGCTAGGAAGGCAGTTGATGACAGTGCATGCACATCAAGCTACACATCATAAGACTGGAGTCAGTATTTCATCACATAATCCATTGATAATTGGGAGGTACTCTTTGACAACTTCCTCAAGGGCAAAAAAAATGGAGGCTGAACTTCAGGAAATCAAGTTAAAGAAATTTCAGGCCAGAATGGAATTTGACTACAGAAGAGTGAAAGATAAAATTAAAAGAGCCTTCACTCATGTGCACCGCATTGAAGACATTTGGGCAGGCCTCCGCACAGAAAAAGATATCTATAGAATGGATTACTGCAAGTCTTCACCAAGAGCTAGATTCAGATCAGTTTTCTATGGATACAATCCATAAATTTGTCAATCACCAACTGGTCTTTAACAAGATGCAAGCTACTTTCGAAGAACATAGAGAGGCGACAGTTAGATACTATGATGTTATCATAAAGACCGTTGTCATTGCTAGAAATACACTTGGTCCCGATCTTGATGAGTTGCAGGGAATTATCAACAAGTTTCTATCTTCCAAAGCTAGGAACGGGACGGACTGAAAAATATTAGGTTGTTTAATGTATTTTACTTTCGACAAAACATATGTAAAAACAAGTTTTGCAATTGCAAGTATTCTTTTCTTGCAGTTTTGGAAAATGTGATTACATGTAAATTCTTACAAGACAAATCACAATTTGGATTGTTATTTTGAATAAGTCAATTGCAATTAGTTAGCGATTGAGAGATTTTCTCAAGTTTGTTGCGATCCTCCCACCTTTTTCTCAAGGCCTCTCTCCTATAAATACTTGAGGAGGTCTATTGTAATCTTTATCTTTTTAGCAAGCAAAAAATCTCTGCAGAATTTTGTACTCATAAAGACTTTGAGCTTTACAATTATAAGTTGTGAATTTTCAAGTAATATCAAGGAGTTGGAATTTCAGACTTTGTGTTGAAGCCCTACTTTGCATCCTTTGTGTTCTTATGTCATTTTGGAGCATTACTTTGTGACTACTTGAAAATTGTGGAATATTGCTGAAGAGAGATTCAATTGAAATATCTGCAGTCTTTGTGCTGTAAATGTTGAAAGTTGAATTCGTAGTTAGTATTAGAAATTGAGAAGAATTGCAAGAGTTTGTGCTCGTGGTAGTTCTCATTTAGAGTAGTTAATAGATACATCATAGTTGCAGACTTTGTGCTGTTTTATGTTGTATATTTTCATTAAGTAATCATTCTAAAAAAAGGTAGATAGGATTTCATTCCTCAAGACTTTGCGCTTGATGGTTGTTTTCCCGTCCCGGAGGAAGTGATGGAAGTCTTTGTGCTTTCAGGAAACTTTATTTCCTCTTTCTTGGTCTCACTGCATAGCTGCTGTAATAAGTTTTCTTAATGTTTGCTATTGCTTTTCTGCGAAAAGAAAGGAATATAATCTTTCCTGAAATAAGAGGAACGATTGCTATCCTACCCATATTAGTTTTGTTTAGTTAAAGGGGGAGCCTTCCCTTAATTAGGAGAGTTTTATCTCTTGTGCTGTGGTTGAAACCACAATTTTGTATGCTTTCCCAAGTATACAAAATTTTCAACCAACAGAACTCCAAATGCCCTTTTATACTTCACCTCAAATTCACTTTAAATCCATTTCATTCAATTTACTTTCATTTCACTTTTAAATATGATGCACAACTTAATAATATAAAATATACTTTAAATCATTTAAGTCCCTTTTTAATAAAGTCTTTATGTCTCCCTTTTAACATAATAAATTAATAAAGCATCATTAAATAAATCACTATATTAATTTCCATTTAACCCTTATATCACCTTAATAATAAAGTCCCCTTTAAATAATCACTTTATTAAAATATTATAAAGTGACTTAAGAATTAATCACTTTACTTTATTAAATTAAACTTTAATATTTCATCTTTCATGTTGAGACCATCACACAACACTCCAATTGGAAACTGATGCTGCAATTGATCCCAGGGTGATGTCTGAACCAAGCAGGCCATCTGCCAGTCTCCTAAAAAGTAGGGATTCCCCTAAAAAGTAGGAAATTGTCTATGATCATCTGAAATGGCTCATAAGGCCCCCTACTAGGCTCCACAAGCTCCGATGGTCACAAGTGAACTGACAGTCCCTTCCTAAAAAATAGGAGACTAGCTCCAAGCTCCTAAAACACCATGTAGACTTCCCAAAAGGTCACAAGACCCTCAAAAGAGCTCCCTATCCGCTGTGTTAGCCTACGAGAACCCAACTAATAGGCTAACCACCACGACCAACCACTGCCTAGGAAAAAGGGACGTTACAAAATATTTTGCCACTTTGATTGACACACAATGTCATATTTGGGATCAAGTTGTTGTAGCATAGTTTAGAGGTGTGCTTGATTCAAAAAGAGATCTCACTCCAGCATTTCTTCAGCCCATAGTTGGAAGACTCGCCAAAAACTCACGAGTTTTTGATAAATTCAAAAAACTCTCGTTTTGAAACGTGTTTTTGTTGTAAGTATTCACCTCTTAGAAAAAAGAAACCTACGGCCAGAATAAAGGCAATTTTGATTCATTTTTTGCAGTTTGAGTGGTTTTGAAGGTCTTAATTTGGGCTTGGTGGCGAAGGCTCCACCCCTCGATCCCGCCCTGTATCGCGTCAGGGGCGCTACCCCCAAACCCCGCGAGGGGCGCTGCCCCTCGACCTCACTGGGGGCATTGCCCCCAGACCCCCACAAGGGACGCTGGCCCTCAACCCTGCTGGGGGCATTGCCCCCAAGCCCCCACGAGGGGCACTACCCCTCAACCCCGCTGGGGGTATTGCCCCTAGGCCCCGACAAGAGGCACTACCCCTCAACCCTACTAGGGGCATTGGCCCCAAACCCCCACAAGGGGCGCTGCCCCTCAATCCCATTGGGGGAATTACCCTCAAACTCCCATTGAATTCATTTGATTTTCTAGGTACTCTCCAAGTCCAAGTTTCCAAGTTTGCCTAAAGGTCTTCATCTATAATATCATTTAGTTCTACCTCTCCCCTAGTTTTCACTAAACATGGGAAAGAAGAAGATGCAAATTTCTAAAATGTATTAATGTAGTATTTAATTTCATGTTTACAAAAACAATTTGCTATTTTCATTTTGTTTCAGAATATCAACATCAGCAATGCCATTTTGTACCCAATTTGATTTCGAATCAATCATATATAACCAGACTCAACTTGTTTCTTTTTTGTACTCATTTATTGACTCATTGGATGCATCTTATCATTGAATTTTGCAAAAAAAAGCGTTTTTAATGAAATTTAAGCAATTTTTTAAGTTGTCGAGTTTTTTTCCGAGTTTTTGCCAGGTTTTCGCCCAAGTTTTTTCCGAACCGAGTTTTCCAGGCTTGTCGAGTACTTGCAATTGGTGAGTTTTCCAACCATGCTTCAGCCAACTCATTGAATGAATGGGCTCCAAGATTTCAATCAACAAGGGTACTAAGCTCTATGAACAGGACATATGGCCAACTGCGATTGGCCTAACTTCTTGGCTCTTGAATTTCTCAAGCGTGGACTTAACTAGCTCACTATTGTAGATGCAAGAATTTTATCAACTCAAATCTATTCGTCAATTTGGCTCCAAAAAAACAAGGGCCTTAGATCCAACTCTTTGGTAAAAGTGAGAGACTAAATCAGACAACACATAAACTAAGTTTCAGTTTAGACCAAGGTTACGTTTGAATAATTTCTCAAGGGAACATGCTAGTTTGAGGTTAACCTTCAGAGATCAAAGGACAAGGATCGCTCCAAAGTGATGCGAGAGCATCCAAAGTGTAAGAGCAATCTTGCATCACCCAAAAAAAAGAATGTTGTTTCTTTTTTTCAATAAGGGCTAAATTTGGCAGGGTTACTATTTTCAATATGTTGGCATTTATGCACGTATGGACACGAAATCTTACACAAACCTCTAGAATGGTGAAATGAAGCCAATGGTGAAGAAAACACTTCAATATCATTTTTCATTTGTGGGATATTAATATTTTCAATTTCCAAAATCTTGTTAAAAATGTTTGAAGTCAAATTTGAAGCACTTAAAATCTCCAAATGGACCTAAAAATTGGCCATTAACCAAAATGCACCCTCGGGTACCATTTTGTGGCCAAGTGTTTTCTTAAGAGCTTTCCAACGATATATAATAATTGAAAATCCAACAATCGGATCAAAAATTATGATCCTAGGAAGTTACAAAAATTTCAAAATATCTTCTTGAGGGTAGTTACACTTTCCAAAAGATGTTGGGGTGGTTACGCATTCCAGATAGAGGAGGTGAGTGGGGGTTATAGAGCAAGGGCGACCAAAGTAGATTGTGGCTCCTATTTATGGATTTGTTAATCAAAAAGCCCATGTAATGGTAGTTTGTAGTCTATAATTTTTTTAATGTTGTAATTTCATTTTTTTTATGGAGATAATAGAACGCGGGTGTTTCCTTCTTGCATTTTCACTATTCATTTCCCTATTATTAGGTTTGGGTTTGTAAGGAGAGTACCCTTCATCACAAAGAATCAACAACCACCAAGCTTAAGGCTAAATTATAGACTTCTTGACTTTACCTATGAACATGAGCCTATGTATCAACTCTAATATACTCAAGTTCTCAACTTTGCACTCCACATGACATTATGTCTAGCAACATCCTTATAAATTTTAACCTATGAGAGCTCTTGATTAAAAACTTGACACATTATTATATTCTTAAATTCCTACAAACGCAAACATTTTCTAAGATTGATTTTGCCAAAGATCTCAAGTCTGAAATTGTTTCAACTTTATCTCCAAGGCTCCCAATGGATGTGATGCTCCTTGCAAATTTTAACTCAATAAATTTTGTTTTTATTTTTGTAGTTTCAAACAAGGCAGCATCCAAATGCTCATCGAGGCTTAAGGATATCCAAGATACAGGATTCGCATCATGCACTTGTTAAGCTTACCATGACTATTGAGATTATATCCCTTAATCATCACAAACAATCCTAGCCTATGTACAAATTAACACATAAAATCTTGGAGTTAGATTATATTGTATCCAATAACACAAAACCTTAAGATAATTGCATTACACGATGGAATTAAAGAGAATTAGTAGACAATAATCATTCTAACCTAGCCATGCAACACAAGAATCCTTGTAGGAAATTACATTGAGAACACAAGCCTTAGGAATTTCAGCAATTGATATATCATATACAATTCTCTAAGTGTACAACTCAATTCCTCCAAATATTTGATAACAATACTCTTGATCATTAACAAGAATCTTAAGATCACCCATTCTTACTCCCAAACCTAGTTGCAACAATCTAGATTATATTGGAGTTAGATTATATAGTATCCAATAACATAAAATTCAAAGATTACTAGAGTTACTCGAATTAAAGACAATTAATAAATGACACTATCCTTCTAACCCAACCAAACAACACAAGATTCCATGTAGAAAATTACACAATTGAGTACAAAAGCCTAAGGAACTTCAAAAATTGATCTCATACAATTCGCTAACTCTACAACTCAATGTCCCAAAGGTTGGTGCCCAGATTTAGGGTTTGAACCCTCAAAAAGGTATGCAAATGTGCCCTCCAAAATGACTCAGAAAATTGCTGTTGATAACTTGCACAAATCAAAAAGTGGATCGCCCAAGAATGAAGATGCGAACACAAATCTGCCCTGGTTCAATCTGCAGAAATAATTGCTTATAACAACCCCACAAATCTTCACAAAATTCGCCAAATAAGCACAATTGTGAACCCTAGATGGATCCACCTCAAATGGCAATGGGTTTTTGTCCACTACCACTTATTCCTCTAAGGGTTTTTGTCCTCAGAAGTGCTGAACCTGCAAACACAAGCTCTCCAAAATTCTCTAATAGAAAATACCAAAACCAAGATGTTCAAATGACTTGCTCTCATCTCTTTTTAAAGGCTCGGCTAAGTCTTCTAGAAGAATCCAAAATAACCTCCTCAAATCTTCTAGAAGCACACTTTATTTAATAAAGTGACTTTATAATATCTAATAAAGTAATTTATAATATTTAATAAAAAAACTATAATATTTAATAAAGTGACTACAATATTTTTTATTTTTTATTTGTCACTTTAATTAAATTAATTAAAATAAAGTTATCTTTTTGATATTTATTTAAAATAGACAACTTTAAAATAATTAATTTAATTATTATTCCCTTATAACTCCATTATTTAGCTTATGGTAATAAAATGGGGACATTACAGTCATCCCTTCCCAGAGATTTATTGTCCCAAGCAATCAATACCTAAATACCCAACACCAACTTCCACAATCCCATATCAATCTTAGAAATCTGCAAACTCTGCTATCTAAAACACTATTCTGCAAGAGATTTGTAAATAACATCTCCTTATCTCTCCTAGATAGAAATGCAATTATTCTCAACATGTGATCAGCAAACTCGCTATCATATACCTTAATCTTCGAAGAAGACCGCTGTGCTACTCTGATTATCATGTTCCCCAAATCCTCATAAGGATGATGACACATGATTGGAAGTGAAAACATCATGCAACATGTAAAACCATCGCCCTCATCATGCACAAAACAAGCCTCCATCCATGTGGTAGTCACCATGTTCGGTACACTATCAATCAAAACTCTCAAGACCATCTTCCGCCCATCTATCGTGAACTCCAACTCTACATAAGAAGTACCCAAGTTTGGAAATGTAAGCATTATGCAAGGATAACTCAACGTAGCACAATCTCCATCATATAATAACCCTTAGCTGAAATCAAAACATTACATTCCATGTGTCCTTCTGGTAATGATGATCTCATGAAGCAAGGAATAATAAAACCATTATGCAATGCCAAACCTCTTGTGTGCATTGGATCTATCATCCCTATTTCATACTTAGCCATGAAAGATTGGAGATCGACAAGATAAAGCCTCTTACTAATGATATCCCCTTGAAGCATTTCAATCACCACATTCTTACATCCATCAAACATGACGAGATGGAAGCATCTCAAAGTGCTAGCAACACAAAACCACTCTCCAGCTAATAGCATGAAGTTTCCGCAATCCATGACAATAGTGTGCTTGTGATTTCTGGATTGAAACTGTGTGCATGTAAAAAGTTGGACACAATTTCAATCTAGAATCACAAGCACACCACTCTTCAACTCCTGTAGATCTCCCATGGATGTGAAGAATACCATCATAGGTGCAAGAAAAGTATAACAACTCCTCCTAGGTTGCTGATATGGAACAAAACAACAACCTCAAGACTGAAAATGAAACCTATGTGGATGCAAATAATGCCGCCAAGTTCATAGGATGATAAAGTATCAACCCTATGCCACTCTCTAATGATGAGGTGATGATGCAACTCCTCTAAACTCTCAAACAGTCGCTGTCCTCCAAGAGTTATGTAAGAAATCCATGTTCTGTGAAGTAGAGCAGCCATCTCCTATCAAAGTACAAAGTAGAACTCCATCAATTAGGGCTGGAACACCAAAGCCATCATGCTCACTTCCAAACCCTACACCACAGTCCAACTAAGAGACAAACATTAGTGACTTAAAATCAAATAGCAAAGTAATACCTCCATACCTAGGATCATAGCTCCACTGAAACTTCATTCCTTCAACTGTATGCCACACAAGGGCAAGTGTCTCCATCAAACATCCTTGAAGTAGGGAAGCTGCAAACTCTACCAAAGAGTCATCAACATGATGAGACTCATCACGAGCAAACTCTCCATGAATGGTCAAAGACCAAACCACATCTACATCACTTATATCTCTATCCACATATGTAGTCAAAACATTAGTGGCTAATCCACAAAGTGTATGCTCCATAATGCCATCCAAGTCTATGATGTGGGCCTTCAAATAGCTCTCTAAAAGAGGTGACACCAAAACTTCATGAAGCAAGGTATGTAAACACTCGAGGAATTCTAAATCATACCTCAAACCTGCTTGCTCCACTTACTTAGACACCATGCATGGCTCATTCCTCATATGCCACATGCTTTGAATCTTCTTTGCCTTTGCCATGTCATGTTGTAATAACTTGGTCTTCTTGTGTCTTGGACACACAAATAAGACCTCATGTTTGTCTCCCAATTGAATGCCAACAATAGAAGAAGACTTCTTACTATCCTCATCATGAGTAGTAGGAGCTGCCAACTCAAGATTATGCAAAAACCAAAGACTGTTGTTCCAAATCAGAAAATTAGAACAACTGCCATACCTTTCCATAGTGTCTTCATTCACCTCAAACATCTTCTTCCTCCTTGTTGCATCAAGTACCAATCTAACATGAGTCTCCCAAGGGAAATCACAAGCCTCAAAGCTGATCTTCTTGGCTGTTATATCATGATGATACGAAGATAAGGGACTGATGTCATACATCAGAAAATTAGTCCTTACCTCATGCCCAAGTGTGATTTCTTCTTCAATCTCAATTATCTGTCTTTCCATGAATGGATGGATATCAACAAGAGCTGGTCCACGAGATGTCTCCAAGTGAAAATTAAGAGTACAATGTGTCACAAACTTTGTTCCATGGCTGCAAGTTGAATCTTCATGTGTATGTGTCTCTTCTACCTTCATGACTTCATCATAGGACCCTTCAAGTCCTTCCTCCATGTCTCCACTTTTTGCCATTTTCATGTTGCATTGTTTTTTATCAGATGTGACTGACATAGAAGTCTGAAATTCTGCTATGTACGATGAAGAGTGTACCATGCTCAACTCCTCACAAAGCTTATCCACCTCGTCTTCTTTTCTTCTCAAGGCATCAAAGTATATCTCACCAAGTGTGAGGAGATGATCTCTATCCGTAAGTGTAGGTAGTTTGATTTCACTACCACCAAGGCCTCCTTCAATTCGTGCAAGTCGGCAAGAGATGGGCCTCCCTCAAAACTGTCATGATTCCCTAGAGCCTTCCAACACAAACCTGCCATCATCTTCTGAACATGATCAAAATGGGTTAGAACTGCCACAACCATACCTTCATTTTACCCTTAGTTGACCTTCCAAAGGATGTGACTTATGAGACCCAACACCTCCATGTAAAACTTTCGATTGGTATTCATAATCATGCACCTCCAATTCAGCTTCCTTCTTGGCCTCTTCTCCATTACATCTCTGTGCAAAAACTAGGGTATCATCATGCTCTATCACAGGGTCACCACCAAAGTAATCATGATCTTCCTCAATGGTTGATCTAGAAAGTGTATGTACAACTATGACGTCCTTAACCACCAAGTGATCCTCCACATCTTGCAATGTCAAGTCAGTCTTATCCAAACCTCTTTGTTCATCACATACTAAAATTTATGAATTGCCATCATGTGTATGAACAACATCCATCTCAAAGACACCCAAACCACAATTTGATTCCTTGCAATTACTATGTAAAGTTGGTGAGACAATGCTATGCTCAAATAATGGATCATCAAAAGAATCCACACCTCCATGTAGCTGATCAATCACTGCTGGTTTGGCAAACTTCATAATAGCATACCATTCAACCTCATTGTTATCATGAAAACTTATTTGTCTCTTGCTTGTGGATGCATGAAGTGATTCTTCTTTGCCCATGTCATTCTATTGAAGTGAACTTGTGAGAATAGCTTTGTCTTCTCTAGGGCTTCCACATGTGTAACTAGGTGTCCAAACACCTTGGCATGTGAAACAACATTGTTCTCTCCTCAATTGATTTTTGCTCTTCCTTGGTTCACCTATAGGCTGCAAATCACAAGGAAGAAATTCTTCTTTCTTTCCTTCCTCCTTTTCTTTTTCCCCTATACTAGTAAAATTATTCATCTTATTGTCCAATTTTTTTAATCCAAGCTCTAGCCGTACACTTGGATGATCCATCAAAACTAGGTAGGGTTAGATGTCCCAACCTCTTTTGCAACCCATAATTCTGCTTCCCTTGATTTTGTTTTTGCTTGGGCTTCATGCGCTTGGTCACTTCCAAGTAGGTCCCTCAAAGAGATGGCTAATTGAAAATCAGGTCCCAAAGCTTCATACTTAGCAAATATTTCAGCATCTTCATTATCTTCTATAGGTTCCTCTTGTGTAGGCTCATCCTCTTGTATGAAAGTAGGCATGAATGATATAAATTGTGATGAACCTGTGGATTTGTTGGTATAATGTTCATTGTTTTCTGCAACTTTGTGACTATCCTCTCTTTCCACATGCACCATGTATCTTCCATCTATTGTATTGTGAGTAATCTGACTTAAATACATATTAGTGTTTTGTAGTTGTCTTAGCATTTTTGCAAACATATGCTTTCTCGATGATGGTTGTAGATCTTTGCTTGCCATTATTTCTTTTTTTTTTTTCAGGCTATGACCACCCTTTCCATGCATGCAATCAACCCAAACAAGCTGCCAAGTCTTGCAGCACTGATACCGCTGCAATATCCCCAAATAAGATATTTGTTATTTTTTATTTGATTTTAGGGTTCAGATTTTTGCCCTAATTTTCTAATTTTCAAATCTAATTTAAAACCCTAGTTTCTACAATTCTGATTATTTGTTTCAGACTTAATCAAACACTTATAACAACCATTTAACATGCCAAAAACATCATAACAATCATGCCAATACATGTGCCAAAATTATAGTTGAATTACATAATGATTCAACACCAAAATGTTATCAAAATGATGGGAAACTCAGATTAGAAGTCTATTGTTACAATTTCAGAAATATAAAGTCTTCAAATACAATCAATATTAAGGGAAAGCATGCCAAACACGCCCAGCTATGACATGCTATAAACCCTAGGTTCTATACATACCAAATTTCTTACAAATTTGACCTCCAAATGATGAAAAAAGACTTCCAAGGTATGGCGCTCAAACTAGGGTTTGAAACCCTATGGCAATGACTCTCCACAACACCAAAAAGGCTGAATCAAGTAGGAAAACAGGTCTGCAACATTCGCTGCTCAATTATACCAAATGAATGCAACTAAACCCCCAAATCGTGTCCCAAAGGTTGCCACCCAAATTTAGGGTTTGAACCATAGTTACTCAGCTCGGACTCGGCTAGGGTGACTCAACTCGAGACTCGGGACTCGACGTAGACTCGGCAAAATGAAAAAACACTAGAAATTTAGAGTTTTTTAAGGATTTAAAACTTGTTTCAAGCACCCTTTATAAAATAAACCTTAAAGACACAATAACATCATTAAATAGAAGCAAGTTTGATCACATACACAAGTATACATCGATCACATAAGTATAAAGTATGCAAATTGTAGCTAAGCTATTAAAGGAAATAGCACACTTAGATATATAAATATAGTCAAATGTATACAAAACTCATGGAATATGAAATCCATGACATCAAATGTTCCAAACAAATATGAAATATCAAAACAATAACTACGAGTATATGGCTCAAAGTAGCCTGCATCCTTCCTACAAAGGCATCTAAGGTGGGTCCTAGATGATGAAGCAGTTGCAGCCATAGTCTTTGCTTGTGACTCCATGCCACCCTCACCAACATTAGTTGTGGATGTGTTTGCTCGTGCTCTAGCTTCCTCCTCTGCCATGGCTACAGCCTCAGCCTCTCTATCTGCCCGATCAACCCAATCAAGGTCCTCGTCACTAACACAAGTATACATCGATCATATAAGTATAAAAACAAATTGTAGTTGAGTTGCTAAAGGAAATAGCACACTTAGATATATAGTCAAAGACTCAAATGTATACAAAACTCATGGAATATGAAATCCATGACATCAAATGTTCCAAACAAATATGTAACATCAAAAGATTCAAAACAATAACTAGAAGTCTATGGCTCAAAGGAGCTTGCATCCTTCCTACGAATGTGTCTAAGATAGGTCCTGGATGATACAGTAGCCATAATCTCAAGTTTTAGGGCAATTGCCCTAAGGGGTTGAGGGGTAATGCCATTTGTGGGGGTCTAGGGGCAATGCCCCTCACGAGGGTTTGGGGGCAACGCCCCCAACGGAGTCAAAGGGCAGCGCCCCTTGCAGGGGTCTGGGGGCAACGCCCCAAGCGGGGTCAAGGAGCAGCGCCCCTTGCAGGCATCTGGGGGCAATGCCCCCATTGGGGTCAAGGGGCAACACCCCTCGCAGGGGTCTGGGGACACAAATTAAGACCTCCAAAACCATACAAACCTTCATGGCATACATCATTTTGCATTCACAATAAGTAGAAAAAAAAAGCAAGTTTTAACTTTGAATTTCATGTAATTTTTGCACTTTTCAAACCCTGCCTGCCTATCAAGTCTTGCTGATAGGACTCGCCTAGACTCAGCGAGTCCTCCAGACTCGACGAGTCTAGCCAGGACTCGGCCGAGTCCAAGTCTAGGCCCCCAGGACTCGGCCAGGGTGACTCGACTCGAGACTCGCAGGGTCTTGGCGAGTCCCGGCAAGTCCCGTTTCTATGGTTTGAACCCTCCAAAAAGTATACAAATGTGCCCTTCAAAACAACTAAGAAAACTATTGTTGATAACTTGCACAAATTTGAAAGTGAATTGCTCAAGAATGAAGATGCCAATGAACACAAATCTGCCCTAGTTCAATCTGCAGAGATAATTGCTTATAACAGCCCCTCAAATCTTCACAAAATTCGCCAAATAAGCACAATTGTGAACCCTAGATGGATATGTTGATGTTATAGCAGTGGGAGATATCTTTCTCTCAAATTTAAAAATGATGGATAAATAATACCAAGGCAAGTTGGACTTGCTATATATAATAATGTTATGAAGAGTCACCTTCTTTCTTAAAAGAGGCCAACCCAAATGAAGAGTCACCTAGTTTTGTATAAATACAAGGTGATGATCATTCATTTGATCATCAAGTTCATTCATCATAATTCACATTCCTAGAAGAAGTTCATACTTGAGCAGCAGATCATCATCTTGTAGCAGCAGATCATCATTTTGTAGCAGCAGACCGATTTCAAGGAGAAACATATTCATTTGTATCTTTGCATCTAGGAGAGGTGCTATTATTCATTGTATCAAATTCGGCATTGTGTTGGGCCTGAGTTGTAAGCAGATTTCTGCTCTTATTCCTTCAATATATAAGAGATATATTTGCTGGGTTTTTCTCCCTCGAGTAGGAGGGTTTTCCCAGGGTATTCTTGTTGTGTTCATTGTCTTATGTGTTGCATTTTCTGATTGCTTTCATTTCTCATCCTAAATCTAACAGGATCCACCTAAAATGGCAATGGGTTTTCATCCATTACCACTTACTCCTCTAAGGGTTTCCATCCTCAGAATAGCTGAACTTGCAAACACAAGCTCTCCAAAATTCTCTAATAGAAAATACCAAAACCAAGATGTCCAAATGACTTGCTCTCATCTCTTTTTAAAGGCTCAGTTGAGTCTTCTACAAGAATCCAATGTAACATCTTCAAGCTTCTAGAAGAACGCTTTATTTAATAAAGTGACTTTATAATATTCAATAAAGTAACTTTATAATATTTAATAAAGTGATTTATAATATTTTTTATTTTGTATTTCACATTAATTAAAATAAAGTTGTCCTTTTGATATTTATTTAAAATAGACAACTTAAAAATAATTAATTTAATTATTATTCCCGTATAACTACATTATTTAGCTTATGGTAATAAAATAAGCTAAATATCAATATCTCCTATTACTCAGAAAAATGGGGACATTACAAGGAGCAGCAAATGACCCTAAAATAATTTTACCACAGCTTATTCAAGAACCACCACCAGCAATGCTAGCAGCATTTGAGTTCATTTGAATGCATAAAATATAATCAAAATAGCAAAATTCAATATAATGATCCAAATCTTCCATAAAATATTGACACTAATGCTAGCATGATTTTGATCACATGGCATTTTAATACCTCGAGAGTAGATACCCTTATACCTATGGTTAATTTATTTTTAAAATTAATAATATATTAGTATTAAATTAATTTATGAAAAAAAAAAAAGGCAAATTGCTGCCATGGCGGCAGCTCCCATTCTATTAAATCAAGAAAAAAAAAGTATATTGTTCCTAGCTTTTCAGCTTATTACATGCAAGAGTATCCTCAAGCATTTGCAGATCTCCTATAAGCGCTCTATTTGTGGAGTCCAAAGATTATCATTGTATTTCATAAAACATGTGTATGTCTCTAAATTGTTTCACCTCAAACCGTCCTCATTAATGTGATTGCTTGTTTCATGTCTTCGTTCTTCCTAGCTATGGCAATGCAATTTGCATCTCCCAATAGTCCTTCTTCCAGGTCCTACTTAAGTTGTTGATAGCCCTAAGTTGTTGATAGCCCTCAAAGTGTCCTTGATTCGTAGTTTCCTTTATACTCTTTCGCTCTTTCTTGGTTTTATTACTCTTTTTATATTTTTGGTTTTATTTATGTGGTTATATTACATTATTATTTAATATAACCGCATATTCATAAAAAACTTGTTATTACTCTTTTTATATTTTTGGTTTTATTTATGTGGCTTAAAGATGGGGACCATAGCACAAAGTTTTTTCACAACTCAGCGAAGTTGCAAAGATCCTGCAATAAGATCTTTTCAATTAAGGATGCTTCTGGAACGGTTAGCAATTCGGTTGATGAGGTTAACAAGGTTGCGGTTCATTTCTTTCGGAAGGCTTTTTCTGCTGACCAGGGTGGGTTTTTAGAGAATCCCAGTATCCTGGACGTGATTCCAACTTGTTTGTCTAATGCTCAGAATGAGATGCTGATGGGGGAAGTCTCAATGGGTGAAGTGAAGAAGGCTGTTTTTGGTTTGGGGGGTGAGAAGGCCCCGGGCCCTGATGGGTTTTCTGCTATTTTTTTCCAAAAATTATGGGACATTTTTGCAATGGATATCTGGGAAGTGGTGGAGGAATCGAAAAGAGATGGGTTTGTGCTCAAAGATTTCAGTAACACTTTCATTGCCCTGATCCCTAAAAGGCAGGTGACTGAAACCTTTGAAGATTTTAGACCGATTTCTCTTTGTAACACAATTTATAAAATTATCACAAAGGTTGCTGCAAACCATCTAAAAATGGTTTTGGATTCGGTTATTTCGGTGGAGCATAGTGGCTTTTCCCCTAACAGATCAATCTTTGAGGTTATTATTGTGGCCCATGAAACTATTCGCTCTGTTTGGTTGGCAAACTTTGAAAGAATGTTGGTTAAGTTGGACATAAGACGTGCTTATGATTAAGTTAATCATGATTTCTTATTGAAGGTCCTTGAAAAATTTGGTATCTCTTCAGGGTGGGTGGCCTGGATTAGGAGCTTCATTTGTTCCCCTCATTTTTTTGTTCTTGTTAATGGGAGCCCTTAGGGGTTTTTCGATTCTAGCAAAGGGATAAGGCAAGGGGATCCTATTTCTCCCTTTCTTTTTATTATCCTGGCTGAGGTTTTAGGAAGGCTTATTTCGAAGAAATGTAGTTGTGGGCTTTGGAAGGGGATCAAAATTGTTGAAGGCATTGATCCTCTTTCGCACTTGCAATTTGCTGATGACACCTTCTTGATGGGAGAGGCTTCCCTCTGAGAAGCTAGAGTGATGAGGGATACCCTGGATGATTATGGCAAAGCATCTGGGCAGCATATCAATTGGAGCAAATCGGAAGTTTTTTTCTTTAATACTCCTGTTCCTAAGCAGTTAGATGTTTGCCGAAAGCTTCGCATGAAGCCAGGCACTCTCCCCAATAAGTTTCTAGGTATCCCCTTGTTTGGGGGAGCTAGTAAGCCACAAATCTGGCGTGATTTAGTGGATGCATGTTTGAAAAAATTGGATGATTGGAAAAGTAAGTGGCTCACTACTGCTAGAAGGCTTTTAATGCTGAAAACGGTGGTTTCAGCAATCCCGGTGTATTCCATGATGTGTCTGAAAATTCCCAAGAAAGTGATAAATGCTGTTGGACAGCGAATGAGAAAAAAAAATTTGGAATGGTGGTAGTGAACAAGACAAGATTCCCCTCTTAGCTTGGGAAAAGTTTTGTCATCCAAAAGAAAAAGGTGGTGCTGTTTTGAGACAATGGCAAGTGATGAATGAAGCTCTAGGAGCCAAATTGGTGTGGAATTTGTATACGCGACCGGATCTCCTCTGGGTGAAAATTCTCAAAGCCAAATATTTGGATTCTAATGAGAATCACAGGATCTTCACCATCCGGAACCCACCTAAGGGGTCGGCTATATGGAATTTCATTATTTCATGTAGGCCGGTCATTTCAAATCATATTTCTTGGCAGCTCGGGGATGGGAGGAAAGAAAAAATTTCGGATGACTCTTGGGATGGGCATCCTGTGTTGAAGGAAAAGATTGGCTTACAGGAGATTAGAAACATAATGATTCAAAAATGGGGTGCTAAAGTCTAGGATTATGTGGAGTTGAAGTCAGGTGCCTTCGGTAAGAAGTGGGTATGGAAGAAGGTGGAGGGTGAAGGTTTATCAATACAACAAATGACTTGTATGATGAACGTCTTCAAGGAAAGAAAGGTGTTTTTCTCAGATGTTGATGACAAAGTGGCTTGGTGTGGCTCTAAAAATGGCAATTATTCGTTTAAAGTGGGTTATCAGCTTTTGGATCAGCATGAGGGTGATATCTTTTGGGCGAAGAATCTCTGTTGGAGTAGGGTCTGTCTTCAGAAGGCGGGCACCTTTCCTTGGCTTGTGGTGAAGGGAAGGATTCTGTCTGGGGAGAGAAGGAAACAGCTTGGTTTTGCTGGACCTACGAAGTGTGTGATATGTGAAAAAGCTGAAGAATCGGTGGAGCATTTGCTTTGTCAGTGTGATGTTGCTTCTGAATGTTGGGATCACTTAAGAAGGAAACTAGGCTGGCATGGTCCTCTCCAGAGGACTCTAAAAGTATTTGGTTGTGTAGCCCGTCTATTGTGGTGTGGTTAATTTGGAAAGAAAAAAATAGGAGAATTTTTCTAGATAAAAAGGAAGATTTAAAGAGGTTGTTGAGTAGAATTGATTCTACTATTAATGAGGTTGTAGGTAATGCAGCGTCACAGGCTTGGGGGTCGAGGATTTCGTTCACTATGGGGGATCAAGGTGTGCAAAGAGAATGGCCAGGAATAAAGATCAAACCTGGTCATGTTAGTGAGGTTGTGGGGGAGAACCCTGCCAGTATGTGTAATGTCCCCTTCTCAACAGTGACATGACTGTTGGCCGTTAGTCTATCCTAGTTACCTGTAGACTACTCGGAAGCAGAATTAGGGTTTCCTATCTTCTAGGAGGACGTTGCAGCTTGTGTTGGAATGTGCTTCTGGAATCTTGGTGATTGGTCGGCAACTCTTTTCTGGGTTTTCAAAGAGCTTCGCATTGGTATATCCGGCATGTTGATCCGAGTTACTTCCAAAATTTACTATTTTTAGTAAATTCTATTTCTGGCAGTGGTCTTGTTGGCTTCAGTATTCCTGGCTTGCCTCATCAGTTGGTTCAGTTGGGTATTTGATTTAGCGCCTGGATGCAGTCCTGGAGGGATAAGTTGTTTTAATTAAAATAATATTTTATTTTAATTATATTTCCCTTGGTCTAAGCTTCACAACTTAATGTCATTGTTAAAACGGGGACCTTTATGGGTAGGCACCTCATGCAGAGATTTAAGTGAAATTGGACCTTTATTTATTATTGCTAACTTGAAAAAGGTACGCCACTTGTGGAAGATGGTAATAAGTTAAAAAGGGCATGGATTTTACCTTGGGAAAAGGGACGCCACTTCTTGGGTCAATGGTCAAACAGGGAATTAGGGCAACCCTTGAGTGGAGCGCACCTTCTGGAAGCTTCTAAGATGTTCTTCAAATGTTATATAAGGGAGTGCTCATCTTCATGTTTTTCATCTTGAATTTTATGCAAAGTTATGCTGCCGGAATGGTAATAGACTCGCTTCGAGGGATGCATACCTCCTAGCTCGCTTAGCTTCTTGCTTGAAACATAGCAACTAGTTAAGAGTTCGTTTATTTAGAGTTATCTTGCTTTCTAACTTAGAGTTTTGTATTTTCAGTCCATTTCACAGTTACTATTTTAGCTGTGGCTGAACTGGTTTTTCAATCATAAGTAGTTGAGTGATTTTTATTTGCTTATGGGTGTTTGAGGCTTATGCTTGGTTGGTTGAGGCGACCCCTTCCACCAAATTACAGATTTTATTGTTGAGTGTTTATTTTGTTATGGCAAAATCGCCCCTTCTTGAGGGTCGTACCATCTTGGAGAGCATTGGGATGCGTGCAAATTAATGTGTTGTGTTTTGGGTTGGTTTATGGATTCTATCTTGGGCGCCTTTAACATAGAACATGTTTGCACTTGGTTTCATGGGATTCGGGCAAGAATTGAGTGAGTTATCAGTAGATGAATGAATCTCTATGTTGTTGATTCTGCAATTTCAGTGCAGGTCCTATTGTGACCTTTTCACACATCACCCCATCCAAGATGGGGACCACCCTGTAATTTTTGCTCCATTCTGGTCTTTTGGCTTTGGTTCTCTCTGTCTCTGGTCTTTTGTCCTTCCGGGGATGTCCCGTTTGACCTCAGTTGAAGTAATTGACAGATTTAGGGTTTCTATCCTTTAGACCCATTCGAGGTCAAGATTGAGTTACTCAGGTGAAATCTAAGTGCAGCAACACATTCAGAAAGCTCAAGGCAGAATCCCCCTGAAATCTCACTAAAATCCGACAACTTACTATTTTTAGTAAGTGCCTAATTTGAGGCTTGTTCCTCAGGATTACAGGGATTCTAATGACTTCAGCACAATCAGGCAGCTTCAGAGTGCCTACACGCGAAATTTGAACAGATTCAGACAACTGGCTATTTTTAGCAGTTCAGCCTTCAGAAGCTATTTTCAGGGTTTAGACAAGCAATTCTCCAGTGAATGACAGGAGAATTGATTTGGGTTTTCCAAGACCTTCGCGATGATGTAGCATGCAAGACAAGATGGTGACTTTCAGAGTTCAGCCTTCCGAGGCTATTTTTAGGGTTTGCATGCAGGAATTTTCAATGCATGTCCGAATATTCCTTGTGGGTTTTGCGAGAGCTTCGCAATGATATGACGTGCAAGTGGATCAGATTAGTTTTCAAGGACTTACTATTTTTAGCCAGTGCCAGAACTTTGACCAGTTTTCTGGGTTTTTCTGGGTTTTTTGAGATCCCACAGACACTGTGACATGCAAACTCGTCCGATATCCGATTGACCACTTTCCGGACACTTACTATAAATAGCAGTGTCATCCCAGCAGCTACCTAGCACTTCATTCCAGCGAACAGATTGGCAAACAGTAGAAATCAGGCGATCGGTAGCAGTCCAGAGCACATGCAAATCAGATTAGGGTTTTCCCCTACCACGTCTAAAAATAGATGAAGCAAAGTGCAGAGATGTCAGAACGAAGCACGCCGCCATGATCAACATCCTTCAAGCTACCTACTGGCAAATTTTGAGCAAAATCGGAGGACTTACTATTTTTAGTAAGTCAGGACACGGCTATAAATAGCAGGCCTGCGCCGGAAGTCGGTATGAACAGAGCACTCAAGTTATCAGGATTAGACATAGCAAGTTTTAGGTCGAACGGAGCTACTAAAGCAGGCAACTTTGAAACTTACTATAAATAGCAGGTGGCTAAAAATAGCACGTCATCACCAGAAGCAAGGTGTGAACAGGTCTCTTACAGCATCAAGAACGAGTGGAGCAAATTTCGAAGCAAATGGAGATACAAAAGTTGATCAATTCTAGGGTTGCTAAAAATAGTAAGTGGCTAAAAATAGTATGTACTGTGCCAGATGAGGTATGAACAAGGTGACAAAAGTCAGTGAAGGCACAGCCACCCCACTTCCAGCTCAGAACAGGATGAAATGCAAAGAAACCCTAACTTCTCCGGATTTACTAAAAATAGAAAGCTAGGGCATAAAGGGCGTCGGAAACTCATAAAGGATGACTGGCATGCGGACACCTTCATATGTGCCTAGGAAGAATAGAAGATACAAAAATCTCTAGGTGAGATTTTCCTGAGCAGTGGTTGAAAGGCGCCAGAGGGAGATGAAAGGTCACCAAAGGAGGCATGGAAATTCTTCTAAGACATAAAATTTCCCCCTCATACCCCTAGGTGCGCCCAAGGAAGGTGAAAGGTCACCTAAGGCATAAAAAAAAAAAATCCTAAGGCATGGAATTTTCCTTCCAACACTAGCAAATGCGCCCAAGAGTGGAGGCATCATGTGCTAAATGCGCCAAGAGGAGGTGAAAAGTCACTTAAAGGGGGCGGAATTCCTTCCAACACTAGTGAATGTGCCTAACATGGAAGTATGCAAGCCCATATGCACCATAGGAAGCTGAAGGGTCACAAGATGATGGCGTTGTTTTTCTTTGATGAAGGTGAAATGCGCTCAAGTGTAGAATGGAAATAGCCTAGCCCATATGCGCTAGAGGGAGGTGAAGAGTCATGTCTTAGGCGTGGGAATTTCTCTTCTCCATGGCATATGCACCCAAGGTAAGGATGAAAGGTAAAACGTTGAAGGTAGAAGCTACCCATGGCATATGCGCTAGAGGAAGGTGAAAGGTCACCATATAAAATGCGCTCAAGGAAAATGGAAGTCCTCTATGAAGAATGCGCTAGAGGAAGGTGAGAGGTCACCACGTGAAATGCGCCAAAGGGAAAGATAACACTAAGGAGGGCATGATTTTTGAAAATATTTCTAAGTACGAAAGTTCCTCCTCCACCTCCAAATGCGCCTAGCTTGCAACTCATATAGGAAACAAGGATACTAGGAAGAAAATATCTAAGGCGTGAAAATGCCTAAGGGGTAAAGGCAAAGTTGATGCATAAAATGAAATACGCCCCTCATGGATAATTCTCAACACGTTGGAGGCAATCTTTGCCAAGAGGTTGATTGCTGAAGAGGTAATTGCAGATGGATTGAAGGACAGATTGGCGCCATTCTTCTCTGAGGTGAAGACCTTCACACAGGACGACTTCGAGAACACTTCCACGTTCTCCAGTATCATACAGAACACCTAGGACGCCCTTGTTGCTTGGAAGAAATCATGTGCCCGGTATGGGCAAACAGGTGCAGTTTTAGAGTTTCAGTTGGATCACATTCCTCCTATCTCCGATCAGGAAGTTGAGGCAGTCTTGGCCAGATTCATCAGATTTGCAGCCAGCGAGAAGGAGAAAGGAAACGCCCTTCTGGACGATGACCTTCTGGAGGGAGACGACGTGCATTGATGGCAAGGTGTGGTGCATTGATGAGGAGTGGAGGGCGCATTCATTGCCCCACTCCTCTCGGTGGTGGTTTTTAGGGCAGAAACCCTAATTAGGGCATAGGTGGCTCAATCTGAGCCCTTTATTGTAATCAGATCTGAACCGTCCACTAATTGGACTCATTATAAAAGGGGCATCCCCCCTCATTTGTAAATAGTTAGAATCAGAATCAGAGATAGATTAGAGCTAGACAGAGATAGAGATTGATAGAAGTTAAAGTAGAGCTAGGAGTTAGCTTAGTTGGAAAGGAAAGAAAGACTTTCCCTTTGAAAGTTTTTGCAAAAGATTGTTGTGTAAGACTCTCATGATATAAAGATTTCATTGATTGGTGACTTTATTTTGTGTTGTGGGCAGTTGACGAGATCTTTTCGTCTTTCCAATTCGAATAGAGTAAAGTAAAGTAGATTTGTTTTCATGCAAGTAGAGTTAATTGTGGAATGTGACATTAGTTTGGGCATATCTTCCCGTATCCATACCACTGGTGGACTTGCTAAAGGTAAGTCTGCTCCTGCGTGGTCAATTGGAATCTCAACACTTAACTTCGATTGTGTTTAGTGTGCCCACTTGCTTCGTTGTGAAGGGGTGCGCATGGTGAATCTCAATCTGAACATCTCATCCATCCTTTGAAGATTGCACCAGCTTTGTCGAAGTTGTCCGAAGGGGAGACGAAATGAAGTTTGGTTTGAAGACTGTCTAAGCTAATCCTTGCATTCCACCCGTAGAAGTAGATTGTAGAATTCCTATCCTAAGCCTTCATCACCTTGACTGGGGCGCATATAGGGGTGACTACTTTTGTTTCATACTTAGAAAATTTTCAAGCTATCAATCCTGATGTGGGCGCATTTCCACTAGGCCACTTTCATTTTCCAGACTTAGAGAATTTTTTTTATATCTCTATCTGCCTTTGATCTCACATTCTATTTTTAGTAAGTCTTTGCTTCTCTAACTTCCATGGCTCCGTTTGGCATGAAAATTTCACCATCTAATCTTCTTCGCCTTGTGAACCTATTTTTCCAGTGCTCTGCCCCAACCTGCTATTTATAGCCACCTGCTATTTTTAGTAAGTTCTTGACTTTCTGACTTCAGTAGCTCCGTTTTGCCTAAAACTTGCAACGCCTGATACTGATAACTTGAGTGTCGTGCTCATGCCAACCTCGAGTGCAGACCTGCTATTTATAGCCGTGTCCTGACTTACTAAAAATAGTAAGTTCTTCGATTCCGCTCAAATTTTGCCAACATGTACCTTGAAGTATGCTGATGTCGGTGAGGTACTTCATTTTGACTATTTCTGGATTTCATCCCCTATAAAAGTGGAAACCCTAATTTGACTTGCATTTGGCCCGAACGGTCTTCGTTGGACTTTGTTTCTTCTGCATGTCGCTTTGTATGTTGAACTGAAGTGTTGGGTGGCCGGGGTGAAACTGCTATTTATAGAAACTTCCTGAAAAGTGACTCATCCACTGCCGGATGATTTTGCATGTCATATCGCCTGTGGGATCTCAAGAAACCCAGAAAAACCCAGAAAACTGGTCTGCATGCGGGTACTAGCTAAAAATAGTAAGTCCTTGAAACTTGATCTTCTCTGCTTGCATGTCACACAATTGCGAAGCTCTTGAAAAACCCAAAAGGAATATCCGGACATGCGTTAGAGAACTCTGCATGCAAACCCTAAAAATAGCCTCCGAAGGCTGAACTCTGAAAGTGGTCGTCTCGGTTTGCATGTTATATCGTTGCGAAGGTTTCGAGAAACCCTGAAGTAATCTCTGGACATGCGATGAAGAATCATATGTTTGACCCCTGAAAATGGCTCCCGAAGCCTAAACTGCTAAAAATAGCAAGTTGTCTGATCTGGCTCAAAATTTGCGTGCAAGCAGCTTGGTGTGTTCTGAATGTGTCGAAGCTGACAGAATTCCAAAATCCTGCCGAAATAGTCCCCGATTGAGTACTTACTATAAATAGTAAGTTGTCAGAATTCGATAAAAATTCAGTGGGACTTTGCTGGAAGCCTTGTGATTGTTGTACTAAGCTCAGATTTCAATTTGATAATCTAGTTTGACCTTAAAAACCCTGAAGGATAGAAAACCCTAATTGTGCAAACTTAATCAATATTTCAACCTGGGTCAAACAATGGGACATCCTCGAAAGGACGAAAGACCAGAGAGAGCAAACCAAAGCCCAAAAGACCAAAATGGAGCAAAATTTAGGGGGGTCCCCATTTGAATGGGGTGATGTGTGAAAAAGGTCACAACAGGTTGATCAGAGGAGAGGGTTACATTCAGCTGGTTTATGTTTACACTAATGCTAATGGGTGAATTTAGCTATGTAACAAAATGAAAAAATTGGCGAGCATATTTCAATATGGATGTCTTGTGAGAACGGCCAAGTTTGGGGTGGCATAAGGTGAATTTTGATGGGGCCTCTAAAGGCAACCTCGGTCCCTCAGGAGCGGGTGCCTTAATTAGAGATTGGCATGGCAATTTACTGGCGTTTGGGGCAAGGAGGCTTGCTCCTGGGACTAATAATACGGCTGAAGCTATGGAAGCCTTCACTGGTGTAGGGTTAGCTCGGTCTTTGAGGGTGCGCAAAGTGCACCTTGAGGGTGACTCTATGGTTATCATCCAAGCTATTGCTAATGGGGGTGCTAAGGCGTGGCACTTGCAGAATTTGGTTAGGGCAATTTCTAAGGAGCTTGAAGGCTTTGATGATTTCAAGTTAAGCCATATTCGGAGAGCGGGTAATTATGAGGCTGACAGACTGTCCAACTGGGCTGTCACCTTTGCCACCGAGGGTGACTCGCATTTTGAAGTTATGAGAGGTGTGATGTCAGAGGGATCGAGTTGAGGTGTATGGGTTGACCCTTTGCAGTCGTGGAATGAGGTGGCTTTTCTGAAGGTGACAAACTGTCCAACTGGGCTGTCACCTTTGCCACCGAAGGTGACTCGCATTTTGAAGTTATGAGAGGTGTGATGTCAGAGGGATCGAGTTGAGGTGTATGGGTTGACCCTTTGCAGTCGTGGAATGAGGTGGTTTTTCTGAAGGTGTGTTAATGTGGTGGAGAGGTGTTCCTTTCATGATTCCTTGCGAATCATGAATTAACGGTTGTTGGCAAGCTATCGTCCTCCTGACAGATTTTCGAGTACGAATTCGAACGCCCAAATTTCTAGGATGTGTTGGTTGACCTCGGGTGAGGGGAAATGTCTTTTTGGTTAAGCTTCTTGGGGTGGCGTATTGGTGGATGACGGCAGAGGTAGATCTGCATTCATTTTTTTGACAGGCATGGCTCAGGTGGTGGTACTTGGCACATTGGGTTGGTCTATTTATGGATTTCCAACTTGCTTGGGTTGCTATCCCTTCTTTTAATTTTGCAGGGTGGCTAGTGTTTGGGAATTGTTGTAGGTCGCGATGGAGGCAATGTATTCGCTCAAAACTACGCTGCAGCAGAAAGCTTTTTTCGGCCCGGTATCTAGGTTTCGCCTCAAGTTTGTTTTGAAGAGGCCATTTGAGGACGTGGTGGAGGTTGTTTTGGAGGCATTGGGAAAACTTTTCATGGAGGCAACACACAAAGGGAGAATCAACGTTGACATCGCCTCGATGATTTTCTCGTGGGGTCTGGAGTTAAATGAGGATGTGAAGACAGTGAGGTGGGTCATGGTGTCACTCTTTCACATGGAACTGCTGTTGCGGATGGACTCCTCTCTAGAGTGGGCTATCCCGGGTGTGGGGTATGACATTTCCGAAGGTTTTGAAGATATGGAGGATGTGGAGGAGCTTGGGGTCGTTCCGCTTGTGAGGTGGCGGAGGAGGCTCGACAAAGATGCCTACAGGTTGGAAATGCTGGTTGCTTGGGAGAATCTGAAGCTTGTCCTGCGAAGACATGATGTTGCTTTGGGTCACGCAGTGGGTGGTGTCCCGACTTTGGTCCCGAAGAAGAAGCGCTCGCAGCAAAGGGGTAGGGACCGTCGAGCGTAGGTTGGGCGTTAGTGTGGCTAGGATGGTGGTGGCGTTTTTTGGTTTTTTGGCCTGCGTATGGATGACTCGTGTGCGGTTGTATCCGGGGATTGTGCTCATCTCTGGTTTTCTGGTGTGGGTTGGTCTCTTGTTTGTTGATAGCTACTCCTTTTTTGCCTGGGCGGTTGGTCTTGGTTTGGCCCGGTTGGGTGTTGGGAGGATGGATGGATGGGGTGCTTTATTTCGCCCATGTTTGCTCTATGGCTTCGGCCTTGGGCCTGGTAGCTTGGGTTTGAACCCTGGGGACCTTTAATTGGTATATCTTCTGTATGGGTTTTGGGTGGTTGGCGTTGTTCTGCTGTTTTTTGTTCTACAACCTGGTTGTTGGGTTTGGCTGGTCTCTTTAATTGTAAATCATTTATCTCTTATTAATAAAATTACTCTATTACCGATCGAAAAAAAAAAAAAACTTGTTTCGCATTCCTCCTTATAATTTGCTTTTGTATTTATATCATATTGTGATTTTTTCTGCCTTTGTTTTCTCTTCTAATTGTATAATTTTATTGCTTTCGTTCTTGAATTGTATTTTGTTACTTATCTCTCTATTTTTATTATGTTCCTTTATTTGGTTTTTGTTCTATTTATGTGGTCTCATATAACCACATATACTTTTTGATTTAATCTCTTATGCTTATTATTAGTATTTGAATATATTAATAGTATAATTATATTAATATTACATGCATCTATTTATATTATATTTTAATATTATATGTATATATTATATTATATGAATACATATATATATTAATATTTTATTAGCTTATATGTATTTATATCATATTAACTTTTCCTTTCTTATTTCTCAATTAGATTTTTCTTTATGTTGATGTCCTCTTTCTTTAGTTTTCAATTTTTAATTCTTTTCTTCTCTTTCTAATTTAGTTTTTTACAAATTACATTTCTTGCTTTTCTCTCTCATTCTCTTCCTCTCTTAAAACAATTTTCAATTTACTTATCTTTGTTTTTCTCTCTCTTCTTGGTTTTTCTGCCCTATTCCCTAACTTCTCACCTCTCTTCCTTTTAAGCAAATTGGGTCTGCATCTAACCACTTCTCATCTCCTTATGCTCTCTATCATCCTGATGATGGATCACTGAGTGTGATCCGAAATGTTGATGAAAAAACTCAAACACAATCGAAATCCAGAAGGTAGACAGTTGGAGTGTGAATGGGAAGTGCCATGAGCAAGTTGTAGAGCTTGTATGGGTGTTTGGGCATGTTGTTCATGTAAAGAATATCCATGAAGACATCAAGAAGGCAATAGACCTGTAATACTTCAAAAAGATGGTGGCATGGGGCTTCAAAAAGATGGTGTGGCATGGGGCTATGAACAAGTTGCAGAGCTTGTATAGGCGTTTGGGCATGTCGTTCATCTAAAGAATGTCTCCGAAGACATCAAGAAGGCAGAGTAAACCTCTAATAGCTCAAAAAATAGTGGCATGAGGAAGGAATCTCTCTTTTTTTTAAGTTTTCTCCCTATTTGGATTTTTCCATGTCAAATGTTGATTTCTTCTCTGTTGCTTGTGTTTATTGCACTTGTTTACAAGATACGATCTTCCTTTACTGAAAAGTAAAATTTAAAAGGTATATCTAAAGACATGGGGAGCAGTCTTTCCTTCATTTACATAGAGAACAGCAACTTATTAAATCAAAGTAGGGATGTCGGATATTATTTCTAGAACACATCTTGTCACCAAAGTGATGGACCTTGAGTGGTAGAAAGAAAACTAGTAAAGTGTGGCTGTCCCTAAGAAAAAAGCTGCAATCTATGAGAACTAGAAGGCCCTTAATGTTAAGTAAATACAAGTAGACAGTCTCTCGAATGAAAGCGATCAGGCAAGGCACCTAGCAGGAGACCCAAAAAGATAAGCATCCTTTCACCAACATGTCCCCATATATATAAATTGGTGGTATCCAAAAGGCATAAAACACCTGCAATGCCTACAATGGCCTGAAAAGAGATAATACACATGCTTTCTATAAAGACTTATAGCTAAAGTGACAACATCTACAACGAAAAAAGCCAAGCACTTGATATCAGGATAGAAAAATGCAGATAAATAACCACCTGAGACTTTGTATGGGTAGTGATACCTCCCCCGTATTTCATATTAGAGAGGCCACCTGAATATAAGGTTCAACTGATTCTCCACTTCCTAAAGGGAATGAAAACAACAAATCCTATATGGTATTTTGTTGCAACTTAATACTTCTTGGATCACACCGTAAGCTGGCCAAGGGATAACCATTTATGTCAAAGATAGTTGGGTCAAATGATGATGCCATCCACAATATGTAGGAAGCATTCAACATAGAAATCTATCTTAGGGCTAAGAGATTGTTGGGAAGATGTCTTAGTGATGTATAGCTACTGTTGATTTTTATACTCTAAAACAACTCTAATAATTCCTTGAAGGGAAAAAAGTGAGGAGGGGTGACCCAGGCATATCAAAATGAAGTTGACCAACAGAAATGCCAATAGACTAAGAATCAAACTGGTCTTGAAATATAACTATGACAACATTCAATGATACCCAGAGAGGCAACCATCTCCAAAGAGAAAACTGCCAAAGATGGGTGTCTCACATGCCTTGAAGCTGAGTCATCCATGGATCAGGGTTTGTGGATATACAAATCTGAAGATACTCTCAAGATGGAAGAGTAGATGCAAACTCAACCTGCACTGAGGGACCGTATGTTTGCAAGGGGGCCATATGCTGAAGCATCATAATCTAAACCCACTCAATGTGAGCTCAGTTTTTAGACCCCGACCTGGATTTTGGGCCAGTAAAATATTGATTATTAGATCTTTGCTTGTAATTTTACCAACGTGCAAAATCTTATCCAGTTTTCTAAGATTGCCTTAAGGGATTAGGCCAGAGAAATGTACATAATTGGAGATATTAGTAAGAAATGAAATTTACAAAACAGAAAACACTGTTGTTTTACCATAGATGATACTTGTTATTGATTATCACTATTATCAATTGATGTTTGGCCAACAATTCTTCAACAAATTATGATTGTTATTAATGTTTAGATAAACAACATGAATAAAAATCTTTCTAAAATACGAAACACATTTTCATATTCAAGCAGTCTCTTGATTGTTCCAGGAAAAATCTGCCTTTATACAGGATTTTGAACTAATTAAATCCACACATAAGTTCCTATCTTATCCACGCAAGCAAGAGTTGGCAGTTAAAGATAAAATTATGGTTCTTTGAAGTTACATTAAAATTCCTTATAAAATACATGTTATAGCTTGTTAATTTCTGGGCATGTTTGTTGTTATTATACTAGACAAAATTGAACTGGTATATATTTACAATTTACCAATCTTTTTTGGCAGCCACTTAACTCTTCAATTAGTTTTCTTAGCCCATCAGAAGCAACACAAACACAGAAATGAAGAATAACCTAAATCTTTAAAAACTCTGAAATTGGAATGAAAAATAAAACCTATAATTTTGCATCTCAGTGCCTATACGAAGCATATAAATTTCGAAGTATGTTTATACTAACCGTGGTCCCAATTGGTGTATTGATTTTGCTGCTGCACGCATGTCATCTATAGTCTCCAGTGGCCCTCCACCTATTAAAGCTGATGCTTCCTTCAAATTAGGCGTAATAATATCCGACATTGGCAGAATCTCCTGCCTAAAATATGTATCCAGCATAAAATATGTGCTTAATTATGATGAATTTATAACAAAACCAAGCTACATGTTTCAAAACCTAAGCAAAAGGTATAATAATGTCGTACCAGAAACATTTTGAAAAAGAAAAAAGATACTTCTTTTATTTCTTTTTTAAGATATGATAGATCCAATTACTAAAAGTATAAATAAAGAACAGAAATCAGAAGTCATATAGATAATTCAGTGGAGCTGTAATCCATAAATCACTACAAGAGCAAAATTTTATATCTGCCACATTTTATTTGAACATATTTCATTTTATAAGGACGTAGAGAAGGATTTGAATTGAAAATAAAAATCCAAAAGCCATGTATACTGGACTTTGGTCTTACATTTTATGGATAAGAAATTCCATAGAGATGATAACACGGGATTTAAATTACCCACTTGCATAGAATCTACCTTCACTTACTAGTATTACTTGCATATATTCTATTTAACCCAATTATTTAAAAGTTGGAGAATCTTTACATTTGGTTCAGTAAGAAATAAAGATGTCTATGCCACTATTTGAGAAATGCTATGTTACCCAGGGACGCATACTCAGCAAACGCCTCGGAAACGTCCCCGCACTGTCCCCGATTCGCCCCCATAAACTGGAAATGTCCCAGGGATAGCTGGCAGAAAGTCGGAAATGGCAGGGGACAGCTAGCCATCCCCGAGACGGCCAGGGGATGCCTGGATGTCCCCTGACCACCTCGGGGACAGCTAGCTGTCCCCTATGGCCTAGCATGTTATATTTTCATTTTTTTTTAAAACACAAAACTATTAGAAAGTAAAGCGGTGTGGGGGTTCTATTGTTGCTCCATAATTTTATTTCAATGTGTTTTTGTTTATTAAGAAAATAGAAAAAAAATGAAGATATCTTTCATGGACAATTGTATGCTCCTTTAGTTTCAATTCTCTCCTGCAGCTAGTGATAGACATCTCTTCCAATTGGCTTCCTAAATAAATTTCTAGGCAACTAATAGGAGATATTGCTGTCAACTGTCTGTGTGTGTTTCAAAGTTTCTTGGATAGGACAGCTATGTGTTTCACATTTCAAAATCAATTTAGATATTTCTTTCTTCTCTTGTGTAGGTAAGACACTTTGAGTTGGTCATGTCATCTATTTCCTTGAAGGTGGAAATTCGTACCTATTGGGTTGTGTTCATTCTTCATTTAAGTTGGTTAATCAAGAACTCCCATTTCCATTAGCTACAATATAGAACAAAAACTCTGCCCATTATCAGTTTTACATGTGGATTTCCCTAATTTCTGTTATCCTTTCAGACTATTGCATATAGTGAAACCATGTGTGTTTAACCTACTAAGCTCTATTACCAGATTTTGCAAGAACCCTAGTCAAATATAGGCCAGGTATTGAACCTAGTCCAGGTCTAACCTGGGGTTGGCCAAGGTCCTGCTCCAGCCTGTGGGCTTGGCCTAAGTATATCCTCTGGCTAGGTTACTGTTCTTATTGTAGATGCAGCCTCAGTTTGGCCACAAACCTTGAAGAGTGTAATGACATTTTTAGGTCTCAACTAAGTTGTCATGGATTTTTTATTGCCACATGTGAAGAGAGAATATAAAAGCTTCATTTGTTTGTTGCTTTCTATGAAATGAAAATATCAATTAAACTCTAATATTATGTGTTAAGGTTCTATGATTGCCTTATTATATGAATATTTGAAATTTTCTATATTTTTTAAATTTTCCCTATTTTTTAATAGCCGTCCCCTAAAAACAGCCTTTGTCCGGTCCCCGTCCCCGAAATGCATCCCCCTGTCCCTTGTCGTCCCCGTCCCGGAAACTTGGGGTAACATAGGAGAAATGCAATACTATTATTAATTGTGTATATTTTAAAAAGTCAAATTCCAAAAAATTAAGAAGATAATGGGAAAAGGAGGGTGAATTTCAAAAAGTGGGAAATGATTCTCTTTTGCACCTCATATAACCACATCGAGAACTGTTTCCTCCCCACTGTGGAGTTTCCACTGGATATTCCCTTAGAAGATAGTTGTACCTCTCTAATATCATCGCTTTTCATGGCAACTAGAAGCTTCAACTGCCAATCCTACCCATCTCCTAGATCTCTATATCCAAATCCAAAACAAACAACCATAAACCTTTAACGTCATGACAATACAATGTCAACATAAAACCCAAAAATAAGAACTCACAAAGAGAGGCTATAGACCAAATTAGAAAATGAATTTATTCAATGTGAAATTAAACGTCAAAATCTTTCGAACAATATGAACCATGATTGTGCACCAAAACCATCACCTCCAAGAGGTGATGTCTAGTATGAGATTAAGAGAGGTATCATTGTTTGTATAGTGATTCAGATAGTTCCATACCCACCTCCTCCTGCTACTATGATCCAATATGCATGAACCTCTTCTTTCAAGCATAGGTTCTTGCAAGGGACCCCTAGGTCTACCATGTCATTTGCCTCTTTTCAACACATCATCACAGCATTTGCAAACACTAAACTTTCTTTGGATATTATCTATCTACATAGTGAAACAGTTATCATCCTTGAATACCACTAGGGCACCCTAGCCTACTTACTTTCATTCTAGTCAGTATATAACTAATTTGCTTCAATGCAAGGGCCTTCAAACCTCTAGCTCATAGTTAGGGTCACAAGGGCAGAGTCACATTACCAATTTCTTCTTTACTAAATGACATTCCTTGTATTTAAAGAGGTTCTAAGGGAAAAGGGAAATATCTTGCTTCCTCCTAGGTTTGTCCAAGCAAACCTAATTATCCCTAGTCATTTTATGACAGCCATTATCAAGTCTTGCATTGGCCCTTTCATGATGGTCAATGAGGAGTTTATTCTTCTACCTTGATCCTTTTTAATCCTTGTTACAAACATGTAACAATGTTGACTTCCATTTCTGGTCTTGTGCTTTACTCTTGCCTAGCTCCTTTATTTGGGGGTCCTTCCCTCACACTGATATAAATACTGATAACTTATGGTTTGGGGATTTTAGCAACTTTTGGTTAACCCTCTGTTATTTTGTTTCTTTGCTTTTACTTATAACATTTAGTTATATTCATAGCCTAGGGTCTTTTACACTTATTCTTCTACACAGCTCCTAACTCTTTGCATTTTGCAAGTAATCAAAGATTAGAGATTTAATAAAAACCCTAGTTCTAGGAGTTAGAAGTAAAGCATCGCAAAACTGCTTGGATATTTAGAAAATTCATAAAATTTGTCAAGAATTTGAATTTTGCCTTTTTCCCAATCTCATTATTCTGCCCTCAAATTCCATCACTGTTCTATCCAATTTTTTCCCAAAATAAAAATGAGCAAGGAAAATTATAAATCCCTATTAGAGCAAGAGTGTACAGACCCAATGCCAAGAGTTGGTGAAGCACCACTTGTGGTGCCATGTTCTGTGGTAGATCAATTAAGAACCCTCAAAGCAATGCATTTGGTGGCAGCCATGTAACAAACCAAAGTAGGTGGCAGAGCAGATCCACTAGTAGAGCAAGTGGAATCATGGGAGAACGGAGATACACTATCACCCCCAAAGGGACTATCAATATCCCTTAAGAGGTAAGCAACACCCTTAGTGGTGTAGCCAATGGGCTAGGCTGATTGGCACGCCTGTGTAAGGCACTAGGGCTTAGTAGGTCTTGGGGCCAAATCGTAAGGCACTTGGTCTTAGCAGGCCTTGGAGTCAAATCCTCTTGGCTGCTGTTTCTTATGTGAGCCCCACTTTGATAACTGGACTATATGGATTAAATAGGCACCAATATGACACCTTGTGATTCAATAGAAATTTGCCAGACCAAAGGCCTACAGATCAACCCCATGATTGGACCCAATTTGTTTTCATACATATGCATGCTTCCTAGCGTCCCATTCAACAGTATAGTCAACAGTCAACACAACACAGTGTTCAGCCTGCACATGGGCAGCAGTTCAATCAACAATAAAATGATTGCACAGTCAGCAATGCAGGCATTGCACAATCAGCAGCAAATTACAAAATGACACTTGGCGCAAGCAAGTCAAACAACATTTTTTCAGATTATCTTAAAAAGCATATATTGCGCTTTTAAAGGTTTTAGAGTGATATCCTCTGCAGGCCTTGACTTTTGCATACAAGCTCCATTTTTCATCCCATTTGAAGAGTTAGAAAGCTTGGGAAGGGATATACATAGTGGTATATTGGTATAAAGATTGTATGACTATCTTTGAGCTCCTAGTTAGAGACTTCGGACCACAGTTTCCCTCCCCACAAAGCGTATCGATGTATACATTCTTTTCCTTATGACAAGGCATTCATGTTTTTACTTAGTACAGCAGTTTGAGAGGAGTAGGTGATGTTGAAATCAAGCATGATGTTTGGCACAATGCTCACTATATTTCAACTTCTAAAGTCAATCTTCCTTCTTTACATTAAATTGATTTGAACTTGAAGCTAAAAAGTTTATGATGATGCTCTTAGGTTAACTGCTTCAGATCATTATGATTATTTTGATTTTTTTATAATTGTGGGATTCAACCCATATTTGTTTTGTATGAATTTATTGCAAAAAGCTACCCAAGATTGATCACTTTCATCGAAGAGGTGAAAATTGAGAAGCTCTTGCATCTTAACTGGGACTGATACAGAAAGTTGCCTTTTAGTATGAAAAGTTAGGACATCTGAATTCAATAAGCATTTATATTTAAATAAGTTACATGCAAGTTATACCCTCAATGATGCCTCAAGATGGAATTTGTAAAGGGTGTATTCTGGGGAAGCATCACAAGGAAACCTTTTAAATAGGAAAAGCAGGGAGAGCTCGGGATAAGGCTTAAGCTAAAGATTATTCATGGTAATCTACATGAGATGCGGAAGCATCTTTACAGGTGCCACTTATATCCTCACATTTATTGATGATTTCTCTACATAAATGAAGATACATCTATTAAGAACAAAAGCATAGTGCTAGATAAGTTGATTGAATTCAAGACTATGCTAAAGCAGTGTAGTGGTAAGAGTATTAAAATTGTAAGAACAAATGGAGGAAGGGAATATGTAATCATGATTTTTGTACTCAACATAGGATTTTTGCATAAAGGACAACACACTAATCTCCATGAAAGAATGGAGTTGCTGAAAAGAACATGAGACTTGTAGAAATGGTCCAGTGTCTGATTAAAGCAAGAGAGGTTGACAACTAATTCTGGGGTTAAGCAACCTTTGGTGCTGCTCATATTCTCAAGAGTGTACCTACAAAATCAATTATCCATATGGATCTTGGACTGGCAAAAAGCCATCTACTGGTCACTTTAAGATCTTTGATTGTAAGGCCATCTATTGTTCAATTTTTGATCTCTGGTTGTGTGGCACAGGATCATCTACCTGACGAAAGAAGAAAGCAGTTCGATCTAAAGATCCATGAGTGTAATTTTGTTATTCTCAAGACTCAAAAGTTGCCTCCTATGGGATCTTGGTATAATCAAATACATAGTTTCTTCATGACATGTGACTTTAATTGTTGTGCTTTTCTGATTTAAACATATATGTGAAGAATGGACAAACTGTTCTATGTAGTGCTATCTATGTAGATGATTCGATAATCAGTGTAAATAATATTGGTATGACTGACATGGTTAAAATAATCTGAACATAATACAACATTTGAAAAGACCATTCTAGGGCTCATACTTTATTTTCTTGGAATTTGGATTACTCGCCTATCTGTTATTTTATTTTCTTAAACCAAATACACACTTGACTTATTACAGATATATAATATGGAGAAGTGTAAGGCTTGCTAAACTCCATACCAGTATGCTGTTTAAGTTCAAAAATTATCCAAAGCTAATGCTACCATTTACAGGAAACCTGTTGGCAGACTTATTTATCTTAATCAAAACAGACCCAGTAAGTCTTTTGTTGCTTTCATTGTTTCCTAATTAGTGCAAGTGCTAAAGAAGAGTCACTGGAAAGTGACAGAGAATTCTGTGATATCTCCAAGGTACTCAATGCCTGGTTATTAAAGGAAATGTAGAGGCAGAAATAGAGTCCTCACAAGATATACTGGTTCTGATTAGACCAACAACTGTGAAATCCACAAGAATAGAGTGATACCGGTTGATATGCACCCAAAGCATTGATCCCTCCTCAGCCTTCTTTTTTAGCATGGCATGATTCTTTTGGCCATGAATAGAGATGCCTTACAAGCTTTAAGGGATAACTGCCAACAAGCTTTGATAATTGATTAATTGATGCACAAAAATTTCCATAAATGAATAGATGCCAACAAGTTTTGACAATTAATGGATGGATAGGCATAGACAAACTTTATATCTATAGATTGGTTGCTTTTACATCAATAGTCACCTTTGTTGGCTCTCAATTCCTCAGCCTAGCATTTATTTGATGTCCCGGCTAGTTACACTACACCTCTATAACGACCCGACCCTTCGGTAAAATTAAAAAATTCCAAATTTACATCAAAAGAGTAAATAAACGTGCTAACAAGTCATTGCAATATAATTTTTCTTTCTTTTATTGATAATATATGAACAAGATATCATATTAAAATTACAATAAAGTTTCCATGTCATTACAATAACTTCACAAGTACAAGTAACAAGAAAACGTACCTTAACTAACATAGTTCCAATGAGCTTTAGAACAAATAGTAGTAAGAAGGTCCAGGAATCCGACCTTTCAAATCTTGGTGCTTCAGTAGCCTAATGAGGAGGAGAAGCATCACTCGGACGCTTTTCCGTCAACCACAAACTTATAATGCGGTCCCCCACACATCTATCATTCGATAGACGGCCCTACCTTCGACAAAGAGATTGGTAGAGTAACCGATACTGTTAACCAACTGAGCATAGTGGTGTGTCCTACACATAGTAACGAGACTCGCTCAGACTCGCCAAAACTCGGCGAGTCCCGAGCCGAGCACCCCTAGCCGGGTCCTGGGAGCCCAGACTCGGCCACTGCCGAGTCCTGGCCAGACTCGCTGGACTCGCCGCTTCCCAGAGAGTCCCGAGCCCTGGACGCGGCCGGCGACAGCAGATTGAAAAGTCAATAAGAAAACATAAAAATTGACTTTAAAGTTTGTTTTTTTTTTTTCTTATATTATCTCCCCAACCCTAAAAGCAACCTCATTTCATTCATTTGGCAAAATAGGAGGAGAAGAGAGAATTGTGAAGAAAAATAGGAGGAGAAGAGAGGGCAACCAGCAAGTTGTTGAAGACAAATACAGGGCCATATATCATTTGGGAAGCTTCATACCAGCAAGGAGGTGCATTGAGAGCTCATTTCCAGTGATTGGGAGGAGTTTGCACTGCATTCCAAACCAAATATAAGATGTAAGTTTGATTTTAATTGGATTTTTTTGTGTTTTTTTAACAAATAATTCATTGTAATTTGTAAAATCATTGTTTTTTTTAGTTTGCATTTTTTTTTTACAAACCCTACTTGCAACTTAAATAATTTTAGAAACCCTACTTGTTATTGCAGCCACATTCATTTGCAAATCAAAGCATATTATTATTTTCACAATGTCTCAAACCCCAGGCAGAAAAGACCCTGCTTGGAAACATGCTGAAATCTTTCCCGGAATGAAAAAAGGAGAAGCAAAATGTAAATACTGCAAAACAATATATCATGGAGGCATAAATAGATTAAAATACCATATTGCACGCATACCCATCCATGATGCAATGGGCTGCCCTATAGCACCTCCTGAGGCTGTTCGTGAAGTGCAGGTGCAATTAGACACTTTTGAAATGCAAAAAGAAATGAAAAAGAGACAGAAGCAAGAATTGGTGAGTTTGGGAGTTGGACAGGGACTTGGTGCTATTGGAGATGCTTCTTCCATGCCTCCATACCGTCCTAGTGCTAGTGCTTGTGCTAGTGCTACTGCTTCTGCACTAGCTATGCCTATGCATATTCCTAGTGCTGGTGGCGCTAGTACTGCTAGTGGTAGTGGCAGTATTAGCATTGGCCCTAGAGTTCGTAAATCTAGGGCGGATTCATATTTTGTACCACGCAATACTATTGGTTCCCAACCCTCGCTTGAGAGGATGGGTTGGAACAAGGACGCACATGATGCAGCAAAAAAGACAATTACAGACTTTTGGTACTACTGCACCATTTCCTTCCATGTAGCCAAGTAATTCTTTTTCGTTTAATTGTTTTAAAATTTATATTTAAATTTTATTATTTTAGAATCTAGATGTATCTCATTATCGAATTCAAATTTAAAGTTAAAATCTTAAAACTTTTCATTTTACAATATTTATGTAAGTAACTTATTAATTTATTTATGACATGTTTTAGGTCACCTTTTTGGCAAAACATGGTTGATGCCATAACCATATGTGGGGCGGGGTTCAAAGCCCCTTCTGAAGATGAATTAAAAGGCCCACTTTTGACTCAAAAAGTGGCAAATGTGAAAGCACAATTAGAGGCGCAATGCGTGTAGTGAAGGAGGATTGGTTGCACTATCATGACTGATGGTTGGACCGATAGGAGAAATAGGACGCTGCTTAATTTTCTAGTGTCCTCCGGAGGTAATTGTACTTCCCTCAATGCATTGAAATTTGAATTTGATTTAGTGATTAATAATTTAATATGGTTGATTTATGTTTTTTTTATTTATTGAATTATTGGTTTTGCTTATTCTTTCAGGAGACACCGTCTTCATGAAGTCAATTGATGCTTCTGCCCAATTCAAAAATGCCACATACCTGTGTGAGGCTATAGAGGAGGTGATAGCTGATGTGGGGGAAGAGAATGTAGTGCAAGTGGTGACAAATAATGCAGCAAATTATGTTGTTGTTGGTAGATTATTGATGGACAGGCACCCTGCTATATTTTGGACTCCATGTGCCGCCCATTGCCTTGACCTCATGATGGAGGATCTTGGCAAGCTCCCATGGATCAAAACATGTGTGGATGCAGCAAAAAACATTTGCAAATTTGTATACAATCACACATGGGTGCTTCACCTTATGAGGCAATACACGGGGTTGAGGGAGTTGTCTCGTCCTGGCATCACTAGGTTTGCAACAAATTTTATCACGTTGCAATCCTTGATTCGGTCAAAGGCAGTTTTAAGGCGCATGTTTGTTGGTGAGGAGTGGTCTTCCTCATCCTTTTCTACAAGCACTGTAGGGATTGCTGTGGCTGATTGCATTTTTGATGAGCAAGGGTTTTGGACACCAGTGGAGGAGATTGTGAAGGTAAAATTTAATTCTTTATTATGTTTTAATTTTTAATCATATCTTACTTTTATTTGTTTATTTTCCTTCACACTTATTTGTGAAACATGTTTTTACTTTGCAATTTATTGAGCCCTTGCTAGTTCTCCTACGCGTTGCTGATGGGGAGAAGCCCGCAATGGGCTACATCTATGAGGGCATGGATAGGGCCAAAGAGGCCATTAGATCAGTCTATGGTGGAGTTGAGGAGAAGTATCGTCCCATTTGGGATATCATTGATAGGAGATGGCAAAACCAACTTCATAGGCCCATCCATGCAGCCGCATGTTTCCTGAATCCAGCCTTCCAATTCCACCGTGATCTCCGTGTAGATAGAGAAATTCTTAGTGGGCTCTACTCGACGCTAGAGCAGATGTTACCCGTTGTTACTACACAGATAATGCAGGAGATAGATGCCTTCAATAAGGCACAAGGAGACTTCTTTGCACATCAAATGTGCAAAGACAATAGGACAAAAATACTACCACGTAAAAATATATTTAAGGGCATAATTTTCATCTTTTTATATTGTATTTCATTATTAAATGTTGAATTTGAACTTGAAACTTGAAATGAGATTGATTTTGTTTCTTTTTCTCATCTCAGATAAATGGTGGGAGTTGTTTGGTTCTGATACACGGAACCTGCAGAATATTGTCATTCGTCTATTGAGCCAGCCATGCAGTTCATCTGGTTGTGAGCGCAAATGGAGTATATTTGAGCACATACACTCCAAGAAGCGCAATAGATTGACAGTGGAGAGAATGAATGACTTGGTCTATGTTCATTACAACCTTCGGCTCAAATATAGGAAGCTTTTTGACCACAACAACACCCCGATCAATCTAGATGAGGTTGATCCACAGTCTGAGTGGACCACTAAGGCTACAGATGCAGTCTTTAGTGACGAGGACCTTGATTGGGTGGACCAGGTAGAGAGAGAGGCTGAGGTTGTAGCCATGGCTGAGGAGGAGGATAGAGCATGAGGAGACATAGCTACTGTTGGTGAGAGTGGCATGGAGACTCAGACAAAGGCAGAGGCTATGGCTGCAACTGCAACATCATCCAGGACCCTTAGACGCCTTCGTAGGAAGGATGTTGGCTCCACTATGCCATAGAGTCATAGACTTGTAGCTATTGTTTTGAATATTTTGATATTTCATATTTGTATGGAACATTTGATGTTATGGATTTCATATTCCATGACTTTTGTATACATTTGACTAATTTTATATATCTAAGTATGTTATTTCCTTCAGCAGCGCAACTACAATTTGTGTACTTTATACTATACTTATGTGATCATTGTATACTTGTGTATGTGATCAAATTTGCTTTTATTTGTGTTGTATTCAATAAAGGGTGCTTGAAACAAGTTTCGAATCCTTAAAAATCTCTAAATTTCTAGGTTTTTTTAAACTTTTTTTCATTTTGCCGAGTTTGTGCCGAGTCCGAGTCCCGAGTCCCCAAGTTCCGAGTCGAGTCACCCTAGCTGAGTCTGAGCCGAGTCCGAGTCTCATTACTATGGACTCCTACATAACTAGATCCTTGTAATCCCACAATCATGAACTAGCATGTACTATTGGATCACAGTGAACTGACAGTGTAATCAACGCCCAGTCTAAGAGGATGTAGGTACATTACAATACTTTGGCCAAAGTGTTCCATACAGTATTTCTATTGAGGGTCATCTATCACATACACCATTCAGGGTCGATTTGACTTAGGGCTATCTTACACTACGTGTAGGTTATGTCCTTCATTGGATAATCAGTCACCCCAAACAATCCTACAACATACTAACTGCTAGAAATGAAACACAACAAGTAATTCACATAATCCCTCCTATACTGGAAATCTTTATCCTAGGGGTAACTAAAGCTTATGTAGGTTAACCTAATAACTTAAGCTGATAGAATTTACTTGACTCCTGTCCTCATTTTGGACCTAGTATTTAGTAACTAATGCGATCAGTACTCTCCTTATATGGAGATCATACAATTAATGCAGAATACAACTAGAATGCATCAATTCATTTCCTATGTACAGACAGTAAATACAAACATAAAACATCTTATGTTCAAACATAGCTAGTATAATTAAATACTTATGTTGTGCCTTATGTAATATAGTTGAATTCCTCAGGCAAGTGAACTCTTTGACATACCTAGTATAGTTAAATACTGGTGTCGAACTGACATTTCTAATTCAATTAAGTATATGTGTCAAGCAAACTCTCCTGTTATGGAGTACTTAAAAACATCTTATGAAAAGCAGTCTAAAGGCTTCAATTCTCTTTTTTCAGAAGACAACAAAACACTTCTATTATGGAGTACTTAAAAACATCTTATGAAAAGCAGTCTAAAGGCTTCAATTCTCTTTTTCCAGAAGACAACAAAACACTTCTATTGCACAGGCAAAAAATATATTTCATGCAATAAAGAAAACACAATAATTCTTTAGCAAACATTAAGAAGTAGAAAAACCCCATGCCTGTTATTGCTTCCCCGATGATGTTTCACAAGGCAGCCTTCTCCTTTGTTTGCTCAATCAAGTTTCATGTATAAAGTTTCCAATCCCTCAGAAGATGATAATTTCCTCACAAAATTCCCTTTTTCTTACTCTCAAAAACATACTCACAAAAAAGGGTGTATTCCATGGGTAGAATATGTTTTCCTCTAAATGTAAACAATCTCTCAGAAATATGAATACTGTTGGTTATGAATATCACTCAAAATTATGAAGATGACTATATCAATTATCACACAGAAAATGATGAATGATTGCAGCTAATGACTCTCAGAGATATACGTATATGGCAACAACACAGACTGGTAATCTCAAACTAGTATTTAGCTTTTCTCCAGATTGTGAAGATTCAGCCTATCTTCATAGCACTTCCAACACTTCCAATCAATCGACAAATCCCTCCCTAAACTCTGTTTTCCTCTGTTAGGATTTATCTCTCAGTAAATGATGAATTAGACTGGTAATGGTTGCAGCTTGATTAAAATATGAAAATCTCTGATAGTTCAATATTGAAATAGAGATATGATGAACTGACTCAATTTCTAGAATAATACGCCTCTCAGAAAAAGATGAATTCTCACTTAAAACAAAATGTATGCTCTCTCATAAAATGAATTCCTTCAGATGAAATTTATTTTGTTCCCAAAAAAAAATTAGTAAGGAATGAAGAATTGGGCGGCTATTTATAGAGCCTCACAGCCCCAGTGAAATCCTTCAAAAGAAGCATGTAATTTGACACCACAGAAAGCAAGAAACATTCCAATCTATATGTGGCGCAATTCCCTTCCACTACTGAGTTGCAATAATGTGAGTCGACCTTCTTACTGAGCCAGCATTGGGAAGACATTTTCAAAATGCACATGCTAATTTGTGCCAGTCGACACCTACAGGTGAAATCATAAGATGTGGCGCCAAACTCAAGAATGGCGGATTTGAGAGAATGCTGCAAAAAAGTCATTTACAAAATGAAGAACACATAACCCCTTTACAAGCTACGTTGGATTTGGTTAGCTAGTTTTTCTCTTGCCAGGCGCATTCACGGGATGTGCGACTTCTTCAGCGTCGTGTTTCATTTGCCCAGGAAAATATTTCGATGTTTTCTAAAGTTTGAACTATTGATTTGGAAATGATTCGATTTCCTATAGTTTGAGAATAAATATTTCATTGATTAGAGATAGTTCGATTTTCTTTGTTTAAATGGTTCAAATCAAATTAAATATGAAATAACCCAATTCCATAGTTAAATGGTAAATATTTGATAAATAGGAAATAACTCGATTTCCTATGGTGAGATCGATTTGGAAAATAATTCGATTTTCAAAATTGAGAGTTGATATTAAATCAACGTGGAAAATAATTTGATTTCCATTATGAGATAAATATTTTAATTATATATTTTATTATATATATAATTATAGTTTTAAATATATAAAACATATTTATATATATATATTTAAATACTAAGTATATGAATATATATATTTATATATATTTATATGTTTTAATATAACTATAGTTTTTATATATAATCTTTAATATATAATTACATTTACATATATATATATAGATGTATTTAAACAAATATATATCGCAAGCCAATCAGCATACCCGATATGTTTATATACATATATATGTATATGTAAAATTGTCAGGCAATAATAATATAATATTATTAATATCCATATAATATAGGTTGTGTGCATATATACAAGTATATATGTCTATATATTCCTTTGTGTACGTGTATATATAAGTATACCATATCGATGCATCTGTATGGCCATATCCATCTACCAACATACCCTTGTATCGATATGTATATACATATGGATGATACGTGTATATACTATATATATGTATATATCTCCACTTCCTAATCACTTACATCCATTCACGTTACCATCATAATGATCATAATACCACAAGACAGATACAAAGATAAACATCACTCAAAAAGCGTAAAGAAGCAAACAAGACTCCTAATGCCAATATACGAGCTACGGATGACTTATCTAGAACCCACACAAACTGACTCAGTTCACTCAATCTAGGGTGTGTATGCTAACATAGTTTATTTTACCGGTTACCCGACCAAGCTCCTCTCCCGAGTGATACTTCCCCTCCCCTTGGAGAATGAACATTTACCTACAACCACTAGCACATACCTTAGCAGTCCTTTGTTCACAACAATAAGCAGCATATGTATAAACATCTTTAAAGTTAGAATAACAATACTTCAATAACCATCTATTCACATATATGCAGTATTTTACCATGAATAACATCAAATGAAACAACGTCAAATGAGATAACATACATATTGATAACAAGGCACAGGCATCTCCAGATTTCACATTACATTCATATTTAACCCTATATAGTAATAGTAAATAGTAACCTCACAATTTGGGATGTAACAAACTCCCCAAGATCTAGGTCTAGATCTAGCTATCTAAGTGAAGATTTCTACCATCTATCACAATGTATATACATTATATGCATCTCAAAAACAAGAGATGAGATATGGCATCAGTTTCCATTATATTGTAGTATGACACAAGAGAACATAACACATACCACCATCCACAACCAATAATATAATTACCTTCATCTAATTGTTGACCAGTGCCCATAGGCTTAATGAAGCAATTGCCAAGTGGCAATCCACCATCACCCTTAGCTTATTCTATCCCTACAAATGTTATAATTAGAGCTCTCTAGCCGAGCTTCCTCATTTCCAATGGATCCCTAGCTCTCTGCCCATGATTGCCCTCTTCTCCTAGCATAATCATTTGTCAAAACCTACCTTTGAAGTGTCGTCAAATGATTAGCACTAGGGTATTTATATGCCTACCCCCAACTAGGGTTTCACCACCAACATACTTGGACCATTCCCTACATCAACATCCATCCTCTCAAACCTACCACACCATAGCAAACTCACGATATCGAAAACATTGTGCTGAGTGGGATCTAGTTGTCTTCCACTTCAACTCGCCTTTGACAACCTTCACCAATTCATTCAGCCCTTGGTTTTTGTTTTGGTGATCTTCACTCTCTAGTTTGTTGTTGATCGGCAACCCTTGTGCTTCCTTCAATAATTAGGAATGAGTGTGTTGGTGATGATTCTTGACTTTGTATATTTTTGGTGCCCACAACCTTTTCATGACATGATATTTATGATATTCACTACCTACTAAACCTACATATGAATTTGTATTTCTTTTTTAGGTTTCCTTAGCTAACAAGTTTGGATTGTAGGGGTTATGGTTGTGGGCAGTCCACACTCTTGGCTTGCAAATGGAAGTGATTGATATAAATATAAATTTCAAATTCTTTGGGAGATATACAAGTGCTAATATTTTATCTCTATGAGGACAATTGTCATCAAAATGTCATTGCAAGGCTAGTTTCAACACCTCAAAAATTGCTAGAAACAATCTTTTCTTTATTCTAACATTTGAATTAACCCATTCAAAAGGGAACTTGTGAGAGAGATCTAATTCATTGGAGATTCAACAACTACTTTAGTCACCTTGCAAATTGCAAACTTTAACTTTCTTTCTAGACTTGTGGATGTTGTCTTCTTCGTTAGAGAGGACACTAGAATCATCTTGACTTTCTCCAAGGTTGTTGCAAGTATAGTTTCCAACGACTATGCAAAGTGGTTCTCCTCCAAGTCAAGATTAAACAAGGATGTTGGTGTACATTTGCACTCCAATGCAATTTTGCCTTGTCTAGATCCTTTTATTTATATTGCTTATCATTTACAATTAATTTTGCTCACATGAGCATCAACATGAGACCAATACAAGCTCTTTTCGAGCACAACCATGAGACTAATATCAGCTTCTTTCGAGCAACCATACTAGAAACCACCTATGGAAGACAAGAGTCACAACTTAGAAATCCACTTATTTAGAAACCACGTCCACATTAGACGCCAACTATGGAAGACCAAGAGTCACAACTTAGAATTCCATATTAGATGTCCCTTTGGAATTCGAACTTGGATCTCCACAATGTGTAATGACCCGTTATAGATTTGTCTTAATAAATCAAAGTATTTAAATAGGTCTAGAATCAATAGTTTCAATGATAGATTTTAAAGAGCAGCCTTCTTGGCTATTTTAACTTGATTATTAGACTTATATTTTTATTGATAATTATAATTGGTATGCTGATAGAAATGAGTAAGTATCTGATATAAATTCTGATATAAACAGTCCGCAATTATAGTGATATTAAAATGCAGGATAGACACTACAAATTGTATGCAGTTTCTGATTTAGCTTATCTGATTTCATGCATAAACATTTGTTGTGAGTTGATGTCTATCTTATTCGCTGTCCCAGATATAGTCTTTTAAATCATGCCATTCAATAATAGGCTGAGTGTCTGAATCTTCTTCAATTAATGTGCAGCCTGACTTGAGGACCTATGGCTCCCTAGGAGCGCCCTGATCTGCTTTACAATAATGTATTAATGCTTCATATTCTAAATCCATGCTTCCTTCCTCTATCCCTTATTCCATTTATACTTTGATGTCTCTTTGAAAGGAGACACCACTTCTCCATATCGATTTCCAAAGGGACATTGCTTTTCACCCGTCACCTTTCATAAATTCTTCATTACTTTGATCGCTGTATTAAGTAATAATAATTGGTGCTTTCTTATTTTATTAATTTCTGCCCTCTAGTAATGATTGCCACCGGTGATTAATCAATCCCTTGTCTTAAGTAAATCACTGCCATATCAATCATCGCTGTATTATAAATAATGCTTATCGCCTCCATAAGGTGCGGGAGTAGTTTGGGAGATTATCTGATGGTAAAGACATTCAATATAGACAGCTGAATAGTGGGCCCAATGATCTAGGCAGCTTCCTTACTCCCAACATAAATTCCAAACACTATCATCCCTATCGTGGCAGTATTGGTCAAAAATACATTGTTGAGATAGGAGTAAATAATCATCATATGATGCTTCCAACCAATGTAGGATAATCGAATATCTTTGGGCTCCTTTAATGCACTCAATCAATAGCACACCATAAGATCAATTCTAAAACTCTCAAACATAGATATGTCGATAACCATTTTACTATTGTCAAGGGTGGTTAATATCATCGGCCTTCCTAGTCACTTCAAACAATATCAGTTATCCCTCATCCATCGATGGTTTTAGACTATTTTGAACAACAGCAACCGTCCCTCGATGATGGATAGATACATAGCAATATGTACTACAAATCGTTCCACGTAATGCTCAACTATGAATATTGTGAATCGCCATGTATTAGAGTCGGCCATTGATGTTTAGGTAATTTTAAATCTTTATTTTAAACTTTGAATATAATTGCATATATCAATATTAGGGTTATTACACAATGATAAATCAATGCTTTAACCAATTAAGCTCAATCCCTTGGACTTGTCTAGCTCCTTGATTCTAGACCTAAATTTATAACCCCCATGAAATACCAATTTATGTGATGATCTTGGTAATGTTATAGTGAACTTGCTTTAGACCCAATATTTACCTTAGCTTCCACAATTGTAGGCCCTACTTTATGGCTTGACATATTCAATGTAGGCCTACCTCCATATGCTAGGAGGCCTACATGAGATAAAATCACTCTAAATTGATAATTGAGATAAATATATGTCTATCATCCATTATTCCTATGCTAAATTGATAATTAGTAAATACTCCTTATACCATTATATCTTGTGTCTCACTCATCTTTTCCTTTCATTGATAATTCGTTCTTCCTCCCTTTTCTCCTCCCTCTCTCTTTTTAGCTCATCTTGGTCTACAACAAATCATTTTTTCTCCTTAGCTCTCTCTTATCCTAATGATGAATCATGAAGGGTGATTCGAAACGTTGATGAAAAACAAAAACACAATCAAATCCAAAAATTATACTATAACAAGCTATGGGTCTTGTTTTGATAGTCTTGGAAAGGGTTAAGTAGACCTTCTAAGAAGAAATATATGTTTTGAAACAACTTCTGAACATTAATATAATTTCTTCCTTTCTTTCTCTTTTTGATAATATTCTACAAGAAATAGCTTTTAAAGGGGGATTTTGTTGGTTAATTGCATTTAAGGTAATCGTCTATGGTTACTTTAGCAGGTTCTGAATCTACATGTGATTTTGTATTGTTATTCTAAATAATTTGTATTTTTTGTGGTTTACTTGTACCCTGAAATCCCAAAGCATTCAATAGTCATATTTGTTGAGGTGTTATTTAGTTTTACCCCAATTCAAATTGTATTGAAGCAACATATTTTTTCATAAGATAATGCTTCAAATGGTGTTCTTGAAATGATTTGAGTAATGATGAAGTTGAGATATTACATCTTTTGTATTGGGAATTGTCCAGAAACATTCTTCCCTAATTGGGACCTTCTTATATTATTTGTTCAGTGTGCTAAAGCAAGCAATAAAACAAATTTTGGTTTCTTTTGATCAAAGGTAAAGTTGTTCCTTTAAATACTCAAGGCATCAAGGTTTCCTTCTGAAATTTGTGCTCATCTCAAATCTGTAGCCAACAAAAGGGACTGATCATTACATACAGCAGCCAGCAAAAGGGATTAAACATAACACTAGTTATTAAGGTGGGGGCCTATATCAGAGTCCTCTCTAGATATTTGGTTTAAATAGGCCTCATATAGAAGAGTTACATATTAATTTCATATATATAGTCTTTTATGACTGTGGTTTATTAATTCTCAACCTATTAAATTAATGTTCAAACCCACAACTGTTATATGGTCCAAATCCAGGCACAACCTTTCTACCATGCGTATGAAAAGCAGTGTCTACTAAAATCCAACCACACAAACAATAAGAAAAAATATAAAATTTGTCAATACAACCTCCAAATTGACCTTTTATAAAATGTTGCTTATTGCTTGTGTGGTTTATGCACAAAAAAACGAATTTTTACGTATGTGTGTAGAAATAAGTGTTAGAAATTAGGATCTTAGGTTACTAATCATCACAAATAAAATACAAGATAAATGAAATGATAATTACAAGGTGCACAGATTCAACACATTATATAATATATACATGGGGAAAAAACCCTTTAAAGTAAAAAACCCCATAAAGCATCATTTGATTATAAAACATTTACAAAATTGTCTATAAAATTATAGACAGAACTTGGGGATACTACTTGTCCTCACTTCCACATGGCCTTTAAAGTCTTCTGCAAAAACTCCAATTCTTACCTGCTCTCAATGAGAAAGAACCTCCTTAAATATAAGAGAAGGGGTGAAAAAATACTGAAAGGGGCTCACACCTATTGAAAACTACCATTTATAAATAATCAATAATCTAATAGTATTAGACAATAATTATTTTAAATGGGATATGCTTAATAAAGCATATAATATATATAAGATTTTATAACCTTATATTAGACCAATATATAAATGTTATATGGGTATGACCCCTAATAACATTATGTTCTAACAATAAGCATTCACATTTTTCTTGTATGTTTCTTGAAAGACAACCCTGCCAACACATTCTAGGCTCCATGTAACTTACATCAAGTTGCAAAGGGAGATTAGGAATTAACATATAAAACTTCGGCAATATGCAAGAGGATAAACAAAATATTGAGAATCTAATTTAGAGTTGCACAATCCTATAAATGGAATGTGCGAACAAGGAATGCCAAGAAAAGAATTCGTTATAAAGTTCTATTCATACTTTTTGCTATAAAGAATTCAGAAGTCACAATTTGAGACACACTTATAAATCGAGGTGAAACTTTTTCACACAAACCTTCTTTGGAAAGGGAAGATAAGAACCAAAAAGTAATCACTACATGAGAACTTCCTGACACTTATAAGTTATAACACCTATGCCATTGTAACAAATACCAACTCAGAACTAGATGGTTTTCTGGTCACACTTGATCAATAGGGATATTAGATAACATATAGGACTGAGTGGGTCCCAGCATGATTGTTTGATCCACCACAGGTGATACACATATGCTATCGTAACAATACCAAGTCAAAATTAGTCAGTTTGCTTGTCAAACTTCATCAATAGAGATGCAACATAATGTATAGGACTGAGTGGGTCTCAGAAGTATAGTTTGATTCAGCACAGGGAATACATTGTTATAAATAATATATTCACATATATAGCGAAAATCCAGAAGCAAATTCTGCCAAATGGCATCTCTGCTCAGCTAAAATCACCAGCTCAGATCCCCCCATAATCCAGCATTAGTAGTGTCTTGTAGAAACATGAATAATAGTTGGTGTGTGGAGTTCCTTATTGATTACAAATTTAAGAGCAATAATAATTTTTTTTAATGTTACCAGATCGCAAATTACCCAATTCCTTTTAAAAGACAAACAAGCAAAATGGTAAAATAATAAAGCTTATTCCTGGATTTGAGACAACATTTATGTTTTCCTAGGTTTGAGAAGACACTAATGTTTTCCTGGGTTTGACAAGACAGATATGCAGCATATTGATTGCTCTTATGCACATGAATGAAAATAATGGAAAAAATTTCTTTTATAATGTTGGTTATAGAGCAGTAACAGGAAAGAAGAAAGAAAAATCTTACAAATCCTACTGGAGGACTTGTATAAGAATTTGTACCGAAGTTCACTGAGGATATCTGGACTAGCTAACACATCTCCACTTGTCGCAACCATAACTGGATCAACTACTAATGCTGCACATCAAAAGATGAATGGACTAAGAAAGCGAACTGAAATCAAGCAAATAACTGTGACTATTTCTTACTTGCAATACAGCATACCTTGCACTGGATATTCCCTCAGGCTTCTGCACAAGGCTTGAATAATGCCTGCTGAAGGAAGCATGCCTGTCTTCACCTACATTTGTTTTGAAAGATGATAAAATCAAATTTCTACGTGATATCTCATGCACTGGTGCAAAGTTCAACCCAAGAATGTTATGCACACTCAGCCATCAAATATGCTAAGCAAGAGTGTTAGTGCTTGAATTGCTACAAACACAAAAGATTTTAATTTTTTATATATGCATGACCATTGCATGTACATACAGAAAAGGCATATAATGTTTCCATATGGCAGGGAAATGTAATTGAGATCTACAACACTCTTAAAGCTTCACCCAGCATGACTGCTTATATGGCATGCCAATATCCACCCATTAACAAAAAGTAAAAGTTCATTTCCTCTGTCATTGAAAACCCAAACCTCGAAAGCTAAAAAGCTTTCTAGACTTCTATCACATAAGCAAAAAAGGATTACATCAAGGAGGCATCTTAGGGTTAACACTTCCTGACCAAGCAGAAAGAAGTAGAACCAATCGGTAAACAGATTTTTGACCCAGTCAAAAATCCACTGTATACTTCCTTGACAAAATTAGCTTAGCATTAGTTTGAGTGCATAGATTATGTAGGAAACTATGAAAAACCACATTTTAATGAAATCAATTCTAAAACCATCAAAGTAAAGCCTAAACAATAAAAGATATTACAAGGCCATTCTCTCACATTATTCACAAACTTAAAATTTGCAACATTTAGCAACCACAGGTCCAATTCCATTCAAAATGTCACAAAAAAGGAAATCAGATATGCCAACAGGATAAAGGAAAATATATGTATCTGAGAACAGCATCCATACCACATCTACTTCCATATCTGATAAAACGGATTTCAGCTGCTCGAAAACAAAATTCTCTGGCACTGGATGAACACCCTCCATGAAAGTAAACAATAAAACATAAGTCATACAGCATTTTTAATTATTCCAAAACTTTGTTGATTTTCCTAGAAATAACAACTAGAACAATGACAACCGAATGCCCCAAAAAAATGAAAAACTGCTCCATATTTTTCAAGTTCAAATTTCAGTGGTCAATGCTTTTTAACTTTGAACAAAAAAAAAAGTAATCAATGCTTTTCTGGCTTATGGCCAGCCTACAATGGTCTAGTGGAGCAATTACCGTGATGATGATCCCAGTTTAAGTCCCATCGGACAAGCACCTAGCTAATGTCATTGCCTTTAAACAGGCCAACAACAGGCTCAATTTGGCAGAATAGATAGCCCTTTGCTGCAGCAGCTAAACCAACAGGTTTCTAAGCTTTATAATGCATCCTCCCCAGCCCAAAAATTCAAAACATGATGACACCAACAAGAGAGAGTTTATAATTTACTCGAATCAGAAAACATTTTTTCTAGTTACACTTTCAGTGGCAAAGTCATAGAATTTGTGGCAAATATAACTAGGCAGGTCTTTCTTAAATCTGTGATTGTAATCCATAAAATCAAATTTCTAATCTAAGATTTTGTAATAAATCATTTTCTTATCTAAAAATTGCACTATCAAGCTTAGGGCATCATTCCACTAGAAAATAATTATGCCAATGTTTTCCCACAACTTGCCTAGAAACCTTATCAAATTGATAGTCCACGTTATTAGAGATGCATCAACACGGGAAGCTAAAACCCGCCAGGGCTTGAACCAAGGTCGTCGTCCTGGCATTCCTGTGCCATACCACTACTAGACTATAACCCACTGGGCAAACATGATGAATAAATCACAACAAATAGGGGAAAAATTGGAACTCATTACAGATTAGGGAAATGTTGAATTTACCTGGACTCCCACAGTGTTTTGAGCTGTGACAGCAGTTATGACAGTAGAACAGTAAACTCCAAGGGCACCACATGCCTTCATATCAGCCTGTACTCCTGCCCCTGCCCCTGAATCTGAACCAGCAACACTTAACACATGTGGAATCTTATCATATTTTTTCTCCGCTCTCTGTTCCGTCATTGTGCTTCTTGACCTACAACTGCAGCTTAATTTCTTTGTCAAACTCGGTATATTACTAGATTTGAAAACTGAATTCCCCCTTAGATAACTTTTATGGGCAAAACTCGTAACCCCCTGCAATATTGCACATCAGTCAGTCTAATAAACATGAATTTTACTCATTGTGGTTGACCATCATGATATCAGCCATTGCTTTGATCCTAAAGCCTACTTGAGCATTAACCTAATTGCAGACATTTTATGAGAATTAATTTGGTGAATTGGCGAGCAGAAATGTAAGAGAAAATAGTTTAGAGAAATTTAAGGAGATCATTGTAGAAAAAACCTGAACATGTTGAATTGGAAGCGAGCCAAGAAACGTAATGTGGATTGCGAGAGCCATTACATGATTTTGTAATTTACATTACACACGACCTTCACAAACTGTAGCCCTCCGCAATCCGATTTTATCGGGGAAACAAATTAGACGGCAATTTGTAAAAAAGCAAACTTACCTTGATAATATACTGTTCAAAAATAATTGGCCGATAGTTAGCCGTTAGGATATAGTGAGCGCGGACTGTGTTGCCAATATTCGTCGTTACGATAATATTCGCCGGGAAATTGGTCTCAAAATTATCGGATATTGTCGGAATATTTAGAAAGCGGGTAGCTGAATGAGATTTATAATACAGATTTATAAGGATTACAACGATTATAAGAACGCAGACGAAACAAAGAGTTAATATTTGAATTGAAACATTTTACATAAAGATTGTTGTTGTTCTAAGTTTTAATCTGATTTTGAATTTGTTGAAACTAAATCATAGTCATAACATTTTTCTTCGATAATTTTTTAAGTTAAGAAAATAAAAAAGCAACTTAAAAAAATATGTTAGAATTTAAACTTTAAAGTATCAATTTTTTAAAAATAGTTGTTTTAAAGTACATTTTTCTTACTGTATGGTTTCATGGGGATTTGGGCTCCTATTTTCACGAAAGTAGGTGGTCTCATGGGAGAAAGAAAATCTGCTAGAAGATTAATTGGAATCTTTTTCAGCCCAAACTGTTTTGGGCTGAAAATTTCAACAAGTGAGATTGGGGTGGGGCTAGAAATTGCCCCGCCTGCTTAAGAGTACTTTCCTGCCACTTGTCACAAATTTGGAGGGAAATGATGTTTATTTATTATTTTTTTATTCACAGCACTCCATTCTGCCACTAGCCACCACCATTCCACCACCAACTAAACTACACAACTAAATTCATGGGACCACCAGCTTCAAAATATTCTGCTAAAAATTTAAGCAAATTTTGTTCCAGATTTTTAGGAAGCCCCCCTCCATGGGACCGTGCCTTTAGATAATTTTTGAAGTTACGAAAACAAAAAAGCAACCTAAAAATATATGTTAAAGAGTAAAGCTTTAAATTACTACTTTTTAAAAATAGTTGCAAAAAAACATAAGAGTACATTTGGCCTTCCAAATATGTTTTAAAATAACTTGTCTGATTGAATCAACAATCACATTATTATGCAAATTGAAGCCAAAGATAGCTTCTTTCCAATTCAACTTATGATGAAAATAGCAAAAAAAACTATAAAAATAGCATTCCATTATTTTTTAATAAATGGCAAATACCAAAAGCTATGTTTCATACTTTAAGTACATAAGCAAAATGGGCAATTAACTAGGTAAATCATAATGCATTTCAGTCTATCTCCAACAAGTAAACTTGCCAAACCAACATTTGGTGTCTCCACATCAATTTTTGATTTTCATGTTTGTGCATTCATTTTGGTCAACATTTTGGCACCAAATCTGTACTTTCATTTCTAATTGAGGCGACGAATGATATTCCAATGACGAAAGGATTGAAGATAGATTTTCTTTAACAGGAGATTATTGAAATGAATAGAAAGTAGCCATCTTCTATCCTTAAAAAAATAGCATTCCTTGGGAGTACGAATTTTCATAGATGGTTCAAGAGGAACTAATGATTGTGCAAATATCAAAAACTCTTTATACTTAAAGTTCAACCCATATTGTTCTTTGATTTTATGTCATGACGTCCATTCAAAGGCATTAAAATCCCAAATATCTTTAAATTGTTAAACACCTTTCTTATACAAGTAATAGGCATATCTAGGAAAACAAATAGCAAGTGGTTGATTGTGGTGATTAACAAGTTTATTACACCAAATTGATGATGAAGCAAAGTTAAATCCATGTTGTAAAGAGGAACATCATTACACTTTTGAAATTGGCAAACTTGTTTCCAAGCTTTCCAAATGGACTGCAAAGGAAAGGAAGCCTTAATTTTGAAGAAAGGAGATGTAATGATTTTATCTAACCAATTTATTGATTGTCTTTTTAATTTGATGCAGCTTGGATTATTCGATGATAAATAAGGATTTTCCATGGTTCCTCCACTTTAGAAGCTCTAGTAATCCACTTCATAGCAAGGAATAACCCTTGGGTTTTTTGGTCAATGATTCCCAAACCACCCTTATGTTTGAGTTGAATGCAATGAAACCCTTATGTTTGAGTTGAACGCAATGAAACAAATAAGAAGTAATGAATCCAGCATTGCCATCCCATTTAGACCAAATAAATTTCCTTATAAGTTTGTTCAATTCTTCATATCCTTTCTTGGATGGCATCCAACACAATGAGTAATATACATGGATAGCAATGATTTTTATTGACAATTTGAATTTTACCATCCAATGATAAGAATTTGTTGCCCCAATTAATCAGCTTATTTTTAAGCTTGTTTAGGAACCAGTCCCACATATCAAAAAGAGAGACCCCCACACCAAAAGGAATATTAAGATATTTAGTAATCTCCCCATGCTTAATTTGGCTCCACTCTTTAGGAATCCACTTGAGAATAGGACCATATTGAGACATCCAAAATTCAGTCCTATGAGCTAATCGTGATCCAAAAATAGAGGTGTAAATTTAGGATGTCCAAGGTGTTCCTCAATTCTTCTTTATAATTTTGTAAAAAAACCATACTATCATCAATAAAATGTGAGTTGATAACCACCTAATTTTGTAGAACAGATTATTTTTATAAGGTTCATCTAGTTATCTTTTTAAAGAAGATATCCCAACACATCAGTTGTAAGCACATATAAGAAGGGGGATAAAGGACACCCTTGTCTTATGGACCATTGTAATTCAATTGATTCTGTCAAAGAATTATTGACAACAAGGTGAACATTGGCATCTTGGAATAGCATATAAACATGATTTTGCAATTTGTGCCCAAAACCCAACCAATGTATTATTTGAAGTCCCAACGAATTTTATCATAAGCTTTATCAAAATTAAACTTGACCAACAAAGCATTTTGGCCTGACTGTTGGGCCCATTCAAGAGTCTCCTAGGCCAACATTAGATTGTCAAGAAAATATTTGTCTTTAATAAACCCGGTTTTTTCAACTCTAACAATATCTTGGACCACAAGTTTAATCCTGATAACCAACACTTTTGAAATAATTTTATAAGAGGTGTTTAATAAGGTAAGTGGTCTCCAACTAGTAATGTTATTTTTATTTTTCCTTTTAGGAATAAGTTTGATTAAACCTTGGTTAATGCTTCGCCCTAAAGATCCATTATGAAGAGCCTCTGAATAGAGCATGTAAAAATCATCTTTGATATGACTCCACATAATCTAATAGAATTCAATTAGGAGACCATCAAAATCCAGACTTTTATTGGGTTTCATAGAAAAGAGAGGAGGCTCATTATCTTTCAAGGAAAGGATATGATCCAAAAAAAGAATGTAACCTAGATCAATTTTAGTAGGGAATAATCTTTTGACATTTTTTACCAAGGTTTGTTGAACATCCATCTAATTCTTCTCAAGTCTTTAAATAATTTTCATAAAAATTATGAAACACTGTAGTAATTTCAATAGGATCGATGTGTGATCCATGATCATCCATTATGACACAATTTATCTCTTTTTTATGTTTATAATTGAGATAAATAAATAAATATTTATATCCTTCATTCCCTTCCTTTATCCAATAAATTTTAGCTCTTATTTCAAAACCTTGACCTTTGTAGCTGTCCAATTTTCACAATTGAGTTTCTATGACAACAATAGAAGTTTGACTCTCTATCTTTTGCAATAGTTGACAATAATAAACTCAAAACTTAACTTGGTTATGAGATTTTTCATGTATTTTTTATTGGAATTGTGAGTGATGGCTAGCTTGTTGACTTATTTAAAAAAATATTAAATTGTGGACAATTATTGTTGGAGAAAGGTTAGAAATGAAGAATTAAGTAGAAGGAAGCACATGTGGATGAATAAAATGTAAAGTAGATGAATAAATGGGACTTAATATACTACTGATGAGGATATAAAAAAATTATAAGTGAAAAAATTGGTACCACTATATGAACAAAGCAAATTGATCAAAATAAAGCCTATTGTATCAAAGAGTTCAATCTCATGTGAGATGATGGAAAAAAAATTACATAGGAACAAGGTTCAAATGAAAAGTAAAAATGTTGATGGCTTTACTTAAGAACTAGTTTGCATCATCTTAAATGTGAGACTAATAGTGAACAATACTTAAGGAGGAAAAGGAAATAAGGACTTGTTTATTTTGCAACAAGGGGTATTGGAGATGGAATGGAACTACATCATTGAATACTCGACTTTTAGTGATATTTGTATCAATTTTGAAGATACCTTAAGAGGATAATCTAAACACCTTTTATTGATGAGGTGGTGTTGGATTAAATCATAATCAAGATCCACAATAGAACATTCAACATCAAAAGGTTCTTAAAAACTACTTAAGGCTTTTGTGAATACCTTGTTTTCCCAAGGCAGATCTATGTGGTGTTTCTTTGTCTCTACTCTTAGGTATGTGCATGGAAATGGGGGATCAAAATGGGGTCTTAAGTGACCACTTTTTTTTCTAAAATCAAGAAAATTGATCTTGGATGAGAAACTAAAAATATTTACGCTCAAAATTTGAAGACGCAATAAGAACAAGATTTGTAGTGCTCTAAATTTACTTTCTACACTACTAATTATTTTAGAATGGTGGAGATTAAGGAGTTTAAATAGGGGGTCATACAAAGTGCTCTTATTTTTATCAAAAAACAAAACATAGCATCTGGTGTGGACCCCCTAAAATATTAATGTCTTTTTAGTATTTCTAAAATCGCTTTAGTGAAAACATAGCTAACACCATGTACTTTATGCTCAATTTTTGTACTAATTTTTTTAATGAACGTATGATTTTTTACTAATTTTTAAAATGGAAACATCTTAGAAAAAAATTGAGTGTGCTTCTCCCAATTTTTTTGAAACTAATCGAAAATAATAATTAAAATGTAATTTGTTTCAAATTTTGATGAACATATGAAAAATGAGACCAAAAATATCATACGTAGGTTTTTGACCAAAAATGAAGACACAAGAAAAATAAATTAAAGATCAAAACTTTAAAATATTTGGAAAGTGAAAAAATTATATGGTTAGAAAGTTAAAAGGGAACACAATGTTACTATGTTATTTTTTTAACTTGACATTGAAATATGTGCAAACCTAAAGGAGAGCATGCTTGAAATTATGTCATTTTTTATATTTTTCTAAAAACACGTCTATGGTCATTGACAAGTAGGCCCAACCCTTTGGGTTTGATGTCCAAAGAAAATCCCACCCTAAGGGTTGGAAATTTCCAAAACAAGCAATAACACTAGTGTGTTATAGTGCCCTCATGTTTCTATGAATAAAATTGTATTTCCTCAAACTCCCTCCCTTTCTCTTCGGAGAAACGTGAGCACATTATAACGCGCTTGCATTGCAATGAAAAAAATGTCTCCCCTTGTCCCACCCAACCCCTCTCTCTTTCCCTTCTTCCCTCTCTGCTCTCTATCTTGCCTCTCTCTCCCACCTCTTTAGCTCTCCCTCCCTCCCTCCTTCCCCCTCTCCTCTCTCTCCATCCCTTCTTCCCTCTTTACTCTCTCTCTCTCCCTCTCTCTCTCCCCACTCCTCTTTATTTTACTATAAATTGTATCTTCACTCACTACCTCTCCCTCCTTCCCTCTCTACTCTCTATATCCCTCCTTCCCTCTCTAATTCTCTCTCTCTCCCTCTCTCTCTCCCCTCTCCCTCTCTATTGTACTATATATTGTATATCCCCTCTCTACCTCTCCCTTCCTCCCTCCTTCTCCCTCAACTCTCTATCTCATGCATATCTCTTTCATCTCTACCTCTCCCTCACTCCCTCCTTCCCTCTCTACTTTACCTTCCCCCTCTACTTCTATCTAACCTCTCCATCTCTACCTCTCCCTTGATATGTAATGACACTAGAATCATGATAGATTCCATTTTTGGTGATGACACGATGTTCTAAAATAACTTTCAATGAGTTATGTGATGGCATAGCTAATTAGAACCATTACTTTTGTTGTGACTATATTTGCAACCCACATGCTTATGATGGACATAATATTTACAAAATACTCTCATATAATATCCATTAATATATATTTCAATCTATTTGACCTCATAATTTAAGTATCCATGTTCATGTCCTTATATGATTTACTTTCACTTATGCTATATATTAATATTCATATTTCTCTCCTTTTATAAAGCATTCTTTATTATGCTTATGGTGACTTATTCTCAATGCTTAATGCTTATGATCACCTTATTAGTAGGGGAAACTGTAGGGAATCTTTTCCCTTCGTCTATTTATGTTTACATATTTATCTCTAGATTTATATGCTTATTGTTCTTACATGAGATATTACACATTAATATTCCTTACATAATTCTTATTCCTATATGATGACAAATACGGTTATCCATGGATATTTTTTACATATTCCTTTTTATTATGTTATCTTTAGTGATATTAGATACTTGGTGTGATTTACACGTTGCTATCATTTTCCCCTTATCTCTAATTCCGTACATCCTATATTCAACCAATTTGAGGGGGGATATATTATCATTGAAATTCCTTCATGAATTCGATTGTAGTAATGTAGTTACATGACATCTATAATTATTTTTGCTACTAGATAAAGCTTCATTACTATATCTAGATAAAGCCATTTTATATTTTCTCTACTTGACTAAGCCCTTTGTACATGGATTTTTTATTGATTTTCATAATAGGAGAAGTCCTTGTCTTACTTTTTTACTTTCAAAAGTTTTAGCTAGTTTTGATTATGCTCAAGTTTTCAATACTTGGCATACACTAGTCATTGCCACTTTATCTTTTGTGCTTGTAAGTTATTTAAGTAAAGCTCATAGGATGAGTGCACATATGATTTTCATTCATGATCTATTACTTTACATAGATCCATATTCTTTAAATGTTTCAAAAATACTTTTCCCATGTTGGTAACTTAATTTTATTTTGACATTCCTTCTTATTGTATCCCACATGCAAATTAAAGTAGGGAAAGTTATATAATGGTAAAAAATATATATCCATTCTCTTTCTAATATTTTAGGGCCATGATGACTTGGTTATCTTTAATACATCAATTAGTGTTTAAGATGATCGGTTTTGAATGGATTCTCACAAATAATGACACCTATTCTAGAATTTCATCATCACTCATCCCTGAAATCCATTCAATTTCCTAAATATTCCCTTTTCCCATCTTAGTTCAAGTAAAAAGAGGTGTCAAACTAATCTATATTAGTTCCAAACCAATAAAAATGATCCTCACATTTTCAAAATTCATTTTTTATAAATTTAAATCTTTTTCCACCCTATCACTTGATGATCATTATGTGTCAACTAAAATGTGAATTGTCTAAATTACACACTAAGGTAGTGTATTAAGGACTATCCCTAATGGAATAGAACCAAAGAGTACATCAATAGTTCTATTTGTAAATGGATAAAATGGAATACAACACTCTCCCTCCTTCTCTCTCTCTCACTCCCTCCCTCCCTCCCTCCCTCTCTCTCTCCCTATTGTACTATATATTGCATCTCCCCTCTCTATCTCCCCCTCCCTCCTTTACTTTCTAATCTCTATCTCCCCTCTCTACCTCACCCTCCCTCCCTCCTTCCCTCTTTATTTCTACCTTCCCTATCTATTTATATCTCCCCTCTCACTCTCACTCCCTCTCTACTCTTATCTCCTCGCTCTCTCTCTCAATTCTTTATGGTTTAGGGGTTGATGGTTTATGATGGAGGGTTGAGCATTAAGGGTTTAGGGATTAAATTTATTTTTTAGGTTTTTCTATTATATTATTAATGTTAGGTTTTAGGGTTTAACATTAGGGTTTAGTTTTGATAACAAAAGGTTGAGAATTGAGGGTTTAGAGACTAAATTATTATTTTTTTAGGTTTTACTGTTATATTATCAATGTTAGGTTTTAAGGTTTAGTGTTGGCCTTGTCGTTGCACCAAAAGATCAACCTGTTAATGCCCGATACAAGCCAAAGTTAAGATCCATGTGACGTGGTTAAAGCATGTCACAAATCCTGGGCACTGCATTGAACAACCAAGGAGACCAAGGGTGCACACCTTGCAAAAATTCCCCCAAATGCAAGCAAGGGATTCAAACCCATGACCAACTTTGATACCAATTCTTGGCCTTGTCGTTGTACCAAAAGATTGACCTGTTAATCCCCAATACAAGTCAGAGTTAAGATCCACAGGAGGCAATTAAACCATGTCACAAACCCCGAGCATTGCGTTAAACAACCAAGGAGACCAAGGGCGCACACCTTGCAACATTTAGCATATTGGGTTTAGGGTTTAGGGCCTAGTTTAGGGTTGAGGGTTTATGGTTGATGATGTGGTGTTGAGGGCTTAGGGATTAAATTTATATTTTAAGGTCTTATTTTTAAATTATTAATGTTAGGTTTTAGGCTTTAGTGTATAAGATTTAGGGTTTAGGGTTTACAGTTGATAAGGGAGGGTTGAGTGTCGAGGGTTTAGGGATTAAATTCATTTTTTTAGGTTTTAGCATGTTAAATTATTAATGTCAAGTTTTAGGGTTTAGCATATAGGGTTTAAGGTTTAGGGCTTCAAGTTAAGAGTTTAAAATTTATAATTGACAAGGGAGGTTTGAGCATTGAGGATTTAGTGATTAAATTTACTTTTTTAGGTTCTAGTTTTATATTATTAATGTCAAGTTTTAGAGTTTAGCATATAGGGTTTAGGGTTTATGGTTGATGTAGTGTTGAGCATTAAGGTTTTATGGATTAAATTTAATATTTTAGGTAAATTAGTGTTAAATTAATAATCTCAGGTTTAGGTATTAGCACATAGGGTTGAGGGTTGGCAATTGATAAGGGAAAGTTTAGGGTTTTAGTGTTATATTGTTAATATCATGTTTTAGGGTTTAACATATAGGGTTTAGGGTTTAGGGACCAGGGTTTAGGGTTTAGTGTTTAGGGTGTAGGGTATACATGACATCTTCTTAATAGTTCCCTAGTATATGTCCTAGTGGTTGTATATCCCATGTATATATATTACATAATTACTGACATCTACTAACATGCCCCACCATCTAATAAGAATTAAAGGCATCCCAATCACCAAATGTAACTTACCCTTATAAAGAAGACCTCAAGATCTGGCCATATTTCCCACATTTATAACATGATGCAATGGTATTTGGATGCATAGAAGATGGCCCACTCAACCATTTCAACCTTGAGTCACTGTGGATAGGATTGCAACCTCTAGATGATTGTTAAGAACCTAACTCCTAGAGTTTCCTCTTCTTCCAAGAGTAAGAAGAATCGCCACTAGTCTTATTTCCTTATGGTCTTTGTCATGCCCTCACAAATTGCAATCCTAAATATAGGTTGACAAGAAAAACTAGATCATGCATGGAAAACTATTAAGAAGCATCAATCATCTAGATTGCGAGTAAGGAATAAAATGTGGAATTATGGAAGCAATTAAATGCAACTCATCCCTCACAAATAGTGATAGGAAGAAGAGATAAAAGGAATCAAACTACATGTACAAAAAACTCTTCTCAAGTAGGATCGATTAAAGGATAATATTAATTTAAATTATTTATCATTTAATATATGGTTGCAATTAGTTAAGCAATCAAACAAAAAGGCATGCCTTTAATGAAGGGACATAACCATCTGCCCCATTATGGGTATAAAAGGTAAAAAAAATAAAGGAAAAAAATCATTGATTGAAGAAGAGATAAATTCAAACCAATGATCATCTGTAGGGATAAATCAATAAAAGGAAACAAAGGTCTACACCCTCTAAATTGGAAATGATTAATAAATTGGCATATGCACAATAGTCTGATTTCTTGAGTCGATGGTATGAAATTAGATTTATAATAAGATAGTTGTAGTACAATTTAATATAAGTGATTATGATTGTTTAAATAGATATACAAGGTACTAATGATATATTGATGTTATGAATTTTTTGTTATATCAATAAATATGGGATTAATATTTGATTGTTATATGTCTTGAATGTTTTAGCCATGGTAAAGGACATTGGGATTACAAGAGGGGTATAGTGATGGGGCACTCTCCTAGGGATACCACCTCGAGATGGGGACCAGGTAGTCCCAAGATTGGGAGCAATGTCCCAAGTTGGGGACCAGGTAGTCCCAAGATGGGGACCAAGTAGTCCCAAGATGGGGACCAGGTAGTCTCGAGATGGGGATTAGGTAGTCTCAAAGAAGGCCAAGGGGGGTACTGAGGGTACTAATTTTTGGGCTTAGAAGAGATAGGATTTTGGGGAACCCTTTGTAACCTCACCTCTCCATCATGGTGAATCAACACAATAAGTCCAATCATAGAGAGAGTTAAATGGTTGGAAAGATGAAGGGATAATAGAAAGGGGACGCCTCACTGGGTAGACCACCTCATATGGAAGGCATGGGCCACATGAGGCCAAGGATTGTATATCCGCTCTTGGGCCTAGGGTAGATGATCTAAGACACCCCATCAAAGTCACGATCTCCTATGCTCCCCTATGGTTCAACCTTCCAAGGATATTAAAGTGATTTATGATTGAACTAGTGATTTTGTCTTGAATTTAATTATGTTTAATTATGACAATTTGTTGACTAGTATTACTGTGATAAATGGTTTCTAATCTATTGGAAAGGCTTCAATTAGGTGAAAGGGCTTCAATCAAGTGAAAGGTACTCTCTAACAATTTTTTTATTTGGAAATTAAGGAATTAGGGAAAATTGAGGGCATTCCTAATTAGGGGACATTACAATTGGTATCAAAGCATGATTTTGCTAGCCTGAGGGATAAAGAATAGTTGATGGTTAGCCAAAGAAATTTGAAAGCCTCAGAGAGAGAAAAAGATAATTACCCTAAACAACAACCACAATCAAGACCACACAAGAAGGGAAAAAATAGAAAATGAATTCAAAACCTTCATAGAGAAAACAACCCACGCCTTGCAAAATACAAATAATACCATAAATACTCTTAGGCCATACCAATAAAATAGGATGGAAACCACCCCAAGTCAATCTGAAAATGATAGCACATCAAGGTCCACCCCTAGGATGACCCTGGCTCCCTTCTTAACTAGGGAAGGGTTGAAAATGGAGGAAGAGGAAGTAGATGAACAAAATCCTGATTGGGATTATCTTGAAGAAGCATAGGCAAGATTCAATCCAGAAGTTAAGAGAAGTATCCCTTTTGAAGCATATTGTGAGGCTAGGACCAAGAGTACTCAAACAAGGAGAAGAAACCCAAATAATAGGGAGTTGTAGCACAAGGTATGCAAATTAACTCTCCCAAACTTTGAAGGATCAAGTAAGATTACATCCCAAGCATCGATCAAAAGCTTGATACACACCTATCTCTTAACACAATGGTAGAAGAGGATGCCATTAAGTTCACCATACTACACCTAGAAGGAGTAGCCCATGAATGGCGGTACCATGATTTGGTCACCCAAAATCACCAAAACATAAAAATCTATGATGCCTTTACTGAAAAACTTATTCAGAGATTTGATCATAAGCACCTCGAGAAATGATTCAAAGAGTTAACAAAGATTAAGTAAGAAGGTCCCATTGAAAATTATGTGGTTGAGTTTCAAAAACTATCTATCATGGTGCTTGAAATCATGGAAAGGAGGCTTATCTACTTGTTTATAGAAGGATTTTCGGAGGACACCCGAGGTCTAGTAAGTGCCTTAGATCCAACTAGACTCCAAGATGCAATTCTTAAAGCCACTAGACTTGAATCTGTCTAAGCAAAGGAAACAGAACACTCCACGAAGATGACCTCAAAGCTTAAGCACTTCCATGGGAAGGAAGGACACAAGAAACCATACCTTTCTTACCATGACTAAGAGAAACTAAGGAGGAAGGGTCTTTGCTTTGATTGCAAGAAAAAATGGGAAAGAGGACACACTTGTGGACAAAATGAAGACCAAGGAGGAAGGTTGTGTTTTGAATGCAAAAATGTATGGAAATCAAGACACAAGTGCAACTAAAATGACCTTATGAGGGAAAAAGTTTCTTTCAAGTGCAAGGAAGATTGGGAACTAGGAAATTTATGCAGACAAAAGAGGGCCAAGCCCACAAAACATCACCCCTTTAAAATATGAGGTGAGATTAAGGGAAAAAAAGTAACGGCCCTTGTAGATAGTAGGGCTACCCACAATTTTATAAATGAGAATTGAGTGGCAAGGTTGAGGTTAGAAACATAAGACTTCAAGGTATTTAAGGTGGATTTAGAAAATGGATTAACCACACCATGCACAAAGAAGATATCCCAACTTAACATCACCATAAGAAAACATCAAATCAATGACAAATTTTATGTTGTAAAATTAGGGGATACCGATGTAATTTTGGGCACCCCTTGGATACACTCATTAGTGGATGTAAACCCAAACTTCCAAAAATTAGAAATATATTTTCAACATAATGGGGAAATATTTTTATTGTAAGGTCTATTTGATGGGTCTCCAATGGTAGTTTAGCCAAGAAGATGGAAAAAATCCTTAGGCGTGACCAAGTAGAATGGGTGGCTCAATGCTTGATCCTGGATAAAACTAATCCCAAAGGGAAATCAACCAATTTATACATATAACCATTACTAAAAAGGCATAAAAAGTCTTTAGTTATATCCCTCCTAGTCTTCCCCCCTAAAAGAGGTTTTGATCACTCCATTGAACTAGAAGAAGGATCAAAACTAGTTGTCACCACCCCCTACCGCCACCCTCACAAATATAAGGAAGAAATTGAAAATACCATAAAGTAATTATTATAGATGGGGTATATCCAACCAATTCCTAGCCCCTTTTCCCCATTTGTTGTACTTTCAAATAAGAAAGATGGTACAATGAGAATGTGCATCAATTATAGGGCATTAAATAATAAAAAAATAAACCCCATTCTGCGAGTTGATGAGCTTATTGATGAACTACATGGAGTTGTCTAATTCTCTAAAATTGACCTAAGATTGGGCTATCACCAAAACAAATTATGGGAGGACATACTAAAGACAACCTTTAGGTGCCACTATGGTCATTTCAAGTTTCTTGTCCTACCATTTGGGCTAACCAATGCAATAGCCACTTTCCAATCTTTCATGAATCATATCTTCATGTGGTAGCTAAGGAAGTTCTTAATAGTCTTCTTCGATGACATCCTAATCTATAGTAAAACCTAGGAGGAAAAACTAAAGCATGTAGATGAAGTACTAGAGATACTTGAGCAACATTACTTATTTTCCAAATTATCCAAATATTAGTTTGGTATGGAGGAAATCTTGTATTTAGGGCACAAGATCAATGCTCGATGAGTAAAGTGGATGAAGAAAAGATTAAGGCAATTCAAAGTTGGCCAAAACCTAAGCCTCTAACACACCTCAAAGGGTTCTTGGTACCATGCAGTATTACCAAAGATTTGTAAAATGATTCTCAAAGCTAACCACACCATTCACCGATTTGACTAAGAAGGGAGGATTTGCTTGGATTGAAGGAGAACACACAACTTTTGAAAAAATTAAGGAAGTGATGAGTTCTTGCCCTATATTAGAAATACCAAATTTCTTATCACCCTTTGAGTTATATTGTGATGCTTCAGGGGAAGGAATTGGGGCAATATTAATGCAAAATCAACACCCCATAGCCTTTGAGAGTAGGAAACTCAAGGACGTAGAAAGGACTTACTCAGTTTACGACAAGGAGATGTTAGCAATTATGCATGCCCTTGGAAAGTTTAGACAATAATTGATTTATGGGAGATTCATCATGAAGACTAACCATAATAGTCTAAGATTTTTCCTAAGCCAAAAAGACTCGAATGATAGACAACAAAAATGGGTAAGTAAGTTGCAAGCATACAATTCTGACATTGAATACATGAAGGGAAAAAATAATGTTGTAGTCTATGCTCTAACACGGAGACCCCACCTTGGTTCAATGACAACGATATCCAATGAATGGAAAATATATGTACTCACATAGTATGCCAAGGACTCATTCTCAAGTGATATTATAGAATGGAAGAGACAAGATGAGATGTACTAGATTATGGATGACCTCATTCTTTATAAGGACCAAATATACATCACACCTGGGTCAAGAGTAAAGAAGGAAATTTAAAAAACTATCATGATAACCATTAGTCAAACATCAACAATATTACAAGACTTATAAACAAATCAGGGAGAGGTTATCATTGAAAGGCCTTAAAGATGATGTGTTAAAACATGTTAGGGAATACATGACATGTCAAGGAACAAAGAAGAGCATACATATCCAGCTAGGCTACTTTAACAATTTCCCATACCCAATTAGAAATGGGAGAGCATATCTATGGACTTCATAACAGGGCTACTTAAGGTACAAGGAAAATATTGCATCTATGTGGTGGTTGATCACCTAACCAAATACGCACACTTCATGGTGATATCAACAGAGTTTAGAGCCCCTAGGTAGTCGAAGTCTTCTTTAAAGAAGTTTACAGACTATGTGGACTACCTCGAAACATTATGAGTGATTGAGACAATTGTTTCCTTAGTCTATTTTGGCAAGAGCTATTCAAACTAGCTGGAACAAAGGTAACTCCCGACACTAGCTATCACTCGCAAATCGATGGACAAACCGAGATTGTCAACAAATGGCTGGAAGGGTATTTAAGGAATTATATCACAGGGAAATAGAATGTGTGGATTAAGTGGCTTCATTTTGGGAGTACTGCTATAATAGCACCCATCATATATATAGAGGGATGAACCCTTTCCAAGCATTATATGGATACACCACAATGTCCTTTGGGGACTTGATTCTCTTAGATAGTCATGTGCCAAAAGCTAGGGATTTCATACAACAAAATATGGATATCATAAATGTGCTTAAGGACAACCTTCACCAAGCACAAAACCAACAAAAAGTGTATGTTGACAAGAAGAGAATTGGATCAACATTTGAGGTTGGAGATTCAATATTTTTGAGGTTGCAACCATATAAACAGTCGTCGCTCAAAGCCAACGGAGCAGAAAACTTAAGCCCCAATTCTATGGACCATATACAATATTGAGGAAGATAGGATAAGTGGCCTACAAGTTGGAACTCCCCGTAAATAGCATAATTCACAATATGTTTCACATATCTCACCTTAAAAAAGTGTTGGGGCAACATGTCATCCCATGATCAGAATTGCCACCACTTGATGATGAAGGTAAGCTAATCTTGTAACTAGAGACTATCCTTAATATGCAAGAGAAAAGACTAAGAAAAAAAATAGTTGAGGAATACCTTGTCAAGTGGAAGGGTCTACCTATTGAAGATGCAACATGGGAAGGAGCTGACATATTTGATCACCTGAATCTAAATTTGCTTGAGGACAAGCAAATTTGGGAGGGGAGGACTGTCATGTCCCCATAAATTGCAATCCTAAATATAGGTTGACAAGAAAAACTAGATCATGCATGGAAAACTATTAAATAGCATCAATCAACTAGATTGAGAGTTTAAGGAATAAAACATGGCATTATGATAGCAATTAAATGTAATTCATCCTTCACAAACAATGATAGGAAGAAGAGATAAAAGGAATTGAACTACATGCACAACGAACTCTTCTTAAGTGAAGTCAATTAAAGGATAATATTAATATAAATTAATTATCCTTTAATAGAGGGTTACGATTAGCTAAGCAATCAAATAAAAGACATGTATTTAATGAAGGGGACATAGCCATCCACCCCATAATGCGTATAAAAGGTAAAACATTTCAAGGCAAAAAATCATTGATTGGAGAAGAGATAAATTCAGACTAGTGGTCATATGCAAGGATAAATCAATAAAAAGGAAATAAAGGTTTGCACCCTCTAAATTGGAAATAATTAATAAATTGGCATATGTGCAATAGTCTGATTTCTTGAGTTGGTGGTATGAAATCTGATTTGAAATAATATAGTTGAAGTATAATTTAATATAAGTGATTGTGATTTTTTAAATAGATATACAAGGTACTAATGATATATTGATGTTATGATTGCTTTCTTATATCAATAAATATTAGATTAATATTTGATTGCCATATGTCCTTAATGTTTTACCCATGACAAAGGAGATTAGGATTACAAGAGGGGTGTGGTGATGTGAAATATACTCTCTCAATTTTTTTGTTTTTTAAATGAACATTTACAATGTAACCAAGCACCCGTTAAGGTTAGCATAACTCAAAACGTGCATGAAAGAACTCTAACCAAGAATGCGCCCTAAAACCACTTAAGGAGGAGGGGCGGGCATATGGTTAGAGGATCCCTAGGATCTACTGAATCAAATATTGCAATGATTACACTGAAAGAGAGAGATTAAACTCGACACCAAGAATGTGCACTCAAGATCCTTTGGCATGCAAGGTGCTAACATATGGTGGAGTACTAAAATTGAATTGAAATGTAACAAAGGCGGATAACCAACCAAAGAGACTTTCCATGCTACCACCAAACGGTGGGGGGAAAAGATTACAATTTAAATAATTCTTCTGTTGCAGCAGGAATCCACTGAAGAGTGGGGATTCACCACTTGAAAGTGGGTATGCAAGAGAGTTACAATTCAATGTATCCTCACTAGCAGTATACCATCCAGGGGTGCTTAGTGTAGAAACTAATTAAATAATGCAGCAATGTTAAAAATGAAATAGTACTACTATTAACAATTTAACAAATAAGATGGCTGCAAATTACAATATTTTTCACCAATTTTTCAAGCACCGAGTTATACATTGTTCCCATGTTAGAACATAATGAGAAAAGAAGAAGAAAGATGGAAACAACAAATGATTTAATTATGTTTCAGCAAACTGTAAGTCTGGAAATGTCAAATCAATAACTGCAGAAATTTATCAAATACTCATAACTCAATCAAATTACCTTTGAATTGCATTATTCCAAGTGCAAAGATCAACTAGAAGATAGGTGCCCCTGCTGAGATGAAGAACACCTTTATTTATTTATGGCAAAAATCCCAATGCAAGTTGAAATGTATGACCCTCCTTGTGGGGCGATTTTGACATATAAAATCAAAGCCTCCAAACTAAAATCTGTAAAACTCCAAGAATGGTTGCCTCTGGTCTAGAAATGGAAAGAGCAAACACCCATAACAAAATAAGAATCACTCTCAAAGCTGTAAATAGAAATGTCCTTGAGCCATGAAAGGACCAACAACACAATTTCTGGAAATAACCTCAATTTCTCCAACACTGAAGCTCAATATGTACTTTTGAATGAAGCACACTCTCAATCCATCATCTAGGGAACCATAGTTTAGGGCCCAAAGAGTGGAATAGAATTGCTAAGATTTCCCTTAGCCGGATTTTGGATTTGAAACCAGCAGCATAACTTTGCTTTCCAAACATCACATAATCAGCTCTCTACAATGTAGCAATATATAAGTTTCAATGGGAAAATGAAACAATTTGAATTCCAAGAAGTTGAATCACTTCAACTTCCCAAGGGACACCACTTTCAACCATTCACTTTATTGTGAAATAATAAAACATTATTTCCCTTCCCTTTAGGCGTCCATTTATATTTGCAACAATAAAGCATTTAATAAATCATTAAATGCTCAACATGACCCCTTAATGTCCCCTCTTTAAAACAACATGAAGTTATCACTCCTAGGCATGGGGAAACAACTTAAAAACATGAAATTAACTAAGTATAACACCTAGTCCAAGGAGATAACCAAAACCAATGCCAATACTGAAACTGAAGGATTACCACAAATAGCATGATGACCTGAGCTGAACTGCAGATGATGATACTGCCAAAATTAGACTTACTAAAAATAACCACTGCCAAAAATAGTAAATTCACTTCAACTCAACAGAAAGCCAAACTGATCGGTCACACTGAACTGCAAAAGATTGAGTTGCTACTAGAGTGATACTGCTATAAATATACTTGCCAAAAATAGCATATTGCTATAAATAGTAAGTTTTCCAAAACCACATTTGTATGCCAATCGAGTAGAACATGACTTACTATAAATAGTAAGTTTTCCCAATCTGCTTAGCCTATGAGTTTATGGAAATAGGCTAAAACCAATTGTAGAGCGTAGGGCTAAATCGGGGACATTACATGATGGGGAAATCTCCTAGGTATGCCACCTCAAGATGGGGACCAAGTAGTCTTAGGATGGGGACCAAGTAGTCTTGAGATGGGGACTAGGTAGTTCCGAGATGGGGACCAAGTAGTCTCAAAGGAGACCAAGGGGGTACTAAAGGTACTACACTTTGGGCTTAGGAAAGATGGGATTTCGAGGCACCCTTTGTAACCTCACCTCTCCATCACGGTGAATCAACACAAGAAGTCTAATGATAGGGAGAGGGAAATGGTTGGCAAAATGAGGGGATAACAGAAAGGAGGCACCTCAATGGGTAGACCACCTCATATAGATGGCATGGGCCACATGAGGCCAAGAGGGATGGTATATCCACTCTTGGGCCTAGGGTAGAGGATCTAAGACACCCCATCAAATTCACATTCTCCCATGCTCCCCTATGGTTGAGCCTTCCAAGGATATTAAAATGATTTATGGTTGAACTTATGATTCTATCTTGAATTTACTTATGTTTAATTATGACAATCTGTAGATTAGTATTACTTGGATAAATGGTTTCTAATTTGTTATCAAGGCTTCAATCAAGTGAAAAGTACTCTCTAGCCCATTTATTTATTTGGAAATTAAGGAACTAGGGAAAATTTAGGGCATTCCCAATTAGGGGACATTACAGTCTCTACTAAGGCTTATGGTATCTATTAAGGCTTATAATTCTATGTTTTTGTTTCTACTAGTAAGGAGTCTACTAAGGCTTATACCTCTCTACTTCTCTCTACCTGCCTCTCTCTCTAATTAAATTCTCAATGCAGTTTATAATTCAAGCACTTTATAATGTGCTTACATTTCTTGGAGTCATAAGAAATGATAAAAAGCATGGGTACCCCATGATTTAAGACCCACATGCTCTATTATTTTCTATAATCTACACTTTTTTCTAATATAGAAACACAACTTTCATGGTGTTGACAAAATATCAATCATTGTTTAACATTTCCACCACTTTTTTTGTCGATGTAGAAGAAGTAAATTGCATGTTTTTGGACTGAATTTGATTCTATGAACTAATATGTTCATGTTCCTAGTGTTGGAATTTTAATTATCATGTTTTTTGTTTGAATTTGATAAAAAAAAGAAATTCATAATCTTTACTAATTATATTAGATTGATATAGAATTGAATACAAAGGAAGATGGTAAAAAGCTCAAATTTTGGAGTGAAGCCAAAAATAAAAAAGAGAATATTATATAATTAATGAAATCAAATCTCAAATTTTAAGGTATATTATTTTTTTCTTTCTACCTTTTATGCATGTCACCTTGTCAACATAATTCATGTACTACACATCATAGTGTTAATTCAATTCATTGCAACCCAATTGTTGACCCGAAACACAGCCATATGTGATCTTCTTGGCTTGGATGATGTTGAAGCATGCATAAATATGTGATGTTTACTTTTTTATGAGTTATATATATCCATACTTTTTGTTTTATTATAGTCCATACAAATATCCTTTTATCTTGCATATTGCAACTTTGTTTCCCGATGTACTAGACACTATCATAGTTAGGTAATAATTCAATCTCTTCATTGAAACATAACCATTATTACCATTTCAATTTTTTGTTATTTTCTATCCTATTTGAGCTCATAACCTATCTTTAAAACTCTTTAAAACCTTAAGAGATCTTGTATTCTATTTACAATGTTAAAGTGTTATGCTCTAAGGATTTATACTCACACCTATGACTCATTCTTTTAACAACACTATATCTTCAAGTGAGATAAAATATTTCAAATAGTTAGAGACTTATATCTATGAGATCACATGATTCATGTGGAATATATGTTAAAGGGATCCATCAAGAGTAAAACAAACTCATATTTTAGATCCATGTGTACATATTCATTCGTGTTCCATCTTCTAGTTGTGAGGTTGGATAGGTCTATTCCACATAGCCAAGGCACTATTCCTTTTTCACATTTTCCTATCATCATCCTATAAAACATAATTCAAGGATCACCCTCCTATATTTTAAGAGCCTAAAGAAGAAGAGGGGTTTCCCTACCCTATTATTTGGTCCATTAGATGATTCATGAGATCTATTAAATAAAACATGTCACTACTCACCAACTCTTTCATTGATTCATCATGACCATATTGTCTCTTACTTAATACCACTTATTCTCATAAGTTTGGAGCTCATTTTAATGTGACATATACCTATAGCGCATCCACATCATAGTCCCTTGTACAAAGTGAAAATGATTTTGTATGTATCCAAAGTGGTAATAATCCAATTCTCGCTAATGATCCCGCCATTTTTTGTGATTAATGAAATAAAATACCATAACTACACATGGCACTATATATTGAGGATTGGATGGCTTCCAAGAACTCACCAAATCTGATATAATAGCTCATAAAAATAAGGAGCAATATTTAGAATTAACACATTGAAGACTCCTATGAACCACATGATCCACAATAAGCGTATAAGATGATAACTGAGATCTACACAAAAATACTCTTAAAAAATCTATTAATGTACACACATTACAAACTATAATGAGTGGGAGATGAATCAAATAATAGTCCTTTTAGAAAAATATCGCATAGTTGGAAAACTAGTTTCTAGTCACTAACCACAAAATTCAATGAATGATTAGAAATGAGAGGATAGGAGCCAAGTAAAGGTCAAACTCTATAAACCAAGCCATCACTAAAGGACCTTGAAGCTTGACATAAAGCTAATAAATTTTAATAAATGGCATGAGAGACAAATAAAATGGCATAGTTATAGAGATCAATTAAAGGATAAAATGGGGTTCTCTAATTCATCTCAATTTACTTGTTATTGATGAAGAACTAGAGTGGTAAAGGGATGTATAAAAGGTTGCTGCAATGTTTAAGATAAACAAGGGTAATGATTGATGTGTAAGGCAAGGAAAGGTAAATATAATAATAAGGAAATAGAAATTAAAAAGGGAGTAGATAAAAGAATGATGAAAAGTTAAGGTGGGGATGTGGAGATATATGAAGGAGAGATGGGGGACTAAGACAAGAAACCTAATTTTTTTGAATGGATAAGGTTGTTTTGTGAGGGAGGTATAGAAGGTAGAAATATTATTTTTATTGTTATGCAATGCATTCATTACAATCATTTTTATATATCTTTACATGATTATATACGAAGAAACTTAAATGACAGTCCTAAGAGACCTATAACAAACCTAAGAAACTTATGACAGTCCTAGAGGACCTATGATTGTTCTAAGAATCTTATGATAGTTTTAAGAGACATATGACAATCTTGAGAGACCTATGATAATCCTAAGAAACTTATGATGGTCCTAATAAACTTATGATAGTCGTATTTGCTTTATTTTTTTTATTTTTTGTGCATGAAAAATTTTAATCATTGATTTTATGACTCTACCATCGCTGTTACAAGTGTTTTAGCATGTGGAAGTTTGAGTTTAAGTGATTTCAATGATTTTTAAAAGGTGCCAAAAGTATTTCTAAAGGCTATAATGATAGTTTTAGGATTAGTTTGAGATTTGCATATGAGATTAATTTCCTCTAATGTACTTGTAGAGGAGGAAATTTGACATCCCAAAATGACGTGATCTCAATGGAGTGAATGTTCCTCAACTACCTCAAAGATCAAAACTTAGGTGACAAGGTGGGAAGTCAAGGAAGTTTTGTTTATATCTTATATTTTTTGCTAAATTAAAGGATGATTTTTAGAGACCAAAAGAGCAGGTTGCAAAGGCCTCATTAGCAAACTAACAGGCTCTCAACCAAGGACAACAATGTGGCACACAAACATCCCTACAATGTATTGTAGTCTCGTACAGATGAAAAACCAAGTTTGCTAATAAAAACAACAATGGAACTACTAAATATTTGGTGACTAAATACTCGAGATTGTGTTTAAAATAATAGTATGATAGAAATAAATAGAATGACAACAACTACCATAAATGAAATGAAATGCAAAGAAAATGATAAAAATGAAAAGTAAGAAAGGAGATTCATAAGAGGTCCATGAATGGAGCCTCCCATAAGACAACACCTTCAAAACCTACACACGTAGAAACATGAAAATGTTTGGGGTTGTTTTAGGGGCTTGCCTTAGTCAAACCTTCGCATAGGTGTTCCCACCTCCATGGACAACCAGATAGAAAAAGATAAAAGAAACTAGACAAGATGAAGAAATTAGATAGACAAGTTAGAATAATAATATGCTACTCAAAGTAAAGACAATAATGCAATAGAGAGATTACAATTACCCTCATTTTGTGAACGAGAATGTCAAAGAATATGATAGAGTGCAAGAACTTGAGATTGAGAGAATAGGAGTGAAAGAATGAGAGAGTAAGAGATAGAAAGTGAGATAGATCGAAAAGAATGAATATAATAGAAAAATGGGAAGTTTGGAATGGATATAATCATGTAAAAAGACATTTTTGACACATCTACAAGTTGTAGAGGCGTTACACTTTTTCGAAAGGAAAGAAGTTTAATTTTCCAATGATTACATAGTCAAGAATCTTTTCAGGACATTCATGTAGTGTGCAAACATGTAAGAAATGTACAGTCATCCATGAAAAAAAATCACTTTAACAACTAGAAATGAAAGGGTTAATGACAAGATTAAGGTTAGGCAAGAGGTACATTGAATTCTCCAATTTAATTAAGCTAAAGGGGAGGTTATGGAATGCAAAATTGTATAAGATGCAATTTTTGGCATTACATTTTGCCCCCATTTTAGTGAGCATATATATTCTAACAAATGTGAGGTAAAGTAGAAAGAAAGAGGTTGAAGAGAATATACCCAAGATGAAGAGAACATAGGCCTTCGATCTGATATATGCAATTGAGGAGTTGAGCCAATACGTGAAGAGGAAACCAATATTCTATCTTGCAAAGTTGATTGCAATCTCACCATAAATATGTTAGTTGCAGACAAGCACGTTAGTTGAAAAGGATAAAAATAAACATAATAAAATGTGATTAGATAAAAGAGCGATGATAGGTAGGACTAGCAAGCTGCACTATGCTAGAGACCATATGACAAGTAGATGTAAAGACATGTGATAGAAATAAATCCCACAAAGGAGGATAACCCCTATCACAAAAAGACAAGTGATAAAAATAAACCCTGGAAGGAGGAGAATCCCTATCACAAAAAGATGAGTGATAGAAAGAAACCCCTTAAGGAGGAGAACCCCTATCACAAAAATATGAGGTCATAAGATAAGTCTAGTCAAGTTTCCCCCAAGCTAGACAATGAGATCAAGAGACATTATATTTTTAAGACATATAACTTAGAAAAGATAGAAAGCAATAAAAAAATAATCAGATATGATAGCCCCCCTAGAATGATGTGTGCTATGCAAAGGATCGGAGAACATTCTAAGGAGAAGAAATACAAAGGGAGGTTGTGTCATGACATACATGGTGAGATGTATTCACGAAATATTATTGCTTGAGGGATAACACATAGAATCTACAAAATCAAGAAGAAGTAGAGATAAAGAAATCAAGAGCATAGGGGGATCCAATTATTTGAGGTTAGAGTTGATAATAAATGCATGTATATATAGAGTGTAAATTATATGAACTATCATCACCTCTCAAATAGGTTGGAATGAGAAGAATAGAACATGAAGACAAATAAAAATTTGGGTCAACATGGAAGAGGCCTAAATGCCCCAATGCTTTGCATTGTTCTTGACATGAAAATAAAATATTACAACAGATAGAAAAATGATGAGACAAATGGAAGAAGTTTTATGATAGATTTTCTCTATTGTATCTAAGTACCTACAAGGGTATCAAGGGTCCTCCAGGCAAGAACACAAAAATTAATAAACAAGCATGAGATAACACATGACTCTAATCTAAACATAAATAAGAAGTATTGCTCTATTCCAACACCTCTAACAATTCATCTTGCTCCCAATATAGATCATTATAGGGGGAGGGAAGATGATATGGTATGGGAGGGATAGAAACAACAGTGCCAAGCATTTCACCTATAGCAAAATCTAAGGAGGAGGCCACCTCAACATCCTCATCAACAAGCTCTTGTGAGGGTAATGTCACTAACTTAGAAAAGATGGAGGAAAGAGTGAAAATTTCCTCCACTGATTCAATCATACAATTCTCTAGAGTGAAGTGTTGTGACTAAATGGAAGGAGGTGGGTGAGCTGAAGAGTCATTGTCAACCTCTGAAAGAGGTGCAATGACAAATTTTAGGGAAGTAGGATATTGTTTCATCATAAGAATGAAACAAACCAAAGTAGATCAAGATGAATAAGAAGAATAATATTTCTTATGACTATCCTTCAAAGAGAGGACATGCTCAGATTTGTGGTTGAGAGGAGGATGTGGAATCCTCACATTGGAAGAGGAAGAGGGATAAGGATCCACAGTGGATACAACCTTTGTATAAGGCATGTTCACTAGCTCAAGAAAAGGAGGAAGATCTAGTAAAGAGGTGATTAAGGGAGGCTTCAAAGGAGCACTGAACACTTGCGCTCGCTTAGGGTGAGGTTCATCGAGATCCATTGAGGAAGCCAAAAGCAAGACAAAGGTGATGGGAAAAAAAGCAAAGATGAAAGTGAAAATTGAAACAAGAGTGGAGACAAAAGCAAAAGCAAAGATAAAAGGTTCATCCCCGATCTTCTACAAGGTATCATGTTCTCAGGACAATATCCATGAGAAATGTTTACACTTGCACAATAGTCGATTGTGACAACTATGGGCACTAGGAATAACAGCCTAAGAAGACTCTAGGGGATACACTTCCATCGAGGGAGTACTCTCCATGACCATTGTTGGTAGAAGAGTGAGATCCTAAGGAGTAACAAAGACGAAGATGGGGTCTTGGTCATGGGCTCCTTTCCTTTTTCTATTATGGGAACAAGTGGAGGAATAGGAGGAGGCTACAGGGGCTAATATGTAGGAACAACAAAAGAAGGGCCAACTCTAGATGCCTATTTTACCTTACTGTAGAGGGTGGTTTAGGGAATTATGGGCAAGATTGGGAGTTGGAAGACTTGTGGTTTAGACTTCATCAACATGGGCGCCTTTCCTTTTCCTATGTCGGGCACAATAGAAGGAACTAAGAACACCGTCAAGGATTATGAAATTGTAGAAGAGGAAGAAGGTTTATGTGTAGGAGCATGTTTGTCCTTATCCTTCAAAGAGGAGGGTGTAGAGGATAAGGCACATTTTTGCACATGCATAGAGCCTTTCATGGAAATTGAATGAGAAAAATGTAGTAAAATAGTATTAGGGACGATGACTCACGTCTTGTACCTATAATAGGCCCTATAAAATATGTCTCCATGAGGTGGTAAAGGTCCAATAGGGGCAAGGCAAAAATGATCTAGAGAGAATCCCTCACACGAAACAAGTGATTTATACGCACTATGTCATCATGGGGGAATTTTAAGCATTTGTGGATAACTAAAGTGACCACATTCATAGAGAAAATCCATGGAATACCTAGTCTAACCTTGAACAGGCTGAATTCAGGAATCACAACAAATAGAACATCACCAGATTAAGGCCCAATAAGGACTAACAAAGAAATCCAACCAATGGGAGGCACGAAAAATCCATCATGGGTACGGATAGTGGTCTTCGACTCATCATACTTATCCTTATGTAAATTATTGATAAAGAGGGTTTCCTTTATAATGACATTGAACTGACTAGTAGGGTCAACTATAACACTGATTACAATGTTACTGTGGACTTGAACCGAGATGTAAAGCAGAGAAGGTTCCCTTATAAGAGGAAATTCATGTGGTGTGTGTTGAAATGCACAAGACAACTGAGAGGGGGTGAATCAATTATATCAAATCTCTTTACTTATAAATTTAATCTTTTCACCTTAAATTTAATTTGTTATTAAGTGTAAACAAGAAATGCAAATAACAAAAAAAGAACACCAGAGACACCAGATTTACGTGGAAAACCCAATGAGGGAAAAACCATGGTGAGGATTAACTCACAATATAGTAGTAATGCAATACCAGATACAAAGGCTCACTACCAGAGGGCTCATTGCCTAAATACAAAGTCTCACTACCCAGATTAAGGGATCACTGCCTTGAGAAGGATGAAGGGAAAAACAAGGATCAACTAGTGACCCAATAGTGTGGAATACATTCCCTTAACACTAATACAATAGAGGAGGAGAGCTTAAAACAAGTTTCAATAGCATGAAAAACTACTTGAGATGAATACAACATGTAAAATAAAGATTACACAAAATTGAGCATTCACAGTTGACACAAGATATACGTGGGAAAACCTTTTCAAGTAAAAAACCCACCACACAAAGTCAAGATAATTGTATTACAGTAACATAAATGGTTACATACAATATACAATCTTCTCTTATCAGCTCACAGCAGTACTTTAGAACTCTCTCATCTTTACAATGTTATCTCTTACACACAGTTCAAAAAACTCTCTCTATACAATAATGTTCTCGACTTACTTAAGTCATACATTACATTCAATTATAACAACCAAGTGTCGATCATCAAGTTCATGAATCTGTCATCCAATCATGCAACCAATCTACTCATGTTGATCTCCTTGCATTGAGCCATTCAGGCATTAACTTCTTTACCCAAATCAGGTCCTGTTCGCCACCCGGAGTCGACTTGCAATAACTGTTGCTATGACTTTGGCCTTTAGCCAATTATCGCTCTGACATTGAGCAACATGTTCTTCTTGCATTCATTGTCACTCATGAATTTCTAGTCCAACCGGTCAAGCTCGATTGACCGAGCTTCGAGCTCGTCTAAGCTCTTACCGTGCTACTGCAGCCCTAACGAGTTCGACTTGCGGTATGGCAGTGAGCTCGACCAAGCTCACCCCAAGTCATCACCGAGCTCTGCCCTCCTCTCTACCACGCTACCACAGCACTGACAAGGTCTAATCGTGGTATGGCGATAGCCGTCTTGGTAGACCGTAGGCGGTCTTACCGCGACCACCGCGGTCAGTCACTTGATTGTCTGTAGTGCGACGGTAACCACCAGCCAGGCTGCTAGCGGTCTTACTGCGACCACTACAGTCAATCACTTGACTATCTGTGGTGCGGCGATAACTGCCAGATCCAACCGTAGGTGGTCTCACCATGCTACCACGGTGAGTGGACCCATCGCCTGCGGTAAGGTGGTAACCACTAAGACCATCGCTAGCGGTCTCACCGTGCTAGCGCGATGAGTTGACCCACCGCCTGCGATATGGAAGTAACCGCCAAGACCACCACTGGCAATCTCACCATGCTACCGCAATGAGTTGATCCACCATTTGTAGTAAGACGATAATCGCCAGGACAGTCACTGCGGTACTGCCAAAGCTAGTCAAAGTCATTGCAGTAAAGCGGTAAAGGTAGAAATGAAACAAATTAACTCCAAGTCATGAAAGTTAAGGCTTCAAGGTGGAAGTTGAAACACATTTTCTCAACAAGCTCCCACTTGGCGAACACTTCCAGCTTCCCTAATGGAATCAAAAAATTACTATCTGTCATAGGCCCCAAAGCCCATCGATTTTGTACACCATCTGAACTTGTGTGTGCTAACCAGTTTTGTCAAAGCATCTGCAACATTCTTCAAGGTGTTGACCTTTTCCATATTTACCTTTCCATCTTCAACCATATCCCTCATGAAGTGATATTGCACATCAATGTGCTTGAAATTGGCATGAAAGGTCAGATTCTTTGCCAAACAAATGGCACTCTGACTGTCACAATAAATTGAAATCTTTACAGCATTAAATCCAATGTCTGAACACAAACGGTTTAACTAAACAACCTCTTTACAGGCGTGAGTTGTTGTCATGTATTTTGCCTCTATCATGGATAAAGCAACTACAACCTGTTGCTTACTCATCCAACTGATTGCTCCACCATTAAGCATGAAAGTGTATCCACTGGTGGATCGCCTGATGTCAATGTCCACTGCCCAATTTTAATCAACATACCCATGAATGTTGAGAGTCCTTTGTGATGCACCCAAATTGCCATGATAACACAGTGCATAATCTGAAGTCCCCTTCAAATACCTAAATACTCTCTTCACAACATCCTAATGTGATCTTCCTAGATTTTCCATAAATCGACTTAGAACTCCCACTGCTTGGGCAATGTCCGGTCTTATACAGACCATAGCATACATCAAACTGCCAACAACACTTGCATAATGCACACTAGTCATGTCCTCCATCTTAGTAGTAGACTTTAGACAGTCTTCAACATACAACTTAGTTCCATGCATGATTGGAACAACAAGTTGCTTGCAATTATTCATGCTAAACCTCTCCAGAACTCTTTTCACATACTTACTTTGACTGACCCAAAGCTTTCTGCTTGTTCTATCCCTGGTTATCTCCATTCCAAAAATGTACCTAGTTGCACCAAGATCTTTCATTTCGAACTTTGCAAACAATTGGGATTTAAGGCCAAAAATCATAGTCTTGTTATTTCCAATGAATAACATATCATCCACATACAGGGTAATAACAAGCACACGATCATTCTCAAATTTATAATAATGCAATGATCAGATTTTGATCTTACAAATCCAATTGACAACATAAACATGTCAAATTTATGGTACCACATTCTAGGAGATTGTTTTAAACCATAGAGAGATTTATTCAACTTACATACCAGGTTTTGTTTACCTCTTTCAATAAAATGTTCGATCTGGGACATGTAGATTTCTTCTTCCAGCTCACCATGGAGAAATGTTGTCTTCACATCCATCTGTTCAATTTCAAAATCATACATAGCTGCCAATGATAATAGAAATCTGATGGATGCCAACTTTGCTATAGGGGAAAAAATCTCTCCATAGTCAATTCCCTCAATTTGAGAAAATCCCTTTGCAACCAACCTAGCCTTATACTTCTCAACACTTCCATCAAGGCCTGTTTTCTTTTTGAATATCCACTTACAGCCAACAGGCTTTCACCCTTTAGGTAGTGGTACCAAATTACAAGTTTCATTATTTTTCAATGAGTCCATCTCTTCATTCATGGCATCCAACCAAGAATTTGAATCAACCATGTTGATTGATTCTTTAACAATCCTAGGTTCATCAATGTTGGTAATTAAATCATAGGCACAGTTTGAATCTAACATAAAGAAACCATACCTTTCAGGTTTCCTTTTTTCTCTTGTAGATCTTCTTATAGGCTGAGGTTGTTCTTCATCATTAGAACTTCTAGAGACGCTTGAGCTCTCCTCAGTCTCAAGTACACCATGCAACTCTTCCCTTTCTGGAGTTTGGGGAATCTCAACTGCATCATTCTTCTTGTCACTTTGATTTGTCTCAAGATGTTGATCACTTACTGAAGGTTTCAACTCACAAAAGATCACGCTTCTGCTATACAAAACCTTCTCAGCAACAGGGTTCCAAAGATTGTATCCTTTCACACCAACTCCGTAGCCAATGAGAATACATTTGACAGCCTTGTTATCCAATTTAGATCTCTTTTCATTTGGCACATAAACATATGCCTCACAACAAACACATAGACATGCCTCATAGAGGGCTTCTTACTAGACCATGCTTCCAAAGGCATCTTGTCAATAAGAGCAGAGCAAGGAGATCTATTTATTAGATAACATGTTGTAGCCACAGCCACAACCTCAACCTAGAACTTCTGCTCTAGACCAACACCACTCAACATACTCCTTACCTTTTCCATCAATGTCTTGTTCAGCCTTTCAACAACTTCATTTTGTTATGGAGTGTAAGGCATTGTCTTATGCCTTTTAATTCCATGATCAGTGCAATACCTTTCAAAATCTACAGAATAAAATTCACCGCCATTGTTTGTCCTCAAACATTTGATTTTCCTTCCAGTCTGATTCTCTACCAAAAATTTAAATTTTTTAAACCGACTGAACACTTCTGATTTACTTTTAATAAAGTATACAAATGCCCTTCTCAAACAGTCATCAATAAAATAAACATAATATCTAGACTTCGATAACGAAGGAACATTAACTGGACCAAACACATCAGAATGAACATAATCCAATATATCAGAAGATTTGTGAGGACTAGAATAAAATAAAACACGGTGTTATTTTCCATAGATACAATGTTCACAAAAATTGAACTCAATGTTACAATCATCAAGCCCTTCTACAAGATTTGTATTCTTCAAGGTTTTTAAAACTTTCTCACCTATGTGACCAAGTCTATGATACCATAGCATAGTCTTCTCTGCTGAGAGTTTTACCTCCGTAGCATTTGCAGCCAAAGAAGTGTCTTCATATTTCTCTATAGGTGCAACATTGCTTGACTTTACAGAGGCACTATTGCAAAGAACAGGTCATGCATCCAGCTTGTACAAAGTGCCGGTACGAACACCCTTAGCCAGCACCATTGCACCTCTAGCCATTTTACATCCCCTACTTGAGAAAGAAACTTCTACACCAACATCATTTAACTTACTGACATAAAGAAGATTTCGAGCCAAACCTGGTATATGAAGTACACCACCAATACCTTTGACTCTTCCGTTAGGAAACTGAATTCTAACTCTTCGTCTACCAACTATCTCCAATGTTGAATCACTTACCAAGTATACCTTTCCACCGTCATACTTCTCATATTTTAAGAACCATTCTCTATTGGACTTCGTGTGAAAGGACGCACCTGAGTCAACCAACCAGACATCATCTGATGCCTGAGTTGTCAAGGCTGCTGCAATGAAGGAATCTGCATCACTTTGAGAGGATTCATTTTCAAAGACATTCTTCTTCTTCTTCTCCTTTCATTCCTTCCGGATATGTCCAGGTTGCCCATAATTCCAGCATCTCACCTTGAACTTTTTACCAAGAGAATTTGATCTCCCTACAGATTTTGATTTCGACTTCTTGTCCTTCTTCTTGCCTTTCTCCTTTGGTCTACCTCGAATAGCAATAGCCTCTTTGGCCATCTTAGACGACTTCTTTCGTATTTCTTCAGACAAGAGCGAAGCAACCACGTCATCCATTTTGAATGCAGTGGTTGTGCTTCCAATAGCCATCACAAGATGATCCCAACTGTCAAGTAACAAACACAACAAGAACATGCAACGATCCTCCTCCTATATATTTACACCTACATATGCCAACTGAGTAACACTCATATTAAACGAGTTTAGATGGTTTGTAATAGATGCACCTTCTTCCATCTTCAAGGAGTACAACTTCCTCGGGAATAACTTATTTACCAGAAACTTTCCCTGATAAATATCACCAAGCTTCTTCCATAATGAAGTTGCAGATTGCTCCTCATGGATGTTCAGGAGTATAGAATTGGCTAGACTCGATCTTATCAAACCTCTTGCTTTTCTATCAGCAAGATCCCAAGCTTCTTGCATTGTACTTTGTGGCTTAGTTCCAGACACTTCAATCCAGAGGTCTTTATCCACAAGCAAGTCTTCTATATTGAGTTTCCATAACTCAAAGTTACTGCCATTAAACTTCTCAATCTCTACTCTATGAGATGTACTCACCATCTCAAACAATTTTTTTTTAAAACACAACAATACTCCCACTGCAACAGTATTACCACAAAAAATTGATCTTTCCTACAAGGATAACACAACTGGCCAAGCTTAGATACCACTTGAAGGGAAAAACAAGGATCAACTAATGACCCAATAGTGCGGAATACATTACCTTAACACTAATACAACAGAGGAGGAGAGCTTAAAACAAGTTTCAATAGCATTAAAAACTACTTGAGATGAATACAACATGTAAAATTGAGATTACACAAAATTGAGCATTCGCAATTGACATAAGATATACCTGAGAAAACCTTTTCAGGTAAAAAACCCACCACACAAAGTCAAGACAATTGTATTATGGTAACATAAATGGTTACATACAATATACAGTCTTCTTTGATAAGCTCACAGTACTTCAAAACTCTCTCACTGTTACAATGTTATCTCTTACATACAGTTCAAAAAACTCTCTCTATACAATAATGTACTTGACTTACTTGAGTCATACATTGCATTCAATTCTAACAACCAAGCGTTGATCATCAGATTCATGAATTTGTCATCCAATCACACAACCGATCTGCCCATGTCAATCTCCTTGCATCGAGCCACCCAGGCATTAACTTCTTTACCCAAATCGGGTCCTGTTCGCCACCCTGAGTCAACCTGCAATAACTGTTGCTACGAATTTGGCATTTAGCCAATTATCACTCTGACACTGAGCCACATGTCCTTCTTGTATTTTTCGTCGCTCATGAATTTATGGTCCAACCGGTCAAGCTTAGTTGATCGAGCTTCGAGGTCGTCTGAGCTCTTACCGCGCTATCACAGCCCTATCGAGTTCGACTCGCGGTATGGCGGTGAACTCGACTGAGCTCACCCCAAGTCATCACCGAGCTCTACCCTCCTCTCTATCACACTACCACAACACTGATAAGGTCTAACCGTGGTATGGTGGTAGTCGTCTTGGCAGACCGTAGGCGGTCTTACCAAAGCCACTGCGGTCAGTCACTTGATTGTTCGCGGTGCGACGGTAACCGCCAGCCAGGCCGCTGGTGGTCTTACCATGACCACCGCGGTCAGTCACTTAACTATTCGTGGTGTGGTGGTAATTGCCAGACCCAACTGTAGGCGGTCTCACCACACTACCGTGGTGAGTGGACCCATCGCCTGTGGTAACCACCAAGACCACCACTGGCGGTCTCATCGTGCTACCGTAGTGAGTTGACCCACCGCCTGTGGTATGGCGGTAACTGCCAAGACCACCATTGGCGGTCTCACCACGCTACCATGGTGAGTTGACCCACCACCTATGGTAAGGTGGTAATCTTCAGGACAGTCATCGCGGTATCGCCAAAGCCAGTCAAAGTCACCGCAGTAAAGCGATAAAGGCATAAATGAAACAAATTAACACCAAGTCATGAAAATTGGGGCTTCAAGCTGGAAGTTGAGACACATTTTCTCAATAAATGACTCACTGTCCAGAAAGGAGGCTCACTGTCTACAAAAAAATAAATGAACATATAAATGAAGATCCACCACTAGGGTTCCACCCATTCGCAACCTAATCAGAAGATTGTAGATACCATCAACTCACTGCTTTCAAGAATATAACACCTTAAAGTACTGTTGCCTTAACTCACTCTTCCACTTTCTTCTTTTCACAGTTGTTTGCACACTTCACTCACTTATTCAATTCTTGGATGGATGGATACGAGCTTCGCTACAACTTAACTTGCTTTTATACCATCTTCAACCTCAGGAACATTCTCTAAGGTTGGCAATACAATTTCATTTACAAATTCAAACTAGGTTGGCTACTCAACATTCTCATGGTGGATAAGAATGAGAGAGGACCAATTACATATTTAATTTAGGACCCAAATAACATCTCAAAGCTCGCACACACTTTCTCAAATTGATGCAAAAGCCAAATGTAATGTGTAGACACCAGGTTGGCCAAACCTAATGAAAACACCAATGATCTTTGAAGTATGCACATCTACAACAAGATAATCACACGTGGATCACTCAACACACTTCACTAGTCATTTCACCACCTTTGAGAACATCTCAAATACATCCACAACAATTACAACCAACTTCATTTTCAGAGAAATCTTCACTAGTCCAACTAGACTAGCTAGTAAAACACATGAGCTGTGGAGCAGGTCTTTCGGAGTGCCAAACCACTAGAAATTTTGTCAGAACACAAAAACCATCAGAAATAGTCATCTCCTAGATCCGCAAGATCTGAAGCCAAATATCAAAAGACTGCAAAGCCAAAAAAATTATCCCAGTCCACAAACAAATGGTTATACCAAACCAATACACACACTGGTGAACAAATCTTTTCTTCTCCATCAACTCGAAAGTTGAAACTCAATATATATAATTCATTAAAGCTTATGAACACACATACAGATCCGAATAGGCATATGACCAACATAGAATAAATGCACACCACAATACCGGAGCACCCTCAGAACACACTTTTAACCTTGCTTTCATTATTTCTCAAATTTTCTCAAAAGTAGTTGGCAAATACATAAATCTGTGTTGACATCAATGACAACATTAATGACAAAACTACCAAAAACATCCATACTTGCAACAGTGTGAAGGTTATGTTAGGAATATTTTCCACATGACCTGAAGAAGGAATAGAAGTGAACAAGGCCATGTTCACATGCTCAAAAGGTTTGGGATCAAAAGATGAAGGAGCATATGTTATTAGATTAACAAAATGAGAAGGAAATGTATCTTTGTAGATCTGTAGTTGGTTGTTAGGCTTGGTTATATATTTGTTTGAGTCTTATTTTCTACCATTGAGTTGGATAGTACAACTATCTGTGTGGTCTTGGATAACATGTTGAAGATGCACGTAGTATTTGATATCATGACCAGGGACTCAGTGGTATTGAAAAACAAATTATGCATCATATGAGTTGGGATAAGGTTTGGGCATCAGTCTTATTTCTAGGAGTGTGATTAAACCATATTTTAATAAATTTTGGAGAACATTAGCATAGGACTCAGATATTCTTGTGAAAAAATTGTTACGTCCTGCAGAGTTCTTTTCAATAGGAACAAAAAATCATGTTCACTATTGCCTTATTTATTTTAGGCTCCCAAAAAATAGACATGACTACCTAGTTATCAGGATGGGAGGATTATGAGGAACCCCCAGATTGCATTACCATATTTTGGTAGTCTCTTACTGTGGTACATAGATGGGAAAAAGAAGGGTATTTCATCAAGAGGATTTTTTCTCTCAATGTTGACTACAAATTCCCTATGAACACACAATAGACGTCAAATCTAGTAGGGAACTAGAGATTTGAGAAAATAGGGATTGATAGCAAGCAATAAAATTAGTCACCTTCTAATGAGCCCCCTACTTACAATGGACGATATTAGTGAAGGTGACCTTCAATCCAATATTTTCCCGAAACTATTGTAAGAATTGATTGAAGGAGAACATACAATTACTAGGAAGTGAAAAAAACCATTGCAACACCACATCCTTAAGGGATCATGGGAATAGATTGGTTATCAAAGCATCTTGATATAGGAAATTAGTACGTGCATGGTAGTAAAGGATGAGATATGGGTCTATAGGTCACCTTTGCCACTGTACTTATAAAACTTTGGGATTTCCACCCATTAAGGGATGGGAACATTTAGAATAGAAAGGGATAAAGGACTATGATGATAGTGTGGTTGCAATATGGATTGAGAGGAAAAGTTGGTTAGGTTAGCCAGTTGCAATTGTATCTTTCCCATGATTTGTGACAAAGCATTTAGGACAAGATCGGTTGGCAGAGCTTGACTAGTTAAGGTGGTGGATGAATTTTGTACCCCGAAGGGACGTGACTCAATCTGACTCTAGGAACATCCAAGGGTACAATGTTTTTATTATTGACAATGGAAAAAGATGGTACATTAGGACTAGTGTCTACCATATGCACAAAAACCTTTGGCATCACAACATAAAATTGTATACCAATGATTTCACATTGAGTATCCCAAGGATGACCCAAGATAAAAATTATGAGGGGACATTGGTATCTACCAGGTTATCTATCCCTCGAAGCAACTCAAGACCTCTATGGTCTAAGATAAGTAGGTCTTTCAAACCATAAATGATAGGAGCAACTTGAGTGTATGTATTAACTTTGTTTAAAAAATCCTCAAACTCTTTAAGCGTATCTTCCAAAGATTAAACTTGCTCAAAGGGGGCCCTAATATAAGACTCGTGATCTATGGGAGAAGAAGATCCAAAAGGAGTGCTTGGTAGAGAATCTGCTTGAAATTATGTTGAAGGATGAACAAATAAAAGGATGGGTACTATAACTAGGTGATAGATCGATGGTGAATTGATCAAATTCAAGACCTGAATGAGTTAGACTAAACTACCTTCTTGAACCCATATCTAAGAATCAAAAACTTCTTCTAACTACGTGCCTAGAATTCATAAATTGGGTTGTGAAACTCATAAAAGTGTCACAACACTTAGTCCAATAGATGCCTAAACAAGAGAGAATAAATTTTCAACAAAAGATTAAGGTAAAGATAGTTTCACATCAGGTTCACCAAAATGTAGAGGAAATTCAACACCTCAAAATGATGTGATCTCAAAGGAGCGAATTTTCCTCCACTACCTCAAGGATCAAAGCTCAAGTGAAAAGGTGGGAAGATAATGGATTTATATTTATCTTATGTTTTATGTTAATTAAAGGATAAGAGTTTTAGAGACTGAAATAGTAGGTTGTAGAGGTCTTGTGACCAAACTGATAGGCTCTCAGTCAAGGATGAAAGTGCAACACACGAATGTCCTCATGGTGCATTATAGTCTCATATGGATGAAAAACTGAGTTTTCTAATAGAAAAAACAATCAACCTACTAACTATTTGGTGACTAAGAACTCAAGAATGTGTTCAAAATAATAGCATGAAAAAAAAAAACAGAATGATAACAACTAGCATAAATGAAATGAGATGGAAAGGAAAGGATGAAAATGAAAATGAAGAAAGGAGACTCACAAGAGGTCCATGAATGAATCCTCCCGCAAGACAACACCTTCCAAAATCACACACATGGAAATGAGAAAATGGTTAGGGTTGTTTTAGGGGCTTGCCTTAGTCAAACCCCCATGTAGGTGTTCCCACCTCTACGGACAACCATATAGACAAAGATAAAATAAATTAGGCAAGATAAAGAAAGTGGATAAACAAGTTAGAAAAATAATATGCTACTCAAAGTAAAGAAGATAATGTAATAGCAAGATTACATTTACCCTCCTTTGGCGAATGAGAATGCCAAAAGGAAGAGCATGCTACCTCCAAGCTTGTACAATAGGTTCCAAGAATGCCAAAGTGTTGGTGTAGAGAGCCAAGAGCATAAAGAATATGATAGAGAGAGTGAAAGAACTCAAGATTGAGATAATGGGAGTGAAAGAATGAGAGAGTGAGAGCTATAAGTGAGATAGATCAAATAGAATGAATTGAATAACAAAATGAATTTTGAAATGGATATAGGCATGCAAAGGGATATTTTTGACATGTTTGTAAGTTTCATAGGCATTACACTTCGTGGGTGGGCGGGAAGTGTAATGTTCCAACTGTTATGCACTCAAGAATATTTTTAGGATGTTCATGTAGTGCACATAAATTTGTACGATGCGTGGTTGTCCACGAAGAAATTTTACCTTAATAATAAAAAGTGAAAGGGTTAATGACAAGATTAAGGTTAGGTAAGAGGGACATTGCATTATAAAAAAAAAAAGCTAAAAGGGAGGTTATGGAATGAGAAATTGCATAGGATGTAATTTTTGAAATTACACTACCATTATGTAACTAATATCTATGTCTTATTCTTGGTACATAGAATTAATTATCATGCAAAGGAAATGAGCAAAGAATTTAACATCAAACTAGTGTGAAGCGAATAATGTGAAGAGAAGATAAGGAGTGAAGCTACTTCATGAAAGTAGGAAATTGAACACCATAGAAGAAGACATATCCTTGTTTCCAATTGAAGATGAACGTGAAACATCCACTCAAGGTAAGAGAGAGAATTTTTTGGTAGCACAAAGGTAATGAACACAAAACCTTCATGCAATGAAGAATTTTAATCTTGAAGTTGAAGGTATGCCATCTTTAACATCTCAAATTGAGAGTACTCCGTTGTTTGCATCTCAAGTTAGAGGTACACCATCTTTCACATCCTAAGTTGAAGGTACACCATATTTTTCATCTTAATTTAAAGGCACATCATATTTTCCATCTCAAGTTAAAGTTACACCATCTATCCCATCTCAATTCATTAGTGAAAAAATTCCAAATATTGAGGCAACTTTACCATTGAGAACATCACTTGAATTTTATACAGAAAGCCTAAGTTTTTAATTGATATTGATGAGAATATTTTTAAAATAATGGTTGACATGACTACAAAGCGTAATTTTCAAAGATATGCCAATAAGATATGGATATTATTTTTTGAGAATTTAAATGAAACTAAATGATGTTAACTATTTGTTGAAATGATAAGAAATCTAAAATTTAGGCCCATTAAGAAGATTATTGGCCTAAGAACAATGGATGAATTTGAGAGTGTGGGTTCCGTCTCATGAAAAAAATATATTAATGTCACATAGTGTGTCATTACATCAACGATAGTAATCAATGAAACAAAGAAAGCTTGCCTCATTAGAAAGACAATTGAAGCATTGAAAATAAAAATAAAAACTCTAATGACAACCGTTTTTGAGAGTAGGCCCATTAAGAGTAGAAAAAATCTAATGACAACTCTAAGTAGGCCCATTAAGAAGATTATTGGCCTAAGAAAAATGGATGAATTTGAGAGTGTGGGTTCTACCTCATGCACCAAAAATATTAATTTCACATAGTGTGTCATTACATCAACAATAGTAAGCAACGAAACAAAGAAAACTTGCCTCATTAGAAAGACAAGTGAAGCATTGAAAATAAGTAGAAAAACTCTAATGACAACAAATTTATCTCCTTATCAAAGAGATGTTTTAAGAAGGAGAATTAGTTATCGAAACTGTGAGCCACATCCAAAGCATTTTTTGGATATGACTCAAATACATTTTTTCTCCAAATTTCTAGATGTGTATCTGTGAACCGCTAAACCTGCAAATGCACAATGGAGACAAACATTGTTAGTGTTAGATCAAAATGCATACAAGAGTGAGAGATTCCGCACAAAATCCATCTATTAAAGCTAAAATTAGGAACAAAAGTGAAGAACACAACACAAAAGATAAACTTAAGTAAATCCTAATCTAGCCAATAGTATGATGATCTTATGGGGGAATTGGTGCCAATGATGTGTTGCAATTGGCCCTTTCCCAATTCCTATGTTGCAATGTAGATTGATGAAGAAATGGTCAAATCTCCAAAGAGATTTGAGCATAACCTTGGTGCAAATATGAAAATGTGGTGGATGCTTGGATGAAATGAGCAAAATTAGTTCTCAATTGGAGAGAGTAACTTTGCATGTAAATTGCGGATGAAGATGAAGTTGAGTATAGTAAGCCTACTCAAATTGTGGATGTTTGGATGAGAGGAAGAGTCTCTCATTTATAGATTTCCAAAATGGAAGATAGAGTAAAAATAAGCAACGTGGGATCATTCAACATCCAATGGCCAAGTGCCACTTGTCAAGATGTGAATGGTTGAGGAATGAGCACATTTTGGTCAATGTGCATGATAAATGCCCTTGGATTCAAATTTGAATTTTGAATGTGACATGTGAGAGGGAAAGAGAAATGGATTTAATGTCACTTGGCTTAAGGTCAAGGACATGTAAGAGGCATTGAATGCCTTGTTGGAAGGACCAAGTCCACTTGACCTTTTTGAATTCAAATGAGGGAATATTCCCTTTTGATGCTTTGTGAGGGAAAATAGATGAATTAATAAATCAAAGTAATTGATTTATTGTGCAACTTGCATTCTCTAGAGAAATTTAATGAAAGGGATTAAGTTAATCATGGTTTTGATTAATTTAATGAAGAATTAGATGATTTGACAATTTAGACTTAAATTTATGAATTGATTTAAATCAAATTGAGAGGAAATGATTTAATTAAATAAATGATTTGATTTATTTAATTGAGGAGGGAAGTATTAGATTAAATCAAATAAGGTTTAATTTAATAAGATGAATTTAGAGAATTTAATCAAATAAAATGATTTATTTAATTAAACAAAAATGTAAGGTTAATTAAATTAAATTGATTAATTTAATCACTGGAGGAGGAAGACTTAATCAAATAAACAATGATTTATTTAATTAAAGGTGATGACAGACCGAGAAGGTGATTCAGGATGAAACGATGTTAGTAAATCAGGATCTAGTGTGCCGAACCGAAAATGTACATTTTCCATGTCTACAGTATCCTCAAATTAAAATCAAAGGTATTTTAAAATGTAAAATCCTTTTCATGTCAAAATTAATCACATACATACAACTTGTTGTTATAGAGTACATATTGAGTTTTCTAATCATTATGATGTTTATCAGCATGTATGTGTAGATTTGCATACTAACGAGGTTTTATAGGAGTGTATGATAGAGGCTCCCCCAAGATCTTCAAGAGATTTTATTTCGATTTATTTTATGTGAAATAATGGATGGTCAATTATTCTATAAGAAATCATGTTTGGATGGAACATGTGATCATTTTGGTGGCTTGCAACATTTTTCAGTTTGTGCACATATGGAGAATACACATGTAATTAGAAATGAACAAGTAAATTCTGGTAAATATAAGTTAGTGGCATACAGTCTAAAAGATGGTAAAGAAGAAAAAGGTGTGAATTGGTGAGTGAAAAGATAACAGTGTATTAGTTTGTGTCTATTTTTTGAGAAAATATAGTGTATAAGTATGTAGATCTAGAGGGACATTCATACTATTCCATTAACCAACTATTTTGAGGACAATGTAATAGACCAAAGGAAAATAGAGCATAAAAACAATAAAAAAGGGAACTACGAGGACCTACTTAACCATAGGTCTAAGAGAGTGATAGGTGTAAATATTTACCCTTGAATTAAAACTAAAATATCATATTATTTAACCATCTACCACCCTTATATACCCTTATCAAACTTAATTTGTTAAAATTATGTAATTATTCTATTACAATCCTAATTAAATATTAATGTATTTATACTTGTTAATTTTATGCGACTATGAGGATCTTAATGCTAATATTTGTATGTCAAAAGATGAGTTATGTAAGGTATATGATGTGTACCAAACAAAGAAGAATTTTGGGAGATGCTACTTTCGCATAACTTCAAAATTTATGGAGTATCTTTATAACTAACATAGAATAAGTCTTTGCAAAAGAAATTTTGGAAACCCACATCTCATGCTCTATCCAAAGCTATAGGTGCCACCTAGATCTTAATGTGTTGTATATTATTTATATTATCATTATAATATTTTTTATTATTTTTTATCCCATGAGTGTTGCAATAACATTTTTTGTTTATCTATGAGTGGGTTAAGAATTTTTTAGCTATCAATAATTGCTTTAGCTTGCCCCTTTACTTCAAAATTGAGTTCAATTACTCTTAAAAAAACAAGGAAAATAATCAAACCATATTACTAGTATCTCAATAGTATAATTTATTTCTATTTATGTATTTAGGTTTTAAAATAATTATCTTTTAATTATCTCTTGTGTGCTTCTGTAGATTATATTTTCAATGCTTTCATAGATTACAATTTTAAACACTTCCTAGTTATTATTTCCTTACAACATAAGCATCTTTCATTTCAACGTAGAGTAGGAGAATTTGAAGCCATTTTGTAGATAGACTTGGACACCACCCTAGTCAACATTATAATTAATTGATTAAAGTATGAGATGTAATTAAAACTCATCACTCCTCTCCCTTGACATAGTAATCATTGTCAAACCCATCATCCTCTATGTCATCATGATCACTCTCTACATAATTTTTTTATCCCTAACATGGTTAGTTTCCTCTATGCCTATATTTGTGCCTATCCTCACATCAATCATGTGATAAGTCCCTCCGATAAGAGGATTCCATGGGAGTGTCCCTTGTCTAGCCTCAATTGCCTCCTAGGTAGATCTATAAAATGGGTGCATTGAGGCCAAATCCTCTAGAATGTACTTCCCAAGATAATATAGAACTCATGTGATGGCTTGAATCTCCACCAAAACATGTCTATCAACTAATGGATTACCCCTATATAGAATTATCTAGTTGTGTCATCTTCTATTCATCTCTCCTCCATCTTTCTATACAGATTCACAATAATGTCTACATCTATCAAGGTAGCCATTATCAATTTGTATGTGGTCTAGTGCCCTAGCTAACATCACTTTATAGATGTAGGAAGAGTAGGATTGAGTGTAGGAATAGATTAATTATAAGGTATAATATGCTAAAAAATCCATACCATGAGTAGATAATGTTAGATAAATGCTAAATCCTCTATAATGAAGCTAAGGTTGTAGAACAAATTCATAAAATAATCTTGAGAGGAGGGTTATGCAAAAAAAAAAAGATCTTCACAACAATTATAGAAACTAAATAGAAATAAACATAAATATCATTCATACCACAACATGATGGTAATTTATGTGGTGAAAACCCTTTTTGAAGAAAAACCCCACACTCCAAAAGTCATCCAATATATTATTCATAAATCAACAAGATTAAAATATACTCGTAGAGAAAGCTCTCTCAAGAGTATCACAAACCAAAGATCCAGAGGTAACAAGGAATGTTGAAGAGGAATTCAAAAGTAGGCTGCATAACTACAAAATGGGTGGAGATATCATTAGAAGACAATCAACAAACCACACAACATTGTTAGAATACTGGGACCACTTTCCTATTTTTTAGCAAGCATGATGGTTGGATTATTTTCTTTGACTAACATAATATAATGAATCTATGACACAACATTTGGCTAGGAAATTGTAAAAAAATGAAGCCATGGTAAGAGGATTGAGGGTTGATGACTTTGAAGCGTCAATTATAGAAATATTTGGGTTACTTACAATCAAAGAAGAGTTTCTAGTCAGAGCTGATGAGATTACAATTCGAGTTGAATGTGTGCAACCAAAAGAGGAATAAAAGAGGAATTGCATTCCTTAGCCCAAGTTACCAAATGTATTTCCTTACCTTAGATATAGGCATATGTAGTTGTGTGTATAATTAAGCACCTAAACTATGATGGTAGGCAATCATTTTTGTATACAATACATTTCAAGTTATTAAGCCAACTTTGCCATTAGAGGCTTGCAAATATTCCCAATTATTTTTACAATTTGTTGCAGAGAAAGGTTTTCAAATACAAGAGGAAGAGAAACTTGTTAGATTTATCCCATCACTATTTAGTCATCTTGTTGATAAAAATAAGTCTTAGTACCCAATTCTTAGATGTTTCTTGGGAATATTTCTTAGCATGCAATAATATAAATGACATACCCTTGAGGCCCAAGCTAGTTGAAGGGAATAAGGCATGAGAGGTGAATGATACTCCATAAGAAGAAGAGGAAGAGGAATATGAAACCTCTTCCCCATGAACTACATCACCTACTCCTATCAATAATTAAAAACCAAATATAAAGATGCAAGAAAATCAAACCTCAACCTCTGAGGAGCAACCCGAAACATCTCTAGATTTTGAGGACCCTACCTCCACAAAAAAAACCCTTCTATTTTTAAAACACACAAGAGAAAGTGTACAAATTCCTCCTCTACAATAAAAAAAGAAACAAAAAGGGAACATACAACCAAAGAAGTGTTCACACCACCTAAGGGAAAAATGGGTTGCAAGAGGAAGGGTTAATTCTAAACAAAAGAAGGTTGTCCTAGTGGAGTCAAAGACAGATTCAGAAAGAGAAAATTTATTTGTTGATAGAGAATAGTCAAAAAGCATACAACTTATGTGTTTGGACACAAGTTCTGAGTCCGAGTCTAAAGATGACCTATTTATAGCGAGAAATAAAGATAAACTTCTTAATAATCCAGATGATCAAGAGAAACTTGTTTCTTTTGGAAAGTCTAAAGAAGACTTTATTTTGGAGGATGAAAAGAATTAATTTTAAAAGATAAAGAGGAAATTAGTGAGTTGCAAGTAGCTCTTCAAAAAATCAAAGAATTAGAAGAGTAATTAAAAGGGTACCAACAAAAGGAAATAAGATTGGACAATAAAGTTAAAGAGTTAGAGAGGCAATTGCAAGCTTACCATTAGCAAAGGATGAGTGGATAAATTAGCTCAAATGGCCATCATTGAAATAAACAAGAAAAATAGAAATCTTAATTAGAAAAATAACTCTCCAACAAAACTTGCAACCCCAACTCTAGTCACTCTTGGGTTAAAATTATGGAATAATATGGAAGAAGTTGCTCAACTAAAATAGGGATAGAATAAAGAGAGAACAAAAATGATAGTGAGACATGAAAGAGAAATGGAGGAGAAAAACTCATAAGTTAAGAGATTAATACTAAAAATTGATCAAATGGTTGACATGACTATTCATCTTATGAGATGTAGGCCACTTGTTAAGGTTTATGCCCTATTCCTGCAAGAACAATTTCTAAGTTTTTAATTTAGCCAATTGATTAGTGATCTCCTTGTTTCATTATCTACAACAAAATTGTTATCAACTTATTTGAAAGCCACCCTAGGCATGCAAGACCAATTATGTAATTTTATTTACATGGTCTGGCTTATTCCATATGATACTACCTAGAATCCACTAATTTTTATGGGAGATATTCAAATAAAGAATTAGCATCATTCATCTAGAATGAACACCAAATACACCTATTACAACAACATTATCATGAAAGAGAGAAGTCAGTTCCTCTTAAAATTAGAGCAGAAGTAGAGGATCCTAATAAGATGACAAAGGAATGGATTGGTTAATAGATAAACCAAAGGTGTATAAAAATATTTTAGATTGCAGAGAAAAAGATTATTAAAGATTCAAATAATTATATTTTGGAGAAAGTAGAGAGGCACTCAAATTCTCACAAAACAAATGGAATGAAATAACTCAAGAACTAAAATGGAAATATCCCCACTCTATTTTCAATTACTTATAATTAGTTACAAGGGTACATTAGTATATCAAGTTATCCCTTGCACATCAAATTACTTGGTTTCCTAAAATTTCATCCTCCGCTTCTCCTGTATCCAATTACACATTGGTTAGGAAGGAAGCACAAGAGAAAACAAAGCATGTCAAATGGGATATATTATATGTGCACAAAGAATTCTACTTGAAGCAAGGAGAAGGAGTTACTGAATCGATAAACTACAAAATCATCATACTACAGTATAATAAGAGGCCTTAAATTGCTTGTGAACAAGAAATATGCTAAGTTGGGAGGCTGTGATGAATCCTAAAATTTTTGGAATATGAAGTCAATTTTATTTTTAATCCAACAATAACAAATAGTCAACATTGATATCTAGTATTCATGGTATGCACCCCTACACGTCGAAGGCATTTCTGACAACACCGATTTTTTCAGGGACTCTCTATTTGTGGTAGTTTTAACAAATGTTCAACATGTAGTTATATGAGTCACATTTTCTATTTTTGGAAAAATTTGCTCAGCAAGGACTCTACAACTCAGATTTCTAATTTACTTTGTTGAAATCACATTTTCTATAAATTTTTAGAAGATTATTGTAATTGTGAATTTCCTAAAAAATAAAATACAAAAGATCTTTGCTTGTGGTTTTTTCTTGGTATAATTCTACCAGGTTTTCCACCTAAATGTTGTGTTAAAGTTGTGCTTATTCTTTTTCTCTATTTTTTACACTATAAAATTTCTTACAGTTGGTATCAGAGAAAGGTTGTTTGTGAAAAATTTATTTTTTTGAGAAGTAAACAATGATAGGAAGAATAGTTACTAGATTTGAGGTGCAAAAGTTCGATGGGTTCTAATTTTTCTCTATGGAAGCTAAAGATTCAAGCTTTATTGGTGAAGGATGGATGTACCCTAGCTCTCAAAGGAGTAGCATCAAAACTTGCAACCATGAGTGATGTAGATTGAAATGAAAATGATAGCATGGATAGACCAACAATCCATTATCTATAGTAGATTTAGTACTACTTAATGTTATAGAGGAGAAAATTACACATGACTTGTGGACTAAGCTCAAAAAGTTGTATGAGACGAAGTCATTGGAAAATTAAATTTTGTTATGTAGGTAGTTGTATAATTTGAGAGTGTGTGAAAATTCATCTGAATGATTTTAGCACACTAACAAGCGAGTTGGATTCAGTGGGGGTGAAAATTGAAGAAGAGTATAAGGCATCAATTTTATTATGCTCATTGTCTAAAACTTGGGATTAACTGATTATGGCTCTTAGTAACTCATCTCTAAGTGGGAATTGGTCTTTGAAGATGTGGTGACCATTTTAATTTCTAAAGATTCTAGGTGGAAGACATCTCAAGGATCTTCTTCTAATGAAGTCCTAATTGCTAGAGACAAAAATCAAGAAAGAGGAAATACTGAGTGTGGAAAAACCAGGTCCAAATCCAAGGGGTGGAGAAGAGTAAAATGTTGGAACTATGAAAAAAATGGAAATGGTAAAAAGGATTATAGGCTACCTAAAGCAAGCAAAAAAAATTATACTTTGTAGGCATCTGAGGCAAACATGAAAAATTTCAAACAAAATTCGAAGACAAAGAGGTATTAACTGATAACCTAAGAGGCTCTTTACTTCATGTTTAGATTCTTGATTTTGGCACCTCCTTTCACATGACTCCACACAAAGACTGGTTTTCTTCTTAACATTCATGTGATGGAGGTATGGTTTATATGGGAAAAGATGACCTTTGCGAATCTATTGGTGAAGGGGACATAAGAATCAAGATGCTTGTTGGAATGGTAAGGACTATTTAGAATGTTAGACATGTACCAAGATTAAAGAAAAATATGTTGTCTCTTGGAGTTTTTGATAAACACAGTTACTGATTCAATGGTGAAAATAGTTGTCTTAAGGTAACTGAACCACCAAAAATATATAAGCAAATAAGGGAAAGAGGATTCCCCTTAGTAGGCCCCTAGGTTTTTTCACCTAGGAGCACTTGATTAGGAATGACACTCTTCCACCAAATGATATGATTTTTGGGTAGATTCATTCAAAGGAAGGTATTGGATAGGGTTGTGTTGTGTGTCTAAGTGCTAAAATGAAGCTAATGCTATCTATGAAATATAAACAAATCAAATATAAACTAAATGCATCTAAACTATATGCCCTAAATGTATGCAATTCTGAAAGTAAACTAGAAAAACATAGAGATGGTGGACCTGGAAATGGAGAGTTGCAGATGAAAGGCCCCAGAATGTTATGGAATTTTCCTAAAATTAGAAAAGGGACACTTATTCCAAGTTGGGCAACCTAGCCCTTATGTTGGGAAACTTTGTCGGACTGGGTTTCAGAGAAAAGGGTACCCAAAAATGCAAAAACCTTGTTTTAGCCTCAGTACAGGGACAAGGTCACCAATAGTGGCAACCTAGTCCTCCTAGTACTTTCTAAAGCCCGAAGGTCTGATTCTATGGTCCTAGTTGGTACTTTCCTTCTCTATAGCAGCATGTGTCTGAATCTCCCAAAAAATGACCTGTAACTTGTCCTTTTGCTCCTCCTAGGGTTTGATGTCTTGATGTGACTTGAATGGAATGATTGTACTTTCTCCAACACTTCGAACCTTGCTAAATCTACATACAAACTTGCAAGTACACATGCAAAGACAAGGAAAATGTTAGGGTTAGAGATTAGGGGTTTGCCTAAGTTAAACCCCTTTGATGGTAACTAAACCCAAATGAGAAACAAAGGAAGGAAATATGATTGAATGATGAACCAATGTAAATACTCACCAAATCCTTTGTTGTTGCTTGAGATTCCTTGTGCTTGATTGTTTGCTTGGGAAGCTTGAGTGCAAGAGTTCGTGTGAAGATGAAAATAAGCTTGGGGGGGAAGTAAGAGAGTAAGAGAGGAAAAATAAAGATGAAAACCCTTATTTATACAAGATATACCCTAATTTCCTGAAAATGACACTTGATAGGCTGACACTAGGGTTTTGGGGGAAGATTCTCGATAGATTTATATTGTGATTTTGAATTTTAAGCCAAAAGGGACTAAGTTTCCCAAGGTGGCAACCTAGTATACTTGGGAAAATTCAAGTGGTGGTCAGGAATAAAATGGTGATTAGTGATGTTTATTAGTCTTGCCTCCCGAAACACACTTAAGTCGAGCCTAAAAGTATATTAAGGGACTAATTTATCATTAAAAAGGGTTGAATTAGTGATGATTAGCCTAGGATAGTGTGAAAATACATTACAACACTTTGTCACAAGGCTTGGAAGGGGTGAAAGGGGGTTATTTAGGTGAATTGTGTTGAAAGGGTCTTATAAAAGTGGGAAGATGTGTTACAACACTTCACAACACCTTAGTGAAACATCGTTAGATTGTTATTGATTTTCAAGCATTCAAGATTGAATCAAGGAAAAACAAGGCCAAAATCCAAGGGAAAAGGTCAAAATGAGTGAAAAAGTGCCAAAGACTACAATTTTTGGTGACACAATAACAAAGGGTGTTTTGGTTGTGCTAAAGAGTGAAAAGGTAGGCAATCTGTATAGACTAGATAGGGAAACTAGTAGTGGAGAAGTTGCAGTGGCATCTAATGAAGAAATAGACTCGATATCAACTTGGCATCAATGATTAGGCCATATAAGTGAATGTGGTCTCATGGTACTACTAGATAGAAATCTTCTCCCAAGTGCCAAATGTAAGGATTTAAATTTTTGTGAACATTGTTTGTTTGGAAAATAGAATACACTAACTTTTTTTAGAAGTAAATTTTTTCAGATACTTGGGATGCTCCTATTACATCTATTGGGGGTTCATCATATTTTGTTTCATTTATAAATGATTATTCTCGTAAGATGTGAATTTATCTTCTCAAGAAGAAGTCTTAAGTTTTTTCTTATTTTAAGAAATTTAAAGCTCTGGTAGAGAATCAAAAGGTTAAGACTATAAAATGTCTGAGAATAGATAACAACAGAGAATTTTGTTCAAGAGAGTTTAACTAGTTTTTCAATGAGTTTGGTATTTCAAGGCAATTGATGGTTGATAGGACACCACAAAAAAATGGTATTTTTGAATGCCTGAATCGTATAATTATGGAGCGAGCCAGATGTATGTTGAGCATTGCTGGTTTAGAGCATAAATTTTGGGCAAAGGTTGTTCCTATAGCCTATTTCTTGATAAATAGATCACCCGCTATAACTCTTGATAATAAAATCCCTAAAGAAGTATGGATAGGTAAACCTATTGATTATTCATTTCTTCGTATATTTGGTTTTGATTCTTATGCTCATATTCCTAAAGAGAACAAGAATAAGTTGGATGTGAAGTCCATAAAGTGTATTTTTCTTGGCTATGTAGAAGGTAAAAAGGGGTATAGATTGTGGGATACTACTGCCCACAAGATTATAGTTAGTTGAGATGTTTATTTTAATGAAAAATCAATGCAAATAGGTGAAGGAAAAAAAAGTACATAAGTTATTCTAGTTGAGGTGGAAATTTATGATGATAATATGTAGGTACTAGATGAAAATCAACAAGGTGAACAACAACCAAATATGCCATAGGGTGATATATTACCCCTTATAAGGAGATCCTCTAGAGTATCTAAAGCACCTAAAAGGTACTCTCCTAGTTGTAATTTTGCTTATGCATTACTAATTAATGTTGGTGAACCTAGCTCATATCAGCAAGCTTATGAATTTGAATGTGAAAGCAAGTGGAGAGTTTCCATGGAAGAGGATATGAAAGCTCTTCATAAGAACAAGACATGGCAGCTTGTACCATAGACTAAGGGGAAAAAAGCTATTGGGAACAAGTGGGTCTTCAAATTGAAAAGGGACATAAATGATAATTTGGAGAGATATAAAGCTTGATTGGTGGCCAAGGGTTATGCATAAAAGTTTGGTATTCATTTTGATGAAATTTTTTCACCTATTGTACGATTAAGTACTATTAGAGTTGTTTTAACTCTGGTTGCTAGTCTTGGAGTGGAGTTAGAACAATTAGATGTAAAAATGACCTTCTTGCATGGTGATCTCTCAAAGGAGATTTATATACAACAACCAGAAGGTTTTGAGGAAAGAGACAAGGAGAATCTTGTTTATAGGTTGAGAAAATCGATGTATGGTTTAAAAAAGACACCAAGGTGTTGATACAAGCAACTTAATTCCTTCGTGATGAGTTTGGGTTTTAGCAGATGTAAGGCTGATCATTGTGCCTATTTTCATAGGTAAGATGATGTTAGTTTTATTATTTTTCTTTTGTATGTTGATGATATGTTGGTAACAGATCCCATAATGAACAAAATCATCCATTTAAAAGCTCGACTTGCTAGGGAGTTCAAGATGCGGGACTTAGGTAGATAAAATCAGATTCTTGGTATGAGGATACACAGAGACAAAAACAATAAGAAAATGTGGCTTTCATAGAAAACTTATGTGAAGAAGGTTCTACAACGTTTCAATATGCAAAATGTACAACCACTTAGTACTCCATTTCCTATTCATATTAAATTGTCTTTAGAATAGTGCCCTAGCACATAAGCAGACAAGACACATATGTCTTGTGTACTCATCAATAGTTGGTAGTATTATGTTTTCCATGGTATGTACCAGACCAAATATTGCACGAGTAGTGAGAGTAGTCAATCATTATATGGAAAATCTAGGTCCTAAGCAATGGACAACTATGAAGTGGATTCTCAGGTATTTGAGAGGTACTTATGTTGCTGCTATTTGTTATAGTTAATGGGTTGTGGATGCAAATTTTGGTGGAGATAGAGATAAAAGAAAGTCCACTATAAGTTACATTTTCTCCTTAGTTGGAGGTGTTTTTAGCTCAGTGTCAAATTTATAGATAGTGGTGCCATTATCTATTACTAAAGTTGAATATATGGCAACAACACAGGCTAACAAGGAGTCAATCTAGCTTCATAGAATTTTGGGTGAATTTAAGGTAAAGCAGGACAACATGTTGTTGCATTGTGACAACCAAAGTGTTTTACACTTAGCATGGAACTCAACATATCATGCCAAAAAAAAAGAATATTGATATTCAATATCACTTTGCACGTGAGGTGGTGAAAGGAAGACAAATATCTTTGGCTAAGATACACATTGATGTAAACCCAATAGATAATTTGATGAAACACATTGGTAGAGATTTCATTTGGTGTAGAACTTCTCTAGGCTTGTATGTTACTTGATGATTGGAAACATTAGCATTGGTCTTTCAGTATGAGGATTTATTTGCAAGAGAAAAATTTGACTTCAAGTGGCAAATTATTGGAATATGAAGTCAATTTTATTTTTATTCTAGCAGTGGCGGATAGTCGATATTGATATCTAGCATTCATGGTACATGCCCCTGCATACAAAAGACATTTCTGACAACACTGATTTTTTTGGGACTCTTTATTTTTGGTAGTTTTGACAAATGTTCGACATATAGTTGTATGAGTCACACTTTCTATTTTTTGAAAGTTTTATTCGAAAAGGACTCTGCAACTCGGATTTCTAATACTCTATTAAAGTTATGTTTTTTGTAACTTTTTAGAAGATTGTTGTAATTGTGAATTTCTTGAGAAATAAAATACGAAATATCTTTTCTTGTGGTTTTTTCTTGGTATAATTTTACTAGTTTTTCCACGTAAATATTGTGTTAAAGTTGTGCTTATTGTTTTTCTCTATTTTCCACACTGTAAATTTTCTTGCAGAAATTGCCCTCATTTCTTGTTTTAAGTTTAACATTTCTCATGACATTTTTGATAATTTCAAGACATTATCCAAAAATTTCTAATTATCCCAATTATTAAAACATTAAGGATGATATATATTCTATTGATAAATGATTGTGTGCATTTGTTAATATCTATGAAATGTGATATATTTTTATGCTAGTTATGATTATTAATTATGAGGAAATGATTTTGAAGTAAACTAACCCCTAAAAAAAGGACCTGTCAACTTGCAACAAATGGATGATCACCTATAACATATATAGTTTTCCACAGCTAATAGGGGTAGTGGTCAAATATTGTAGAAATTGTTTATTTATAAATCATTCAATTTTCATTGATGTTGTCACCAAGAATAAAGATAATCACGGGAATGAGAAGATATTTGCGATAATGGTACATCATGATTCATAAATAATTATGCCCTATTTTACACATTTTCAGTTATAAGCACCTTCTTTATGATGTAAAGTCTTAATGGGGTTATGACACTCACACCTTTGTATGATTAGTTTCTCATTATTGTTTAGGATAAGAATAAGTATTATCCTTATGATTTTGGTAGAGTTGACATTTGTTTGTAAGTTATTTTGAGTTTGAGAATAATTAGATTCTCAGGATCTTACATATATATGTTAGATCTTGTGAGAAGTCAAAGGTCTAGTGTTAGTAAATTTGGTTATCAACACTTTTTTCAATCAATACTCTGTTACCTATTTGTGCTATCCTTTTCAAAATGCAATAAAAATGGGTTTAGTCATTGGAATTATGAGTTACGATCTGATAGAGATACTATGGAATTACAACCACTCAAGCAAGGGCCACTTGAGGTAACTTCAATCCTCGTTGTAGTTTTAGATTGTTACTAATATTAGAATAAAATATTAAGTTATATTTCTTGATTTGAGTTAATTTGATTTAATAAGCATTAAATTAATTGTTATTGACAATCGTTTAAAAATAAGTTGTATACAAGTAGTTACAACATAGTTAAATTTATTGGTCACTCTCCTTACAAGAGTATCTACCCATAGCATCTGTTATAAAATTTAAGTTTGTTTCTAGATAAATATGTTTTTAGTTAAGTTTTCTTCCAAATAAGGTTACTTTCATTTAAGACTTTTATACACAATTGATAAGACAACTTAGAATCCTTAACTGCACATATAGTGCCAACACCATTCAATAAATTATGATTTATTGGTTGATAAATTAAACATGTAACACATCTAAGTCAGTTAGTTTCTCAATAAGGGATCTATTGGTTTGTTGAGTTGTATTCATGCCCTCTTTATATCAATTTATTGATATAGATGGAGTTAGACAATCCTTTGGTTGCAAGACCATAGATTATGTTGGATATTCCCATAAATCCATTGTGATTACCAAGTCTTCAATAACACCTTCTGGTTTAATAGTTGATCGATCTACCAATTGCAGTATCGTGGGGGTAGGAAGAAGGCTAGTAAGTTATAAGCTTTTATAAGCTTCAAAATATTTCTTTGGTCATTACATTAATGGTGGCACCCAAGTCAATTAAAGTATTTTATATGAGTGTCATTGATGTTAAAATATACAACTAAGCTACCTAGGTCTACATGCTTTGGAACAAATATACTTCTAAGCATAATTTCAACAAGTTGGACAATAACTTGGATATTTTGTGGATATTCACATTTTTCCCTAGCTTGTTCAAACATAGTTCCCTAATAGTCTTAGTATATGTAGTGTCGTAAAAATGCACCCCATCGCAATTTCACACTTGCACATCTTGCCCACTGCATTTATGCCAACCCATTGTATTAATGACAAAAACCTATGTCAGAATTTCATGATTCCAACTTCATAGGGGACAACGATGAAGCGTTAATAGACTAGATGCCTCACTCTTCAAATTTTTTGAGTAGGACACTTGTGTGGTGTGTGGATTTCCGTATGATGTGTCAGCATCCCCAAACTTTTTGAGATTCAAATGAGAATATCTCATGTCCCTTGCCTATGAAATGTGTCATCATGGAAAAAATGCAAGTGTAACAAATCTTCCCACCCATGCAACCTCACAAAAATATTATTTTCACTATAATTCTTATTCATTCACATGCTCTCTCATTCTGTTCTTTCTTCTACATCTTTTCTCATTCTCTCTTGCTCTCTGTAGTGAAACTCTGCCAGATTTCTATCAAAGCAACAATCAAGGCTCTCTTGCACATAAGCATGCCACACATATCAATCCAAGACGGGAGCCATGGATTATTGCTAACGTTCTCTTGTCTATTTATCTTTTCTAATCCATATATTCATGATCACATCTTTACATTTTATGTATTTTTGTTTATGTCTATCTATCTGGTTTTCTGTGGAGGTGGAAACACCAAAGAAGGGGTTTGATTGAGGCAAGCCCTGAAACAACCCCAACACTTTTACCTCTCTACTATGTGTGTAGAAGTATGGATTTGAGAAGCTGGAAATTGCAGATTTAAGGATTTTACTCTCTATTTTGATAGGGACGACAACACAGGGTACAAATTTCCCTCTGACATGCTATTGTCTATGGCCAACGCTTAACCCTTGTGGGGGTGGAATCTATAAGTTTTGAAGTTTTTGTTTCTATAAACTATAAGTTGTAATCTCATTATCATTTTTCATTATCAAGCAATCTTATCATTCTTTATTTTGATAGTTTAATATTCATTTAATTAAGTTATTCAAATATTATTTATTCTTTATCTTGTAACTTGAGCTTCATTTCTTGAGGTAACCGAGGGCTATTTAATCCTTGAATATTCTCTTTGTCTTGAGTCTCGACAGTAGTGAATCACCTCCTTTACAATATATATTGTCAAATCTTTAATTACCAAAAATAAGGGAATTTTAGCACAAACTCTTTTTTAGTTTCCCTAGGAAATCAAACTCAAGCTCATATTGTTGTTTTTTTGTCATCAACCTTTCTAGAAATGGAGGGCCTCAACTCAAGATTTTTCTCCTTAGTGTTCAATTAATGGTTACTAAATTTTTATATGGATCCTTTTTTGGAAGCTCCATGATAAGTGGGGTGGTTGGTCCTATAAGCATTTTTCCTAAGCAAAGTTGGACATCACTTACCCCAACTGTGTAGGTTAGATATTGAAATATTTCATTCATATGTGTCTATTTAATTACCTTATTGTTGAAACTAGAAAAAGTACTAGGGTTTTAATGCATAACCTAAAAGGCTAATTCATTCAAGCTAAAACCCTAAACCCTAAGTCCTAGAAAATGGTGCATTACCTTATCTTTTAATTCATAGGTGACTTATCCAACCCATAATTAGATTTTAACTTGCATCCTCATGTCCTCAACATTATTTTTTATATCATCCCCTTTATCCTAGTTACTGGTCAAGCCAATTAATTATGTTCCCTTTAAAAATTTAAGTCTTCCTTTAGTGCACTCGTATTGTGGTCCTTACCATTGTTTGCTTGGAAAACACATGGATAAATTTCATTTGAGCACATGTTTCCTTTAAATTGCATCTTCAAAATCTATGAGCCCTTTAATGTTGCACTCTTACGTTATGTTGTTGCATGGATCCCACTATATGTTAGCTATTTTTGTCATGTTGTGCTGCTACTATGCTAAAGTTTCATTTTCTTATTGGAGCACATTAGTTATTCATGTTGTAGGCTCGAAAAGGCGTGATCTTTTAAATTTTCACTCATGCGCTTGGGTGCCACATGTTCCTCTTTTATACAATGATTTCTAGCCTAGTTTGTGTTGCCACCTCCTTCTAGGTAGCAGTTTTTATTATATTACATAACTGCTTCATAGTGTAACTTCATTTTCTCTTGTTATTTTTAAGTTGCACTCTTGTGTTTGGATTTCATTTTTCCTCCTCAAGGTGACATGGTCCAACATAGCTTCTTTTTCATCAAAGCTTATTCTAACTATGGTGGGCCTATTCCTTAATGAATCAAAGGCTCAAACTAATGAGGGCTAGCCAAGAGGCAATTTTTCATTGCAAAATGATAGCTTCTTCATAGCACATGATCATTTTTAAAGTAAAGTTTAGGTTGCAATCTTTCACTATGATGCCATGTGTCTCATGGACTTAATTATTATTGTTCTCTCTAATAGGTAAGCACTATTTAGGATGATGGCTATGTGACAAGTGTCGTAGTCTGGTCAATGCATAGTGGAACTTTGTAGCTTGGTTGAACATTATACATATCAGTTTGTGAGGGAAATAAGAGCATGTAAAATGAAAAATCCTTAGTGGAGTGCTGATGTAGAGGAAGGACAAGAAAACACATTCAATAATCGATTCTTCAAAACATTGACAAGACAACCCTAGACCTTATTCTTTGCTAGTCACTACCCTTAGGCCCATAACACCTTCTTGGAAAAAAATGACATATTACAAACAATTTTTTTTTTCCAAAATTTAATAATGCCTATGAGTACAAAGAAAAAACCATGTATAACTTTCAAGGATACAACATAGTTTGATTGTAAGATTCCACACTTGACCACATTTGACAACTTACAAAATTGTCCCCCTTGGGGTTAAGACACCACACACATTAACCAATGTGAAATTAGTGTGTAACATGTCTCCAAGACCATATAAAATCCTCCAACACCATTCAAACCTTGCATGAACTAAACCCTTGAGTTGTTGTTAATGAACATACCCTCGATGCCCTTTATTTGCCTATCCCACTGTGAAATGAAAGGAACGGTCATTAATAACTTTCACAAAATAAATATTGAATCCAATCACTTTAGTGGGATTGAAGATAACATAATTACAGAATTTTTTGACAATTTTCATCAATATCCAAGGATGGAAAATAAATTTATGGCATTTTTTCAAAACTGGGAACCCTAGTTAGGGTTCAAACCCATCCTCACAAAAATGGTCATAACTTATTCAAATCTCCATGAAAATGATCCAAAAAAAAATCATTGAGAGATAGAAAAATATATTCATCCATTCCAAAAATATTCATCCCAATATTGTATCGTACATGGTCATACTAGCATATTTTCAGACTGCAAATTCTAGAAAACATTATTAGAACATGGAAACCTTCACCAAAATGGCCATATCTCACACAAAACTCAATGAAATTTAATGAAACAAAAGTAATTATAAAATAGAAACAAATATTTTATCATCCATATACTATATTCCTTGATACGAGGTTGTACCAGGCCATACAATGCACAACTTCAGCTTGAAAACAATGTAAGACTAAAAAAATACACACAAAATTGAGGTTTTCATTCATCAAACTCCCAAATTTCGCCTCTCCCCCCTTGAACTTGAGTTTTGAGGGCGTTTATATAAATTTCCAACCCATTGCAACTATTTTTCACCCATTCTTTATTAGGTTTCTCAATAAAACACTAAATGACACTTTTGACAATGTTGCTTGACAACATTTTAGCAACTTTTACAACTTTTAACCAAAAGACCCTAAACACACCAAAATGGATCCAAATGATCCCAAATGGTCATGTATTACCTTATTTGACTCCAAAAACACCCTATCAACATAAAACTAAGACATAAAAACAACGCTTGCTATGGGGCTCCTAATGCCCCTACATCAAGTGCCCCACTTCTTCATAGCACGACTTATTAAAGGATTTTTATCTTAAAGTCGCACTCATGCACTTGGATAGCGTGTGTCATATTCAAGGTGATGTGGTCCAACATGGATTCTTCTTCGAAAATATCATGTTGTCTATGGTGGTCCCATTCATTAATGGCGTAAAGGTTTAAGCTAGTGAATACTCGTCAAGTGTCATCTTCTCATTGTAGTGTGCTAGTTTAGTGTAGGTTCTAAAAGAAAAAATTATTTGAAGATGCACTAATGCACTCTACTACCTGATGGCCACAAAAACTAAGGTTTCTAGTGTGTCTACAGGACCAAACAAAATCTATGGGGCCCACCTCCATCTTAGGGGCACTTGTGTATGTGTTTATTTTTTATTGGAGTGTCTTATCTCTTCATAGCATGACTTTTCCCAAGCCTCTTAAAATAATATTGTGTTTACACATGGGTTATCCAATAAGGATATTTTAATAGTGGATTAATAATCATCATTTAAACATCAAAATTCTTGTGAACACCATTGGCTTGCAATGAAGGAAAATTGAATGTTCAGTAACTCTCCCAACTACATTTTTGAACTTAAGAGCTATTTTAATGTCATCTTGAGTACTTCCAAATCAGATTTGTGATGCCCATGATCTTTTCTATGATTTGTGGCTATTTTCTATCAATGGGTTATCCTTGGTTGTATTTTGTAGTGAATTCCATGGGGGTTTTATTGTACTTCTCCTTAAGCTCATCAATGTTGAGGCATTCTAGGTGTTAAGAATTGTATACGTGCAAGCCTTAAAATTGAATTAATTTGAATAGATGTTTTCTATCCATTATTTATGCAAGTGGCTAGGATTTCTAGGGTTTTAGTGTTTTTTCTTCGAATAAATCCTGGTTGAAGCTCATTTATAATTATTATTCCTTCATTTATTGGAATAAAGACTTGTATTTTTGTAATCGTGAATTGGCCCAGTGCCTTTGTATCAATAAGAAATTGGTATTTGACCTCTTCTATCTCTCCTACATGCTATACATTATTTCATTGTCTCTATGTATGTGCATTATGTAATATAGATTTTTAGAGCTAACTATGGATGTATTTTCCCTCTTAGCTCTCTAACAAACTATTACATTTATGTATACCAAACTAGAGAATGATAATATAGAGAATTGTGTAGATGTTTTTGGTGATTTCCTATTGAGACCTTATGCAACCCATGATAAAGAAGAAACACTCTAATCTTGGTGCATCATCTCTTGATATTTCTTTAATTTTATATTCCCATCTTCCTTGGAAAGTTGTTATATTAGGGTTAATAATAGGATTGTTCAATATTGGGTTGGGCCATCATTGTTACATCTAGGTTAAGCAAGGAACCAAACCTTTATTTGCAGGCTTGGATTTGTTCAATAAGGTCCCACACCTTGAATCCATTCCCATGTTTCACTAAGCAATTGGATTTGGAATTCAATTAAGGGTGTAGTTCAAATTGACAATAACTTTTGTCATGCTCGATGAGACCAAAGTGTGATGATCTCTACATCATCTCGTTGATATTTTGGTGCAATAATAATAGTTGTAGCCATTGAATATATATTCAAATACCATGCAACAATACTCGTTACAAGTGACCCCATTATACTAGTTCTAGATGGTATTAATAATCCATGCCAAGAATACAAACCAAAGCTTCATCAAGAGGTAATTTATAGTTTGTTAAATTATTAGATTTTGCAATTAGAAAGATAAATAGAATTTATGTGTCACCAATGAGAGGAATAGACATGATTTATATCTCACCATCTCCTAGATATCATTCTACACCCCCTATTGGTAGGTCTCCTCACCTTATATTCCTCATTCTTCACTTAAATATAAATTTATTTCATGTTCCTCTAATGGAAGCCCCCAAGAAATAGAAAACTTATAACATTTAATAGAGGCAATCCTCTTGCTCTCTTGGAATATGATGATATTATAGCCTCGACACTAGAGATTATTTTATTTTTTACTAATGATAATGATATTACACCCATTAAACATATTCAAGATATTGTAAACATATGCTTTGTCTACCATATCACGCAAGATAATGTAGCTATTAGGATTCTTGCTTCTTATTTGAAGGGAAAATTTCTACAATCGTACAAAGGGCTACAATCTAATTCTTTTCACAATCGAGATGAGTTAGAGGATAAGCACTATGATCAATTTGAGGATAGAAGTGAGTACCTCTCCCTTATTGATTAGTTGACAAAAATCAAGAGAGCATCTCATGAGTTCATGGTGGATTTTAATTTCATATTTAAAAAGACTTGGGATAGAATCCCATCTTTGGAAAAGCCTTCCCCTAACACTATTTTCTCATATTTCTTAAAAGCTTTGAATAGTGATATAGTTGTGATGATTCAATTCATGGGAGGAAGTGTACAACCCGATTCTTATGATATTGCTATAAAGGCTAAGAACTAGTTAATACTAGTTGGTAAGTTAGCTCCCAAGCCCCCTATTCCTATATTTCAAAAGTTACCTACCCCAAAACAACCTACTCTTGTTCCTCTTATAAAATATAATCCCCTTGTATCTATTTCTACTTCCAGTGATTCAAATGATGATGAGGAACTCAAGAATCATGAAAAAATTGATTTCCTTAAAGAGGCAACAAGCTATTAGACCTTACTAAAAATACAATCAAAGCTACTAGCCAAGTAGAAACCAAAAATAGGGTTAATCCTATCAGCCTAATAGGTACCAAATACCAATCAAAATATGTCTTTGTAAGTCGTTCCCCCTATACAAAAAATCCCATATGTTGATACAAGAAAAACCCTTTTCCAATTAAATAAGTATATAGTAAGAGGCTAAGTGGCTAAATGGAATTATCCATGCAATACACCTCATAGATAGTCCACCGATATAGTTGGAGTGCAAGGAAAATATTTGATGATGTAGAATTTCTTAAGTCAGTAGGAAACTTTATTAGAGGTTGCAAGCCCCAATAGTGGACCAATGGAAGATGCTATACCTAAATCAAATCTCATGTTGTGGAGCCTAGAAGACCATTATGCGGTCAATCAACCTATAGGAAATCTAGTTTTTCCTTCAAGCAATGTTGTAGATAACACAAGATTAAATTAAAGGCATTTGGATAATATCCCTACACCTACCTTAACACAAAAGCATCCTACTTCTAATGAGAAATATCCTATGGTGAAGCTTGCAAGCATGAATTCGACTTGTAAATCTACTACAAAGGAAGCATAATCTTCCTCTGAATCTCCTGAAGAAGCTACATAACAACTACATAAAGGACTTTTGGTGTCTTTCATGTATAAGCCAAAAACCAACACTCTTAATATTGTTGATGAAATGAAGAAGACAAATATGAATATATCCATGTGAGATGCATTATCCATTCCATATCAAAGTGACTTGTTGTAAGATTCCTTGAAGTAATTCCCATTATCTAGACCAAAAAAAAAGAAAAAAGATTCCAATAAATCTTGTTCAACCTAATGAAGAACCAAAAGGAAAGGTTAAAAATCCACTCCTTTTCTACTTATCTCTAATCATTGGCAAGTTCCTAGTTCATAACTACATGAAAAACTCAATATTTAGTGTTTCAATTATGCCCAAGAAGATAGTAGACACGTTAGGCATTGAATACACTCCAATTTCTAAATGTGTATTACAACTAGATGGTACTTTAGTGAATACAATGGGAGTAATTAGAGACTTATATTTAACACTTCATGCTTGTCAAACTTGAATTTTAGTCAAGTCATATCAATTATTGACTTGTTTGAATTCTTTTTCATTTGGTTGTCAAGAGACTTTACAACTAATATTGGTGGGTATTTGTCTTCTAACAGGTCTCACCTGCTACTGATAACAAGGTATGGAATAATATTTACTAATGAGCTAAGCTTGTGTCATATTACCATGTAGAGAGTTATGAGACTAAGCTAGTGAGTTCAAACTGCTTAATATAAGAGGAAGAAGAGGATGATTTAGGAACTACAATGACAATCACCTCACATACTGAAATTCCTGATATCTTGCTCGATGAATATGCTAGAGAAAAATATGATGTTGATCCATTTGATGTTGAGATGACTGGGTTGGATACTTACATGATATAAGAAGAGAAAATAATCATCCCTTCTCCTCTCAAGAAAAAAGATGATCTAGATGGCTTATGGAAAATATTTTTTTGATAGTGCACAAAGAAAATTTAGAGATGGAGTGAGTGTACTACTAATCTCTTCTAGTGGTGATTTTTTTTCATTTTTCTCATAGGTTACAGTTTTCCTATACTAACTATGTAGTAGAGTATGACACATTAATACACATTGTGTCATTGGCTAAGAAGAGAAATATCACATAGCTCCAAATGTTTAGAGACTCTGAATTGGTGATCAAATAAGTGAGGAAGAGATGTGCCACTAAGAATGCTCTCCTTAGAGCCAATAGACACAAATTTTGAGACCTGATTGGTTGTTTTGATGCTATAAATATACAAGTGGTCCCAAGAAAATCAAATGTTAAATTTTATTAGTTAGTAGCAATTAGACCTCAATTTTCGTCTTCTACAAGCCTTTTCCAAGGTCAAGGCCAACATGTTAAGGTAGTAGTAATTCCCTTTATTTACACAATGATGCAAATTATTATTTTTTGAATGGTTATGGTTAGATATCAAGGTTCATCCATAATGAGGACAAGCTTTCATCAACTTTGTAGTCAAGGTTGCAAGATTCTTATGATGACTAGATCATACATCTAAAAAATAACATGTTACCCAAGGGTTTAATTACCCTTTACAATTTGTTCATCCATGATGATGAATTTAAAGGGAAAAAGAAGACAATAATAGCCAAGGAAGATGATTATCAAAGAATCATGGTTGCTCAAGATAAATAAATGATGCTAGGAAAGGTATGTACTGACATAGAAAAATTAAAAATTATCTTTGTCACAAAGATATAGTGATAATTTCTCTTGGAGCTATGAAGAACTTAAAGGTTTTGATCCCAAATTTTCCCAACATGATATAGAATTAGATCCTCATACCAAGCATGGTAGACAAAAACAAAGACCGATTAATCCCAAAATTTAACCCTTGATTAGGAAAGAACTCACCGAGTTCATAGAGTCCAATATTATTTTCCTCATCAAATACTCCTCTTGGGTAGCCAAACTAGTGCCTATAAGAAAGAAAAATAGGGAGATAGTGCAATGTATTGTTTTCAGAGACTTGAATAGGGCCTCTTAAAACACCACTATACTCTTCAATGGAAAAAATCTTACAAACTATATCAAGTGTTGAGAGATTCTCCCTCTTAGATGGTTATTCAGGATACAACCAAATCTTTGTGAAAGAGGATGATAGGTATAAGATAGCCTTCAACACTAAGTGGGGAACCTTTTCCTATGAGAAAATTACTTTTGATATCTTAAATATTGGTGCACCTTTCAAAAACCAATGGATATTTCCTTTAAAGGCTTCATAAACAAGTTTATCTTGGTATATTTAGATGATATCTATTTTTCAAAAAGCTAGTGAAGATCACATAGAGCATCTTGAGAAGGATTTTCAAAGGTGTAGAGAGTTTGGGGTGTTATAGAACCAAAAGAAGTGTATTTTTTATATTCCCCAAGGCAAGATATTAGGCCATGTGGTGTCCAAGGAAAGTATATCTATTGACCTTGAGAGGGTCTCATAAATCTTGTCAATTTCTTTACTAGTGCATAAAAAGTCTTTGTGATCTTTCTTGGGCAAGATAAATTTTGTTAGGAAATTAATTCCTAATTGTGTTGGTTGTTGATACATATTACATCAATACTGAAGAAAGATGTTTTTAAATGAATTAGGGATGGAAATTTTTTTTTTTTTTTAAATTAACAAAGTCATTATCCAAGCTGCTACACTTATGAACCCAAACTTTGAGAAAGAGTTTATCCTCTATGCTCATGTAGGAGGAAGAAACATTGTAGTTGTCTTGAACCAAAAAAATTATGAGGGTTTGTAGCAAACTTTGGCCCTTTTTAGTCAAACTTTGAAGGACTATGAAGGGTGATACAATCCCATGGAGAAACAAGTATTTTTTCCATCATGAGAGCTCTCAAAAAAATTAGGTATATGCTTACCAATAATCATATTAGAGTGTTGGCTTCTCACCCCAATGTGAGATATTTTATAATGACAACTAAGATAGGTGAAAAGAGAGCTGGTTGGGTAGCTAAAATTCTAGAGTATGATGTCATAATTAAGTCTATAAAGTTGATCAGAGGTAGAGGACTTTGTGAGAAACTTATTTAAGATGCAACAAATGATGAATCATCTTTTGTTGTGTAAGAAGAAGAAACATTTGTTAAGAATTATTGGATAGTAGAAATGACAAGGTTCCTATTCATTGGGGAATATACCCTATATTTTTTTATGGTGGCATCCTTTTTGAAAGAAATCTTGATGGATTTATGCTAAGATGTATAGAATAAAATCAATTCGATAGATTTATTAGTGAATTTCATGAAGGATTAGTTGGAGGTCATTTTTCTCTGAGTTACTACCTTGAATATCATGAGGTATGGTTATTTTTGACCTACTTTGTTTAGAGATTCCCATGTATGGGTAATAATATGTAAAAATTGTGATATCTTCACTAGTAAAAATAGGTTATCTTCACTAGTAAAAATAGGGTTATCTTCACTAGTAAAAATAGGATGGTTTCCCTTGAACTTCAGCTTATTTAAGCAAATCAACATTTCTCACAGCAGGGACTAGAATTCATTGGAGTGATCAACCTAGTATCTAGTGTTGGCCATAAGTGGGTGTTGACTACAACTAATTATTTTACCAGGTGGATTGAGGTCATCCCATTGAAAGAGGCCACTGAATCATCCAATATTAATTTCTTGGAGGATATTGTAACAAGGCTTGGGACTCCCCATACCATAATTTTAGAAAATTCTAAAGCCTTTAATAGCTTTAAGATTACTGATTGGGCCCTAAGATATAATGTGTATCTCAAGACTTCCTCCAACTATTTCCCGCAGGGTAATGGTTTAGTAGAATCAACCAAAAAAAATCTAGTCACAATAAAAAAGATGATCATGGAGATAAATATGAGACAATGGCATATGGAAATCAAATCTTCCCTTTAGTTTTATAGGATCAAACCCAATAGAATAATTGGTAATTCTCTATTTATTTTAATTTATGGGAGGCTAGACTTCCCTTGTCCTTGGACTACCTTCATTATAACTAGCTCAATAGTTGGAATTAAAGGATGAAGATGCAAGATCTATTAGAATGGTTGAGTTGACAAAGCTAGAGGAAATAAGGCAATCAAACTTGGCCTCATTAGAGCAACATCAAAAACAATCTAAACAACATTTTTACAAGAAGGCTAGAAATCAAACCTTTATAGAAAGTGACTTGGTGTTGCACTAGTGAGATGTTGCTAAGGCCAAACCTAGAGGACATACAAAATTTTATGTTACTTGGGGTGGTCCTTATGTAATTACTAGTTGTAAGGAAGCCAATGCTTCTAATCTTTCCAAGCTGGATGGTGAAGCTCTTCCAATCTCAGTCAATGTTATTCACCTCAAACCTTAATTTTTAGGTTGATTGTAAAAAATCATGTAAATATTATTTTAATTTCTCTTATATTTCCAAGAAGTTTTATTGCACACTCTACATTCTCATTAGGATAATGTATGATTTAGATTTCCCTTATTTTCCTCCAAGTTCTTTTTACACATGTGATCTCTTTTTGGTTATGTTTTGCGGTGGAACAATTTTAGTTGTTATGTCCTTATGACTTTGGGTCCAATGGACTATTTAGGCTTTTAGGTTCCCATGTTTAGGCTTTTTAGTTATTTCCCCATGTCCTTGGCATAATTTTTTATATCGACCCATTTATATCAATGATCGATTGAGCCAATTAATTTTGTGCCCTTCAAAAAATAATTAGTCTTCCTTCAATGTGCTCATGTGGTGGTCCCTACCATTATCTGCTTGCTAGCCACATGGACAAATTTCATTTGAGAGCATGTTTCCTTTAGAGCTCATCTTTAAAATCTACGAGCCCTTTAAATTTGTGCTCATACGTTATGTTGCCACATGGATCTCCACTATTCGCTAGTTATTTTAGTCATGTTGCGCTTGGGGGACCATTTTCATGCTGAGGCATCATTTTCTTATTAAAGCTTATTAGTTATTCATAGTGTAGGCTTAAAAAGACATAGTCTTTTTAAGTTTTACTCATGCGCTTAGGTGTCATATGTTCCTCTTTGATATACTGATTTTTTGGCTTATTCCATGGGTCCACCACCTTCTAGGTGGTGATTTTTTACTGTAGTGAATAACTTATTTGTAGCACAACTTCATTTATGCCTATTCTTTTGAAGTTGTGCTCTTGTATTTGGCTGTCGTGTGTCATCCTCAGTGTGATATGGTTCAATGTGGGTTCTTCTTCATCAAAGCTTGTGTTGAATATGGTGGGATCATTCCTTAACGACTCAAAGATTCAAAACAATGAGGGCTTGCTAGGGGTGATTTATCATTGCAATGCACTAAATTATTCATAATTTAGGATCATTTTTAAATTAAAAGTTGAGGTTCCATTCTTATGTTATAACGCCATGTCCCATGGACTCAATTGGATTTTGTTCTCTATGAGAGGTAAGAAATATGTGGGTTGATGACTATGTGACAAGTGTCATATTTTGGTTGATATGTAGTGGAATTTCATAACTTGGATGAATATTGTACAAATTAGTTTGAGAGGCCAATAAGATCATGCCAAATGGTAGTTGCTTATTGGAGCACCCCATTTCTTCATAGTGCAATTTATTAAAGGATTTATCTTAAAGTTGCACTCATGTACTTGGATGTTGTATGCCATCCTTAAAGTGATGTAGTTTGACATGGATTCTTCTTCAAAAAGCTCTTATTGTTTGTGGTAGGATCATTCCTTAATTACTCAAAGGTTTAAACCAAAAATTATTTGTCAAGTGGCGTCTTTGTTACCAAAATTTCACCTACAACTCAATTTGGTAGAGCTGAAACTATTTTTACATCTAAGGTGAAAGGTACTCCAATAAGTTTTGGCTAATCCTAATCATTAAAAAGGATGTCTTCAAATGGAATTAAATTTCTATTGTGCAATATTTTACAACAAAAAGGAATTACACCAAATTGCATAATTTGCAATCTTTTATTCATTTTATAATAAAGGTATTTACAAGATTGCATAAACATTGTTGTTTCGTACATTAAGATCAAAAGAATATTTTAATATCCCACACAAGTCATGGGTATAACTAATTTAATACACCAACAAAGAAAGCTATACATTTGAAGATATGAATTAAAGAAAACACATGGAAAGAAGGTATATCCATCATTGCTTGTGGTAGATTTTGGTGTTGATCTTCAGGTCTTCAGCTCCTACTTGCTCCTGATCTTCAGATGTGCCTGCATTATGATGAAAAAGTTTGTTAGAGCTCTGGATATAAAATTTGACTATATGTCCTACCAATAAAAATATAACTTTCATTCAGGATGTATTAAATCAGTTATTAATTATCACATGTATCAAGAGAGCCTGAAGGTCAAAATCATGAGGAAGAGCATTAAACTTCATTTTTTTATCTAATTTGTTTGTTCATTTTGTAGGTACATGTGCATCTTTCATTGCATCATTCATTTGATTTGACATTTTAACATGTGGAGAAAATGGGCTCCCACAAGGGTTGAGCTCAACATGTTGCCCTCTTGGATTATAGGATGGATTTGGAGTGTATTTCAATCAATGAAAGTGACTTCAATCATGACAATTACTATAGGTTTATAAGGAAGTCTATCATCTATCAGTGAATACATTATACTCAGAAAGCAACAAATTCAATGAATAAGTAAGGAAAGTGTCTATGACCAATGGTAACCACCAATATAAGCAAAAGACCATGCAAAAAATCCAATCACCATAAAGAGCACAAGGTCTGGTATGACTGCACAATGTAGAAAATGATATTCTTAACACCTTATGAGTCACAATGTAGTAAAGTACATAAGGATAGTCATATTCATACATTTTAAAGCTTTTTGCATCTTCAAGGATGTAATACATTGTAGAATTTTTTTGTAAAGTGTTATTTTTGTTGTAGAGCACATGGTTTGACCAAGTCATGCAAATATACATAGAGGTAAAGTCGGTAATATCATGCCAAAGAGAGATAGGCAGTCCACTAGTTCATTAGCTTGAGAATAAAACAAACATATAATACAATTCTCTTTTAACATTCATTAGTAATAATGGCCTACAATTCCAAGTGTCAGTGATATTTACTGTTGAGAAGGGCAGTCCAGTGAGCGTATTGAGGAATGCAACCATCAAAGACAAGTATAGAATTACCGAGGAAAGACATTCCTCAATGCATAAGAAGAGACATGGTAAATTTTATGAAGGAATTGCAATCATGATACACAATGAAAAATATATTATGCTAGTGCATAGTCATCATGCGTAGGATCATAGGGCAGATGTTTATGGCAGTTTTTTCAAGAGAATACAAGTCTGCACTATTTAAGATATGTAATCACCAGAAGGGTCGTATGCAACAAATAAATAATGTTTTGTCAGCTAGTTCTTTTTCTTGTGAGACCAAAATGCATTTGTGGCAAAAAGAGGAAACCCTTGATTTTTACTGGCATTAGCCAACTCATAAAATGTTCACATATGAAACCCTAGGGCTAAGCTTTGAAATAAAGGAGTTTTCTTTTCAATTTTTTCAAAAATGTAAGGGGAAAATTTCCAATTGAAGGAGATTATTAACATGATCTTTTGCATATTCATATAATCAATGTCAAACATGAAGCACGAGAAGTGAATCCTCGAATATGAAATAGAAAAACAAATCTAAAAATAGAGCTAGGATCACATTCAAACCCTTTGATCTTTTCTACAAAATGTGAAGACCCATAATAAAAAATGAAATAAAAAACTGTGGCCTGGGGTTTTAAGGCCTCTGTATTAGCAAAATAGAGATCCTAGAATGCTTTGTATGAAAGAAAATATATGTGCAAACCAAATGGTTTCATTTTTCTGTCATAGAAAGTAAAGCAAAGAAAGATTTATATTCCATTCTTTCAGAAAGTGGAGAGAATATCTCATGGAGGCCACGACCATGCTATCTTCAAAAAATGCTCCAAAGGATACAAAAAAAATTGGGATATTTTTTGATTCTTGTGAAAGAAAAACTTACCACACAGACCAACACATGATTGTTGAAGAGGCTCAACAAAAAGCTCCTAGAAGACAAGCAGAAAGCTCCACTTTGAACCTTGGTATGGCAGCGCAACAACATGATTTCATAGTGAAATGAGATACAATGCAAAAAAATATGCCCATGGATAGGGTTAATCTTCTTTTGCCTTTTCCAAGAAAGCCTCAAGCTTGGTCGACCCTTTTTGGGGCATTTTTTTAGATTTTTAAAAAATATTTTGCATGACTATCAAACAAAATGTGGTCGAGCTTTCTATTTTTGCATAGGTGAATGTACTAAAAGAAAACAAATATGTAAAAACATATCAAGGGTAATGATTTATAAATTACCTTAATATTTATCATTAAATTTCAATCACATATAAATATTAAAGTAACTCATAAATGATTACCTTTAATATTTATTCAAACATTTGTTTACTTCACCTTTTAAATCATGCAAAAGGAGAATGGACTGTGAACTGGAGTTTGAAATCAGAAAGGGAGTGAGTTTGGGTCGAGATTCAATGGAACTGGAAGTGATTCATGTGTTTGGATTTATTTCGAGTTTATCCTTGATTTATGGTCAAATTGGAGTGGTTTTGGAGTTCTCCTTGGTCAAATTGATCATTAGGTAGAGTTTGGAGTTGTTTGAGCTCAATTTACACCAATTGTGGGCCCCCTTTTTGTGTCTTTTCTCTTTTTCTCATGAGAGGCATTTGAGAAGATATTTTAGAGGATCAATTAGCTGCTAATGCCACCTCTTGGCACCTTGGAGTTACCTATTGTATATATTGAAAAAGACAGTCTTTTTTATCAGTTTTGACATATTTGCCTTTGCATTCTGCAAAGAGAGATTAGACTTGTAACTCACTTTTATAGTTATTGATATATATACAACAACTTTTACAGGTTATTTTAGATCGTTACTTGCAGAGTTTCCTTCCATTTCTTATTGCAATTAAGTGTTATCCTTCTCATTTTCAAGTGTTTTGTTTCCGTTGGATGATTTGGATGAAAATTTAATGAGTTTTAAATCTTTAAACCTTTAAATTTATGTCTCATTCATGGATGCTTGTACACAAAAGCAAGTTGTGAAAATATCATTTTCCTTCATAAAGGATAGATTATCAGGCCTTTTTGTGAAACATTTATGTTACTAAACTATCCAATTTGAGTTGTGAGAACAAATTTTATGAGAGGTGGTTATGAATCAAGCTACTCATATTTTCCATTTAGATGCATCACCATAGTTTAAGTTTCAGTTTATCCATTTATTTCAAAGACTTTCTTCCCTTTTCCTTCAAGAAATCATCTATTCATTAGAAAATTATAAGGGGGCCAACCCATAATCTAGAGATTCATCTTCACTATGAGTATACCCACAGGCTCGAATACGTTTCAATGTTTCATGAGATTGTTGAGCATATAAACTTAGCATCCAGGTGCAATCTCGTTGACAATAGTCTTCTCATTACAATGCACTAGTTCTTTGTAGCACATGTTTTGAAAGATAAATTTCTTCAAAGATGTGCTACTATGCTCTACTACCCTTGGTAGCCATAATGACCAAGGTTTACAGAGTGTCTATAGGCTCAAACAATATCTATGGGCCCACATCCACCTCAAAGGCACTTATCTACATTTTTATTCTCTATTAGAGTGCATTATCTCTTTGTGGAGTGACTTTGTCCAAGCCTCTTAAAATATTCTTATGCTCACGTATAGGCTATTCAATTAAGATATTTTAAAAGTGGATTGACAGTCATCATTTAAAATTCAAAAAACAACTAGCAAAAGATTCAAATTTCACATGAATACCATTGGCTTGCAAGTATGATAAATCGAATGTTCAAAAACTCTCCCAACTATATTTATAACCTTCAAAGCTATTTTCAATGTTGTCTTGAGTGATTCCAGATCAGATTTGTGATGCCCATTCCCCTTTCTACAATTTGGAACCCTTTTTGGTCAAAGTTTTATGCCTGGCCACATTCTGCAATGGATTTTGTGAGGGTTTTTTTGCACTTATCCTCAAGGTCATCAATGCTAAGATTTTCTAAGTGTCAGGAATGGGTAATGAAAAAGAAGAATTTTTAAATTTGGAAGGATTTTCTAGGTGTTCTACCCACACCTTCAAATCAAATCGAGTTGGACAAATTTTTTCTCTTCATTATTTGTGCAAGTAACTAGGGTTTTATGGTTTTTGGTGTTTATCTTTTGATAAAGCTTGGCTGAAGCTCATTTATAATTATTCAACCTTCATCTGTTGGAAAATATATTTGTATTTTGTAACTATAAATTAGCCCAGTGCCTTTGTATTGATAATAAATTATTATTTTACCTCATCTCTTTCTCCTACATGTTATGTAATGTTTCATTACCTCTATGTATAAGTGTATTTTATTAATTTATATGTATGTGTTGTGTAATATAAAATTTCAGAGCTAACTATGGATGCCTTTCCACTCTTAGCACCCTAGTAAACTATAAGTTGTATGCATACCTCTAGGGAATGATAATATAGAGAACTTTGTGGATATTTTTGGTGATTTCCTATTGATGCCTTATGCAATCCCTAAGTAGGAAGAAATATTCTATTCTTTGTGCATCACCTCTTGATATTTTTATAATTTTCTCTTCCCATTTTCCCTAGTAAGTTGTTACATTAGGGTTAATGGTAGGATTATTTAGGGTTGGGTTGGGCCAAAATTGCATCTAGGTTAGGCAAGGAACCAACCCTTTATATGGAGAATTTTATTCATTCAACAGCATACCACACCTTGAATCCATTCCCATGTTTCATTGAGTAGTTGGATTTGGAATCAAACTAAGGGTGTAGTTTAGATTGATAACAAATTTTGTTGGGGTTAGGTGCAAGTTGGGCTAGTAGTTAGGTAGCTCTTGGTGGGGTCAGAGTAGGAGTAACATTACTTTGAATATGGGTTGGTTGAGGAGGTAAGGCATACGATTTTCATTGATAGCTAGCATTTGGATCAGGCCAAGACTGGTTGTATCTCCATTACTATTGTCATACATTATATGGTGGTTGCCACTATTAATTGTGGACTTAGAGTATAACTATTATGGTCATACTCATTGTGTTGTCCATTTGGGTGGTAATGGATTTTTTTAGGCTTGAGGAGGGATGTTGTTCGATGGTATGTTATAACAATTGGGAATATTTATAAATGAATGGGGAAATGAAGCATTATATGATAAAGATTATTGGGGCATACATTGTCTTTGTGGCCATGGTTTGAACTATAATAGGTAGGATAATTTTCCATCTTCATCCTCCACTATTCTGAAATCTGGTTTCTAATGCATGTCTTCTATTATACTTGCCACCCATTTGCACTTGCATTCAAGCTTCTTATGACAAAAATGGGGGAAATAATAAGCCAATGTTGTTTATGGTTCTTCCTATTTATTACTTTCATGTAGTGTGCTAAGTTATATTTCCATGTGGTTTATGATGTTATATTTCATATCTTTCAGAACGTTCTTGAGCTCCATTTTAGAAACCCCTATAATTGTCTTTGTAGTGGACATTGCTCTTGAGTTGTGGGTCTTCTTCATAGTTGAGCATTATTTTTTTCTACAAATTTGATAGACATAATCAAATGGTACTTGGGAGATATCTCCTCCTCCAATTAAGTCATAATTATCCAAATATTCCTCATTAACTCTCCTTAAGAATTGAGTGTAAGGAAGTTAGGAGAAAACCTATTTTTCTAAAACTTTTGCAAACATAGCAAAAAATGTTCCATGTTGTCTTTCAAAGGTTCATATTATTTCTACACCATCATGGAGATTCCATCTCCCCTCATTTCCCTTCATTTATAATAGTATTTATATTTCTTTAGGAACTTCTCCTTTATAGTTCTCCAATAAGCTATTGCATCTCTACCTAATCCATAAACCATCTCAAGGCATCATGCATGAGTGTCGTTTGGAAAAAAATTCAATCAATGTGCATTTTTTGTATAGTCATAGCTTCAATAGAGGACATCAAACTTGAATAAGAATGTATCTAGGTCCTTTGTGATCAGAAAATGGAAGTTTAGTAGAGAAAAAAGGTGGGATGTTTTTTATGAAAACATGTCTTGCCTGATCAAAAATGGGGAATTGGAAGGCAATGGTTTTAGGATTTTCCTCAACTACTACATCACCTATTTTGGTGTTAAATTTTTTTGTATTGGATAAAGGAAGGACTTGATAATGGGGATTATTTGACCAATAACTTGTAGTAATTAGTGGGATGGCTTCAGGAAATTGTTCCTTAGAAATTAGAGGTTCGTTTGATTGTCTTCTTCTAGTGTATTTTATTGTTTTTGAAATAGGTAAAACTACAAAGTCGTGTCACACTTTCAAACAACTTATCAACACAACTTAATTTAAGTGTTTCTAACTAAAAATCTATTTTGGTTAAACATATATCTAGTAAGATTCATTCTAGATAAGTTAGATGTGTCCACAATTTTTCTAACTAAAATTATTAGATAAATGCATATGTAGCACCACTTTGAAGCCAATTTACCAAAATAAAATAAAATTGAAAAACTTGATGTTTCCACAATTCCTAGTCATGTAAATAATATATTTTTTTAAATATAAAAATACCCTTTTGTAGATTCATAAGTGTATTTTTCAAAAATATATATTAAAAGTTTTTTTTCGACTGCAGGAATCGGGTAGTCCCCCTATAAACTATAGTGCATTTGATAAACTTTTTTCATGTGACTGGTGACGATGGTGCGACACGCCTTTCGGTACCACGAGGATATGGGAGATTAGACCTCGTGACCACTTGTTGGAAACAATATGCTTTAGCCAATCGAGCTAGGCTCCCCAACACACACACACACACAGATATATATATATATATATATTAATAGTTTAATTATTATTTATATTTTATATTTTATTTTTATTAAAAGTAGGTTATAACCACAAAAATATTAGGTTGATTAACATGTCAAGAAAAATACTAAAACTTATTAAAAAAATTGAAAAAAATATGATGCACTAGATAAAAGAATCTTTATCAAGATGGTATAATTTTTTTCTATTTTGGATACATTGTTAATATGAGATTTGACGTCGAATGGAAACAAGTGTGTTTTGGTACACACATATTTCAATATTTATTTAAAAATATATATTTATGAAAATTAAAAAAAAAATCCATACACTAAAGTTTCAAGTTGTAAATACATACAAAAAATTTGAAGGAAAAAAAATTACTATATAAAGATTGACGTCTCGTGTAACTTTATTTTTTAGGATTTTATCAACAAAAAAATCATAGTGTTAATTTATAAACAAAAAATTATATTCAAATATATATATATTTTTTTCAAAAATATATAAACATAAAATACACATTTTATTAGTTTACATCATTTCAAAATTCAAAAAATATATGCCACTTTTTAGTGATTCAAGTTTAAAATTTGGATCAGTGTTGTGTTTCTTTTATAAAGTGTAACAAAACTTTGTACTTTTACCCATACCTCTTCTTGATTATTGTGATATGGAAGGAATCTCCCCAATGTATCTCTTCTTTGCCACATGCAATGTTTTTAGAGAAAAAAATTTCTCCCTTATACACAACGTTAGTGGATGGTTTGGTACTTTATCTAATGGCTACATGTCCTAAGTGATGCAAATGCAATTGTATTCTAAGGAAAATAAGAAAAAATAATCTAAGAACCATAAATACTAGAGCTCAACACCATCTTTGGTAAAGATACCAAAAATATCAAACACCATCAACTATCAATAAATCTCATGCAACAAAGGCTCACACTTGACTCACTGGATCTCACTATCCCATCAAGTGGCCTATTCATTGTGATGTACTTGATTTAAAATTTCAAACACATGGATGCATTCATATTGAATGGTGAAAGTATTGCATGTATGGCTAGATAGGTTTATGGGGCTTAATTCAAAAAATTATGTATAATAGTAAAAATACTTAATAAATAGAAGAAAATCTATTCTATAAAATTTAAATTGAACAAGAATTGTATAACACTTGTTATAGGTCTACTAACAATTGCCTTGTTAATAATAGTAAACTAATAGAAAAAATTAAATATGATTGAAGATTACAAAAATCATCAAACTAACATTTAATTAAAGCATAGTTGTGTTCACCTCAAGTGGGCCCTTGCTTGTTTCAATTGCATCTCTCTTCTACTTCATAGAATATTAACTAAATTAGGCCCTCCTACCATCTTGAAGACTAAGTGTAATTGAAATTGAGGAAGAACACTCCTACTAAAACATTCCAAATCATGCATAGGAGGAACAAGTTTGTTGGAAGAATAAATATGAGTGATGTATCCCATTCAATTCTTTCTTGATCCTTGCTAAAAAAATTCCATTATGTATGTCACCTATTAAACACCCTTCCCTGCTTTATTGAAATTCTTCCTTAACCTATGTAGAAGCAGTTATCACCATTGAATAGTTATCAAAAACTACGATCCTTAGTTGTGGGAATTTGTGGCTTTGGTTGGAGGTACTCATGGCTTTGGTTATGAGAAAACTGCACCCTTGGTTTTAGGTTGTCTTCCTTACTTTCTACATGTAGAAGTTAGCTTCTAGAATATCTCTACTCTAAGATCATTATAAACAAAATAATATGCTATAGTATATTGAAAATAATTAACAGATAAACATTCATTAAACATCAAACATCTAATATAGTGTTTTTACTCAAATATTAATGAAAAGTTTGGGATATAAGTGTCTTTGGAAATATCTTTCAAACATAAAATTAAAGCAATACATAGGGAAAATTATAGGACCCATCAATATCCTTGTCATTCTAAAATATATTTAGAGACACAAGATCTTGTTGGTACCAATTGATAAATTTGGGATAGGTGAACAATAGGTCAATGCTACAAATGGTATTTTGTGTAAAAGGTTTGAGATGACATGATTATCAAATGAGTCATTGAAAAAAAATGGTTTATTATATTCTTCATCAAGTGGTATATATCCCACCCCTTACACTTTGATATTTGTATTTAAAATTATTGATCAAGAATTCCTTGCTTGTGGACCACAAGGCCCTTACCCTTTTTCTTCATGTTCTTACAAATGTGGATTTCTATAGGGTATGATTCTTCTAGAAAATATGGTTCCAATTCTTCATATTTTTTGATCTAGGATTTGGTGGCACCTTTAATGTCTTCACAACTAGGAAACCATGTTGTAAAAATGTGGTGATACCAAACTATAGGGTGCTTTGTGTATTTTTTTGTTAAGGATGAGGTCGATCATTGGACTATGGGGGTAGAGGAAGCTTATTGATATGAAATGAGTTGTGCAAATCATACTCTTAATAGCCACTATTAATGATCTTGAATAACCTTTTGGGAGTTGGAGTGTAGGATGCAGATGCAAGATCCTTGGGATCAACGTAGGAGGAAGATGATGTAGTTGTGGGATGGGCAACACCATTAGTGTTAGGAAATTGATTAGTTTATTGATATTGGGCCTTCCAACATTATGTAGTATTAGAAGGGATGAGGATTGATGGTAATAGTAATTTCCATTGCTTTATGATGGAATTTGAGGAATTGGTGCTAATTGGATGGAATAAATTACTTGGTATGGATTCGTGGGCAACCTAGGAGGATATTTTATGGTAAGTCAAGATCAATAGTGTGAGACATATTTTGTTGCAAGAAGGGTCCAAACTTGGATATGAAGACATATTATACCCTTTTATTCATGCTCATTGTTGTCATATGTCTTGATAGTGATTATGTTTGGTTCCAGATCTATAACAAAGTAACCCAATTATTTGACTAGTTAATCTTAATGTGCATAGGTTTAAGTTGAATACATTATCTCAAAGAACTCTTTTGACTTTATATTTGGAATAAAGGTTTGGATATAGATTGATTTGTTTGGACAAAACTGTGGATCAATATTGGGGATAAACTATCCTTGTAATTCTATCAAATTGGTTTAATATAATTGAATCAATCCTTGGGAGTTTCATGTTGATTTCCTCAGTTTTTTGATAAATTTCAATCTAGGACTATGTACCAAAGGGGTGAAATTAATAAGTTAAGTGAGGATGAAATACATTCTATCAAAATAAATAATCAAATCTAAATGCTTTAAAAGAATAAACTAAAAAACACTCTTAGATTTTGTTCCTAAAATAAACCTTTGAAATCACCAAATAACTTAAATCAAAAACTTAAAAAATCCTTTTAACATATTTAGGATATGTTATATTCAACTCAATTCTGATTAAACACTGCTAATTTTTTTTGGGACTAAAGAACTCTTGATTTTTTAGCAGTTTGTGTTGAAAAAATTCTAGCAACAAGACTTGTTAATTCTGGTGATAGGACTGTTAAATCTGGTGACAAGAACTATACAACATATATAAAGTATCAGAAAACACAACTGTTAATCCCAAATACTATTCCAAGTTTAAACATAATGTAGTAAATCAATTAACACATAAACCATGCTCACAAATAAATAGCAATCAATGAATTATACATAAATCATACTCACAAGATAAATAACAATCACTAAATTATAAATAAATCATATTCACAAAATAAACTAAAATAAAATTCAACCGGTTGCTAAAGAGTGGGCACCTCCTCCCAGTCGACTGATTGAAGAGAGTAATCAACAAGTTCTCATGTTTGACTTAGATAGTAATATTATCAGTATTATATTGCTTCATTCAAAAAGTTGGAGATTTTTGATATAAATAGGAAACTTATATAGTCTCTTACATGAAATTGAATTATCTAAATATTACATATGGTTTTTGGAGTTCAACAGGATCCAAATCGGTTGAAGTGGCCTATGGCCATTCTTTCTAAAAGCTAAGAACCGATTTACTATCATTATGCAAAAGACATTAACTACCCATTCTTTTTAAAGGCTATAGATTGATTTACAATTATTATGCAAGAGATATCAGTGATGTTGATTTGCAATTGGCAACAAAAAGGATTATGACAATATTTTTCATTACTCCTTCCCACAACCATAAGAACCCTGTTTTCACACAACCACTAAAATTAGTAATAAATAATCGGTTACTTCCTAAGCTATAATATGTCCTCTAATCCATATTAATCACTTTTAATTCTATAAAATTACCATGGTGATTCAGGAGAAAGGGTTAAAATATAGACTAGAATTAATGGAAAAACTAGACAAACTTTTAGCCCATCATTTTCCCTCCAGCTGAAGACATTGCATGTCCTCATGCATAACCTACAAGCTTAGTTTGTTCATTGGTTAAATAATTCATTGTTTCCATTATTTCTTTTCCCCACTTGTCTTTCAAAATTTGTACCATCTATTGGTGCTCTTCTTTGGGGATGTAGTCTGTTGAAATATTTTGCTCCATTGAGGCCTTCAATTCATTGACTCTTTCCTAATGGTATTCTATGGTCATACATTCTTCAGCGATCGTCTCTTCCCATCAGGATTTTAGGTTGTCAATCATTTTCTAGTGTTATGTTATGGTATATAACCATCCATGTTTACCTTTTCAACAATATCTCTTAAGTTTGCCACTATCTAATGATGTTCCTCTAGGGATATATAGGTCGCCATATCTAATCCTTGATGTTGAACTAATTGTCCCAATTGGTTCCTTGACCTATTCCTATTTTCTTCAATTTGTTGCACTCAACTTTGAAGGAACTGGAACTGTTCTTCTAAATGATTCACCCTAGCCTATAAACTATGAATTTATTTATGTTGCTTTGAAAAGAATTCATCCACACTAAATTATTCTGAAATATGTGAATCTTCCTATGATATTTGCTCTATGACATTAATCATGGGACCACCTTCCTGATATTGACCCAAGATAGGAGGAATATTATTTGTACCTCTAAAACTTACATCTCTTCCACCAGTAGGTTGCTCACTGAGAGCCAAGTTGGGGGGTGGAGTATTGGTTTCTTGTACCATCTGGTTTTTCTCATTTCCCTGTAGAGAGTCTTGTGCCATCTCGGATCCATCGGATCTGAAAAGAGCATTGTCTTGATTGGGAATATCCTCATCTTCTGGGTCAAAAAAGGTATGCAGTTCATCATTACCTTGATTAAACATATAATATTCTTCATTTTTCAAATGTGGAGTAGTGTACCAATTGTATGTTATTCCTGAATATCATGTTCATCCTATTCTTTAAAAGACCCATTTTGCATTTGTTCCTTTTTCTTTTTAAGATTTTTCCTCCTCTGCTCTCAGCTTTGTCTATCTCTGACTCTTAGAAGATAAGTGGCCAAAACTTCAACATCTAAATATGATTGTTCTTGATGCATAGTACTAGCGACATTGGCTAATTTTTACAATTTGGTGGTTAAAGGTGTTGGAAAAAATGTGTCTCAACCTTGCAATTATATAAAGGTTATTTTTAATAGGATATATGTATATATATCCTAGTTACACCAATAGGTGTAATTTACAATGGGAGCACGGGGTGGCGTTGAGGAGCAAAATGTGAGCATGTTAACTTTTTCAGGAAAATCCTAAAAATGGTCGACATACACTAAATAAATAATATATTATAAATATAGACCATTAATTATTAGGTTTTAGATATAATGGTGGATATTTTGTTGGCCTGTCTTGCCCTAGAATGTAACTCTATTTTATGAGGGCATTGTATTACGACTATGATAAACGGTGATGTATTATGAGAGTCTAATATCAGTCGTGGTGTCTCTTGATCTTTGGTGGTAATACTCATGTGAGAAGCTTGCTCTGCAAGTATATTATCATTTTTGTGATTTTTGAATAATATATTGAGTGGATTTTGGAGTGTGGGGTTTTTCTCCCGGAAGGGATTTTCCCATGTAAATAATTGTGTTGTGGTATGCATGATATTTATGTTTATTTTTGTTTAATTTTATGTAACTCTTAAAGATCTATAAAGTTTTGCATTATTCTCCTCTCAAGATTAGTGTAGGAAGTTGTTTCACTACCTTAGCTTCCTTACAAGTGGTATTACAGAATGATCACCTTTAGTTTTAGTTGTGAGTTGTTGAGTTTTTGAACTAATCCAGATTTGAGTGAGGGCTTGTGTAGAAGAAATTTTGTGATCTTGTTGCAAGAGTTTTTAGATGGAAAGTTCATCAAGGAGAATACAGGTGGAGAAATTTTCTAGAAATAATTTTGAAATGTGGAAGCTAACGATGGAGGATTTGTTGATAGATCAAGATTTGTGGGATGATATTGATGAGAATGTTTCAAGGTCTATAGATCCTACTCAAGATGAAAAATATGATGTTATGGATCGTAAATCCAATGGTGTAATCCAATTATGCTTCAAAGACTCTGTTTTAATCAATATCCATGAATAGACCTCTGCATAGAAACTATGGAAGAAGCTTGGTGAGATGTATCAAGCCACATCTTTAGTGAACAAGATTTTCTTGAGGAAGAAATTATATTCCTTGAGAATGGAAGAAGGTGGATGAATTACAGACCACATGGAAGCATTCAATATGCTGGTAGCTCAGTTGGCATTATTTGGTGTTAAAATGGATGAGGAGGAGAAATGTCAAATCTTTCTTTGTTCTTTGCCTAATTTGTGGGATTCTCTTGTTATGGCTATTAGGATTACTTATGTTATTTCTAAGATTGAAGATGTGGCGGGTTCTTTGATTTCTAAAGAGATGAGGAGAAAGGTATCCATCACTACCAAGGAGGCTTTGAATGTTCATGGAAGATCTACGAAAAAAGGAAAGAAGAACGAGACGCATGACAAATCCAAGTCTAAGGGGAGATCTAAATCTCTTAGAAAGTAAAAAGTTATTTACTAGAATTGCAGAAAGCCTGGACATGTTCATAAGAAATGTAAAGAAGAAAAGAAGAAGAAAAAGAAGAGATTTGATTTCGATTCTGAGTTTGAGAAGGAAGATGGTGATGCATTCATTGCAGCTTTGGCAACTCGTGCAGGTAATGATGCATGGTTAATTGACTCAGGTGCATCTTTTCATATGACCTTTAATAGAGATTGGTTTTTTGAATATGAAAAATTTGATGGAGGTAAGGTGTACTTGGGTGATGATTCTAATTTAGACATTGTTGGTCATGGTAATGTTAAAATTAGGTTTCTTGATGGTAGAATAAAAAGGATTAATGGTGTTTTGCATATCCCTGGTTTAGCACAATATTTGTTATTTGTGAGAAAACTAATAGATGCAGGTGTGTAGGTAGTATTTTTTGATGCAGGATGCAAGATGGTCAGAGGTACTATGGTGATTGCTAGAGGTGTTAGATATGGCACATTATATAAGCTAGATGCCTGCACTATTGAGTGCAATAGTACTTCTATGAAAAGCAAGTCTGTAGAAGAAGTGCGGGTTTCACTTTCAACAAAAGGTCATGGATTTTGGGTACCCAAGGGTGCTCTTTCTTTTGAGTCAAAGTTACCTACAGAGAAAACTATGTAATGGCACCATAGACTTGACCACATTGGAGAAAAGGGTCTAAGGACCTTGAAAAATAAAAACCCTGTTGAAGATTTATCTGATTGTAATCTTGAATTTGATTTACGTGAGTATTGCATTTATGGAAATGTCACGTCTCTAATTTTGGTGATGCCTACTTTTGCTTTATGTGGTTTTTCTTTATGACTGAATGTGTGTGTGTAATAGATTAAATGATAGCTAATGTGATGTTTTGAGGAAATAAATATGAAAATGAGGTTTTAATTTGCGAAAAAGTTGAAATGAATAGAATATTGTTTTATTTTGGAAATGATGCAAAATGGAAAGGTGATATTTAGAATTAATGAATTATGATTTTATGAGTTATGTTGATTTGATTATATTTATTCAAATACTAATCTCATTTTGGTATCCTGAGTGTACTTAAGTTGCAGGTTGTCAAAGACCAAGGGTGTGGCTAAGGTAGAGGAGGTTAGCTTCTTGGCAGAGTAATCTAGGAATGTTTCTCTCGATCACACACACAAGCACTTAGTTTCATATAGATGCATTTAGAATTTAGCATAGATGATTGTTTTATTGTTACTATTTTAAAATGGTCAATTTTATGTATATATGCAATTAAAAGAATTAAAGAATTAATTCTAGTTTAATTAAATATTTATATATGCAATTAAATGATAAGTTGCGTTATTTAAAGTAATCATTTGGATGGAAACTAATGTTAATTGCCATACTATTGCTTCAATATTGATTGCAATTATACTATTTTATTCAATTATTTGTTTTAAGGAAAAATGTTGATTTATAATTACAATAGGATAAATTATTAAATTGGAGATAAAAATAGAGCATGAAATAAATTTTATTTTATTCCTCTATTTTCAAGATTAGGTCTCAGAAAATGAAAAGAGAACTTTAAAATGAGAAATTGATTCACAAGAAAACATAACTTCTTTTACAATTTTCTTGTTGCTCTGCAAAAATGGGAAAAATGGGTGCAAGCAAGGGTTTTATTTTTCTGTAGCATTACAAAATAAGATTTTGGAAGGAAGGGGAAAGAGGATACAAGAAGAACTGGGGAGGAAAGGAAATTCTTCAGTTGGGGGCTTTCAACAATCAAATTTAATGGAAAGAAAATTCCAGGTTTTAACCCTTATCCATTGCAATTTAAATGTAATAAGTGAGCAACTTGTTATGTATGGAAAGTGAAATTTGCTTGTGAAATTTCCCCATTTGAATGAGTTTTTTTTTTCTAAAATATGGACAAATCTGGTGTTTACCTGAACTTTCAAAACCCCCCTATGGAAAACATATACTTATATGTATTTTCTTTGCATTTGATGTATTTCTGCAAATGGAATCTATAAATAAATAATAGTATTATTTCATTGAGAAAATGATAAAATGTATTACCTATAAAATCTTTTTATATCTACCTAAATATCTTAGATTGAAAATTATATATACATATATACATACATATATAAATTATATGTGCCAAAAATTATATATATATATAGGTATCGAATAGCCAAAATGAAATTGTTTTATTTAACAAAATGGTAAGGTGGGCATAGCCCACGACTGTGCCTCCCCATGTGGGGAAGGCGTTGTCATGGAGGTTGCACCCTCCACAGGCTACAATGTGGAGGCATTGCTGCCCCATAGGCAACGCCCAACCCCAATGGGGGGTAGCAGGCCTATGTGTCCAACACACCCCTATTCAAGACTCGTGCGTGCCATTTCCAAAGTGATACCTCTATTTTATTCTTCATCTTTTTTTTTTGTTTTTTTTAAATATAAATAAAAATGCATTTATATATGTATATATGGATATATATACTTCTTTTTTTTGGAAACTGGCTATCTATATCGCATGTTTTAAAATATTCAAAGGAATTAAATATGGAAATATATATACATATACATATATATATATATATATATATATATATATATATATATATATATATATATATATATATACATTATATATATGTCTATATAATATATATATCATATGAATGTATATATATATATATATATATATATATATATATATATATATACATTCATATACATATCATATATATATACATATATATACCTATATATACATATATATATATATATACATATATATTCATATATATATATATATATATATATGTATATATATGTATATATAGGTATATATATGTATATATATAAACTTCACAAAAATTGGCTGTGTATACATCTTTTGGTAAGAAATTGAATACTTCACTTTTCTAGAAAATGGTTACTCAAATATATGGGAATATAAATGTGGATATATATATATGTGTGTGTGTTACAAATATATACCTATATATATACACACATATATTTATGACAATATTAATATGAATACATCAAGAAAACAACCTGTAGCTGCCACTAAAATTTGAATACATCAACTACAAATATAGTTTTTTGTTCTTATCTTCATTTACATATGAAATGTATATAATTATGTATTTCTATATATATATATGGAAATTGCTTATAGAATGATTAGTACTACATATGTGAGAAAACAAGTTGAATTGACAAAAAGATAGATATTGAAAATGACTTAACATGGATATATTTATATTTTTTGTATAAAAATTTATCTGCTTTGTTGCAATTTGACTTCTTTGTATATATATATAAATGCAAAAATTCGTAAAGGAAATTATTTATATCAAACTATTAAAACACCAGTACACTTATGCATTATTTGGTGTGAAAACCAACTTTTCCTCTTTAAGAAAATACTATTATTTGTGAATAATCCTTTCAATTTATGCAAATTCGTTACTTTAATCTAAGTAATTTAACTAGGAATGAATATTGGAATGTAGGAAAAGTACCCTTATGCTAGTAATTTTTTATCCGATATTGTAAAGTGGAATGATTTAAAAGAAATTGAGAAGAAATTCAAACTAGATGTAGAATTCTTATCTTGTGAATTACTCATTTGGGTAAACTTGATACCATAATGCATTTTTTTTTTTGTAAAAAGGATGAAAAGTTAGATACTTGAACTTCTTGACATTTTGTATGAAATCATGATATAATTGTCTTTCTATGGAAACTTCCAGGACAAGATGTTGAATGTGGGCAAATAGAGATGATAGTTTAACCTTTTCTTAAAATACCACCTATATTTCTTTATGCTTGGCCAAGCAATGTACCATTGAAATAGATAGATTAAAAGCCTAAAACTTTTTTTAATTATGTCTCTACCACATCCTGCTTACAAGAAATATGTTTTCTAGTATAAGAATGCATATAGGCAAACATGCATGCATCAAGAGTTCCCTCTTGCTTTATTGTTCCAGGCTGCTAGGCTCCTCGTGCATGTTCGGGGATTTCTTCGAGTTAGAAGTGTTATTTTAGAGAAACTAAGCCTTATTTTGTTACATTGCAGCCAAAACAAAGAAAACAAGATGTGATTCAATTTCCTTCTACACCTGAGAAAGTTGAATTAAAGCCCAAGGATAGACAAGAAGTTGAGGAGAGCTCATCTAGCTCTGGATCTTCAAAAGAGGAGGAAGAACCTCCAACTCAGCTTGTTCGTAGGTATACAAGGCATAGAAAACCATCTGAAAGGTATTCATCTGATGATTGGAGATGTATTTTTTCTTTGAATACTAACATGGATGAACCTAGATTTATAGAAGAGGCACTAGGTATGAATGATGCAATATCTTGGAAGATTGCTATGGATGAAGAAATGACATCTTTGAAAAATAATGATACATGGGATCTTGTACCATTTCCTGAAGGATGAAAACCTATTGGTTCCAAATGGGTGTTCAAAAAAAATATTGGTTCATATGGAGTTATTGAGAAGTACAAAGCAAGGTTGGTTGCGAAGGGTTACTCTCAAGTTGAGGGTGTTGATTATGGTGAGATATTTTCTCTTATTGCAAAAATGGCATCCATTAGATTTTTGCTTTCTATTACTATTTCTTATGATTTAGAGGTTGAGAAAATGAGTGTGAAAACTGCTTTCCTTCATGGTGATTTGGAGGAGGATATTTATATGACATAGACAAAGCACTACGTGGTGGAAGGTAAAAGTAAATTGGTTTACAAATTGAAGAAATATTTGTATGGACTAAAACAAAGTCTTAGGATGTGGTACCGAAAAAGTGACATATGTGTTGAATTTCGGATTTGAGCATTCTAAATCAAATCATTATGTTTATTATAAAATTTATGGTGATAGTTTCTTTTTTATTGCATTATATGTTGATATATTATTTATTGGTAGAGGGAAAGGTATGATCTCAAAACTAAAATCTCAACTTGTTGCTAAATTTGAAATGAAAGATCTTGGTGCAGCTAAACACATTCTTGGGATGGAAATTAAAAGAGATAGAGTGAGAAGAAAGCTATGACTTGGCCGAAGTAAGTATGTCAACTCAATTTTGTAGAGGTTTGATATGCAACATTGTAGACCATTATGTGTTCCTAATTCAGTTGGAACAAAGTTATCTATTTCAGATTGTCCAACATCTCCATCAGATATGGAAGACATGAGCAGAGTACCTTACCAGACTGTAGTTGGAAGTTTTATGTATGCTATGGTGTTTACTAGACCAAACATTGCCCAAGGAGTGGGAGTTATTTCCATATATATGTCTAATCCTAGTAGAACTCATTAGGATGCAGTTAAAAGAGTCTTCATATATTTGCGAGGTACCTCAGATTATTCCTTATGTTATCATAGTAATATGACTAAAGACAAAATTTCCCTTGATATTCATGGTTATGTGGATTCATATTGGGCAGGTGATGTTAATAGCAGAAAATCCACTAGTACTTATGTGTTTACTTTATTTGGTGGTGCAATTAGTTGGATGAGTAACCGACAATCTATGGTCGCTTTGTCCACTACTGAAGCAAAGTATATGGCAGATACTCATGCTTGTAAGGAAGCCATTTGACTTAAGATACTGTGTTCAAATATTGGAATAAAACAAGATGCAGTGACAATTTATTACGACAGTTAGAGTGCAATATGTCTAGCTAAGAACTCGACATTTCATGCCAAAACCAAGCACATTGATGTACAATATCATTTTGTTAGAGATATGGTTGAAGATGGTAGGGTGAAGTTGGTTAAGGTAGAGACTTTGATGAATGTTGTTGATTCTTTAACTAAGCTTGTGAGTATAGAGAAGTTCAGATGGTGTTTAGAGACTATGGGCCTTTTGGCCCCTATCAATTAAGAGACAATGTTTACTCTATCCTATTGCTCTTGTAAGGTGTTCGACAAGTGGGAGATTTGTTTATATATATATATTTCCTAGTTACACCAATAGGTTTAATTTACAATGGGAGCACAAGGTGGCATTGAGGAGCGAAATTCGAGCATGTTAATGTTTTTAGAAAAACTCCTAAAAATGATCGACATACATTAAATAAATGATATATTGTAAATATAGACCGTTAATTATTAGGTTTTCAATCTAATGGTGGATATTTTGTTGGCATGTCTTGCCCTAGAATGTAACTCTATTTTATGAGGGCGTTGTATTATGATTGTGGTCGATAGTGATGTATTTTGAGAGTCTGATAGTGGTCGTGTTGTCTCTTGATCTCTGGTGTTGATACTCCTGTGAGAAGCTTGCTCTGCAAGTATATTGTAATCTTTGTGATTTTTGAATATATTGGGCGGATTTTAGAGTGTGGGGTTTTCTCTTGAAAGGGTTTTCCCCACGTAAATCATTGTGTTGTGGTATACATGATATTCGTGTTTATTTCTATTTAAGTTTCTATAACTATTAAATATTTGTAGAGTTTTGCATTATTCTCCTCTCAAGATTAGTGTAGGAAGTTGTTATGTTACCTTAGCTTCCTTACAAAAGGGTCTTCCACTTTTGTCTTCATCTTTTCTAGGTATCATAGGAGGGTTTCATTTCAACATGAGGGTTTTTAGAAGACTTTTTGGGTTTACTCTTGTTAACTTAAAACCTACTCTTGGCATACTTTCTTTGCATATTTTTTCTTATGTTTTGAAACTCATCATTTTTCTATTCACCTTCCTGATTCTCAAACTCAATGCCTTTTTGGTTTGTATCAAGAGAATCTAACTCTATGTCCTTACTCAGGGTTTCATTAGTAGTTTTAGGACCCTCATTTGGTGTTTCATCATTTGAGTTCTTGGCTTCACTATCCTGATCTTCTGTTTCATTATGATTACTCTTAGCTTCATGAGCATATGGCTCAACTTTTGAAGTCGAGGCATTGGAAGGACTTTCTTCACCTACAAATATAGGCCAACTAATTAGAGGAAAAACCTTTTTAAACCCTCTATAATAATTAACTTGATCAAGCCATGATGTGTCAAAAAAATTTGATGCCCTTTTTGAACTTATGAACACATTCTTTTTATGGAATGAAAGAGATAATATGATAAATTCACTAATTGTGATGTAGATGACATAACAATCTGAAATGTTGAGAAAAAATATATGCATACCTCCCTTATCCTATGATATATTGGGATATGGCCTTGCAAACATTGGCCCAGAGTCTTGGAAGTGAACTGCACAAAGTGCAATATCTTGGAAATGTCTTTAATTTCTCCTTCCCTCATAGAAATTGCGTCGTGAGGCATTGTAAATTGGTCATTTTGGTTGAAACTACAGGGAAGTAAGCTTCTCCTTAAAGAGGCAGTCTGATGACCATGTAGATTAGTTGAACAATAACCAGAAAGGAATAACCCGACACCATTACAAAGTTATCAATATCACTGAATGCCATGGTGAACTCATAAGCCACGTCGTCATCGAACACACATAGTTTCTTGAAGAAAACATGCCAATTTGATTCTTTAAAGATCTTGTAGACCCTTCTGTTAGCTCATGAATTTTTCATGTTGGTGGGATCTTGTCGAATTTGAGGGTCACCCATGGTAACATATGCACAAACGACGATCATAAAAGTGGCAAATGGAAAATAAAAGGTAGAATGACCAAAAAAGGAAATGGCAGTTTTGAGAACACGGTGACCGAAAAACAAAGGATAAAAGTATGGATATGGAAAAATAAAATTTAGCATGTAATAATTTCAACACAATGGGAAACTCATGAGAGCTTTCAATAATAATTACCTTGATTAAATCCACATAAAGCAAATGACCAGGGTATAATGGAAGTGGTTATAACTGAGATTTTGACATGACTGGCACCCCCTAGTTGAATGTACGACATCATTCTCAGAGTTACCATAAATATTTTTATAAAATAAAAGAGACGCATATGAATTAAAAGAAAACATATCATTGAAAGTTATTGTTAAAATTACATTGAAGGATGACGTGGTAGAAGATGCCGACGAAAATGATGAAGAAGTGTTGAGCAATCTAGTGGTGGGATTAGGCATCTGCTAAGGTGTAGATGTGGTAGAGCTGACACAAGCAGGCGAACGCCATGTGAGGTGCCACAAAGGTGAAGACCATGCAGAAGAGCCATGTAGGTATTGATGTCACTCTCGTACTGAAGGTGACATTGTCCAACAAGAGTGATGTGATGATGCAAGGCTAGAATGAGCCGCCAATGCTGAGGTGGATAAAAGGTTGATGTAGATAGAAAGTGGATGTGGTTGCATAATGTAGAAGAATGCTGATAAGGCAAGTGGAGTGGATGAAAATGGCAGTGCAAATCGAACAAGGAGTACACTGACCCACCAATCAAAAGGATGGAGTGAAATGAAACGATCGATGACCCGATAGAAACAGGCAGCTAGATGGAGGCGCTCACTGTATGATAGATGAATAGATGGAGGAAGTAGCCCACAAAAACCAAAAACAAGTTTGGACGCACCACTAAAAGGGGCAACAAAAGCACTAGAGAAGCAGTATCTTGTCGCTAGTGTGATAGGAGCGCCTAGAGAAGCGGTATCTTGTTGCTAGTGCAACAAGAGATTGCTTAATTATTATTTTCTTTATTTTTATTTTTTATTTTTTATTTTTTAATTAATTAATTAGGGGAGACGTACTAGTAGTCACTAGTGCTAACTTTGCACATTCGTGTAGAGTACAAAATAGGTTCGATTTCAAAAAAAAAATTGGAATTCTTCGTAAGCGAGTTAGGACCTTAAAAAGAAAAAATTATCTTCTGGGTACTTAAAACACGCCTTGTCAAACCCGTAAAGTGAAAGGTGCTCAAAAAAGGTGTTTTTGGACCTCTCTCCACTACATTTTCATTACTTTTCCCATACCTGTTCATTATAAATCCAAAAATAATAATTTAAAAAGCCTATTTACAATTATCAATAAACCTATTTCAAGTTACGTTTGTATGTGTGTCCGGTCAAAATATCACATGAGTCTGCTAGGAGGTGGTCACTTTAATCTCAACCTCACCACATTACATTGTTAACCTCGTACCCCATATGCCTTCATCATACCATGTGTATGAGTTTACCACATGCCCCATATGCCTTCATCAAACCATGCATATGAGTTAACCTAACTGCGGGTTATTGGGCAACTTTAAGCCCTAAATGCATCATCTCTCGTAGATTTTTCCTGAGTTTTCATTGTGGTCTCCTTTCTCCCACCATTGATGTGAGCTCGTGCAACCATGGTGACTTCCTCCGGCTCCCTTTTGCTGCAGGTAACGTCTCCACCTCTCATCACCTGCAAGATTATTTGTTCAACAGTGGGTTTTTGTTGGTGTTGACAATGTTTGAGTGCATTTTGGTGTGTTTAAAAATCATTTCTCAGTATGGCATTAAGGGTTTGACTGTAATCATTTCTATTTACATGTGACTAGTAGAAATTTGATCCCTCACGAATTATTTTATCTATGGCATTGAGGGTTTGACTACTATGATTTTTTTTTACATTATTCAATGAACTAATCACATGTAATGTGATTTAAATAGAACGTTGAAAATTTTTTGATGAAGTATAATCATGAAATTTAATGGGTATATTGTCAAACACTGGTATAATCATGAAATTTTATGGGTTTTCAGTTTTTGCCCCAAATTATTGAGGGGTTTGAGGATACGGGTTAATGGGTAGACGTTTTCTATTTTTAGTAATTATAATATGCACATGAAATTAAATGGGTTTACATATTTTGTTTGATTCTCTTCAAATCCCTACATTATAATCATGAAAATTAATGGGTATACAGTTTTTGTCCCAATTTATAAACCGGTTTTAAGATTACAATTTGCAGACAATTATATATATATATATATATATACAATCATACTGTGTAGGGTTTCATCATATCAAGCCATGTAGGGTTTCATCACATGAAGCTTCCCAAATAATCATATGTACTAATCACAGTGTATATATATTTTAGCAGAGAATGATATATTCTTTTCAGACAATGATATGTTCTTATCAGATTGTATATATATTTTTGTAGACAATGATATATTATTTTCAGACAATGATATGTTATTAGCATAATGTATATATATTTTTGCAGGCAATGATATATTCTTCTCAAACAATGATATGTTCTTATTAGATTGTATATATATTTGTAGACAATTATATATATATATATATATATATATGTTCATGTGATGAAACCCTACATGAATTGATATGATGAAACCCTACACAACATGAGGCTTGATATATATATATATATAGAAACGACATGTTTGTATATATATACAAACAATTTGATGTGAATACTACATTGTATGCAAATACAATGATATATTCTTATCAGATTGTGTGTGTATGTATATATACAGTCATGCCCTGTAGTGTTTCATCATATCAAGCCGTGTACGGTTTCATCACATGGACCTTGACATGATCCTCTATCAATGTCTACCATTTAATAATGCCCAAGTTTCTTACCATATATCCCTATAACCCAGTTATCTTTAATAAACACATTGGCATTATCAACTTAATATCCCTATAACTCGGTTACTTTGAATTTATTCATATCCTCATGGAAACCCACAAATGCTAAAAATATCATCCAACTAAAAAAAGGTAAAACCAGTGTTGGTTCAAGCAGAGTTTTCTTTTTTAGCTTAGAGGTAAAACCAACTTCTTGAAGAGTAAAACAAACCTTAATCTTCGCAAGCATGAATTTAAACCGATCAAATTCATTTAATGCAACTCTTTGCTTTTTCACAATTAGTTGCCTTCCCCATGAACTATTCTCCCATCCCTTATGAACCTCAATTAAATAATAACAATGGATAGTCATTATGCAGTTGCTAACATCCATGGCAACCTCCATATACATTGCATAAAATTTTATACTTGCTTTCTCCATAGCCTCAATCAACAAATTCTTTTTTGGTATCTTATGGATGTCAATTTTCATATAAGTTAAAGAGAGCCTCTTGAAGTCAAATTTGATATTAGCTAAAGAGAGTCTTTTGTTATCTTAGGGATGTCAATTTTGATATATATATCAGATTAAAAATGTATAATCTTATATAAATATCTTATATAGATATATATCCATATAAGACTATACATATGTAATCTGATATATATATCTATATAAGAGTATGCAATTGTAATTTGATATATATTCTATATGTAGATATAAATATGTATATGTATATATATATATTTATAGATTATATATATGTATAATCTTATATGGATAATAGAGGTGAAAATAAGGAAAAAAACCGTGAGAGATGATGAGTTTAGGGCTTAAAGATGTCCGAAAACCTGCTATTAGGTAAAATCATACGCGTGGTTTGATGAAGGCATATGGGGCACATGGTTAACAATGTAATGTGGTTAGGTTGAGATTAAAGCGACCACCTCCTAGCGGACCCACATGATATATTGACTGGGCCCACATACAAATGCAAGTTGAAATAGGTTAATTGATAATTATAAATAGGTTTTTTTTCATTCAACACACATTGAAATTAGACATAAATGGCCACTGCAGTATGAAATGATCGATTGTTTGGCAGAAAAATTCAAATTTAAAAGCCAATCACCACAATTCAATGCATTTAATATACACATTCGAATGATTTTATAGGAGTGAATTTCCAATGTCATTTTCATTACGAATTATCCTATGCTCTCACTGCATATCCTCTACAAAATTTAGCTTGGTACATATAACAAAACAAAAAAAATATTATAGTTCATATATATGACTGAATTTATGCAAGCCACCTATTTTGTCAATTAGACCAAATATAAATTTGATTTCCTAAAGCCACAACAAAATTGAGGCATAAATGGCCACTGCAAAATGAAATGACATATTCTTTCCCACAAAGATTCAATTTGCACATTCCAATGTTTTTATAAGAGGGAATTTCCAGAGTCATTCCTTGAATATCCTCTGCAAAATTCAGAGCTTACTAAGGAAACCTATGCACATTCCTCTTAAAAGGGAGATTATTCATGTTGGTACACCCATAATAACTAAATTCACATTTTTATTTATCGGTATACTAGATTTAAATTTATGTTGTTTGTTTCATTACTCAATGTACTCTTTTATATTTATGTACTCAGTGTTTGCATTATTTTTAGGCATACAAATTATTCAGTTTTCAGTTAGTTGTTTAAATGAGCATTATCCATTTTGTAATCATATCACTTCATACAATGATTTGGGTTAATATGTTTTCTTCCACCTATTTTATGTGTTTCAATAATCAAATTATATATATGTATATACATATACACATGCATACACATGTATATACATATGTATGTATGAATGTATATGTATACATGTAAATTTATATACATAGACATGTATATATATGTCCTTTCTATTGCATTGCCATGTAGGGTGCCATCATATGCAATATACACTATTATTTTCAGCTTTATACTAAGGATCAAAACATTATGGATTTTAATGCTCCAATCAAAACTCTTATTGTTGTGCATGCAATATTTTAAGGATGATTTGATGTGGGAATGTTACGAGTATCGAGTACTACCCCCGTTTATTACAATTATTTTGCAGGCAAGTGGGAGTGTCGAGAGGTGAATCGAGTACGTGGATTATCAACATACCAACGAAGTTGTGTTTGTTAACACAATAAACTCTATAAGGATATTTTTCTCTGAATGCTTTATGATATGTTTACATTTTATGTTATATTGTGTTCATAAATATATAGTTTTCTTACAAATTCTTATTTGATTGGACAAATATATTTAACTACATTGGTCTCTTAATGGCAGACATGCGAGAATTTATCCGCAACCAACATAAGACATTAAGCATTAATGATAGGTAAAGTCTATGACTTTACTTTGGCAATGACCTAGTAATAATAAAAAATGTGTGTTTTTATATATATGGCTGAAAGTTAGATGAATTGAGTAATAGTATACAATAATTATGAGATAAGTTAGTATTAGATTAATTATATATATATATATATATATATATTGATAGGTATATATGTACATACATATATATTGTTATGCATATGTGTATGTACATATATAGCTATATATATGTGTGTCTATGTATATATATAATTAATTTGATAATTAATATGTAGTTTTGTTAAATTTTGATATTGATAATTAATAAGAATATATCACTATTTGCAAATATAATGATTACAATTTGCAAGTAATGATATATTCTTATCAGATTGTATGTATATTTATATATATACATACAATCTGATAAGAATATATCATTGTCTACAAATACAATGATTTCAATTTGCAGACAATGATATATTTTTATCACATTGTATATATCCATACAATCTGATAAGAATGTTAGAATGTATCATTGTCTACGAATATATACATACAATCTGATAAGAACATATCAATGTCTTCAAATACAATGATTACTATTTGTAGACAATGATATATTCTTATCAGATTGTATATATATATGCATACAATTTGATAAGAATATATCATTGTTTGCAAATACATATATACAATCTGATAAGAACATATCATTGTCTGTAAAGAATATATCATTGTCTACTAGGAGGTGGTCGCTTTAATCTCAAACTGACCACATTACCTTGTTATCCATGTGCCCCATATGCCTTCATCAAACCACCCGTATGGGTTTACCTAACCGTGGTTTTTTGGGTATCTTTAAGCCCTAAAATCTTATTAAAATCTTGTATTCAACTTCTTCTCACCTTAAACAAATGTGAGGTTTCAAACATAATAATAGTAGCATTATCACATCTTATAATCATATCACAGTTATAACTTGAAGCAAATAAATAGATTTGATATGTAAAGAAGATCACCAAAATATACTACTACATCAATCAAAAAACAAAAATCAATACAAACATGATCAGTTCTCCATATTTCTAGGAAAAGGAGGTGGTGTGAGATATCCGCTAATAGCTGAGTTTTCTCCACTTGTAGGAGGTGATACTTGGTTAATAGAGGTTTGGAGGCATGTTTCTATTTGAGAAAGCAATGCCTAGCTTGCATTTGCAGTCAATCCCATTTGTTGTGAGCCACTCCCAACTTGAATATTGTTGATAGTTGTAAAGGATGGTGCCAATATGTTCATCATATCAAGAATGATAAGGTGTGGGGGTATAGGATTCCCCATTGTAGACTTATATTTTATTCTCTCTGCTTGTTTATCTTTCTTTCCAACTACCTTTTGTAGATGTACAACCTTCGCCTACTCTTGTCTAATTGCTTTCTCCTGCATTCTAATAATCTTCTCCTCATATTCTATCACTTTCCTTGCTTGCTTCTTAGCCCTCATTGCTTCCTTTTGAATTTCTTCTGCTTCACGTTCTGCCTTTCTCTACAACATCTGCTCCTTCTTACGTTGTTGCAACTCATCTTTCCTTTTCTTCTCTTCCTCTTGTTCGGTGTACATTTCGATGAAGGCGTCGGATGTTAGTATTTGGGACTACCTACTAAGGTGAAGTAGTCTTGAAAGACCTCCCCATGATATTCCTTGCACCCTTTGCACTGGAAGTTTCAAGATTTTTTTGTTTGGTCTTCTTGTTTGTTGTCCATCATGTGGGGTGCATGGCACAAACTCAACTTCTTCCTCACTAATTGCATTGTCATCTTCACTTCGACCATCGCTATGCTCTTCCCAATTCCTTGCACTAGTGAAGTAATGTATTACTTCAGCTGGATCAACATGTGGTGGGGATGGCACAAAATGGCTGACTTCTTCCTTAGTCAGATTTAATTGCACTCCAAGGTTTGTGGCTGCTTCATGCATCCATTCCGATTGGTTGAATTGAGTTGGAAAACTCAGGCCAGCTGATGTAGTCGATGTATCTTCATTGCAGGGTGCAATAACTGGTTGGACTTCTGCTTGGAAATCTACAAAAATTGGTTGGATTTCTAGTTGAATGTGTGTTATAGTTTCAACACCCTCATTACATTCTACTACAAAATCACTTTCCACATCACTTACATTGTATTCCCGCATAAAACCATAAATTTGTTCCTCATTGTAACCTAGTAGACACAAGCATGTCTCTATTGCCATAACATCATCTTCATCTTCCGTCGTGCAAGCATAATCTTCTATTATAAGACTTGTTACATCCTCTTCAACAATATAGCCTTCACTTGGCCTCATGTCCCTGTCAAGGGCTAACTGATTAAGTGTCCAAATTATTGTTCTACAGAACCCACTAACAATGTTGCTTGGTTTCAAAGCTTGTCTTGCAAGAGTTGTCAACTCTTCATGCCCGATATTGATATGTGGGTTGTTTGCTTGCCATATCTTTCTTTGCTCTCTAAAATATGCCTTGAATGGAGCAAAAAAATTGGCATCCAATGGCTGCAGCTTGTGACTGGTATGAGCAGGTAGCATTGGCAAGTCTATTCCTAATTTTCTTGCTTCTTCTATGGTCTTGAAAGCATCATGGTTGCCATGGCCATCAAAAATGAGAAGGGCCATGTTTTTCGGTGAAACCCCACTGGGGATATTACCTGCAAAATGGTCTAACCATTTGACAAATAGTTCTTTTTTCATACAATCATGTTCTTGGACTACCATCAATGCCCCCATCTCACAATTAATGATATAGTTTTGCATGTGCCTTTTTGATTTAAATAGGTAGAACCCAAGAATACTTAACCTAGGTGCACTTAGACAAGCCAACATTGTGATCCACTCTCTTCTTTTTGAAACCAAATGTGGTAGACATTTTGCACACAATTTGGCAATAACTCTCATGCTACAGTTTCTACCAACCTGAATACCAATGGTTATCTCTTAAAACTTGCACCTGAACTGAGCTATGAAACTCAGTTAGCTAGAGAAACATGGGATCATTCTCGAGTTCTGGGTCACCCAAAATGAGAATGAACCTCCGGATAGGCCGACTTCCTCTTGGTAATCACCTAAAACTAATCTACTGGGTTTGCTGAGGAAAAGGGGAGAAAAAATAACATACACAAAAAAATATTAACCCGTAATGCTTTAAAAGGTGAAACACCAAATCCTTTGTGACAAATACTACTGCATAACATACACAATGAGCTCAATAAAACAAATTATTGAGACACAAAACCCACACCTTCTACATGTTCATGTATAAATTTTTCATAAGAAGGTTTTGGTGTTTGCAGCATCAAAAGGAAAACTGATGACTTTCGCAACTAGCCACTGATAAACAACATGACACAACTTATAACCTACATGAACTATGAATTTCTCTATTTAGAGGTGTTATAAATGAGATATAAATTCAAGGATTAAAGTTTAGATCACAAAAATAATACATCAATCATTCAACTACACATAGGAAACATCATTGAGAAGGTCAAAATCATTGCATCTTATTGAAATTCAAAAGTAAAATACTCTAGTACATGCCTGTAAATGAGTTACAAAACTCTGTATTTCCTCCAAGGACTTCAAAATGAGTTACTAAACAAAAAATCCTATGTTAGAACTGATTACAAAGAAATCACTCAAGTGATTATATCCAACTCCTAACCAAACTCCATCAAAATAGCACTTGGAAGCTTCTTGGGTCGGATGCACCAATAAAGCCTAAAAGATAGGCCTCAAATTGCCTCCAAAAATAACTCCAATATGTTTAAAAGGTCAATTTGACCATGTCCAACCATAAAATCACCCCAAAAATGCTCCAAGTTGAGTCAACATGCCTAAATTCACTCCAAATGTTGGCTAACCACTTAAACCTCCCCTATATGCTTGACACAACTATATGCTCTCAATTCATTTACCAGACATAACACATTTTATTTGTACATTTAAAATAACATTTTATAATTAAGTGATTTATAAATTATCACTTAATAAAAATAATTTACATTTAAAATCAATGCAAAAATAAACAAGGCTCGACCATCATGAATCAACATATATGAGCCAAAAGCAAAGATTTTACAAGTCTTAAAGACTCCCTCCACACATAGAAAAAGGAAAAATTTATGCCTAAATATTTTGACCACGACATACATAAGTTTTCAATGCAATTCTTTTTTTTTAAAAGAGGCAAAAATGCCTGAGGCTGACCACTTTTTAGGGTTGAAACCCTAAAAGAAAACCTCAGCCAAACACGCATTCATTCATTTTTGCACTTTGGATTTCTTGGAAACTTAATTCCACTCTCTAAGGGCACCACCATGGAGGGTTTGCAGAGCTTGACCTACAACTTCTGGAGCCTTCAATGGTGGAAACCATGTAAGGTATGGCTTTATTTGCAAAAATAAAAATGTTTTTTCTTCTTTATTTGTGTCTTATATGGTGATTCAAGCTCCATTATACAAAGAATATTGAAACACGTTTGATTGCTTGTATTTTATTTTGTATACTCCATACATTTCATGATATTTAAACAGAAACCCGATTTCATCTTGTACATTACCTCCTATTTGTAAACACATAATACATCTGCCATGATTGGCCGCAACCAAACATTTTGTAGAAAGGATGCTCTATTCGAGCTCTGTAGCAGGTCGCGGGTTTCATGAGAGGCTGAGCCTATAAAACAAGAGCTATCTCAACAAATTGTTCCTCAACAAAATGCTACTGTGTGAACAAAAAATGTTTTCCAAAAAGATTTAACGTTATTGTATAGTGCGGGTATAGGTTGAAGATCTATACATCTTTCCATCCTTTCATCAACCCTACCCCTTTCACAACAATATGGGAATCTCCATGGTTCCAAGAATCATTTAATTTATGTTTTCTATGCTTGGATGAATAATTTCCATATTCTTGAAAATGTTTTGGTGAAATCTAGAGTGTAAAATGTTCTTATGAATTCAACTTGACTATTGGCAACACATTGTGTGAATCCAAAGATGATGCTAATTGCATATAGTCACTATATCTTGACTCATGCATATGATCATTCAAAACATTCTTCTACACCTTCTACCAAACAGATTGATTGATTTCCTTCCTAATGCTACTCTGCATATTCCCAATGCCACAACTACCAATATTTCCACTTTAGCAACTCACCAATCCAAAGTTATTTCCAATAACTTTCTTGCCTCTGTCAACTTGAAATTTCTTAGTGATTTGTTTATTTTTATCATGACTATCTGCAAATATCATGTTATTACTATTTCTTGTTTCACTATTATTCACTTTGTCACTTCTAGCATGTGAATATCCACAACATAAACATCTAGTAGGATTTCCAACAGCTTTACAGCTACTCTTAGGAAAATCTAATCTTCTGCCCTTGTTGACAGATCCGAATTTAGTGTTGCTAGGATCATGAATAAAACCTTTACCATTTATAACATTAGAGTCAGTTTGGAAGCCAATTAAAACCTTTTACTTCTCTAGAATGGTCCAGTGATGCTTTTGTAGTTACAATTGTGTGATTATTTGCTCTAAAATTTTCTTTGAACATTCTCATTGTTTCATTTTGCAAAACATGGCGACTTTCCAATCACACTGCTACAAATGATGAATCCATTTTTAATTGCATCACAATGCCATGGAAGACTTAACAATCCTATCATGTCTAAATATAAAATGATAGCACACTGGGCTCAACCCTTGTGGGAGCCACATTTTAACCCACATGCTGAAATCGGATGAAACATAACAAAAACATAATTTTCCCTATATCTGCACATGAAGCAAACAAGTTAGAAAAAAAATGCATATTTTAGGTGTGTATGTTGATCTGATGGTTTCCTTGGACACCTAAAGTACACATTTCTTATTTAATGCACATTGAGATCAGTCTATACATGCATAGGTGGATGTTCATATAACACTCATGATCTTTCATTACTTAGAGCATTGCTCCTACACCATTGCTATTACCAGATGCAGGAACTAGGAATAATGAGGAACTAGGAAGGACAAGAAGTTTGATGCAGCAGCAACGCAAGACAACACACCCTAAACCAGTCATTCTCAAGCAATGACTGGTCTTTCTCCTTATATGCACATTTCCTTTCTTTTAATTATTCATGTATATGCTTTTCTCATTTTGTATTGAATAAGAAAAAGTCAATCTCATGGCTTGTGTGAGACAATGAACATTTTTACATTCAATAAAGATTACTTCTTTGTTTCATAAAAGACTTGTACAAATCTTTCCTATGTTACATGCATCTGCATAAATATAGTAATTTGTAAATGTAACCTTTTGAATTATTTCATTGATGCACTTGAATGTAATTTAAGAGAGGTTAAAATGTACCTTTTTCCTTTCAAATCAAATCAATAAGCTCTACTTGATTGAGCTATAAGTGAAAATCTGGTAACATTTTTGGTGACATTTGTTGTATTCTTGCCTGCTAAACATGAAAATCAATTGCCTAGGCTTGTCCATTGGGCATGGAGTCACTTTGTAAGCTCAGAGATAGATGTAGAACAACAGCTTAGGATGTGACTATAACTCATCATGATTGATCAAAATACCAGGATTCTTATTGAAAACACCAAAAATGTCGAAAAGAAACTACCTAACTGTGTTGGACATCACTTAGGGAATTGAAAACTTGCAAGTAAACCTATTCTAACCTACCCTAACTAGCAATACAAAACTACTTAAACAAAACCATTTATAGGATGACTAAAGTAGTTGCCCCTTCTTTTCAATATGTAGTGATTTTCATGCATGATGGCAGCTAAGAACATATGAAACACAAAAATATGTTCAACAAGTTGATGCACCAATTCATGAAAAAGATAAATAGATTCACTTACCTCCCCAAATAGATCATATATAATGTTATTCAAGGGAGGATAAGTGAGTTGAACATACTCTTGTTTATCTGTTAAAACATCTTGGATATTGTGAATATAAAATTCCCAAGCTCCCTTCGAGTTATTTTATTTTGCTTAAGTATTGACCACGCCCTCCTTTAAAAGACAATATCGGGCTACTTTCAAAAAGTATTTATGCGAATGCCACCACTTGTCAGTTGAGCGCTCCTCGCAAGGTTTCCTTCTCTTGCTTTTAAAAATCCACCGTCATGCTTCCATGTGTTAGCAATTCGCAATCTTCAATGCCTCTTTCCATTGCTCTCCTTTCGACACCCAACCATAGGCCACGTGACATCGATTTGCATACAGTTCTTGGCGGCCCCCACCTTCAGTGCAATATGTTTGAAGACCTCCACGTATCTTCACAACGCAATTTTTTCATCGCATAAAGGTAAGGATGAACGTCGACCCCGACTGCTTGCCATGTGATCTTCTAAAAGGCTTCATCGCATAGGAAAATTGTAGGCGGTAACCTCACACCAGCTGCCATGTTTTGTAACTACCACCATGAGTGGATAGCACGTGTCGATGCTCTGGTCTGCTAGGACCACACTACCATCATTCGCAAGGGATTCATTTAGCTCTAAAGCATCCTCATTCATGGCTCAAATTTTTTCGGTTGCAACGGCAAGGGGAAATCATTGCTCATGATCGAAGGATCTTTTCGATTACTGGCTCACCGAGCTTGGTTTTCATTATAAATACTACTTCTTCTTTTGAAGCAAGGGTTCATATTTTGATAAAAGAATTGGTAGAAGAACCAGGCCTTTCATTACTTTATTAGAGTATTGTGAAGAACTCACAGACTATGCCATTGTTCGACCTTTCTATTTTCTTTGATATTTGATAAGTTTTATTGTGCCATTATTGTACAGAATGTTTCATTTACAGAACTTCTATAAATTTAATGCAAGTTTGTTGGTTTAGATCATGTCTTTGACTCCTCTTTCTATCAAATATGTATGAAAATTATTTTATGTCATTTAGTGAATCATTTAGGCTTCTATCTTGATTTTTTCCATTTTGAAACACAACAGACTACTGAATGGGCCCTTATACCACATTTGAAATATAGATTTACAATGCCTATATCTAAATCTCAGTGCATCAAATTAGTTAGATCCTTTTATTTTATATCTTCTTCCTTTTCCCATTCAAAACCCCAGTTACAAAAGAAGTAGACTTCTTTAAAATCTGGAGGTTACTCAGTTTAGTGCAATAGGTCCCTCCTTTAACTGAGTTTCCCACAAAGGGTTGTTACCCTGCCAATTTTTGGCATCAATAGTTTTTTTCTTGGCACGCCTGGTGGGACCGCTTAAATATACCAAATCTAGAGGGTGTATAAGCCATCGGCCTATTACTAGGTCACGAACCATAAATCATCCTGGCTTATTAGTGCCTCTGCTAGTAACAACACATAATCCAAACTTACCCAATAGAACTATCGGATCCCAATCATGAACCAAAATTATGTGGCTTGGGATGCTGGAAGTCCCCTTGTAGCCCTAGTTGCACCTGTCATTTGGGCCCCTATCCCGGTCTCTTCTCTCAAATCTATTCCAAAGTTTACCAGAGATGGTTTAAGAACACCATCTGAACATCTAAAAGATGTTGCGGACGTGTGTTTGGTGCATGAAGTGACAAATTAGAACATAGTGTTAATATTGCTTGTGACTTCTTTGCGAGGAAGAGAATTATATTGTTATCGCACTCAGTCAAATAACTCTATCAATACTTGGGATCAGCTCGGGGATCCCTTTTATGAAAGATTCTCTAATGATAGAGATAGGTCTTCACTATATCACCAGCTATCAACAATCAAGTGGGCCCCATTTGAAGCCATGACCAATTTCAACACCTGGTTCCATACAACTTGATAAAGAATCTAGAATGCCATCTAACCACCGCCTGAGTTAGAATTTATGTTCTACTTAAAGTCCATCAACGTCGACATATCCATGATGATCCAACCAGTTGACATAACCACATTACCATATGCATACAACATAGTAGTCAAGGTGGAGAAAAACTTGATCGAAACTGAGAATTTGCTACCTTAGCCCAGTATGTCAATGTTCCCTAAAATATCTTCTACTCAGGAGATGCCATCTACTAGCACACCCGTTCCACCCCCATCTATGTACACATATCCGGTGCTTCAAAGGATGAGATGAGCGACATAAGGGAGATGTTACTAAACTTAACAAATGAAGTAACCAATATCAAGCGCAACTAGGTTGCTCTCTAAGACCATCCTATCGGAGCTATCAAAGTGGCATACCCTCCTACCAATAGAACCAATATCAAGGAGTCCCACATACAACTATGTCGACTCAAATAAATAACCAAATCGTACCAGTACCAACTCCACTGGGAGCTACTCAAACAAGTACAAGTAGAGAGATGACCATAGCAAAAAAAAATCTTGCCGAAGATTTTAATCTCTGGTGCTGTCCCTGGGGTGACATGCATATGCCTCAAAATTGTCCATGTGGAAATTTGGAGTAAAAGGTTGTAGAGCATCACAACCAAGGCGTGGTGAAAAAATGATGACATACTTACACCTCTCCCCAAATGGAGAATGTGGTTCTCATCATACAAATGTAGGGAATTCCCTTGGGGCAAGAAAATGACATAGATCCTGACCATGCCCGCCTCTCATGGATGAAAGGAGAGGAAGCAATGTTCACTTATGAAGCATCTACATTGGTAACCCTAGAAGTATGGTCCGAATACAACAATCAATTGAAGAGGAGATTCACAGGCAAACCGGTCACTCTGCAGCCCAGAAGCAACCTAGATCAACCCCTTGGCCCTTCCACAATTTCTCCATAGCCACAACTGCGCAAGGAAATTATCATCACCAAATCCAAGGAACAAAAGCCTCCAAATATGCCACCCTTCAACATGGTGGAACAATTGAAGAAATATTCTACTAATGTATCCCTTTGGGATATCTTAGCCATTCTAGAGTAGAACTCATTACTATAGAAGGCCCTGCAAAAAGATACAACTGTAAAGTCAATCGGACAAGCTTCCGAAAATGCTACTGACTCATCACCTCCAACCAAAGTTCTTGTGAATATTGTAGAGGAGGCTTCACCTAAAGCAAAATAGGAGAAACCAAAATCTAAACCCTTTTTCTTAACTCTCATTGTAGGGAAGAAATTGTTGCACAATTGCATGATCGACTCTAGTGCCAACACCATAGTCGTACCCAAGTAGATAGCTTAAGCCTTAGGGCTTAGCTATGAGCCCTTAAAAAGAGGAGCTATGTAGCTGGGTGGGAACAAGGTTGAAATGGTAGGCCTCATTAAAGTCCTCCCCTTAACTTTGTTTTCCTGTCCTAGCATCACAGTACCGCAAGACACCATGATCATTAACATCCCTCCCATGTTCAACCTCTGCCTATCTAGGGAATTCACCTCAAAAATAGGTAGATACCTTTCTTTGGATTGGTCCCACCTAATTCTCAGAACTAAGCACATGGATAAAATAAAGATAATATCAAAACCCTTTGCATGGAGAACATGTAGTTGATGAAGCCATGATCAACTTCGAAGACACTCATACCTCTTTCACCAAAGAAGAAGCCAGTAATAGCAAGCTATTGGGAAATGAGAAGGTGACTGAAGATAAAGCTGATTGAGAAGAAGAATTCTTAACCGAGTATGTAGGCACCAATCCTTTCAGTAATTATCATGCTATAGGTTTGGGCACCTATGTCATCTATTATGAAGATCAAGAGTTCTCGAGGGTATTGAAGGACTCCATGGCTAAACAAGCCTTAGAGCTCTTGACATTGCACTTCGATGGTGCAAGATGCAAGGTCGACGTTGGTGTCAGGATACACCTAACATCTCCATCCAATGAGCATATTTTCAGGTCTTTTCGCTTCCAATTTTCTTTCTCAAATAATGAAGTCGAATATGAGGGTCTTGTGTAAGGACTAAGCCTCGCGAAGTACATGGGTATCAAAAAATTAGTGGTGTTCATAGATTTTGAACTTGTAATCAAGTCAGAAATATATCCACTACAAAAAATGTTTGTATGCGGTCTTATAGTGATGCAGACCCAGGAGGCTCAATTATGCTGATTAGGCCTATTTTACAAAGCAACATTCCTTTAAACCTATCACAGGACCATGAAACCTTGGGGCAGCAATTCATATGCCTTCAAACCTCCAAAACCACAAAAATATTCCATTGGTACAGACAAACACATGTCAAACTTGAAAAACCTTGTTTTAGGCACAATTCATGAGGGTTTGTTGAAAATGACACTTACAAAGCCTCCCAGACCATGCCATCCACTCATACACTCATATTTTATCCCCAATATGCTCAAAAGTTCATAAAATAGCCATCCCTAACTTCCCATTGTCCAATTCAAGACTATACCCATCAAACCATGCACCTTTCCAATGGAATCCACCCCAGAGGCTCTCACGAAGTTATGAAAATCACTTAACCTGCACAAAAAAAAGTATTAACATGTTTAATATTCCTATATAATCCTATCCACCGAGTTACAGGTCTTCACAATGGGTGGAAGGCTTAGAATGGCATTTTGACTCCTCTCACAACCCCCAAAACAGTGTAAATAGGCAGTTTCAGAAAAATAATGATTTCTCCCTCAATATGAACGTTAAAATCCTCAAATAAAATGAATTTGAAAGTTAACTCATATTTATACACATTCCAAATAATTTTTAGAGCGAAAAGATACTGTATGGATCCGTACCAATCCTGCAAAGTTCAGGAAAACAGGAAAAACATAGGGTTTGAGACCACCCGGTAGTAAAACAAGGATATCTCACTCAATTTTTAATGAAATCACACCATTCCAACGCCAAAAGAAATTTGATTCAATTATCCATCCAACCATAATAGGCTTGTAGTGTAAAAGAATACTTACAGGTCGTACAATGCACGGGATCAACAATTTCTTAATGGAAAATACAAAAAAATAGCAAATTTCTTATTAGAAACTCATTCCAAACTTCTTCAACAGCCTCCCTTCAAGATATTACCACAATATATCATGTTTCCATCTTCAAATAACCCCTTGAACCGACCAAATACCATAACCACCCTTTGTTAGAGTCTAAGATGACAATTTTTTGCCAATTTTGCTCTTAATCACTATCCCATTACAACTTGATCAACTTGATTTTGCAAATACCACCTAACTGACCTATTAAGCCCTCCAATACATTTAAAATGGTCATTGAGACCTTATTTAACATGGAATAAGATGCTACTCCCCATATCCCTTAAAACTCATGATTTCACATGGCTTTTGCATTATGAATCAAATTGACAAATTCAACTAAATGATTCAAAACCTTTTCAAATTACATTATGACTGGTCCTTTAGACCTTATTAAGCATAAATGAACACAAGACACACCTAGGTATCAACTTAGACTTCACAAGGTGTAGGTTCTCTTGCACCATATAGGCTCAGGGTATGGGACCTCATTGAAGGTTTCAAAGCTTTTAACATCCACATGGTGCCAAGGGAGCAAAATTTAGATGCAGATCACATGGCAACAATAGGATCTCAATTCGATCCTATCTCTAACTTGATTGAGAATGTACACTATGTGTGAGTAATCATCCAATACTCCATTCCCGATAATGATCAGAGCTAGCAAGTATTCAAAAGCGATGAACACATCGCTTTGTTTATTCAACAATTGGGAGAGTTCACCAATCAGTTTCAGCCAAAAATTGAGGAAGCATATAAAGGACAAATCATCCAGTTGAAATCAAACAATATTCTGAAAGGGTTGGTCACTCTCGAAAATTTGTTTAGTTGTGATGATGTAAGGAATGATAGGAGGAAATTTATAGCAAACCAGGTAGACTTCACCGACCTTGAGGTCGGGAATGGAAGAAAACTAAAGGTCGGGAAAGAAGTCTCATAGCGTGATAAAGATAGGCTTATACATCTTTGCAAAAAACATGAAGGGGTTGTGGCCTGGTCTTATGATAACCTCAAGGGGTATAATCCTGACATCATCCATCACACCATCAAACTAATGAAAGGTGCTAAACCTGTCCGACAAAAACAGAGGCTCGTCAATCCAAAGATTGAAGCCTTAATGGCACAAGAGCTAGAGAAGTTGATCCAATCCAAGATCATCTTTCCAATCAAGCACAGTATGTGGGTATCTAACCTCATTCTGGTCTAAAAGAAAAAAGGAGACATTCATCTCTATGTTGACTTCTGTGACCTAAATTGAGCATCATTGAAGGATCATTACCTTTTTCCTTCCATGGAATCAATCTTGTAGACTGTGGCAAGTTCCGAGATGTTTTCTCTGTTGGATGGTTTCTTGGGCTACAATCAGGTTCAGGTTAAAGAAGAAGATCAACACAAAACCACATTCACCACCAAGTGGGGAGCGTTTGCATACGACAAAATGCCTTTTGACCTATCAAATGTGGGGGCCACTTTCTAGTGGGAAATGGACATCGCCTTTAGCGAACTGATCAATGAAATCATCCTCATCTATTTAGATGATCTGATCATATTTTCCAAATCTAAAGATGACCATTTTGATCATCTAGAAATGGTTTTGAAAAAATGCCAAGAGTTCGAGGTATCCCTGAACCCCAAAAAATGTGTTTCTGGAGTACCACAAGGCAAATTGTTGGGGCATGTAGTGTCCCAAGGAGGAATCGCTATTGATCGCAAAAGGGTAAAAGCAATCAGAAAACTCCCTCTTTTGGTAAACAAGAAAGGAGTCCAATATTTTTTGCGGAAGGTTAACTTTGTAAGCAATTTTATTTCTGATTTTGAGGGAATAATTAGACCAATCACCCTGATGCTAAAAAAGGACCAATTGTTCAAATGGATGAAAGAAGCAAGAAAAGCCTTTGAGAGGGTGAAGGATTTTATTTCTTTAGCTCCTATATTGGAAAATCTAGACTTATCAAAATAATTCACAATGTGTGTTTTTAGCAGCAAGACAAGCATCGTCACTGTCTTGATTCAGAAGGATGATGAAGGAAAGGGAGAGCATCCTATAACATTCCATTCCCGAACCTTGAAGGAGTATGAAACAAACTATAACTTCGTTGAAGGAAATCTTTCACAATTGTAAAGGGACTTTAGAAGTTTTGACATCTTATAGCTTGCACTAAGGTGATCATTTATGTCACACATTCCAGTGTGCACGAGTACATCATGGAAGGAGAAATCACTGACAAAAGGGCCAACTGGATCACTAAGATCCTAGAATATGACATTGAGGTCAGACCTAAGAAGACTGTCAAAGGAAGAGGGTTGTGTGAATATTTTTTGCATGATGAAGAAATGGAAGTTGAGGAAGAGCAAGTAGAGATAGTCCTAACAAATGAGTCTGAACCTGAAGGCTGCTAGTTGAAGGATAGGGTAAGATTTATGCACACCGACAAGTATCCATCAAGACTTATTTTTCAAAGAAGAAGATTCTACCGATTGCAAAAAAGTGGGTACTCACTTATTGAAGGGATCCTCTTTAAGAGTAATTTCAATGGTGTGTTATTGCAATGCGTCACCACAGAGCAAGCAAATAAAATTCTTGACACTTTTCACAACAGCTCGGAAGGCAAAAATTCTCTGCTAAGACCACCACCATCAAAATTCTATGTGCTGAATATTTTTGGCCTATATTATTCAATGAATCCTACAAAATGATAAAAGCCTACAAGGAATGCCAATTCTATGCAGGGAGAAGAAATTTTTTTACCATGCCTCTCAATCTGATAGTAGCGGACAAACCATTTGCGCAATGGGGGCTAGACTTCATTGGGATGATCAAAATTGCCTCTAACACTAGTTACAAGTGGATCCTCATGACCAAGGAATACTTCATGAGGTGGACTAAAGCCCTACCCTTGAAAAATGCGACAGAAGCAAAAATCATGGACTTCCTCGAAGGGCTAGTAACGAGGTTCAACATGCCAAAGACTATCATCTCAAACAACACCAAAGATTTATTAGGTTCTAAAGTATGTCAGTTCACATTAGAACATGACATATTCTTGAAAAAGTCCTCAAACTACTACCCACAAGGAAATGACCTGGTTGAGTCAACTAACAAGAATCTGGTCTAACTCATTAAAAGGATTGGGTTTGATCATGAGAAGGAATGGCATAAGAGTCTTCAAACAATGCTATGGGAAAACCGCATAACTCCTAAGCAAGCCCTGAAGACTTCACCATATGAGCTAGTATATAGGAAGGAGTCACTATTACCTATATTTATAGAGATCCTTACGCTACAACTACTCAAGTACCTAGAGATTAAAGAGAACGAAGCTATGGAATTTTGATTGGCCGAATGATTGAAGGTACAAGAAGAAATGGAGAAAGCCCTAATAGCTATGACTAACTGCCAACAAGTAGTTAAGAGGTCGTTCAACAAGAAAGCTTCAGACCAAGGTCTAAAATGTGGAGACCTGGTACTAAAATTCAATGAAAGAGCCTCAAAACCTGTCTAGCATGGGAAATTTGACAAACTTTGGGAGGTTCCTTTCAAAATAATTCAGTGCAAACAAAATAATGCATTCGAATTAGAAAATATGGAGCAAGAGCCACTAGGAATTCCAGTTAATGGTATTCATTTAAAATTGTTCAATTAAGCTATAGTTACTTCATACAAGTGTAAATATGCGATTAATGTAATTATTTTCCTTTTCATGTTTTGTCAGCCGGTTCTTTCCAACTTTTTCATGGATACAGGAAGCAAGAAAATTCATGAGACCCATTATTACAAGAACAGAGAAAGACTATGCTACTCATATTGTAGGAATTAAGTTCATATGCGAGGAATTCAATAAAAGTTGCAGAGAGCACAAGAATGAAGACAAAGGTTAAAGATAAGCAAGTATATTCATTATATATATGCTTTGATATAAACATTATCAAAATGGCTCTGAAGCCATGCACTCAAAAGTATGACTATATACATCTTCCTTATATATCTGTATATGCGAGCCCTTTTCTTTGGGGCATATATATATAAAAAGAGAAAAGCGTGTTAATCTAAGGGTATCTAAAACATGAGCATTGTCTTCATCGACAGGGGCATTGTTAGGAGCATTGGGAGGGGTAGCAAGAGGATTATTAGCGATAGCAACATGACCTATAATAGAAGCAACATCAACTCCCAGAATGATCGACGGAGGGAACACAAGGCTCCTAAAGCTAGTATACCAATCCATGTTGTAGAATAACACTACATTATAGCAGTGCAACAAAAAGTGGCATGCATGGGTGGCTTTCTCATGATGCTCAGTGAGCGATTGAAGCTGAAACACATTCAAAAATGGCACCCATGGTACCATTGCATCTTATTCAATATGCTTCCACAAGTCACTCGCGACGGGAAGGCCTAGGCCATACACTGCATTACTCACTGCTTCATCAAGACCTCTGAGGTACTTCTTCAGATAGATCTGAAGAGTCAAATGAAGAATCATGGCTTTTGGAGCCTGAACATCTAGCAACGAGGCAACGAAATAGGAGTAGATATCGATGTTTACTCGATATTTATCTTCGTATTTGATACAATCTCTACCCAGGACCCACTTTATGGCTATGATAGCCAGTGAATGTTTTTTCTTGGTCATGCGCTTTAGATTCCTATTTGAAATCTCTCGTAGAAAGGTTGTTTGAGATTTATTGCACACTAATCTTATTGGAGTGTTCATCATGTTAGTTTCACTCAACAACCTAATTCTATTCCTTGCACAAGTTCATAAGCTACTCAAATGCCTAAATGATAATCCTATCCAATCACTCAAAGTTACTTTTGCTAAAAAAGCTAAGTATAATTCCACTACCACATCGGGGCCTATTTATAGAAATATTTGAGGTAGCCTACATACAAAGCATAGTGGTAATCAAGTGTTAACTCAAAAACCCCACCAAAAGGCTAGCTCAATATCCTAGCTCAATTATGCTCGTAGGTATGAATTTTTGCGTGTAGGATTAAGGAGCGGTAATCAATTAGTGCAAATTGGTGGCAAGCTCAGGTCATGGCTCATATAGACAGAAGCTAGGTGGCACGATGCAGGCAATTTCAAGATCCAAGGTGGAGCGTGAATATTTCTAAGGTACTCATTACGATATCTGTTTAATTATGTTTTCAGGGATATTAATGGAAAAGGCATGTGAGAAGATGGAAAGCATTTCACTGGTGGCTCAATTTACCATGAAAACCACGTTGAAGGGATTTAATCACTAACGTAATTATGAATTCTTATCTTTTCAAAAGAGGAAAGTAGTTCATTTTGCATGGATGGAAGAGCTGGCAGTACATTCCGAACTAAATACAAAATGGCAACCATTGTCTACTAGTTGTGGGCAAGAAATCAAAGAAAAAGCTAAGTGTCACATACAAAAAACTAGACAGAGCATAAAAATTATTGAGTATGCAAAGGGATTTAAAAGAATAGAATTGTCAAGAGAAGCAGGTGTGGCACATCTAGCAGCAAAGGAGATGAAAGCAGAGGTAATTATGGATAATTCACTGCCTTGGTATGGATTAAAACTGAAATGGGAGGTTGTCTGGTTTTGAATTTAGATCTTTGTGTTGTGTTTTGGGCTCTATTCATACCGCTTCAGTGTGCTTTTTGGGTAGAAGGTTTGCAAGGGATGGCAAGTGCTCAAAATTATCAAGCGGAGATGCAAGAAGGAGGGGCCCAATTTTTATTTAATATCATGTGTAAAGCACAAGCCGCCTACATCTTCAAGGACGTCTCTTATGCTTGATCTGGAATACTAGAAAAGTCAACCTGGGTGAATACGCGGGTTGCAAAAAAGAAGAGCCCTCCCAAAGATAAGAAACGAATTAAAGAAGAATGGGATAATATTCATGACCTCATTCTTGCAAGGAACCCTAAGACACTTAAGGAGGCATCCTGTGAAAGAATGAAAAATAATAACGACCCAAATTCCTTGGCACAAAAATGTTGGTTTAGTGGGCTTCCACAGTATATGGTCTCGGTCGTACATTATTGCCCAGAATCAGTTGACAAGGCCTTAAAACACTTCAACCCGAGTACCAACACCATAGAGGGTCAGGAGGTGAGTGTGGTTATTTGCAAGGAAGCTATTTGGAATATGCTTTGTATCCTGAAGTGAAGCTCCAAAGTGCCTCAAATGGATCCATTCATTCCAGCAAAAGGGGAGACCTATTGGAGGACCCGAGACCTTGCGATGAATTTTTATAACGCAGAGACTCAAAGACTCATAGAAGCTTAGAAAAGGCCAATGCAGATCCCAGGGACGCATAAGAGCTTCAAGGATGATATGATGGATGCCTTCTCAATGATGGCAATTGTTTGCAAGATGGACACCAACAAAGAGGTCTATGAGTTTCAACTAGGTTTGGGTTTTTAATTATGCAAGAAATTTTTTTTTTTTTTTTTTCTGGTATGATTTCGTTGAATTTCTCATATAGGAGATGCTCAACTAGATAGTAGAATACTAGCTTCAATGGAGGTTTAGGTTCCCGTATTTTCTCGCTCACATGTTCTTGCATCAAAATCCTGACTTCTTCCAAAAGCATCTAGGGTTCTCCATTTTTGATCAAAGTCAGAGGAGGAAGTTTGTTTCCATGTGTAGTCCCCTCCTTTCTGTGAAATTTGATTATTACGCATTTTAAGATGATTTCTTATATCTAATTTTGTAGGATTTGAGAAGAGACAACACTATCTTACGGTTCAACTCAGACCAAATTGAGTTCATGTAGAACTTCACTCCAAAGTGTGACTGGTTCCTGGGAAAAGACTTCACGTTCATCCGATTGTGTGAATTCACCAGAGAGCCCTTTTGGCTTTTGGCATGTCTACAAACTGGATATTGGTGCTTGAAGTTTTCCATCAGGTATCAATTATCGACGTCACCTTTTGGAACAAAAAAGCAAAGAAGAATGGATTTTTTACCTGCCTGATGAGCTTCAAAACTATAATCATGGCCAAGAGGAAGGCTCAAAACTCACTAGAAGTAAATTTGGATCATCTAGGGTTGGTATGGATTTGTGATAAGTGGAATTACAACGCCGATGATGACTTGCCAAATAAATATGTCAAAGTAACACACTACCCTCGACCTTACTGGGAGAAGCGTCGAAATCTGGTGTCAGATGCAGATGAATTTATAGTCGACCTAGCTTATATCCCTACCAAAGGTGGTCGGCCTCCCTAGCTCGCATTCTACTATCCGATTGGGAAATATGATAAGACCAAGCAAAATGGGGACTACTCTCCGCAACAATCTGATAAAAAAATACAATTGGAAGGAAGAAAAGGTTAATGAATTCTCGATATATCATCAAGAGACTCAACACCCCAAGGCCCCTTATGATAGCGAGGGGATGGATGACAATTTTAACAAACTGTGGAACAATGAACATCTAGATTTCGATGAGAGCGATGAGAAAGAACTCCAATTTAGAACAAGTTGAATTGCAGTCAGACGAAGGAGAAAAACCAGACACAAAAGCACATAACGCCTTGACACAACAAAAGGGAAAATTCATGAGACAACCTAGCAAGGTCTCCTCTACTGTACGGGTTAACATATCATGTGCGAGGTCTTCATTAACTCGCACCTGGACTACAAGGACGACCAGGGCAACCCAACAACAACAATCTAAAACCATACTGGTAGACGACTTGCCACCAACAAAGCAGCATAAAATTGAGGCATCTCTTGGAGAGTGTTCATAGGACCCTAAGGCAAGGGAAGAGCCAACAATAGATCAAGGATCACAATCATCCACACCGCATGTATCTTTTGCTCCCCCTTCTCTTGTTTCACAAACCTTAGTTGCCCCTATTCTGTCCACAACACCTCTCATTTCATGCACTGACCAAGGAATTTCAGCCTATGCTTCAATGGTCGTAGGGGACTTCGCACAGTTCTCTCATACGACCCCATTTTCCCTTACTCGTCCATAGACCCTTACACCATTTGCATTGGCCTTCCGCATCCCAAAGCATCACACACTTTGCCTCTACTACCTTCATCGATACATCTCCTACCACCGCAATGTCGGAACCGATCCACTCTTCCTAGAAAATGAAAACCACCATGACTTCGCTTCCGTCGAATCCTCCTACTGGTCTACAGTTCGAGTATTGGAGTATCCCTCCTTTCTCACCTCAAAAAATTAGTGTTCCAAAGAAGAAGTCTCCCGAGATTGCCACCCTTTCATTCCCTTTTGCCCTTCCTTCCGGTGCACCTTTCACAGAAAGACTCATCAGGTCACCCTCTAAATTCTTATCAAAAGGTGACAAAACTAAGCAGGCACGAGCAATGAGAACCCAAAGGTAAAAGGCTAAAATGCTAAGAGGTCGATGAAGCCAAAGGTACAGACTATTTTTAATGAGACTCAACAGTCACTAAATTTTGTGACTATGTACCCAATTGTCAACAAGCTGCATGTCATGGGGCTCAATTTAACCATAGCCCAACCTCAAGACAAGGTAGAGCTCATGGAGGAAACCCAGCAAGTGGTGACTATCAGATTTCTTAAATCTGGTTGTCAGCTAAAGAAAAGGGAAGACGAGTTGAAAAGCATAAAGAATAGAGTCGAGGTATTAATCGCCAAGGATAAAGCTAGGGAGGTTGAATTTAAGCACTTATCCCAACAAAAGGAGACAGAGAAAGCAAAGCTCCAAGAGGAACTTGTGAAGTTTCAAACCCTCGACCCTAACTTGGTCATTGAGTTGTAGTAGAAGAACCAAAAATATCAAGACCAATTGGCAAGGTTGAGGCAGGAAGTGCAACAAAAGGATGAGGAGTTTCATCGCCAAAACACTCAACTAGAGCATCAAATGTAGTAGAAAGATGTGGATTTCAAGATCTGTCGAGCCCAATTAGAAAATGAGATTGCAAAAGTAAAGTCTTCCTTAGAAGAGGAAGAAACAAACAAGGAATGAGTTGAGGCTAGCTGGGTCACAGAACCATAGAGCCTGCAGGGACAAATCAACACGACAAACCAAAAGGTTGCGGAGCTCGCACATGATATAAAGCAAAGGAATGCAAAGATTGTCCTATTGAAGAGATCTACCTTACCTCCAATCGATCAATTAAACCTTCTTCAAATAGCCCAACATTTATATGTTTCATACTGGGAAAGAGTGAAGGATTTTTGCCTAACTCTATAGTCGATGCTCCAATTTATGGCAGAGGCAATAGGCTTGGGTAGACGAGTTCATGAAGTGATCAAGCATTTGCCTCAGTCCATCGTTGAAAGAGTTCTAGAGGCCAGGAGATTATTGGAGAGGCTATATATGGTCCAAAATTAAGTGTTGGCAAGTGCAGGGATTGAAGACCGAAAGGCCACTGCTATAGCAACTAATAGGTTTATCCATTGCCAAGCAGCTATCCTTCATGCTAGTGAGTGTGCAACTAAATTGGATCAAACCATGAATAACATGCGAGCCAAGTTCTCTCACCTAACATAGATGGGCTTACCATCTCCATTTCTTGAAGATGAATTGGTGGCCATGGTGGAGAATATTGCAGCAAAGATCGAAGAGAAGCAACGAGATGCGTCTACCTTTCAGAGTTTCAACCAGGCCCTTGTTGCAGGAGATATTCATAGTGTCACTCATCCGATTGCATGACTCCTTTTTCAACTTGATTCTTGGGTTGGTATATCGTCGACGTTTCCTTACAAGGAAATGATTGATCTGCATGGAGCTCAAGAAAGTTTGCACGACATATTGAATCGATCTGAGACTGAATAGATGCTTCTATAGACCACCCTCTCTAAGCTCTGATCACATCGACAAATGGATTGGGCTCTGGTCTGCAAACCCGAAGAATTTTGGGTTCCTCGTTTTGTAGGTGAAATGCCCCTGATAAGTCATCAAAAGGTGTTAATATAAAATTTCCAAGCTCCCTTTGAGTTATTTTATTTTGCTTAAGTACTGACCACGCCCTCCTTTAAAAGACAATATTGGGCTCCTTTCACAAAGGCTTTATGGGAATGCCTCCACTTGTCAGTCGAACGCTCCTCGCAAGGTTTCCTTATCTCGCTTTAAAAAAAATTCTGCCATGTTTCCACGTGTCAGCAGTTCACAATCTTCAATGCCTCTTTCCATCGCTCTCCTTTCGGCACTTGACCACAGGCCTCGTAACATCGGTCCGCACACATTTCTTGGCGGCCCCCAGTTTTAGGTAGTATGCTTGGAGACCTCCACGTATCTTCACGGTGCAATATTTTCATCGCATAAAGGGAAGGATGAATGTCAACCCTGACCGCTTGCCACATGATCTTCTAAAAGGCTTCATCGCATAGGAAAACTGTAGGTGATAACCTCACACAAGCTATCATGTTTTGTAACTACCACCATGAGTGGATAGCATGTGTTGACACTTTGGTTTGTTGGGACCATTTCCATCATTCGTAGGGGATGCATCTGGCTCTAAGGCATCCTTGTTCATGGCTCGAATCTTTTCGGTTGCAACGGTAAGGCAAAATCATTGCTCATGATCGGAGGATCTTTTCGATTATTGGCTCACTGAGCTAGGTTTTCATTATAAATACTGCTTCTTCTTTCGAAGAAAGGGTTCATATTTTGACAAAAGAATTGGTAGAAGAATTAGGCCTTTCATTGCTTTATTAGATTATTGTGAAGAACTCACAGATTGTGCCATTGTTTGGCCTTTCTATTTTCTTTGATATTTGATAAGTTTTACTATGTCATTATTGTACTGAATGTTTCATTTATAGAACTTCTATAAATTTAATACAAGTTTGATGGTTTAGAACATGTCTTCGAATCCTCTTTCTAGCAAATGTGTATGAAAGTTATTTTATGTCATTTAGTCAATCATTCAACTTTCTATCTTTATTTTGCCATTCTGGAACACAATAGACTATTGAACGGGCCCTTAAATCGCATCTGAAAGATAGATTTACCATGCATATATCTAAATCTCAGTGCATCACCTTAGTTAGATCCTTTTATTTTATATCTGATTCCTTTTCCCATTCAAAACCCCAGTTACAAAAGAAGTTAACTTCTTTAAAATCCAGAGATTACTTAGTTTAGGGTAATAGGTCCCCCCTTTAATTGAGTTTCCCACAAAGGGTTGTTACCTTGCTAATTTTTGGTATCAACAGATACCATCTTTCGATGTACCTTTAGTGAGTGCAAGATTGATCATTGGTGTTGCATTGGACTCCATATTGGCTAGATGCCTAATCGGGCATCCTCTAGAAAGTGTGAATCTTGAACTCTCCATGTTGGTTTCAACCTTATGAGTCGATTCTTCAATTACCATCTCATGTTGGTTAGAAAGAGTTAACTCATGAGATTCCAATTCAATAATGCCCGATATTTTCATTTCATTAAGTTCCTCACAAATTTCAAATTTGAGGAAAATTGATTTATCATCAAGATTTGAGCAAAAATCTTCAACAATGCTTGAAAATATGTCAACATCAAACCTTTCATCAGCTTCCTCAAGCATAACATGTCCTATTTCATGATTTTCTTCTTTGATATTTACCGGAATATCAAAAAACATACCTCGGAAAAGTTGCTCAAAATTCTCACCTTGTTGTTTGGGATCACTAAAAGCTTCATACAAGCTAATCTCTTCACTTCTGGAAACTAGGTTGTCCTCATATGTTCTTTCGTAAAACAACACCTTGTTCAAATGTATCTCATTATCTTGTTGTACAAAACTTGAGGATGGTGTCAATACAAACATGGTGTCTTCAACCTCATCAACAAAACTAGGAAGCTCATCAAGTAAATTAGGAAGGGTTTGAGGTCCAAGGTCTATTTCACTTAAATATTGATGTTTGCCTAATGTTCTTCACTAGAAGACTATTTATTATCCAATCTTGAAATGAAAACCTCCAAATCATCCCACAACAAGTCTTCTTCACAGTATTCTTCACCTTTTTGCATGGGAAGACTGATTTTTGCCTTATGGTGATCTTCAAGAATCAAAGTTTATTGTTCATGCTCATTAATAACTTTTGGAGCTAGAAACACATCAAATTATTGAATAACTTCAATATGTTCCAAATCTACTGCTAATGAAGACATGGGCAAGATCCCTTTATCTTGTTCAACAAAACAATGCAACTCATTAAACATCAAAGAGACAATTTGATGTTCAACATATTATTTTTGCTCTACAACCTGTTGCTCAAGTTGACCATGCTCAACTACCTCCTATAACGGATTTGATTTATCCTCCTATTCAACAAATGAAAACCTATCAGCTATAAATTGCTCCTCTTTAGACTTCCCCAACACCTCATTTTCCTTAGCAAACCTCTACTATCATAAGCAATAGGTCCTCCTTTGTAAAGATGGATGATAACAGGCTCTAAATCTTGTAGGCATGGGCTATGATGGTCTTCTAGCATTGGAGATGACTGCTCTCGTGGAATCTCAGATTCAAGATTTTGCAAAATAGGTAAACCTCTATAATTTGGAATCTGATTTGAAAATCTAGAGGATTCACCTTGCCTGAAACTTGGAACTTCATACCTTAGAAACTTCCTTCTGGAGCTAATCTAAAATGTAAGAAGCTAATTGGGCCTCTTTTGCAAGCATCTCGCTTGCGAGCTCCTCCTCATATTGTTGTTTTTTTTTCCAACAATTGTTGTTCATAAAATTGGGCATTGCAAGCCAATTATTCATGCTGCAAAGCATATTCTTGTTGCATCTCTATTTCAATCAATTTCTTGGTCCATTCAAGCAAGATACTCTTGATTTTTGTAAACTCAACTTGCTCATTAATTTGGAACTGATTAAAATAAGGTTGCCAAGATGATTGCGCACAGGTGAGTGGGTAGGAAGTATGCTGAAACTACTGGTTACTTTGAAATGGAGGGTGATAAGACATGTATATTCATTTGAAACAAGAAAAATGAGATAAAGCACACTTTCTTGTTGAAAACCTTGAAACATATCAACACTTGAACTGTTGAAACCAGTAGATAATCTCTCCAGAGTCGCCAAATGTATGTAAGGATTGCCTTTAAAGGTATAAACCACTGCTGTACACACCAAACAATAGTGAATTAACTGATAAAAGAACTGAAAACCATTTTTTTGTCCCACCGGGCATGCCAAAACTATTATCTCTTAAAACTTGCACCCGAACCGAGCTGTGAAACTCAGTTAGCTAGAGAAACATGGGAGAATTCTTGGGTTGTGGGTCACCCAAAATGAGAATGAACCTTCAGATAGGCCGACTTCCTCTTGGTACTCACCTAAAACTAATCTGCTAAATTTGTTGAGGAAAAGGGGAGAAAAAGATAACATAAACAAAAAAATATTAACCCCTAAAGCTTTAAAAGGTAAAACACCAAATACTATTGCATAACATACAAAATGAGCTCAATAAAGCAACTTATTGAGAGACACAACCCACACCTTTTACATGTTCATGTATAAATATTTCATAGGAAGGTTTTGGTGTTTACAAAATCAGAAGGAAAATTGAAGATTTTCACAACTAATCATTGATAAACACCATGACACAAATTATAACCTACACAAACTATACATTTCTCTATTTAGAGGTGTTAGAAATGAGACATACATTCAAGGATTATAATTTAGATCACAAAAAAAATACATCAATCATTCAACTACACACAGGAAACAACGTTGAGAAGGTCAGAATCATTGCATCTTATTGAAATTCAAAAGTAAAATACTATAGTGCATGCCTGTAAATGAGTTATAGAACTCTATATTTCCTCCAAGGACTCCAAAATGAGTCACTAAATAGAAAATCCTAAGTCATAACTGATTACAAAGAAATCACTCAAGTGATTATATCCAAATCCTAACCAAACTCCATCAAAATAACACTTGGAAGCTTCTTGGGTCAAATGCACCAATAAATCCTAAAAGATAGGCCTCAAAATCCCTGCAAAAATAACTCCAATATGTTGAAAAGGTCAATTTGACCATGTCCAACCATAAAAGCACCCCAAAAATGCTCCAAGTTGAGTCAACATGCCTAAATTCACTCCAAATTGGCTAACCACTTAAACCTCCCCTATGTGCCTGGCACAACTATATGCTCTCAATTTGTTTACCATACATAACACCTTTTATTTTTACATTTAAAATAACATTTTATAATTAAGTGATTTATAAATTATCACTTAATAAAAATGTTTTACATTTAAAATCAATGCAAAAATAAACAAGGCTCGACCATCATGAATCAACATATATGAGCCAAAAGCAAAGATTTTACAGGTATTAAAGACTCCCTCCATAGATAGAAAAAGGAAAAATTTATGCCTAAATATTTTGACCATGACATACATAAGTTTTCAATGCAATTATTTTTTTTTTAAAAAGAGGCAAAAATGCCTAAGTGAAGGCTGACCACTTTTAAGGGTTGAAACCCTAAAAGAAAACCTTAGCCAAACACACATTCATTCATTTTTGCACTTTGGATTTCCAAGAAACTTAATTCCACTCTTTGAGGGCGCTGCCATGGAGGATTTGTGGAGCTCAACCTGCAACTTCTAGAGCCTTCAATGGTGGAAATTGCGCATGGTATGCCTTTATTTGCAAAAAGAAAAACATTTTCTCTTCTTTATCTATGTCTTATATGCTGATTCAAGCTTCATTATATAGAGAATATTGAAACACGTTTGATTTCCTGTATTTTACTTTGTATACTCCATACATTTCATGATATTTAAATAGAAACCCGATTTCATCCTGTACATTACCTCTTATTTGTAAACATAGAATACATATGCCATGATTGGTTGCAGCCAAACATTTTGTAGAAAGGATGCTCTATTCAAGTTGTGTAGTAGGCAGCGAGTTTCATGTTGCGTGTCTATAAAATTTGAGGGCTCCTTTCTATAGATGTATTTATAACCAAGTGAAAAAAAAGCCTACTGTGATAAGATCATGCAAAATTATAATACGAATGAGATTTCATGGGAGGCCGAGCCCATAAAACAAGAGCTATCTCAACAAACTGTTCCTCAAAAAAATGCTACTGTGTGAAGAAAACATGGTTTCCAAAAATATTTAACGCCATTGTACAATGCAGGTATAAGTTGAAGATCTATACATCTTTCCATCCTTTCATGAACCCTACCCTTTTCAGAACAATATGGGAATCTCCATGGTTCCAAGAATCATTTAATTTTTGTTTGCTATGCTTGGATGAATAATTGCCATATTCTCAATTATTTTTTGGTGAAATATGGAGAACAAAATGTTTTTCTGAATTCAACTTGACTGTTGGAAACACATTGTGTGAATCCAAAGCTGATGCTAATTGCATATAATCACTATCTCTAGACTCCTGCATATGATCATTCAAAGCATTCTTCTGCACCTTCTTCCAAACAGATTGATTGATTTCCTTCCTAACTCTACTCTACATATTCCCAATTCCACAACTACCAGTATTTCCACTTGAGCAACTCACCAATCCAAAGTTATTTCCAGCAAATTTCTTGCCTCTGGAAACTTGAAATTTCTTAGTGATTTGTTTATTTTTATCATGACTATCTGTAGATATTATGTCATTACTATTTCTTATTTCACTATTGTTCACTCTATCACTTTGAGCACATGAATATCCACCATGTAAACGCCCATTAGGATTGCCAACAACTTTAAAGCTACTCTTAGGAAAATCTAATCTTCTGCCCTTGTTGACAGATCCAAATTTAGTGTTGCTAGGATCATGAATAAAACCTTTACCATTTATAACACTGGAGTTAGTCTGGAATCCGATTAAAACCTTTTACTTCTCTAGAATGGTCCAGTGATGCTTCCGTTGTTACAATTGTGTGATTATTTTCTCTGAAATTTTATATGAACATTCTCATTGTTTCATTTTGCAAAACATGGTGACTTTCCAGTCACATTGCTATGAATGATGAATCGATTTTTAATTGCATCACAATGTCATGAAATCTTAACAATCCTATCCTGTCAAAATATAAAATGATAGCACATTGGGCTCAACCCTTGTGGGAGCCACATTTTAACCCACATGCTAAAATCAGATGAAACAAAATGGAAACATAATTTTCCCTCTATCTGCACATGAAGCAAACAAGTTAGAAAAAAAATGTATATTTTAGGTGTGTATGTTGATCTGATGGTTTCGTTGGACACCTAAAGTACACATTTCTTATTTAATGCACATTGAGATCAGTCTATACATGCATAGGTGGATGTTCATATAATGTTCATGATATTTCATTGCTTAGAGCATTTCTCTAACACCATTGCGATTGTCAGATGTAGGAACTAGGAATAATGAGGAGCTAAGAAGGACAAGTAGTTCGAGGTAGGAACAACGCAATACAACACACCTTGAACCAATCATTCTCAGGCAACGATTGGTCTCTCTCCTTAAATGCACATTTCCTTTCTTTTACTTATTCATGTATATGATTTTATCAATTTGTATTGAATAAGAAAAAGTCAATCTCACGGCTTGTGTGAGATAATGAAATTTTTTACATTCAATAAAGATTACTTCTTTGTTTTAGAAAATACTTGTACAAATCTTTCCTATGTTACATGCATCTGCATAAATGCAGTAATTTGTAAATGTAACCTTTTGAATTATTTCATTGATGCACTTGAATGTAATTTAAGAGAGATTAAAATGCACCTTTTTCCTTTCAAATCAAATTAATAAGCTCTACCTGATTGAGCTATAAGTGAAAATCTGGTAACACCAATCTCATTGCGATTCCAAATTTGGCTTGCTCCACAATGGTTAAGGTTGATCATATTCTTGAGGTTGTCATAAAATGCTTGCATGACAAAAGGATGAACCATAATTGCTCTGTCAATGTCCACTCCAACTATTCTGATTGTAAGATCTAGGTGCCTTCTTTGAAATCCTGCCCACCATGACCTTTCGGGGACCCCATTTGTGAATGGATTGGGTTGACTTGCAGTGATTTGGGTAACTGTGGCTTGTAGTTGATTGACCTGTAGTCCATGGCCCAATTTTGTCATGTCCTTGCACCATTGGACAACTTTAGCCTCCTCCTCAGATAAAATGGTATGTGGACCCCTCCTCTTAGTGGTGGTAACTCCTAACATCCACATCCTCAAACTACTAGGTGGCATACCCCACTTGATTGTTTCTACCCTGATTGACATGTGTGTTCTTTGAAAATTTTAACTGCTCCTTCCATATCAACATATGCCCATTGCCTAATGGGTACATGTGAGGGCAGTTGCACAACAGGTTGAACATCTGGCTGAACAGGAGGTTCAACTTCTATTGTGTTGGTGGATTCATTTGCAGAGTCAGGAACATCTTGTTCTATGGGAATCGCATGCACTTCCTCATCAGGCTCTGATTCAACGAAGTGCACCCCACGAGTGACTCTAATGGAACGTGGTCCTCTTCCTACAGCCCGTTTAGAGTGTCTTCTAGAAATTGCCATTATATTCCACTTAACCTGCATCGACAATAAAACTTCCATAACTTATCAATGCAACAAATAATATATCATTGTTTGCATAAATATATATACAATATGATAAGAACATATCATTCTCTACAAAAATATATATACAATCCGATTAGAACATATCATTGTCTACGAAGATTCACGTGATTAAATTTCATGATTATAATGTAGGGATTCAAAGAGAATCTGATAAAATCTGTATACCCATTTAATTTCATGTGCATATTATAATTACTGAAAAATAGAAAACGTCTGCCCATTAACCCATATCCTGAAACCCATAAAATTTCATGATTATACCAACGTTTGACAATATACCCATTAAATTTCATGATTATACTTTGTCAAAATTCTATCAATGTTCTATTTAAATCACATTACATGTGATTAGTTCATAGAATAATGCCAAAAAAAGCATACAGTCAAACCCTCGATGCCATAGACAAAATAATTCACGAGGGATCAAATTTCTACCAGTCACATGTAAATAGAAATGATTATAGTCAAACCCTTAATGCCATACAGAGAAATGATTTTTAATCACACCAAAATGCACTCAAACACCGTCAACGCCAATAAGAGCCCACTATTGAACAAACAATATTGTAGGTGAAGAGAGGTGGATCAAATTTCTACTAGTCACATGTAAACCCTACATGGATTGATATGATGAAACACTACAAGGTATGAGTGTATATATATGTATGTATGTATGTATACAATATGATAAGAATATATCACTATCTTTGCAAACAATGATATATTCTTATCATATTGTATATATATGTATGTATGTATACAATCTGATAAGAATATATCATTATTTGCAAATATAAAGATTACAAATTGCAGACAATGGTATATTCTTATCAGATTGTATATATATACAGGCATGCCATGTATATATGTATAATATGAAAAGAATATGTCATTATCTGTGAAGCTTCATGTGATGAAACCTCGATGCAAACTAAAACCCATTGTTCAACATACAAAATTCCAGGGGAAAGGTAACCAAATTAACAAGATATGCATCTAAGTTTTCCAGGATGAAGAAACAGAGGAGCTATTTTGGCCTATAGAGAATGCAGTGAAGTGTTTTAGAAATTATGGAATTTGCCAAGAAATCACTAGTCATGGTATTTTCCATGGTTTCTAGAATACTTCTGACGACATGCACTGCAAGCCAAGAGAGTTATGATGCGTCTATATCAACACAGGTCATCGAACAATTTTTACGTCTACTACATGGTACATTTTTACGTCTACTACATGCCATTGACTTGGATAATAGTGTAATGCAAGGACATTCATAGAGAAAGGTGAAATTATTTTATGGTATGGAAGTATATGATGAAACACTACACAACATGACAATATGTATCTATATATGTGTATATATATGTATCTATATATGTATATATATGTATGTATGTATACAATCTGATAAGAATATATCATTGCATTTACAGAGAATGATATATTCTTATCAGATTATATATATATATATATACAATTTGATATGATGAAACCCTACACGACATGACTGCATATATATATATATTTGTCTGCAAATTGTAATCCAAAAACCGTTCAATAAATTGGGAAAAAAATTGTCTACCCATTAAACTTCATGATTACTAAAGAGGGATTCAAAATATAATTGTGATATGATTAAAAAATGGGTAATGTTGTTGTTATTATATTTGGTGTATCCTTTAAGGATAATGTTGTTGTTATTATTTTTTATTTATGATGAATGTAGGTGAAAAAAATTTAGCTGTGATATGATTAAATAATGGATAATGCTAAGTTGAACAACTGATTGAAAACAAAATAATTTGTGTGCCTGAAAATAATGTAAACACTGAGTAGATAAATATAAAAGAGTATATTGAATAATGAAATAAACAACATAAATGTAAAACAGTATGCCTGAAAATAATGTAATCACTGAGTATGTAAATATAAAACAATATATTGAATAATGAAATAGACAACATAAATGTCAAAGAGTATGCCTGAAAATAATGTAAACACTCAGTACATAAATATAAAACAGTATATTAAATAATGAAATAGACAACATAAATGTAAAATAGTATACTAATAAATAAAAAGATGAATTTAGTTATACTGGGTGTACTGACTTGAAAAAGCTCCCTTTAAAGAGGAATGTGCAGAAATTGCCTTAGTAAGCTCTTAATTTTGTAGAGGAAATTCAGTGAAAGTAGAGGAGAATTTGTAATGAAAATGACCCTGGAAATTCCCTCTTATAAAATAATTCGAATGTGTAAATTGAATGCATTGAATTATGGTGGTTGTATTTCAAATTTGAATGCATTGAATTGTGGTAGTTGAATTTCAAATTTGATTTTTTTGTGGGAAACAATCTGCCATTTCTTTTTGCAGTGGCCATTTATGCCTGAGTTTTGTCGTGGCTTTTAGGAAAACAGTTTTATATTTGGTTTAATTGACAAAATAGGTGGCTTGCATAAATTCAATCATTTATATGAATTATAATATGTTTTTTGGTTTATTAGGGAGCCTTAAACCATTAACTGTGTGTGCAGGTACCAGAAGTTGATGGAGTTAATGCATGAAGATGTGATAGGAAGTGTGGGTGAATGTGCAATTGATAGCTCATAAAGTTGATCAATGTTTGATATTATGTCACAATTTGCACCTTTAATTTTTGATAATGGTTTATATTATGTGAAATTGTGCACCATTAACTGTTCAAATATACATGTAAATACACTGTAGTTGAATCTTTGAGCCACTTGCATAGAGTGGTAATTGTAAACATAAACGCACTTTAATAAATATAGAAAATATTTTATTTTGTGCAACTAGTCTTGTGTTCAAAACATATATGTACCAATAGATGTTTATATTTGTTTTTTGTTGTTGGTTAGCTACACATTTAGTAGTGAACATATATTGGTGTAATTTGTAAATTGTTATTGGCATAATTAAAATAATGTAATGACTAAAATATAAACGGTTATTGGGGGGTTAGGTAAGCATGGAGTAAACAACAATTGGATCATGGGCAACAATTGGCACATTTCCCCTATTTATTATTTTAAGTAATGATGTTAGACTGTCGATATCTTGGTTTTCAGACTGACACTACCTGGAGGCGTTAGAAAAACCAATTTTCACCTCCAAGGTTATTATATTGTTGAATACTTGTCAGTCACCTAGTTTTCAAGTATTAATCAACCAACAACGCCCGAAGGTTTTCATTGTCAGATCTTTTATTGCAATTTTTTGTTTTTTATATCTCTTATTTTAAAGAGGTGATAGGAACAAGAGTGATTTATTTCATCACATTACAAACACAATTTTATTTTGAATGGGTCCATTTGTATAGTTTCAAATGGTGCACATTGACAACGAGATCCATACATTTTGAATCCATAGTGCATAACTTAACAACACCATTATCATAAATAGTCTTGATCTCATAAGGACCAAGCCATCAAGTGTGAAATTTCCCTTTGAAGTCTTGGAACTGAGAGTCATAGAGAAATTTTGAGTCACCGGGTTGGAACGTGCACTGATGAATGAAGCGGTCATGCCATTGTTCTCGTTGTTGTTGCACCACCTCTGTGTGAAAAAGGGCTTGTTGACGTATTTCATCCAAGGAATGGAGTTGAGTTATTCTTTCCTTTTAGGCTTTGGTGAGACTCATCCCCAGCTAAAGAGAAGTGAAGAGAGTATTCACTTCAAATTCAATGGGAAAAAAATCCTTTTTTCCATAAAAAAGTTCATATGGTGTCAAGTCGTTGGTTATCTTCCAAGTTGTCTTGTAGGACCAAACTGCCTCAAGAAGTCTATCTGCCCAATCCTTCTTGTGTAGTGCTACAATCTTCGTGAGGATATTCTCCAACTCCTGATTGGTCACCTCCACTTTCCCATTAGCTTGTGGATGATACAAAGAAGATTTTTGATGTTTGATTTCATATTCTCGAACCAGAGTTGTAACCAAATTGGATGTGAATTACAGCCCCTGGTTTGTAACAATTTCTCATGGAATACCATACTGGTAAAAATCTCAGAGTATAAGAAGTTAGAAAATTTTGTATCTCTAGCATGTTTCAAAGCTACTTCTTCTACCCACTTAGTTACGTAATAAATACAAAGGTCATAATATATTCTTTATCCCTAGAAGGAGGATTAATTGGTCCTACAAAATCCAAATCCCATTTCTCAAAGGGTTCAATTGATAACTATAGGTGTAAGGGAATCTCATCAAAATGTGTGAGTCAACCCATACACCGACACTTATTGTAATCCTGAACATATCTCTTACAGTCCTTATGGATTATTGGCTAATAAATTCCCTACAGTCAAAACTTTGTTAGCAACTCATTGTCCTGCAAAGTGACCTCTGCAAGGATCAGAATGGCATGAATAGAGTATGTCAAAGACATCCTCCTCTACAACACATCAACATCGAATATTATTAGTTCCAGTACAGTAGAGTAAACCATTAATCCAACTATATTGCCTATAAATTCCTATAAGATTTCATTAGTCTCTTAGAGAAAAGTGGGGTAGAAATCTACATGTGACAAGGTAATTAGTAATATCCGCAAACCATGGGATTTTTATAGAAATGGAAAAAATATATTCATCCTAGAAAGCATCATCCATAAGTATTGGTTCATTATCCTAAGAAACTGATCTACGAACATGATTCAATTTGGAACAACAAAATCTTGAGAAACTGGTCTACAAAGACATCCAAGAGCTTTGATATGTTTAATCATCCATTTTAACTTTTTATCTGCATTTGTAGGTTCAGGTACCTTATCTTCAACATATAGAGTGTGACCTTTTGTCATTAGAATACTCCATGCATTTTGATGCCATATTGAATAATTAAATGATGTGAGCAAAGGAACCTTAGAATGATCCATGAAAATGAGAGAGAAAAAGAAAACAGATCAAAAGAATGCACCAAGAGACCCCCCCCCAAATCACTCAATCAAGAACCCCCTCAAGAAATATTTGATTTGAGGCACTTTATATTTAGTGCATTTACAGTTGCCACTACCAAAAATAGCAAAGTGGACTTTGATCTTGGTACATGCAAATGCCAAAAATAGGCCACAATTTCAAGTATAATTTTTGGTAAAAAATGCAATCAATTTGATCATACCACTGAGAAGTACACATAAAATTATGCACTTTCAAAAAGCATTGCACCCAAAAATGTTGCAAGATATGAGCTCTCGAATTTCCCAAAATAAGGACAAAGCAGAAACACCTATGAGAATCTACAAATTCTAGAAAAATCAAACACCAAAACCAAAATATTATTGCACCACCATGAAGAGCGCAAAAAATTAGCCCAAATAAAACAAAATGCTCAAAAAAGGAGTCAAAATGAGCACGATATGAAGTGTCAAAGTTGGAATGCAAAATTGAAAATCTCATCCATGAGGGGAGAAAAATTATTTTGAGAGCACTAACGTCAACGATTGACGGGCCTAAATTTGACACTTTCTTAGTCGTCAGCAAACTATGTGGCTTAAACTTGATAGTCGTGAGCTCATCATAGGTTTGCATGGTTGGAGGAATATTTGGTGAATATGTTGATGGAATATTCTTCTTTGGATTCTGCCTGATTTAGAATTCACCACTAGATTTTAATGAATGATCGCCATTTTTTTTAAATGAATAGTCGTCAATTTAAAAGATGGCTGCCAATTGTGAAATGGGGCCCACAGGTGTGGAAGCGACCCACCCAACGACTGCCATGTGGTGGGTGGCGGGGGCCACAAGTATTCTGCCCTGACATAGACCAATATGCTCTACAAACTGTACAGTTTGTAGATGTACAAAATTTTCTTTTTTTGATTTTTTTAAAACTTTTCATAATGTTTTGCCGAAAACAAATTTTTGTTTTGCAGAAAATTAAATTAATATTTAAAAAAAATTTCAAAAAAATTACAACCGATTTAAATAATATATATATTTTTATTCTGCAAAGTGTACTGTCGGCAATAATGATGACATGGGGGCCATACGGCTCCCTGGGATTTTTTTTTTGCCTCACCGAATAATTGCTTTGAATTCGATGAGTTGAAAATTGATCTTAGAGTTTTTGGCCCTTTTGGACATGATGGCAAGGTCGGATTTGACCGAATATGCTCCAAAAATGCAGCTACCTTCTGGATCTAGCAACCACTCTTGAGCTTCAAACCCTCATAGATTTGGCCTCGTATGTCCAATTTAGATGAAACAAAAAGAAAAATCACTTTCTCAAACCTTTCAAATGCAATGGTGAGCTTAGATTTGTACCAATAAGCTGCAATATGAACTTGCAATAAAGAGACAAAAATGGAACCCTCATATTTTTCAAGACTTACCATCTCTCTTCAAAAAATGACTATCTAATGGCACCCAACCCATTCTGATACCATGTTAGAACTAGCTATGGCTACCAAGATCTTAAGATCAAATAGAAAGCGCAAAAAGAGAGAATGGAATGTGACAAGAATAAACTGTATTCTTATCAATATGATTCAATGATATGATTGTGATGTACAATGTAGTATAGACCCCTTGGTTATATAGCCAAGATGAGATATAATATGTCATAGGATTATGACAAGTGTCTTAATCATATGACATGAGACAACTAATAAAAACTACCTAGGTCACATGTAGTAGTTGTCAAAAGATAAGATAACAACTAATGACAACTAACACCTTCTAGAAAGATTCCTTCCTGGGACCTAAGTAAACTTAACATGTGCAAATAAGTCCCCTAGTAAAGAAATAACTAGGTACAAGACTTTATTTACACCAACAAAATCTTTAAATAGTATTCTAATTGACATTTCATTGTCAAAATAAAGAAAATAGAACAAGTCTATGCTAATAGTTTCACACATACTGTTATTGCATTCTCACTACTATATTTCTCTAACATTGGTCTTTACATAAGAACATTCATTGTTTGAACAAATTCCATTTCCTACTAAACAACTATGAAACAAGTTGTTCACTTATGAACATTCACTATTTAAGAAAAACAAATATTGTTCCTAATAAATAGTTGTAAAGCTAGTTGTTTACATATGTACATTCATTGTTTGAATAGAAGAAATGTTGTTTCCTACTAAAAAATTATAAAGCAAGTTGTTCACATGTGTAATTTCATTATTTAAATAGAACATGTATTGTTTCCTACTAAATATTTATAAAACATGTTGTTTTCAACTATATAGATAACTTTTTAACAAAACAGAGTTGTTTGCAAAAGAATATCCACTGTTTACATCAACACATTATTTTTTTCAACTAAATAGTTACATTTAAAGTCAAATATTGTCGTTTACTCTATTTGCAGATCTCAAGCTATTTACATGTGAAATGATCACTTTACAAGCATTTGTTCACTGTTAAAAACAAAATGGTTCTTCCACAATGTACTAAAAATAATCAAGTCAAAATTGCCCTATTTCATACATGAGGGAAATATGTCTAATGTTCAGATAATACTCATGCCTTTTAGGTTGCAATAATAGACTATGGTTGCTCTGAGTCAACCAATTCCCAATGGTCAAGTTTCTCCTTTCTAAACATCAACAATATATTTGAAAATTTTCCATGTGAGCTTATTGTTTTATACCATGCATGTAGAGATATTCTACATGCAAACTTTGTCTTCATCCAAAACATGGATTTCATGTGCCATCATTCTCATCGAATGGGGTTGGTTTCTCAGCAAAAGACAACCTACATACATTTTCAAGGCTTAAGAAACATTTGACAAAGCCCCCTTTTTGTTATCATCCCATTCGATAACAAGGTTTTGATAAAATACAAGAAAGTACAATATACAAAGGGGTCTCTTATCCTCCTAGATCGTAGTCGATCCTACACAAAGAATAATGGTAACAAACACAGTGTCATTAGAATAAATTTTGATAGCCATTTTGGGCTGAACATTTAAATGCAAAGAGTTAATTACCGAGCCTTTGAAGCTCGTTGAGCCTCGACCAATTGATAAGATGGAAACAAAAAGATTTTAAAATAAAAGACACATGGGTACAAACCCTCTTTCAAGGGATCATTGATCGATCCATAATAATGTTTGTTCATCATAATTTACAGTGAAACAAAATAGAGATTCCAATTTCCATTGAATGGCTTGCACGAGAGTGCGTTCTTAAGAATAGCCCAAACTTAATACTCTAAGGCTTGGCTTAGCTGAGAGAGCTAGCCGCAAGGCTTCTACAAAAAAAGAACTCATGTAGTACAATGTAGGCCGAGCAACCCAATAGTGGTTGACACCATGCCATTCTACCGAAGGCCATGAAATTTATCAAAATGAAACTTACTATTTGAATGATGAAATCGACATATAAAATGAAAGGATACCATTCAATAATGAGGAAGAAAAGATAGAGAAAATCGAGCTTGTTTTCTTAAGTGCTCAGATTACCTCATATGTCATCTTCGAATGAGCTTATCTCTTGATTTTTCCATGAGATTTCTCTACTTTTCCTTCCCAACAATCCACTTCTTCTTGTTCTTTTTCGCCCCACTGCCTGTATGTTCAAAATGGAAACAACAACCTATTATTTTGCATGCCTTTGGCAGAGGCATTATTCCCTTGCCATCGACCACTACACATTCAAATATTGCTATTAATTTCATGGCATACCACATCTGCCATAATCTTATTTGATTTTCTCAATAGTTTGATATTAGAACATTATTGGTTATCAAATTAAATTCGACATATATATTTGAATATGCATTCGACTATATATCAAATTGATCAACAACGTTCAATTCTTGATAACATATAATTTTTTTTTTTTTCAAAATTTCATAAAATCAACATCAATCAACTTCTTTCATTCTTTTTTTTGAATATTTTAGAATCTTCATTTAATATTTAATCGAATTTCATCAATAATTCAATTTTTTCGTATTTAATAAATATACAATAAAATTGGGTTATGACATAAACCATCACAATAATACATCCTTTAGAGTAGTTAGAATCAGTTTAAGTTTTTGTGCATCATTGTGATAATCATAACTATGACATAAAACATCAAATTCAAAAAGAAATATATTGGGGTCTTCCATAGAAATACCTTAAAAGACAGGCAAGGTAGAGTGAGGTATGTTCTTCATGGGGGCATCCTCTTGTAGATGGGAAAGGGGAAAGTCAAAGGTAACAGGATTGTTGTTGTCCAAATCTCTTTCATCATTGTTATTGTTGTTTTTGTTTTTCATGGTTCCAAATTCCTAAGGGGTGTAGAAAGATGTGAATGGCTTAAGGTCTCTTGGGGTCTTACCACTTCAGAGCTCGTAAGAATTGTGAAATAATTTAGCAACGTTTTTAAATGAATATTCGAGCAACTCGTGTTGGATACTAGAAGGAGACTCAAAGGTGGACTCAATGACACATTTTTCAATATTAGGTTTAGCTAGTTCCTTCTTGGATGGTATGCTCACAATTAATCATTTTAATTTGTTTTGTGGGCTTTCTTGTTGTGAACTATTTCTTATATCTTTGTTAACAAATATTCCTTTACTATCTCTAATGTGATTCATGCATCTATATGATCTATAAGAGAGAAAACCAAGGTTAATTACCTGGGTGAGGTCGACAATCACGTGGAATTTCACCTTGGAAAACTGATCCTAATTCAACTCACTAGGTTTTTAGGCCTTTAACACCTTTCCCCAACAACGCCAAAATGTTTGGACAAAAATGTGGATCAATATTAGGGATACACTATCCTTGTAATTATATAAATTTGGTTTGATATAATTGAATCAATACTTGGGAGTTTCATGTTGACTTCCTTAGTTTGTTCCTAAATGTCAATCCAAGGATTGTAAGCTCATGAAAGGTGTTGTGGCTATGTACCAAAGGGGTGAAATCAATAAGTTAAGTGGGGATGAAATGTATTATATGCGAATAAATGATCAAATCTAAATGCTTTAAAATAATAAACTTAAAAACACTCTTAGATTGTGTTCCTAAAACAAACCTTTGAATCCACCAAATAACTTAAATAAATCCTTTTAACATATTTAAGATTTGTTATATTCATCTCAATTCTGATTAAACACTGCTAATTATGGTTGGGATTAAAGAACTCGTGAATTTGTAGTAGTTTGTGTTGATATAATTCTAGTGACAAGACGTGTTAATTCTAGTGACAAGACTTGTTGAATTTGCCAACAAGAACTATGCAGTATATATAAAGTCTTAGAAAAACAACTATTAATCCCAAATACTGTTCCAAGTTTTAAAAAATGTAGTAAATCAATTGACACATAAACCACACTCACAAATAAATAAAAATCATTGAATTATACATAAATCATGCTCACAAGAAATAACAATCACTAAATTATACATAAATCATACTCACAAAATAACCTAAAAGCAAATTCAACTGGTGGCTGAAGAGTGGGCCCCGCGTCCCAATCGACTGATTAAAGAGAGTAATCAACAAGTTCTCACGTTTGACTCAGATAGTAATATCATCATTATTATATTGCTTCATTCAAAAATTTGGAGATGTTTGATACAAAAAGGAAACTTATATAGTCTCTCACATGAAACCAAATTATCTAAATATTACATACAGTTTTTGGAGTTCAAACAGATCCAAATTGGCTAAGGAAAGAATGAATTAGCCTATGACCATTCTTTTTAAAAGCTAAAAACCGATTTTCTATCATTATGCAACATACATTAACTACCCATTATTTCTAAAGGCTATAGAATTATTTACTATTATTATGCAAGAGATATCAACGATGTTGATTTACAATTGGCAATAAAAAGGATTATGACAATATTTTCCATTACTCCTTCCTGCGACCATAGGAACCCTGTTTTCACACATAACCACTGAAATTAGTACTAAATAACTGATTAATTCCTAAGGTATATTATGTCCTATAATCCATATTAATCACTTTTAATTCTATAAAATTATTATGGCAATTCAGGAGAAAGGGTTAAAATATAGGCTAGAATTAAAAGAAAAACTAGACAAACTTTTAGCCCATCAGGAATGATTATGGTATGGGACAAGAGGTGGCATATCATTTTTGATGAATATAATTTGATGGGTGGAGAATAGCTACCCTACAAAGGCTTGGAGATGATGATGTTTAATGTCATTGGGAACTCTTGATTCTTATAATATGTGTTCCAATGTATCTTTATAAACATTAGATGTTTTGAGAAGTTTTAGGGTGAATATTGTGTTGGATTTTTCTCAAGATGTTGAATGAGATTATATTGGGTGGTTGAGGTAGATAAGTATGAACCTTGAAAAATGACTCGACCATGATTCATGGTGATGGAACAATAAAATTTGATTTTGATGGTTATGACTTACATGTCAACTTGGTCGATATACCCTCTAATAGAGTCATAAAAATGGGGAATTTCAGTGGAATGGATATTGTGAGCATGATAGTCTTAGTTTTGGCTTGATTTACATGTGAAAAGGTGTGTTTTATTTTTCTTTGGAAATAATTTTTGAAATGGTCTCATTTGTGTGTTAGGTAAAGTGGATGTATCTCCTATTTTGATATCCTTGTAATCAATGAGCTATTGGATGTAGTTTTTGAGTTTAATATACTTATTTATGTTGTGGTATTTGAATATAAGATAATCATAATATTAATTATCTTTGAACCATGTGGTCTTGGGCTTTATTTCATTGAATGGTTTGGTGAGTGGAAACATCACCATGCTGGCTTGGACAAGTTTTTGGAATATGACTACTAAGGATTCCCCCGAGGAGGTGTATCAACATTTTTGAGTTTGGTTTTTGGGTTGGATTGATGGGATGTAAATTTTGGTAGGTTATTTAAAGAAATTTTACATGTGTTTGGATTCTTGTGGAGCTTTGAAAATTTTGTATATCCTTTGAGTCGATGAACCCATCACCAACCGTATTTTTGATTTTAGCCCAACAACTTAGGTTTGAATTTTTGGTTTAAGTCCTTGGAGAATATTTTGACCAAACCTTTGTTGATGAGGTATTTTTAGTTCACCCTCATTTCAATGATCTCATAAAATTTAGTGACATAATTCACCTAGATATGATAAGCTATTTCTTGATTTAGGTTTGTGATGAATATATGGACAATTTTTTTCTCGAGGATAGAGAAAACAACTTACAAGAATTCTCCATCATTGTAGGAAGGAGGAGAATATTTCTCCATAATTTTCTTTACTTTGAAATATCCAACATAGTAAGCTTGTGGTTGATGTTGTAGGAGAAATGTGTGAAAAATTTACCTATTATATTGGTGAAAGTTGTAATGGAGCCTTGAGAAAAGTGTACAAACGACTCAAAGGATTCAACTCCCATACTCTAAGGGAAAATTATTAGAAATGACATATTACTTTAGGCAACCTCTTGAGATATCATGAGAAAATATTTGGTGTGGCTACATGGATCACCTTTTCTTTCATATTTGTTAAATTTTGGGATCTTGAAATGGGGAGGAAAGATGATTTATGAGACAATCCAATGAAAGGTATAGGGATGAATTTATTTGAATGTATATTGTTTATGTTGGTTTTATATCTTTATTTGTAACCCTTTGATGACATTTTTCATCTCTTACCATTCTTTGTTGAAGGGGGAATCAAGAGGTGATAGTGGAACAGGATGAGAGAAGAGTGAGATGTTGGATTAGTAACCTTGGTGATTTGCTATGTATAGTAGAGGTATGAATTGATTTTGATATTATGTAATTGGTGATGAAGTGGTTCATTGTTCTATGTTATGGTTTAGTTTTGTGGTGGATTTTGTTGGCTAGGAAATCAGCTATGCCACAAGAATTTGAGGGATGATGATGATGTTTTGTCTTGATGAGGTGGATTATTAGATGATGTGTGGTTATGCATGGTAGGGGTGGTTGAGAACCCTTAATATGAGCTATACATAAATGATTTTTTTTTATATTATGGTTTGGCTAAATAGATGTTTGACCCCATGGGTTATTGAAGTCACAAGTGTATTGCTCAAAATTGATGATATTGTTTGGGTTATCCAAATTGTAACAAAAAGGGAGTTTAGCCCCTATTTGATGAGATGTTGGAGTAATCAATTTTTATTTTTATTGATAAATTGATCCACCAAAGATTGATTTTGGCTAGATGCAAGGAAGTCTCTATACTCTGGAGAGTATTCACTTTAGTCATGGAGATGTAGTGTTGTGAATGTTATCAAGGAAGGCTTGGTGAGAGGTTACCCCAACATGCACAAAGACCAATCCAAAATAATTGTTTCCATTTAACTCTATTTTAAATTGTGTTTGTGATTAGGTGATAGGAGCATAAGCTGATGACTAGGACTTGGATGGTGTGGGTTTGTTTTAATTTTGTGGTTTTGAGGTGAAATTTGAATTGACTTTGATTGAGATTGATAGTGGATTTCGATATGGTTGGGGACCTTACACAACTTGGTGGATTTGATTGAAATTCAAGGACCTTGAGTAACTAGATTATGTTTTGATTTTTTATTTGAGTAAGGTCTAGGGCATTGAGGGTGGATGATGTATTCAATTTTTGATTGGGATTAAGGTTTAAGATGTTTTTATTAAGGTATAGGACCTTAGGACAGTTTGATTAAGGTCTAGGACCTTAGGGTATTTTTATTGTGGATAGATTTTTATTGGATTATGTTTGTAGGAGGATAAGGTCCACACCTTAAACAATTTGACGTAGGATGGTTGGTTTTGGGATGATATTTTGATTTTGGGATTAGGATGTGATTCCAATTTCAATATTTTAGAATTTGAGATTTAATTTTGACTTTTAGGTAGGGGACCTTTGATTCTCATGTGAAGTGAGGATTTTGGATTTGTTATGGATTTTTCAAACTCTATATTTTCATTATTTTTTTGGTGTTTTTTAAATTTTATTTCTATTTATTCTTTATTTTTGGATATTTTAATATGTTTTTGTAAGGTGCAAATAATTCAAGCACAATAATAACCTATTTATTCAAGTGGGAGTGTTCAACTTATGAGATCATAAATATACCTAGATTTGATCATGAATTATATTTACTCATGATCTTAGAGTGTTAACCATAAAATTGATTCTTGTTTGTTAGTGATCTACCATCTCAATACTAAAGGTATGATATGAGCAACTTCTTGGGGCTAATCAATTACTAGTGCATCATAAGTTACGTATGATTAAGAGTTTACAAGATAGGTTTACCAAGCATTACTAGGGGATGTATTTGATATTATTGAAGGTACATGAGGCCAAAATCCATAAAATAAGGTTCATGCCTAATGTCTTGGTATGAGAGGGTAACCCACTCTCTTCCTTTACATTTTTAAGCTATAAAATTTATTGCAAGCTTAGCTTGAGTGAAAAATGTGCCTTGAAGGGAGAGTATTTTGATTATCTCCTTAATTTTCATACTCCATCAAAACAATTGGGTTTAGGTCACCACTTGGAGATGAAATCTAAGCTAGGCCTACTAAAAATAAACTAAAACAAAAGGGCTAACCATTTTTAGTTCTAAGATTGCCTTACGATGTAAGACAAGAGAATACATGAGATTAGACTTTTAGGAAAAACAAAAAGTGATTAAAGGGATGATTTTTATTCTCAAGGTCACCTTGTTGTGCAAGGGAAAAGCATACACACCCTTAAAACATATAAACATGACAAAAAAATTATTTGACCTTTGAAATAAAAAAATCAGCTATGGAGACAAATACACATAAGGGATGCTTTTGATTCCCAAGATCACCTTGTTGTATGAGAGAATATCATACACACCCTTGCACACACAAGTATAACAAACATTTTATTTCACTTTAAATCAAGTAAATGAAAGCACACAAAAGATGTTTATAGTCATTTCTTGGTCAATAAAACATATAACCCACATGTTAGTAGTTTCCTATTATGATTGGTGTTCAAATAAATAAACTTAAAATAAGGGGTTATAAATGTCAAAAAATTATCAAGCACACCCTTGCAATGGTTAAAAGTAGTGAGAATAAGCCCAAAACACAAGAAAATAGTCGATTGGGAGCAAATGTGCTATTATATAGGGTACATATGCAATAGAGAGTGTGTATGAAATATCATATAGAGTACTTAAATGGTAAATAATCAAAGATAAAAAAATTAGAGAGAAAATATATTCTAAAACATAAGGCAAAAATGTTAAATTGAATGCATAAATGCTAAACACAATGTATAAATTATAAAAATATAGTGTAGAACCCTGAAAGATGCATACACTATGAAAGAGTATGTGTATGATACTTAGTGTTCAAGCACACTACAATGAAGAGCACCCACATTGAAACTATTCAGACAAGATCTAAGCTCACATACCTCACACCAAGTGTGCATGTTCCATGAAGCAATTTAGGTATGCCACTATAAAAAGTGCATGCACCATATGATAAGGCTTATGGTTTTAGTTTTGGTAAAATATGCATTAATGTCATATCCCAAAATTTTATCGTATTTAAATTATAATATGTTAAATTGAAAAATTGAGGAAATTCAATATGTTGAATGATAAATTTGATATTTTGAAAATGTTTGAAAGAATTTGACCATATTTTGACTATGTAATATTTTGAACTATCTTATACTTTATCATGATTGAACGTTATTGATGAATTGTGCAAGTGCAAGTGTGTGCAAATGTAGGAAACAAGTTGAAGGACAAGAACATGGTTGATGTAGGATCACTTAGTCGGATTGAATGATAAGCTTGATGGAATATGGGTGCACACACCACTAAATAGCATGATATTAGCATTTTAATTTTTTTTTTAGAAGATTATATTGATCCGATTCGAAATGATTCAATGATTGAAAAAAATAGGCTCGTGGAATGTTATATATGTGATTTCTTATTCAATTGTCTATTTTGATCTTGTTTTTTTGAAATTTAAAAGAAAACGATAACATGGTTAAACACATATGTATGTATTTAAAAAGGCATGCTTAAAGGATAAGAATTTTTTTTTCATTTAGAAGTTATTAATTGAGCAAAATAAAAGTTCATTCTTTATTTAAAAAGTGATTTTATAACACTATATTGTTATAAAATAGGATAGTGATATAATATATATATTCCTTATGCAAAGAATATGGGATCGAATTTATCAAATATTATTGTCGAATTCAAATAATAGTTGTAAAAAAAAAAAATCTTTTAATAAAATCATAAAGAAGATATTTTGGAGGAGTGGTCTACATTCAAATTGAATGCTAAGATTTTAAAATGCAGTAGTGGGTGGCTAATTGATGGTAATAATGAAGTGAAACAACCCCTTAATGGAGCGAACATGTAAGGGAGGATAGGTTACCATTTTGGTGATACAAAATTCTTACAAGGAATTGAGCAAAGGATTGACTGTGGCAATGAGGATTGAGGAAAAATAAGGCAAGAGAATTGACCTAGTTGGGGAAGGAGGAAAAAGCCAAGGAAAAGCCCAAAAAATAGAGGTAAATCAATGGATTTTGTTTATACTTGATTTCCCAGTACAGTCTATTCACAAACTTGCATTTATTTTCATATTGTCGATTTCATTCAAAATGGTGTTAAGCCGATAGATGTCCATTTATTTGCAAGCATAATCTGCTTCAATGTCAAGAAATCATTGTATGAAAGTGCTAATATTCATTGTCTTTTTGCATAGGCCTTATCGGCCATCCCTTGTATGCACAAGATCTATGCGTATTCTCCCTATCGGCATGATATTTGATCATGTTTATGCATTGTATGTGACATGTATTTTCCATTCTATGTATTTTATTTCTTGCATGCATTTTCATTAGCCATTTTCATGGCTATTCAATTGAAACTGATAGCTAGAGTAATCTTTTCTTTGTAACGATTTCAAAATCTTTCACCGTTCCCTCTATGGGAATCAACAACTTCTCCATTGTTAACCTCCACATTTTTGTCATTATCTATGTTGATAAGATCGAACAAGCATACTGCACCACATGGGTGCATGGGTCTTAGTAATCATTCATAAAACTATGGGGTAGTTGTTGCTATTCTTTAACCATGCCACATTTTTCACAATGAGCGATGGAAGAACGATTTAATCGTTCCACTTTTATTTATGTTGGCACGATCACTAAGATCTTATAACAGTGTGCCATTAGAATAGAGAATTAATCATTCTTTGGAATGATTACCATCATCATTGCTCCTAAGTGATGCTTGTAATGTTAGTATTCACCAGTCTTTTTGCATGCACATTATCGTTCCCTGGAAGGATACTTAAATCATTCCTTAGAACGATTACCATGAGTTAGCCATACCAACATTGTCGTTGAACAATGAAGGCTGATGATTGGCACTCATAAATTTTTCGACTATAGTTACTGTTAAGAATATAAAAGAAACAATCATTCAATTGTTATTCATTCCTTAGAATGACAATGGCATGAATATATTTAATAACTGTCAGAAATATGAAAGTGGGTTTCTCTATAACCCAAACAATAATAAAATTGTTCCATATTTATATGTATTATTATTTTAAAATGACAATCATGCCATTTAATTCCTTTTACTTTGCACAGAACGATACTAGTATTGTTTAACTTCTTTATTTATATTTATATTTATATATACCCAGAATGATAGTACCCTGGGTTGAATATATGTAACACTGGTTAACTTGAAATTGTTTATAAGACACATTGACATAGTAACATACAAACTTTTGTAAACAACATGGTTGTGATACAGATAGTGTACCGGTATGAAGCAACTATTTTAAACATAATTGTTCTTCTACTTCTTTGAAAAGGGAAAATTTATACTTTGTATATCTGTCAATTGATATGACAATCTAAAGCAATAATTTGAATGAAAGAAAATCTGTTATAATGGTATTTATTTCAGAATGTATGCACAAATATACTATCTAAAGTTGGCATATATATGTTTATGCACATAGACCTTCGTCTATGTACATACACATACTTGTGACATACCTTCTTTTGATACTTATTTTACTCATTTTCTTCTATAATGTATATTGATTTATGTTAAATATGATGTGGTGGAAGATAGTGAATGTAATCATGTGACAAGTTAATGTATGATTTGAATAGATAATGAAATGAATGAAACCACTTGATTTATCCTTCTGAATTTCTCAATTTAGCAGAAATACAAGAACACAACCCAACCAAAGTCAACCATCTCCATAACCAGCCTTATCCTCCCCAAGAATCCCCTCCAAGTTATGGCGAATCTCGAGAGGAACAGTCACCCAATCGTCGATTCGCCAATCATCATCATGCTCAGAAGCACATTTTGCTAGGCAATCAACAGGGCCCTATTCCACTCCCACAGAATATGAACAAAAGTCACCATTTCCATCAATGAACTAACCTGCAAAATCTGTTGCACAATCATAGCCAGTTGCCAACTGACACCCATCACTTTCCACTCAATGAGAAAATTAATCAAGATTTGAGAATCAGATTCACATATCAGGCGTCTCCACCCCAAAGCATGAGCCCTCTCGAAGGCACATAGGATTTCCAAACCTTCCACAATGTTGATAGTCTTCATCCCCTCATTAGCTGAAAAGAGGAAAACCACCGAACTTGGCAAATACCTGCCAATCCCCTCAATACCAGCAAGCCCTGGATTACCCCTGGATGAGCTGTCAGTATTAATCTTGAGGACTCCATCAGGAGGAAGTTGCCATTTGCCAACCCTCTGAATTTTTTGCTTCATCTTCCGACCTCTCCTAACACACATAGAATTCGCAGACAACCTTTGAATCCCCAATCTCTGCACCACCTCAGTATCCCTTTTCTATAAAGGAAAGCTCACAACACACTTAGCCTCCACCGTCTCTTGAACCATGCTCAAAATTATCTACCAGACCTATTGCACAAGCTTCTTCTCGCCATGAAAAATACGACGATTCCGTTCTAGCCAAATCTGCCACAACATAAAGATAGGCCCCACATACGACACTTCCTATAAAAAAGAAGCCATAGATAGAGGCCTACCCACACTATTCCAAAATTCAATCAATGAGGAAGCATGCACACAGGGGCTTTGCCAAACACCCCACCAGAAATGCCAAATTTGGATCGCATAGGGATAGCGAAAAAACAAGTGAGAAGACTCTTCCTCAGCAGCCCCACACAAAACACACACAAAAGGGCCCTGGAAACCCCTCTTCTGAATATTTTCCCTAGTCAAATACCTATTCCAGGTCAACATCCAAACAAAGCAATTACACTTTGGCCAGGAGAAATTGTTCTAGACCTACTTCCACCACTGAACTTCCTCCCTCTCCACCCTGTGGGACAATATCACCTTATATCCAGAGGCAACAATATAGACACCCATAGGATTAGGGGACCAAGCAAGCACATCCTCCTCTCAGAGTGAGTTGCATCGTCGACTGGAAATGATAGTTTGTAGCTTAGCACACTCTTCTTGCGAACCAACATTCGACCAGACAATAGGAGACTTCCATCTTGCCACCTCTAGTTGCCCGCAATGAGAGGAGGATTTAAAGTCACTCACTCGAGACCAACTAGCCTCGAGAAATCTCTGACAAAGATTCAATAAATTAGGATACTAAGAAGTGAGAGGAGGGGAGCCATCCCAGGAATCAGACCAGAATTGAACCTCGGTCCCCTGCTTACAAATCCAAAATAAACCCTCCTTAATAAGAGCAACCCCCTTCTTGAGAGTGCCCCAAATCACTGAACCCTTCCCAACAAGGGGATAGCGTGGAATATCAATCCGAGGAATCCCCAGGAGATACTTTTGAGATAGAACCTGGGCCCAAATTTTATCTTGCTCGATGCACCATCACCAATACAGCTTCGCAGCCAGAGCCACCTCCATCAAAGCGGACTACTGTAAACCAAGACCCCCATACTGCTTCAAGCTACAAACGACCTCCCATCTGACCAGAATCCATTTTGAGGACCCCAGACAACCAGCCCATAAAAACTATCTAGCAACAGAATCAAAATCCTTAACAAAGCTTACCAGGGCAATCTGGAGTATGCATTTGTACATGGGCAAGGCCTGCACCACAAACTTGATTAACTGAACACGTCCAACAAAAGATAACCACCGATGAGTCTAATGATTAACTTTCACTCGAAATTTATAAGCTTAGAGATGATTTCATAAATGACATTGCAAAGAGAAATGGGACGAAATTGACTTAACCTATCAGCACCATTGCATTTGGGAATAAGGGAAAGAAAGGTAAAATTTAAAGCCCTTAGCATCTACTTATTCCACTGAGATTCCTGGACCACAGCCAATAAATCCAACTTGATAATATCCCAAAATTCTTGGAAAAACTCCACCGGGAAGCCATCGGGACTAGGTGCTTCCCTTTCTTCATCTGGAAGACAGTCTCCTCAAGTTCCACTAGCGTGATATCACTCAAAAGAAGTTCATTCAATTCCCTAGACACCAGAGAGGGAATGCAAGAAAGAACTTGGGCTTTTTTAGGAGACCCCCTTGCGAATCCTCCCTAAAAAGAGAGGAAAAAAACTGCACTGCCGCACTCGAGATTTTCGGAAAGGATGACAGCTGCTCACCCCGATCATTCACTAGAACCGAGATAGAGTTGCCTTGCCTCCTGGATTTTATCGAGTTGAAGAAAAATGAGGTATTTTTGTCCCCTTCTTGAAGCCACTCTATCCGATCCTTTTGTTTCCAGTACACTTCCTCCCGCAACTCGCACTCCTCCAAAGATTTCAGAGCCTGAGTCTTTTCCTGCAACCATTCTACAGTCACCCCATCCTCCCTTATCAACCTCGTGATACCATCCAAAACATCCTGAGGGGCTGCCTTAGCATGAAAGATATTCCCAAAGTAGTGACGATTCCACCGCTTGAGCTGAAACTTCACATACTGAAGTAGGTCGACCCCTTCTCCACCAGTCAGCCACAAAATCATACAGAGATTGGTCCCGCAGCCACATGAGCTGGAATCTAAAAGAAGGAGAACGAGACACATGACTAGACTTAATAGCCAACTTGATAGGCCAGTGATCAGATCCCCTCTAATCCAAAATTTTAGAGCTAGAAGACCACATACCACCAATCCAATAACAGGAAACCAGGAACCAATCCAATCTCTTAGCAATACAGTTATCCCCCACCCTGCGGTTGTTCCATGTAAACTGACCATTACTGGGCTTAATATCAATTAAATTCAAAGCATCAATGTTATCAAACAGGAGTAGTGCAGAAGGCTCCAACCTTCTAGTACCACCACGCTTTTCAGCAAGCTCAGTTATAGCATTAAAATCTCTAGCCATAATCCAGGGATGGAAAGGAGCCAAACTGCGAACAAAACCAGATATGGGACCATAGACACTGCTTACCCCGAAGATCAGTAGGAGCATAGATATTAGATAGGAGTACAATCTCCCCCGTCTCAAAGCTAGAAGCAATTATAGACATAGCAAACTTAGCAGACAACCACCAAAGAGGATGGATCTTCCGCGGGTTCCACAAACAAGCTATACCCCCAGAAGACCCATGAGCACCAATGTATTGACACTCCCCATTCCTCCACAAATTAGGAGCCAAATTAAACATATTTCCCATTGAAAGCTTGGTTTCCAACAAAAAAAGAATATCAGGGCCTTGATTTCTAACCAAATCATGAACCACTTTTTGTCTAGGGCCGCTATTCAAGCCCCTTACATTCCATGATAAGACAATCATTTCAAGGGGCTCGAAAAATGAGAATCCAGAGTCTTTACCGACCCTGAATCCACCAAGGTCTCACCTATCAACTTGATCTTTTCCATATCCTTCTTTCTACCAAGTTTCGTAGACTTCTCTGCCCCACCTTTTTTAAGATCCCTTTGCAAAAGGTCCAACTGAGAAGAAATCTTGTTGCTCTTAACCGCATCCGAAGCTACAATCCACCCAGGATGAGAAGAATCCCCACCACCTTTCGGTTCCATAGGAGAAAGAACCAGCTCCTTGGGAGGCACCAACTATTGATTCGTATCCATGTGCAAGGTATCAACGCTCGACGGAATCAACAAATCAATAGAGATTTTGTCCACAAGAGCTGAGTCCTCAACCTCCTGAGCCATACTCAACAAACCTGGGTTCACTTCTTGCTGGCTAAGATCATCCAATACCTCAAACCTATTAAAAGTATCCTCATCCTGTCTTTCCTTTAAGGTCCTCTTTTGACCCCGATTCCTGTTATGAGCTTTGACCTGAACATAACCATTGACACCAACCACCTCAACCGAGGCCAAGCCCTTCCCCTTATCAGCTGCAGGGGGGTTGCGAGGAGGTTGTGCATCCTAAGACTCCATCGACTTATATCTTGGACATCTACGCTGCAAATGACCATACTCATGGCATAGACGGCAATGGAAAGGAAGAGTTTCATAATCCAATTGCTGCACCCAAGAAAAGGATCCCATACACATATCCAAAACATCGGGTAAAGGCTTACTAAGATCAATTTCAACACAAATACGAGCATAAGTCAATACCTTTTTTCCCAGGGTTTGCAAAGAAGACCCAACTAGTTTTCCAAGCAGTGAAGCCAATAGGAGAAAAGTATCCTCTCGACAACATTCCACTAGAAATCGAGGCAAATGAACCCACACCAGAACACGATTTGGCATCTCCTCTGAGGGGATAAAGCCAACATGCGATGGTTTGATAAACAAACCCAATTGGTTATGGAAATAGGGACCTCCCTCGAAGATCCTATTGTGATCAACCATGCAATTAAGGGTAACCATAAAGTAATTATTGGCCAACAACATAACCTCTATTTCTCCTTCTGGCGCCCAAGTCCTCTGGGCCCAAGTTTCCAAGAACTACAATGAAAACCTCGTCATCAAAAATTTGCAATATAAAGAGTGGTTCGAATAATATTCAACATCTTCTGCAATCATTTCAGTCGGGATCACCAGTTTGGGCCTCTCTAGGCAACGCTTGAGACAACCATTAATCTTCTTGAGCCTTGACCCATTAGACGAAATCGCACCACCAAGCCCTGTATCCGAAGCAAATAAATTATTATCAAAGGACTTCATCCCATGGTTTAGAGACTTCGAGCCAAACATTGCCCAGAAATCCATCACAGGAGACACCCCACATGCCTCACCCCTATGTAACAATAGCAGGCCCGAGACAGGCATGCAAACACCCAACACACTAGCGACAAAGTGTGGGGAACCCCACACCGCCACACCCGAGCACCCTTCACACACACTCCTTCCCAACCGATTGCACCCACACCCATGCCAAACAAAGGCCCAATGAAAAGGGAAGACCCCTGTGCACCACCATACACCACCACTTCACACCCACACCTGCACCAGCCCAAGCCCACCGTCCAACAACACCCCAGGCACAACACCACAGAATGCAGATAGAGGAAACACCAAGGCCAGGAAAACTTCGACAAAGAGCACCCTTCGGCCACCCAATGCAGAACAACAGCACGGAGAAAAGCTGCCCCCAAAATACTCAGAAAGGACCCACCCTACAGCGCACATACGAACAGAGGCCGATCACGAGCTAGGGCTCCGGTGCCCTAGCTCGGCCCGAGAAGTTGCAGACGCCATCACCCAATTTAATCCTTCTGAATTTCTCAAATTGATGAATAAAGTAGATTGGATTATTTTTCTATTGATATGTGTTAAAGAATATTCACTTTGTTTAGTAGAATAGAAACACCTAAGTAGACTAGAGCACCTCAGGTTAGATGCTACTAGTGGGTAGATAGTTGCTAAGGAATATACTCATGTTGTTGAAAGTTACCTACTGGGATGGGTGCCGAAATGGAGTACAAAGGGTATAGGTTTTGCTTTATCCAAAACCTGTCTTTTGTTGTTGCAACTTTATTTTAATGCTTGGCCAAGTAGTTAACCCATTGTGTATGTATGGACTTATATGTGATGATACTCTCTACCATTCCTAGCATAGATCTTGCATTTTTCTGACCATAGATAGAGATGCATGTTGATGTTTGGGCACACACCAAATTCCACCTTGTAGATTGTTCTCTTGTTAAAATTTCCATGCAGGGTGAGGTATTCTTCGAGCAGGAAGAATTCCGAGGAATCATAAGCTTTGTGGTTGGGTGATAAAGCGCCTGAGCCATGTTCTCATCTACCAATGGAGGCAGGCGTCAAAACGAAACCTTGGATGTTTTCAAGTTATCAAAGGATTATGATGTAACCTTGATGTAATTTGTATTTTGTATTGACTTTATGGCCAAATGAGCCAAGTCAACTTGGATATTGTAATTGACATTTGGAAATGAGTATATATTCTAACTCATATTTTAATTAGACATGTGTTGCTATGAAAGAAAATAGTTGATTAAGATATGTCTTTTTAAAATTCAATATTCATAATGTCATTTGCAATTAGAATTTAAGTAGTAATTAGAATTGGGTTATTACAATTGAGGTAGAGTGAGAATACACCAAAATAAAGAGGGAGTGTGCTCTTACATTGAGTGTTTACACCAAACTAGGGAAAGCAAAATATCCACGTGAAATTCCACAAAAATCACTCAAAAAAATACTTTGGAAAGATCAAAATTATATTGGGACAAGACCATATAGGTCATGTCAAAATGTGTACACACCAAAATATATAACAAAAAGTATAAAAAATTTCCTATTCTATACCTAGTTACACCTCTAATTGAGTTGAGGTGAGTAAATAGATGATAGAAAGGGAAGAATATTCTCACCAAAATAAACCTTGTTGACCACGTGACATGCTCAATATGATTGATCATGGTTAATAGTTAATTTGGTTGCTCATTCCATTAACATGACCTTACCTTGCATCCAATTCCTATTCTTGAAAATGACTTGTCAAATGATTAATTTATAGATTTTAAATGAGGATGATTGATGGATATGTTTTAATCTTGTGTAATGGAGGGATGGGGTTGTTCCATTTACAAGGGAGAACCAAAATCTTATAAGTGGCATCTTGACATTGGTGCACATCATTAGGAAAAAGATCAAGAAGAGATGGAGGGTGGATGTTTTCTCAATTTTGATGGAGGGCAAAGATTGAAAAAGGGTCTTTTTGGAGCCTTTTGCATTTGAATCCTTGTACAAGATTGGCTTTGTTTATTTTAACTAAAGTGGTGGAGGAATGTGCAAACAGATCATTAGTTGACTAAACCTAATTTATTTATTCAACTAATAATGAAGGGGATTTTAGAGAAACTAGAAAAAAATATTTAATTTATGGAAGAATGTTGGAGGAATGATTGATTCAATTTATGGAAAAATGTTTAAACTCTAGAAGAAAGATTGAATTGGTTAAATTAATTAATTAAATAAATAATTATTCAATTAATGCTAGAATGATGGTTCAATTCATTAATTAAATAATTGAGGATAAAAAAATTGTATTAAGTGATTAATTAAATAAATAGTGTGTATTCAATTCATATTGGAAGTGGATTTCTGGGGTAGACTTGATGTAATGATGATAACAATGTAGGAATGCATTTTAGGTGTCTACACATCCTATCTACTAATTTTTCATGTATGAGGTTCCAATTTGCTTATTGTTTACAATTCTTAGTTTGATTTGTTTTGAAAAAGGTTAGATTAGCATGAAAAATATATTAATTAGCTTTAACCTTGCCCAATCAATGACATTCCACCACTATATTATAAATTAGAAATAACTAGATATAATTTATTTATGTTGTTACATTAGATAATTTAGACAAGATTATATATTTAGTCTCAATTTAACATAGTTGCTCCAAATCATTTTGAAAAGCCCTTGATATCAACACAAGACAACAAGATCAAATCCCTTGATAATAGATTCAAGTTAATCAATACATTAAGTTAACCAAAAATTAAAACAAAAAAAAATTTAAAGTATTTGCTGAAATTGCATTTACAACCATTAATTAAACTAGTTAGTTCTCATTTCAAATTGGAGAAAAATATAAAAATAGGGTAATTGTCTATTTCTTGCATTTAGATCTTAAATCATTTACTTAGTTCACTTTTTCTCAAGGAAACATCAAGTGATCAAATACCCTTACTAATACATCCATGATAATAAAAAAATAAATAAAATAATGCAAACACAATATGCAATGGTCATCTATAACGAGACATGTATCTTTCTTCTCTATCCCATTATTAGGTTTGTGTGTCTTAAGGTCAAAGAGGAATCGTAAAGTCCATTTTAAATGGGCTTGGAATATCTCAACCAAAACAAGAACCTTTCAACCCAAAACAAGTTTAGGAATAGGCTATTATATTGTAATAGATCCAAGAAGGAAACAATAGGAGACAAGCATGTAAACTAACCCTCATTCAAGAATTGATTGAGATAGAAAATCATCATCTCAACACTTTTCTTGCTAACACTCAACAATCTAGCTAGACTTGATTCATGCAAACAACACACATGAACATAGAAGATTTTTCATAAGAACACCTCTTTGGAGGTTTATTAGGTAACATCTACACTTTCCAACAACTTTTCACCTTAATAATGTTATCTATCATCAAGCACTCATTCCTCGTGACGTGATCAATCAACTTGGTAGGATACCCACCCCACACATAATTGTTAATACTCATAGGGCTCTCCTTCCTAATAAAGAGGGTTGTCCTTCGTACACTCCCCCATACCATTAGTTTTTGCCACATGAATAAGAAATTTTACCTCAAGTAATCCATGTGAGTGCAACACATGTGTTATCCTAGGTCCAACTCAAAAATAGTTGTGGTGAATAGATTTGGAGCAACATAGTCCCTAAATGAATGGGAGGGGATATGTGGTTTCCTCCCCCATCAAGAGCCATTAGAGGTGAAACTAGAGATCATTTTTTTGTGAAAACTATGAAAGACATGCAAGGACATCCAAACATAGATTTAAAATCACCAACCTAGTAGAGCTCATTCTTAATAATTGGTGTTCTTATAATAACTTGTTAATTTGTATGTAAATGCATTCATATATATTTTAATTATATATTAATTTATATATACATGTATTCATATATATTAATTATATATTAATTTATATATGTATTCATATATTTTAATTATATATAATTAAAATATATATGATATATGTATATACAAATTAACAAGTCATTATTTAAATAATTATAAAATAGCATAAATTTATTATAAATATTATCCAAAAGATATACACAAATATCATTCTTGAAGTGACTATCTAATATAAATAAATAAATAAATAAATAAATAAATAAATAAATAAATAAATAAAAAAATATATAATTCAACATAGATGCAAAGACTTAACCCTCTAAATAAGTGACTTATCTTGATTTCACTTATTTAGAGCGTTAAGTCTTTGCATCTATGTTGAAATATATATATATATAATATCAGATTCAATATTCTAAGATATTTATCCTCTAATTTATTTAATTTTTCAAAACTTTATGTTTTGGATTATATTTTCACATTCCTACAAAATGGTAAAATTCATTTCACATATTGTGCTTCGTAAAAAATAAAACTAGCATTTAAACACCATCAAAATCAAGGAGAAGGAACATATGAATGACTTTGATAATATGCACGAGACTAAGCAGTCTATGGTACACAACAATAGTTCAAAAGAGTAACACACAAACCCAACACAAAAATATGAGGGTCTCTAGACCCTATGAAGTTTGTAAGCTCTTTTTGATTTTGGATCTTCTACTAGGGATCTTGACAAAAATGTTTGTAGTTTTATCTTGTCTCAACTCCTCAAACAAGGCATTGAAGTTGTTTATTCTGATGTTGTCTTTGTACTCGATATGAATGCTACTATAAGTAAAACACTTTGTGTTGTAGTATCACCTTGTCTCCACCACTCCTTTGTTGCAAAATAGGCATGTTCTCATTTCTCACTCATCTTTAGGTATTGTCCACTTGCTTGTCTTACATCTAAGCTGATTCAAGTTAGTCCCTAATTGGGCCATCAATATTTTGGCTTCTATATAAACTTTTTTGTCATGGTCTAACATAGAGTTTTAAATTCTTCGATAATATGCTTTTCTAACCAATTTACTTTGCCCACACCGTAGTATCGATTTTTTCTCAAAATTCTCATTTGTGCATGGGTTCCCTTGTATATTAATATTTCATTTATTCATTCTTATATCATTTTGTTTCATACACGTATTTTTCCTTTTGCGTATCTATTCTTGTATAACCACTCTAGGCCAATGTTGATTCTCCATATTTTGATCCTTCTTTAGGTAGCATAATAATTAGGCCATCACTGATGCTTCTAATAGGAAAGTATTATTCTGACATATTGCCACCCTAAGCATCACACTGACAAAGGATCATAGGAGTGACAAGCATACAAAATAGTATTTCTTCATTTTCCAATCTAATAATTCTACATTATTACATTTGCTTTGTAGATTTCCATGCCTTTTGTATTTTTTTGCTCTAAATGTTTCTCAATTGAACTTATTGTAAAAATTAATCTCAAGTTACTTCTATTCTTCCACTATTTTTAACAAGCTACCTTAAAAAGGAGTTTTTTTGCTTCTTTTTTTCTTCATAATGAAATAATCATGACTTTGTTTTTTTCTAGTGTTCACTTGCATCTTTGCCTCTTGGTAGAAGAGCTCTAAAGCCCTCAAATGGTCTCTCAAACTATAAGTAGTTTTTTGTTTTGGATGAGATCATCAACATAGACGAATAACGTTATTGCATATCTAGCAAGCCGAATATCTCCACCACCAACCTTGTCTATCCACTCTTCTAATTTATCAATATGTAAACAAAACAAAATACAAAACAAAGTGATAGAAAACAAGTGACCTTATTTGATGTTAATGGACTCCAAATCATTTAAACATTTCACTACTTATCCTAATTTTAACTCTTACTCATAAAACGTACAAATTCATTTAGAATTTAGAATTCTTCCAACGTATTCTAAAATTTCTCTCTAGGACAGTATTATTTTTTTTCCTTAAAACCCATAAAACAACCACATAAAACTTGAAGTCACACAATAATCAAAACTTGCCTTTACTTTTTTTAGTTGTTTTTCTATCCATTGCTAATCCTATGCTCAACCGTACCTTAAATTAACCATAATAATATAGCAGTTTGATATATTGTTTATATATTTCCACTTTTGATAGGGAGGCATGCGAGAAAAAGATGAGAGATGCCGGTGAGAATAGCGGCGCGGCACTCCAATTCTGATCAGAAATAAGACATCTCTAAACATAGTTACGTTTCCATCGAGTAAAATAAAAGAAAAATTAGTTCAAGTCGCCGAAGGCGAGTAGTTTGGCATCATTATTACACATATTAATTGTTTTTACGGTTGATTACGTTTAGCGACACTTACCGGGAGATCCGATGATATTTCTTTTCCGGCGGGCCGGCGACGCGTTTTGCCCGTGGAGAAGAAGAGCAGCGAAATCTACGACGACGGAATCATCGACAAAGTTGACGGCCACGGTTTATATCAGCCAAGAAAATCAGCAAACCCTGGTGCAAATCTTGTGAAGCTGGAGGTGCTGCGATCGAATTCAGTTAAGGTGATGACGATGCCTGCCATTCTTACGGTCTACAACAAATATACTACAATTTGTGTAATTTTTTTGTTAGATTTAGCACTTGTTGTGCTGTAGATTTAAATTGTTGTGCTGTAGATTAAATTTGTTGTGCGCTGTGTTTGAATCCGTGGATTTTGCCCTCTGTTTACTAGTCGATGTGTCGATAACACTTAGCTGTGAGTTGGACCAGCACTTGTATGTGTCGGGGTTTAGTGGCATTTTGTTTTGGCTTGCGACATAGTTGTGTAGTTTTGAGTTAATCTTACGTTGTCACAAAATTTGGCTGTGCGTCGGATAATTTTTTAACGAGTTTGTTTCGAATGCTGGCTATTTTGGCAGAGTTCGGGATAAAGTTTAGCGAGTGCCTGTAAATCTTTGTCGTAGGCAGGGTTGATGCTGGTTGCGCTCCGTTCGTAGTTGTATTTCGCTACATGCGGCTGCGGAGAGCGTACGTCTTGTGTTCGAGTCCGTGGCCGTAGAATAATGGGGTTTTGGCTGCGTATTTGTAGCTCAGGCCTCTGTTTTTAGCGAAATAGGAACTTTAAATTGATTTATTTGCAGTCGAGGCCTTTGTTTTAGCGAAATAAGAACTGTAGTTGCTTTATTTTCTCGTTGTAAGCCCCGCCGCTGGTTTTTCCGGCGCGCGTCAACGGAAATGACGTTAAATTTTCCTCGAGGCTGTGGAATCCTCTGGTTTTCTTCTGGTAGGGTATACAACGAGCATATTAAACGGCCAAATGACAGGAAACCACGTGAGTCGATGTTAACTTCAAAGCTTCGAGCTACAACTTGCAAAGAAGTTTACATCGTCGGAAGACCTGCGCGGACGGACGGTAGATTGGGGTGGATTTTAATTGCGCAATCTTGCGGTGATGCCGTCAAAGCAAATTTAGAAAAAAGAAGCTGTAACTGCTGAATCGACCATGAAGTCTAAGGAGGAACATAGTAGGCCTTACTAGGTTGGTAAATATTAACTCACCTCGGGCAAGACCGGTTTTGCATTGTAAAATATACCCGGTGGAGGACTTAGATGCATTTTATTGTATAGTAGTGTAACCCCACATTTGCACAGATTAGCAGTAACCATTGTAGCTCGACGGTCGTCCACCCATTTCATTATATAATCTGAGTAAATTGAAGCTCACGAAGACGGCTGAAAGTAAACAACCAATATGTTGTTTGGTAATTGGTATTTTGGATATCCCAAATAACAAACAACGTGCTCGCTATTTAAGCTCTTCTCACGGAGACTGCTAAAAGTAAACAACCTACATGTTGTTTGTTATTTGGTAATTTGGATGTCCCAGAAAACAAACAATGTGCTGGCTGTTTGAACTCTTACTACGGCGACTGGCAATGCTTGCGAGAGTTTTAAGTACGTAGATTTTCATTTTCGAACTCAAATTCTCCTCACTATACAATGTTAATCGTAGCAGGGGTTTTGTGACATTTACCATAGTGAAAATTTGCCACGCTATATTGCATGAAACTCTGTCCTGCCATACGCTTTCTTGGCTTGGGAGCATTTCCGAAACTGAAACTGCCCAAACATGTTAAGCACTACTAGAAATCTTTCTTGCGACTTTCCTAAAAACAGAGAAGAATTGTGTATCCTGCAAATTATTTGCACCGATGGGATGGTGCAAATGCAATTCCACATAGTTGGAGTGGATCCGCACAGCTTGATATGGTGTATAATTTGTTGGACTGGCATTTCCTAGATAGAAATGCTTTCGCAAATGCATTTGTATCTTTCTTTATGGTGTTCAATGCAAAGAAATAGTTACAACTTACAACAATCCATTGTACTTGCACAGTGAGCAATGGTCAGATATAAGGGAAATATTGGTATTTTGGAGCAAAATTCTCGTCAATCACATTCACCTATTTCATAGATGATGTTGCTATGTAATTATTAAGCTGGATTGAGTTTGCAGTTGTGGTCCAGTGGTCAAGCTGAGTGTTGGCTCAGGCAAGACTGCCGTTCACCTGCCACAAGGTCTTTGGTGGTCTCCAGGGAGAAAATAAAGTTAGTAGCAATGGGGGGTGCTGGGATTCATTCTGCTGAATCGCAACCACTAACCATGCTTGTATATGCGTCAATTTTTCTAAGCAAAAAAAAATATAGTAGGAGCCAGTGTATACAATTGAGCAAGATGAATATCATCATTGCGAAGCCTTAGATTTTGTACTAAGAATGCATAAACAGGGACACTTGCTGAATTATAACTTAGTTTACCATTTACCATTTTACTTCATTTCAATGTAAGCATTTGTTTTGTTTTTGTCTCTGCTTTTGGTCTAAACTTTGGATTGAGTGATAATATTTGACAGAATGGGATTTTGTTAAAACTGTTTGTGTAAGATAGTGTACATATACTTGAAACTGGTTATGAAAGTGTTTTGTAATGTATGAGGGGTGACATATAAATTGCAGGATTCTCTAAATCTGATTGCATGTATTTTTGGATTTGAGGATGGATTGGCACTTATAGATCTCTGCAGATTATTCAGCAATTGTTTTAGCTGGCAGAACATACAGGCCAGTTGAATGCTCGCTTTACTGTTACAAACTTGCAACATACTTTTAGAAGCCTGCGATTGCAACTACTATCAATCCTAATACATTGATTGCTATAGAAGTCAAATGGTCACTATGTTTGCTAAGTTTACTTGTTAACATAGAATGCAGTAATTGTACGGGATTAATTATACACACAAAGCTCATGAATACTATGTTCTGAGTGAATGGATACTAGGGTTTTTCAATTTTGCTTATAATTTGTGAATTAAGTATGCTTGTCAATAAGATCAGATTGCTTTGCACTGTTCTTTTATTGAAGGTATTCCTTCAAATTGTTTTCCCACTGAATAAAAGAGTAATTCAAACTGTAAAGATTTTTTAGCATGACATGAATATGGATAGCTAGAGTCAATAGACCACTAAAATTTGATCTTTATTTTTATTTTGACACCTGCTCCATAGCTACTTCTTATCCTGTCAGGGCAGCACTGGTCTTGCTTGATTTAGCAAACCTGAAGGACTTGACTGCTCTACATAATTCCCTAATGAGAGGTTATCCAAATATCTAGACAGTCACAAGATTTTGACTCATAGATTTGGGTGATAGGATAATTAAGTTTTGTCAAATGACATGCAAGCATAGAAATAAGAAGGATTTATATCTGAGATAACTTAACCCTTAGGGATATTTTTTTGTGATAAGTAGAGGATGCTGAAGTATAAAATCATCATAAGAAAGATAGTAAGATTTCTTACAAGAGGATGTCTTGGTTTTAAGATGTAAGTAGAGAATTCCATTTATTCTAATCTTAAGGTGAATTTAACTTTAAAGGTAACTCAAAATTAAGGAAAATAAATTTCAATATCTCATGTGATGAAGATGATCTGTAGATGGGTGCAATTTTTTATTAGAAAGAAGCTTGTTATGATGCATACGAGTGCTGCTCATTGCAGGTATTTTATTTGTCTATTCTTCTATCAAGTTTTTCATCATTAATCAGCTTAGGGTACTCCACTCTTGCATTTAACTCATTTAGGTTGCTGTTTCTCATCAAGATGGCCTGTATCAGCAACAATTTTTGTGCTATAGTTTTTCTCTAAGATAGCTTTCATCAGCATTATCGGTGTTTAGTCAATTCAACACAAGTGGTTCTATGTTGTAATGGTCTATGTGTGTGTTTTTTGTCATTTGGGGTTTAGGCTATGATAAGACTATTAAGTTGGGGATTAATGTGTGCTCACTGGAAGGTTATTGGGATTGTTTATAGGCATACAATCATAAAATCCTTAAGATCATGTGCTGATTTCTTTGTATATTTCAAAATCATTTGCTTTTCTGTTGGCATATTTTTCATGTGTTTTAGGGACCTATCAAGTACAAGAAGTTCCTTTATTGATATTTTATAAGGAGTGAAACTGTGGGATTGTGTCAATTTGATTTTCTTTCAGTCTTATAAACTCTTTTGCTTTGTCGTAGACATAGTTTGTAGTGTTTTTGGTGACAGGAATGAGACCAAGTTTGATGGCATATTTTTTGTGTATTTTAGTAACCTATCAAGTACAAGAAGTTCCTTTACAACTTATTGATATTATATAGGGAGTGAAGCCATAGGCTTATTTCAATTTGATTTCAGTCTTCTAAGTTCTTTTGCTTTGACGTGGACATAGTTTCCAGTATTTTTGGGACATTGATATTGTAGATCACAATTTTGTTCCTTCTAGTTGCTGGAAGTAGTAAACAGTTGTTTTATTGGATAAAATATTTGCCTCAAGTTGTTGGTCTATATCATAGAGTAGGAAGGATTGAGCAATGGAACAGAAACATTATTTTCAATAGGTGCTTTATGTAATTAGGAACGGCATCAATGTGTGCACGCTAACTCATTGGTGTTGTCTGCCCGGCATTGGAGCAATTTTGACTGCATAAAAGAGTGTAACAGGAGTACTTCAATTGTAGATATTAGTCCCATTTTATGTCTGTATATTGCTTATAGCTTTGTTTCTTTTCTGGCAGGTTAAGGTGATTATTAACTTCTTTATTGGAGCAACTTAATACACACCGAGAAGGATCAAACTATGGAAGAGTAGGGAATGCACTCTTTTGACTAGTGTATGGGATTGAAATGAGGACTTGATTATCTAGTCCAATTTGACAGGGAAATTAAAATGGATTGTGAATCACAATTGAAGGTGGGCCAATATGTAGAAATATGCAAGTGGGAGGGACGATCATCTTGTTCATGGATAGAAGCAAAGGTTATATTTTCAACTTCTCTGTATGGAACTATTTATTTAGATATATTTGAATTTTCACATGTCTTATATTTCTTGTTAGTAATTACAAACTTACAATATTTTATTTGAGTGCATTTGTTCATTTTAAATTTAATTTAGGTCATAGACAATTCCTGCAAAGCATGCAATTTATTTTACATTATAAAACAATAATGGTACATGTGAGTGTACATTAGATGGAAACTTAGAAGTCGTATTAAAGGTCTCTCCCAACTTAGAAATCTAGGGTTAACATGTACTTTGGCATCCACATTTTAAGAGTAAATATCTCCTCTAAAAGCATCCAGTTTGCCACAAAATCAGCAGCTAATGTTCCTAGAAGATTGCTGTTAGAATAAGTGATGATAATTTCTGTGTAAATATTAGATCCACAATACAATTATAGTTAAGGGGCATGCGTTACTGTGGTGGGATGATGCCCAAAGGTACAAATAATGATAGGGGAAGGAGAAGATTCACAATTGGGACAAGATGGTTGCCATGCTAAAGGCGAAGTTGTTGCTCGTGGATTACTAGATTTTGTTAAGGAAGCCGTGGAGCTTGAAAAAGGAGATGAGCGTGAAGGAGTTCTACTAGTTGGCTATTTGTGTTGTTCACACGGAAGATGGTGCATAGAAAGTTGCAAGGTATGTGAACTGGTTGTGACTAGCCATCTAAGATGAGTTCGGAATGATAACTCCGATGTCCATGGAGGAAGCCTATTATGGCACGTTGAAGGAAAAGGAGAGGTTGTTGCAAAGACAACAAGGTGCAAGGCAAGGAAAAATTTGCGCATGGAAGCATGATCTGCAATGACAAGGCAACATTAGCGGAAGTGTACAAAGGAGAAGCCAACATATTGCAAGGTCGGGAGGATGCGCCAAGGAGAAAGGAATCCTTTCAAGGAGAAGAATGTGGATGAGGAAGTAGTTTCTCTAGAGAATGCTTCAAATGTGGAGAAACAAGGCACCATCCATTTGAGTGCTTGAAGGTGCAACAAAGTGGCATTGCATGAATAAGGGAAGTGAGCAACCATGTTGCTCAAGGAAGTTTGGGAAGTAGTGCGTCAATTAATGGTGTAGAGAGATTGGAGGGTGGAGAAGCACTTGTGATGAAGCACATATTGTTGAAGCCAACAAAGTAGTAGAACATGATGGCACAAAGGAAGAATCTCTTAAAGATCTTTTGCAAATTATGAGGGAAGTGTTGCAAGATGATTATTGATAGTCGTGGCATGGGTAATTTTGTTTTAGTAGAGATGATGGAGAAATTGGGCTTGAAGAGGATTGTGCATCTTACTCCATACAAGGTGTCATTGTTGTTGAAGAGACACCAGCTATTGGTGAACTAGTAGTACTAGTTTAGGCTCAAAATTGATAGGTATGAAGATGAGGTCCTATGTAACATAATGCTGATGGATTGTTGCCATGTGTTGCTAGGTTGACCTTGGCAGAATGATAGGAAGGTGTTGCATGATGGATGCACAATACATACACCTTGTGGTAGGATGGTCAAAAGTTTAAGTTTGCTCCTTTAGAGGACCAAGGTATAGAAATGGAGAGTAGCCCAAGGGTGTTGTTGGTTTCAAGAAAGGAATTCTCGAAGGAAGTTAGGAAGGATCTATGTCTGGCACTCATGTTGAAACTTGCACAGATAGAGAGCGTGCATTGTGTAATAGAAAAGCTATTGCCTGAATTGAAGGAGATACTAGGTCAATACAAGGATATCATGTTGGAGGATGTGCTCGATGGATTGCCACCCATGTGTGGCGTCAGTCATGTGATGGATCTACTTCTTGGATCTAGCTTGCCAAATAAAGTGGCCTATATGATGATGCCATAAGAGAACAAGAAACTAAGGAGCCAAGTAGAAGAATTTCTTGCAAAGGGGTTGATTAGAGAGAGTTTGAGCTTGTGGGTAACACATGTAGTGTTAACACCAAAAAGGGTGGAGAGTGGAGGATGTAAATCAACTCTAGGTCCATCAACAAAATCACCATTAAGTATAGGTTTTTGTTGTTGCACATTGATAACTTATTGGACTCATGAAGATCATCTTGAAGACTGGCTTCCACCAAATTAGGATCAAGGAAGGTGACAAGTGGAAGATAATCTTCAAGACTAAGGATGGGTTGTACGAGTGGCTAGTGATGCCGTTTGGAATAAAAAATGTGCCTAGCACTTTCATGCAATTGATGGAATAGGTGCTGGAGCTATTCCTTGGTAAGTTTGTCATTGTATATTTGGATGACATCTTGATCTTTAGCAGGATGAAGGAAGAGTGCTTGGCGCACATAAGGAAAGTGTTGTAGTTGTTGTATAAGGAGAAGTTGTTGGTGAATTTGAAGAAGTGTAGCTTCATGAAGATAGAGTTGGTGTACTTGGGACTTGTGATCTCCCAAGAGGGGTTGAAGATGGACCTTGAGAAGGTGAGGGCAATTGGCAAGTGGCCATCACTAAGGAGCACAATTGAGGCGTGAACCTTTCATGGGTTGGCAAGCTTCTATAGCAAGTTTATTAGGTGTAGTGTCGAAAAATGTTGTCGGGGACATTTTCACACTTGTTTGAGCCCTCCTTGTGGAATTGAACTTAATGTTGCCTTGATTTAGTGTTGTAATGTGGTTGACACATTCACATTAGGTCTTGGTCCCTTGTGAACTAATGGATTTAAATGGTACCTTGCTAAAGTGTTGTAACTCACTTTCACACTTTTCTAAGGTTTTATTAATTAACTGAACCTAATAAACATCTTTTTAATCAAAATAAACCTTAATCCTACCTTATTTGGAGTGTTGTAACACACTTTCACACTTTTCTAGGCTTGTCATTAATAATTGGGCTTTCTTATGCTTTAATTGGCCCTATTTTGCATCCACAAGCCTCATTTATTGCATCTTTTCGAGGATAATCTCAACACCAATCATTAGCCAATCATAATTCAGGTGTTTCAAGTTTGAATGGCCCAGATTTAGTGATCTTGGGACTCATTCGCCACCTTGGGCGAATCAGTCCCACCTAGATCTTTTGGTTCCGAACCTGATTACACACCTTTCTAGGCATTTTAAAAATTGGTCCCAAAAATTAGGCCTTGTGGGACTCATTCGCCACCTTGGGTGAATGAGTTCCGTGTGGTCCAAAATCAAAATTAATTCAAATTTCTGGTGGGATTTTATTGTCCTAGATCTGATGTTGGCTTGTAGTGTTGTAATTTCGAGAATTCTTGCATAATTTAGTATAAATACAAGTTTCTTTCATTCATTTTTCACCTAGCAAGTTGAATGAGCATTGTATAATTATGTATGGCTGAGATACTATAGAGATGTTGTGAGTACATGGAGCTATCTTTATGATGCTCCAGGTGTACTGATATCAAGTGCTTTTGAGAAAATTAATAAATAGTGAAGACAAAGTTGTGTGTGTGTTCTGAATGTGCTTTGCATTTCTTCTGTGTTGATCCTATGCTTGTGTGGATCTGTAGTGTTGTTTATGGGCTTCATTGGATGATATATCTTGAGTTATAGCTTCTGGTTTGATGAAGAGTGAAAGTTGTGTTCATCGGTGTGTGAACTGGTCTGGTAGAGTTGTTTGTCTGTGGACTGGGAGAGATGTTTCTGCTCTTCAATCCTCTGATGGTTTGTTTCAGGTCTTGTGGATCTGGAAGAAGGTTGATAATAATGTTATCTGTGTTCTGGCAAACTTGCTCGTGGTTTAGTACTCTGGAAGGCTTGCTCCAGAGCTACTATATGTGTCTGCACAGTCTGGTTGGACTGTTGGAAAAAGTTATGTGTATGAAGATTGTTGTAGTTGCTACGGATGTTTCTGATGGCATCTAAGAAGTGTTTCAGTGCCCGGTGAAGCGTGTTATGTGATCCATGTGTGATCATCTTGTTGTGGATGCGCGTACTTCAAAGTTCATTGGTGTTTTCATTAGGTTTGGCCGACCTGGTGTCTACACGTTACATGAAAGATAAGCATTGATTAAGGAAGCGTGTGATTGATCCAAGATGTTGTTTGGGTCCTAATTAAGTATGTATTTGGTCCACTCTCATTCTTATCCACCGTGGGAATGTTGAGTCGCCGACCTAATTTGAATTTGTAAAATGAAGAATGTGTAGCCGACCTTGGAGAAAGTTTCTAAGGTTGAAGATGGTATAAATACAAGTCAAGATGTTGTGAATTAGAAGCGAGAAGGTGTGACAAGTGTGAAAAGCAGAGTGTGTGAAAGTGAATCAAGGCAGCAATACTTCAATGTGTTAGATTCTTGAAAGTAGCGAGCTGATGTTGTCTGCAATTCCTTGATCAAGGATGCGAATGTGTGGAACCTGTTGTGGTGGATTTTTCACCGTGTTTTTTCCCTCATTGGGTTTTCCATGTAAATCTAGTGTCTCTGGTATTTGCTTTCTGTTATTTGCATTTCATGTTTATACTTAATAACAGATTAAAGTGAACGTGGAATTGATTAAGATCAGAAGTGAAATTAATTAGATACAACTGATTCATCCCCCCCACCCCCCTCGCACCCCCCACTTTCCCCCTCTCAGTTGTCTTGTGCATTTCAACAAGGACTTCATGCATCATGTTTGTTTTTGAGCTAACAATTGTGATGTAGGATTTTGTGATTCAAGCAAGCACTTCATTCAAGATCTATCATCTTCAAGCAAGAGTCAAGATCTACATCCATTGGAGCCATTTCATACATGTTTGTAGCCTCTTATTGCTAGGGTTCGGTGAGTTGCAACATCGTATTTTGTTCATTCATCATTTTCCATTCATATTTCATTCTATTTCAAGGTTTAATTACCAACAATGTCAAACCCCTATCTACTAACCCAACAACATTTACCCCTCTCCTTTGTGTGTGATTTGCAGGTCTAGGTTGCAGATTTCCTAAGGAGCAAGATTGGAGAAAAGTTGTCAAGAGCTCAAAGTTGTCATCAAGCCTCGGAGAACATTGGAGATCACCTACAGGTTGCAAATCAGAGATTCGGATCCATAAACCAATTAGGAAGGACAGAGCAGATAGAGAAGAGCAGGATCAGACTTTGAAGCTTCAAAAAAGCCTAATTGGACTGATTCGCCACTTCTGGCGAATGAGTCCCAGTTTCAGTCAAAATTCAGATATTTGCAGATTCGGATTCCCATTTGGCAGATTCCTATTCCCGTATAGAAACCCAATTTTTGGATTGATTCACCCAGCTTGGCGAATAAGTCCCAGTCAACATTAAAGGTAGAGTTTCCAGTGTTTCAGAGCTCCATTTAGCCATTTCCAGATTTCCAGGTGCACATCTTCCTTTCTGTAGATTTTTGTGTTGTTTCGTTTACTTTTCTAGGTCATTTTGTAGTGCATTACATTGAATTAGGGTTTTGTGTTGCATCTTGCATTTCATTTATCTTTCCAAGCCTAAACTTGGTGGTGAACCCCTTATTAGTTTGCATTCAGCCCCTAGAACAACCCTCTTGCAAGATCTCTTTCTCCTTTGCATTGAGATCTCAAGGGTTTGTTCTTGAGTGAAAGTTAGTGAAAATTGTCCTTCTAGGTCCTAAACCCTAAGAGGGAAAGCAAAACAATTTTTTGCCTTTCATTAGGAACTTCAGTGGGGTTTGTGCACCTATTTGGATACAATGAAGGGTGATAGTAAGGAGTTTGTTTGGACCATGGTGGCAAAGCATTGATTCCAATTATCGAAGAAGGAGGTGATGGAATAACCAATGTGAGCATTGCCCAATTTCAACAAAGTATTCAAAGTGGATTGCGATGCAGGTGGTGTAGTGGTTGGCACAATATTTAGTTAAGAAGACAAGACAATTGCATACTTTAGTGAGAAGTTGAATGGCACACACAAGAGGTATTTGATGAATAATTAGTAGTTCTACGTGATCATACAAATGTTGAAGAAGTAGAGCCACTATTTGTTGCTCAAGGATTTTGAATTATATATGGATCTTCATATGCTACAATTTATCAACAATTAGGACAAGCTAAATCAATGACACATGAAATGGGTAGAGTTCTTGCAAAGCTACTTATTTGTCCTAAATAACAAAGGTAGAAAGTCCAACAAGCTATAGACTTGTTGAAGAGGAGATGTGTGTGGGGGCCATGGGATCATGGGAGTTGATTTTATGAAATGTGCACGATGTAGACTTATCATGTGCAAGATGTAGACTTAATAGAAACTTGGAGAATGTGTGCAAAGCATGTGGATGCTGACCAGTCTTAGTGGTTGGAATATTTTTTGCAAGATGGACTATTGTTCAAGGGTATGTAATTATGTATACCCAAGCGGTCAATGCATTAGTTTTTTTATCAAGGAGAAGCATGATAGAGGCTTGGTTGGTCATTTCGGCATCAGTAAGATGATGGTGTAGTTGAACAAAGAGTATTATTTACTGCATATGTCTATGGATGTGTGAAAATTTGTGCAAAGGTGTAGGATTTGCTAGTTGGAAAGGACAAAAGTTAGAATGTAGGTTTGTATCAACCTTTGCTAGTTCCTGAGAGGCTACAAAACAGTTGAGAATGGATTATGTTCTGGGGTTGCTTAGAATGCAATGAGGCCATAATTCCATTGTGGTTGTGATGGATGGGTGGCACATTTTGTAGTATTCAAGCGTACAAATGATGCCTTGTAGGTGGAAAACTTGTTCTTTAGGGATAGTGTGGTTGCACAAATTGCCACTCAGCACTGTGTTGAGTAGGGACACAATTTGTGGGGCACTTCTAGTGAACACCATGGAAGAAGCTAAACACCCAATTGTAGTATAGTTCAACATATCATTTATAGATGGATTGGCAAACAAAGGTGGTCAACAAGATCCTTGGAAACCTCTTGTGATGCTTGGTGGGAGAGTAGCTTGGATATTGAAACTCAGTTTTGACACTAGTAGAATTCTCCTATAACAACTTAGTGAATCAAAGCACTAGAAATATGCCATTCCTTATTGTTAATGGTTAGAGCTTAAGAGGAGTTGATTGCATGATATTCCAAAAGCACAAGTGAGAAGTGTAGAGGCAGAAGACTTAGTGACGTATGTGTGATGTACACAAACAACTATGCATGTAGTTGGAGTAGACCGATATAAGACAAGGAGTGTATGGATAAGAAAAGGAGAGAAGTGGAATTTCAAGTTGGTGACATGGTCCTAGCACATTTGCACAAGGAGCGGTTCCTAAGGGGAATGTACAAGTTGAAGTGGAAGAAGGTTAGGCCATGCAAAGTTTAGCAAAAAAATTGAGAAGAAAGTGTATGTGGTTGAGTTGCCAAAGGGGATAGATGTATTGCCTATTCGAAATGTTACAAATTTATACTTTTATTTTGAGGGACAACTTGAGGTGTGAATGAAGGTGTATATATTGGAGTAGTGGATTGGAGAAGAGAATTCTTGGAGAAAGTATGAGAAATAGAGGTTGTGTTGGACACTAGAATCAAGAAAATATGTAGGAAGGAGTATAAGGAATATTTGGTCAAATGGAAGGGCAGAGAGGTTGAGGATGCGACATGGTTGAATGCATTACAATTTGAGTATGGCAAGAATAGAAGAGAATTGATAGGAGCTGCATGTGCAAGGGCACATAAATCGTTTCTTCTTACTCAAAGTGTTTGACACATGGGCATTTGGGTGTAGAAAAAACTTGTAGAGTAAGTGGATGGAGCACAAATATTGATGCACATGCGATATTGTAAATATATGGAGGCTAGTGGTTTTGCATAGTGGTCATGTGCACGGTTGAGATCAAACATAAGTGCAATAGTGTGCACCTTGGAGGGTGGCCCATGTGATGCACATTAGTCACATGCTATAGACAAAGGGCATAAGATTTTGGGGGTTCCAATCAAGTTTGCAGAACTGCAAAATTGCTCCAAAAGCTCGATTGTTTGCCCAATCCAAAATATTAACCCAAGATTAAAATTTTTCAAATTTTCTCAACATTAAAGACTAGGGGGACATGCAGACACTCCAAGCGTAGTTGTCAAAAGGGGCTCCCAACTTTTAGAGGAAAATTGGATGTGTTGCACAAGAAACAACAAATGGCAACTCTCAAGTGGGAAAATTATGAAATGTTAAGAATCCAAAATCTTTGGTTAGAAGAGAAAAATTAAACAAGACAAAATCATAATGCAGTCTATGTTATTTGTATCCGAATTAGAGCTGGACTTAGGGCAAATGTGGACTAGGTTCATCCTATTAGAATTTGTGTGTGGGTGATTCAATTATCCCTTCTAAGTCAACTAGGACTAGTGTTATGGAAATAGAAATCTGTCAAATAAAGCAATCTGTCCTAACACATGCTTGGGCATTGCTCTATTACTAGCAAGATGTTGATAGCCATGGCGGATCTACCTCTAGTCTTGCTCTAGGCATAGCTCTACTTTTAGTTGGGTGTACAAACCCCCAATAGAGATACTTGAATTAGGCAAATAAAGCAATCTGTCCTAACACATGCTTGGGCATTGCTCTATTACTAGCAAGATGTTGATAGCCATGGCGGAGTTACCTCTAGTCCCGCGATAGCCCAAGATGTTGATAGCCATGGCGATGGTCATTTGATTAGAATGTGTGCGTGGGTGATTCAATTATCCCTTCTAAGTCAACTAGGACTAGTGTTATGGAAAAATAAATCAGGCAAATAAAGCAATCTGTCCTAACACATGCTTGGGCATTGCTCTATTACTAGCAAGATGTTGATAGCCATGGCAGAGTTTCCTCTAGTCCCACTCTAGGCATAGCTCTACTTTTAGTTGGATGTACAAAGCCTCAATAGAGATACTTGAATTACTCGAAAAAAAGGAGTTATAATAATTTTATTTCTTTTTTGTTCAATTTCATTTTTTCTTTGATTTTTGATTTTTTTCTTTTCAAATCAACCAACAAACAATGAAGCTTGCTACTTGGGTTGGGAACTGCCATTGGCATATGACAAAACCGATCAGGAAACAAAATACTTGATTGTGTAAAACCATAATGTGTTACTCTTGCAAACTAGAAAGTACCATATTGTATTAAGTGTTTTCTGATTAGCAGAATTGTCATGTATACTTGACAAGTTTAGGATGAATTCATATAGGCCTCTGCCTAACAAAGCTTGGGAAATGGTTTTATTTTGTTTAAAATGTCTCTATAGACTTGAAAAAAGGATCGAGAGCATTAAGCAATGCTTTCTTTGGAAAGTGCCATAGGGCAGCTTGGTTACACAAGGCAAAAAGAGGCAGGAAACCAAGCAAAACAACATAAAAATGAAAAAAAAATTGTACAAAAACAAAATAAAATATGTACAATCTAAACTACACAAATTTTCCTTAACTAACTGAAATTTATACACTTGATGACCCAGGGATACTGGTTTCAAAGTTACTTCTGGTTTACTTTTTCAAAGCACTAAGCAAAAGCTTTTGGACTGTTTGGGTTTGAAGGCGAGTAGGAACATCCTTGAACTCAAAGATTAAAATGATGTGTGGTATGAGTTCATATTCACAATGTGGATCATGCAAAATTAAAAGTTGTGACAATTTGTCATCATCATGTTCAACCCATTTACATGTTTCATTTCCTAAATCACCATAATGAAAATAGAAATCACTATAAAACATAGGTGGATACAGACAACAGCATGATTTGTTATGCCATCTGTTGAAAGTATGAGCTTGTCATTCAATAGTAGGTCATCTTCAGTAGCCTGTACATGAGGGACTCCATGCAGATCAGCAACAAAATTATCACTTAACAGTGTATTACAACAGTTGTCAGCAACTAAATCAGCAATATCAATGCAAGGTTTAACATTATTAATTCCAAAAGATTCACATGTTTCATTATCTGTCAAAGTATTACAAGTCTGATCTGAAAAGTCAATTTGTGCTTTTTTAATTTGGTCCACATGCATTGTGTTTTCATGATTGTTGAGATCATTCAAAGTTTCAAGGTCTTCAATTTCTGGCTTAGTAAGCTGTTCTAAGTTTCTAACCCCATTGGCTGTAACAAACATTCATACTCAGCATCATGATCCTTTGGAAATGCACACATCTCATTAATTCCTTTATTGAATTTATTGCTTTTGAGGCTTGTTTTGGTATTATGCTAGCAAGCCCACTTGAGATCTGTTTGTGATAGTTAGGTTAGGGTTTGGAAATTAAATACTGCAAGGTTGATAAAGCTCACAAGTTCATTGAAAAAGTGAGGCAGATACACGGTTACGCCTCTAGGTTCAAGAGAGATCGAAGGAGTCTCAACTCAAGTATAAAAGATGACATGATCAACAAAGAATAGAGCATAAATTTGATATTGCTGATATGGGTTGGGTCTACTTGGGCAAAGAGAGACAACAAGGGCCTTCATGGAAGCTTAAACTTCTGTAGTATGTCTTGTTTCACAGCAAATAGCAGGTGGGGCAGAATACTTTTCATTTTGAATAATATATAAATACATTTGCAGTGATCAATGATGACTGGTTATGCTTGTTTGAGCCTTCTATGTTGGATGAAGAGAAAGAGGATGCTGTACTTCCTTCTTTGGATATCCTTGCACTAGAAGACATGCATGAATTGGAGGAAGATGTCATTCTTGATAAGAAGGCAAGGTAGACCAAGTGAGGAGAATGGGAAACATGGCTTATTGGAGAAAAAGAGTAGTTATTGAATAAGGCTGAGTGGATGTCTTGTGAGGATGTGGGAAAGAAGTTCCCACATTTGTTTGTGTCCTGAGACTTTTGGGGACCAAAAGCCCCTCAATGAGGGAGGCATGATCCGAAATTTGGTTCCACAGTTGAGCATATGCTGGAAGCTCACTTGCAGTAAGATGTAGGTCACTTTTGGTATTGCTGCAGGTGTCAGTTTAGATGCTACAGGTGGTCTGCAATTTGTTGCAGGTGTTCTACAACAGGCTGTAGGTGAATGATAGGCTATTGCAGGGGTTTAGAAACATGTAGGTGTCCAGAAAGCTGCTGCAAGTGTATTTAACATGGAGGTTTTATATTCATGTTCTAAATGGCATAGAACCACTTGAGGAGTCATTCCTGACCTTGCAAAGGTTGTTTGGACATCATTCTTTTGTTAGAGCTGATTATTGGAGCGATTCGTAGTGCTTTCAGCAATATTAGAGTGCTGGAATGGATGAACAATGAGTGTGTGAGTTGAAAATTGTTCTGTAGGTGACTACAGAGTGGTCTAGAACATCCTCATGAAGCTTATGGAGATGACTAGCCATTCCCATACTAGCTGCAGGTCAGTTCTGGGTGCTTGATAGCATGTAGGAGGTCGTTTTAGGGCAGAAGAACGTATTAGGGACGACTTTATCCCTTATGACCATCCATTTGACTTGTGTCTTTTTTTCTCTTGGCAACATTTGTTAGGGCAGCAGCTGATTATGCATCATTGGCAGGTTGTTTATTTGCCTGGGAGCTACGATAGTTCAGTTTTTTTGCAAGTGATACTCCTTGCATTGCTGGTGGCTGTTATGGAGAAGATGGAGGCCATTTAGCTTGCCTGCGCAGGTGTTTGGTAGGTGGTTGAATGATTGTTAATTGGTGACCATTGGAGTGTTGAGGAATGTAATGCCATTTTTCTCTTAGAGTTATTTAAGTATTAGTAGTGAATTTAATAGATTAAATAGTAAAGTTGATATAGTTTACAAGATGTAATGTTATTAAAATAGATTTGAAAAACTAATGTAAACTATACATGTGATAATTTGGAAAGAATTCTAAATTAAATAATTAACATAGTAAGTTGAATAACAAAACCACATAAATCATATTATCATCAAATTCTTATATATTATTCTCAATATCTTTTAACATCAAGGGTTTCCAATACTTATATGAAACAATGCACTTGGAATGGTCATTCTCACCTTAGGAAGATTTCAGTGGTTTTGGCCCTCATAACTATGGCATACTCTAGGAGGAACTAGTTCTTATTCATAACTAACACACATGCTTCCCAAGCATCAGCCCTGCCGATAACTCAAGTTGGACACATCCCATGTGCCCCTTCTCCCATGCCCATAGCTTACCAAACCACCTTCTTCTTCCTTGAGGGATCTCCATGTCCTCTCCAAGTCTCACATGAATGCTTTATATAACCTTTGCAAGGGTGGTTTCTAAACCATCACACCCTTTCACAAAACTTTCCTTTTACTAATTATCTAAATAAATAATTATTCTTCCCCTTTTAAAGGAGTTTTTATATAAATATTCTTATTAATCTCTATTTTAACCAAAGGATCATAATATCCTTTATTTTCTTTCTCCCTTTTAATTCTAAAGGGCTATTTCATAACTTTTTATTTTCTTGGGGAAAACGTTGCATAACAAGGAATGCCCCAACTTCCATAGTTGGGAATCACTAGAGAATTATATAGGGCAGCCAAGAAACTATTGGTAGGGTCAGCTGGCTCAAAAGGAGACTCCCATTGATACCCTTTAAGAATGCAATATACAACATCAGATGTTCAACATGATGCAACTTAAAAGAAACATGAAAACAGAGTATAACTTGCAAAGGGAACACACAAAGTATTGATTGCAACAACAAAATAACCCAGAGAAACCCTAAAGGGTGAAAACTTCAGCAAGACCAAGCATTTTGCTCATCATCCCACTATCGTAGTCAATTGCACAAATGTTATAGTGCATTATAGGATAATTGAAGCCATTACAATGTTTATAACTATAAACTCCTTCACACCTGCTATGAAACCTTGCAACTCAGAAACCCTGTCTCATTTCACTTGCAATCACCTAAGAACATGAACATGAAGGTTATCTCAAGAGCTAATTGTTGTGACCTTTTCACACATCACCCCATCCAAGATGGGGACCCCCCTAATTTTGCTCCATTCTGGTCTTTTGGCTTTGGTTCTCTTTGTCTCTGATCTTTTGCCCTTCCAGGGATGTCCCGTTTGACCTCAGTTGAAGTAATTGACAAATTTAGGGTTTCTATCCTTTAGGCCCGTTTGAGGTCAAGATTGAGTTACTAAGGTAAAATCTAAGTGCAACAACACGATCCTAAAGCTCAAGGCAGAATCCCCCTGAAATCTCACTGAAATCTGATAACTTATTATTTTTAGTAAGTGCCTAATTTGAGGCTTGTTCCTCAGGATTTCGGGATTCTAACTACTTCAGCACGTTCAGGCAACTTCAGAGTGCCTACACATGAAATTTGAACAGATTCAGACAACTGGCTATTTTTAGCAGTTCAGTCTTCGGAGCTATTTTCAGGGCTTCAACATACAATTCTCCGATGAATGACGGGAGAATTGATCTGGGTTTTTCAAGACCTTCGCGATGGTGTAACATGCAAGCCGAGATGGTGACTTTCAGAGTACATCCTTCCAAGGCTATTTTTAGGGTTCGCATGCAGGAATTTTTAACGCATGTCTGGATATTCCATGTGGGTTTTCGAGAGCTTCGCAATGATATGACATGCAAGTGGAACGGATCAGTTTTCAGGGACTTACTATTTTTAGTCAGTGCCCGCATGTTGACCAGTTTTCTGGGTTTTTTGAGATCCCACGGGCATTGTGACATACAAACTCATCCGACATCCGGTTCATCACTTTCCGGACACTTACTATAAATAGCAATGTCATCCCAGCAGCTACCCAACGCCAGTAGTCGGGAGGAGTCAGGAGCAGTCAGGAGCAATCAAGAACAGTCCAGAGCACATGCAAGTCAGATTAGGGTTTCCCTGCCATGTCTAAAAATAGATGAAGCAAAATGCAGAGATGTCAAAACGAAGCACGCCACCATGATCAACATCTTTCAGGCTACCTACTGGCAAAATTCGAGCACGATTTGAATACTTACTATTTTTAGTAAGTCATCTCATTGCTAAAAATAGCGCGTCATCACCAGAAGCAAGTATGAACAGGTCTCTCACAGCATCAAAAACAACTGGAACAAATTTCAAAGCAAACAGAGATACGAAAATTGATCAATTCTAGGGTTTGCTAAAAATAGCAAACGGCTAAAAATAGCATGTATTGTGCCAGATAAGGTGTGAACAGGATAGCAAAACCAAACGGAGGCACAACCACGTCAGCTCCAGTTCAGAACAGGGTGAAATGCAATGAAACCCTAATTTCTTAGAGTTTACTAAAAATAGAAAGCCAAGGTCACCTAGGGCGTTGGAAACTTATAAACGATAGCTGACAGGCAAACACCCTCATATGCGCCCAGGAGGAATGAAAGATACAAAAATCTCTAAGTGTGAGATTTCCTTGAGCAAAGATGAAATGCGCCTTCAAGAGGCATAGAAATTCTTCTAAGGCAAGAAATTTTCCTCCCCATACCCCTAAATGCGCCTAGGGAAGGTGAAAGGTCACCCAAAGCATGGAAATATTCAAGAGACATTCAAAAATTTCCCAAAGCATCCTAACAATGCGCTCAAAGAAGGAAGTTGCCAAGGCTAAATGCGCCAAGGGGAGGTGAAAAGTCACCATAGGCGTAATGTTTTCCCTCTCACCATGACAAATGCGCCTAAGGCAAGGAAGCTACATAGCCAATATGCGCCTAAAGAAGCTGAAGAGTCACTTGAAATAAGCGGAATTCCCCCTCACACTAGCATATGCGCCCAACATGGAAGTCTACAAGTCAAAATGCGCTTGAGGAAGGTGAAAGGACACCTAAGGCGTGGGAAGTTTCTCACATATGGTATATGCACCCAACATGGAAGTAGCCTAGCCCATATGCGCCAGAGGGAGGTGAAGAGTCAAGTCTAGGCGTGGGAATTCCTCATGACACCCTCATTTGCGCCCTCAATTTCCTCTTCTTCATGGCATATGCGCCCAAGGTGAAAGTTAAAACGTGGAGTGATGAAGGTGAAATACGCTTGAAGGTGGAAGTCTATTATGTGAAGTGCGCTCAAGGAAGGTGAAGAGTCACCAGGCGCCAAGGGGGAAATAATGCTAAGGGGGCGTGATTATTTTTTAAAGACCAAGGATTAATATTTTTACTTTTCACTATGTAAAATGCGCCTAGTGAGTGGGGACTTGAAGAATGAAAATGGCTAAGTAAGAAAAGAAATGTCTAGGCGTGGAATTGCCTAAGGAATGAGATGGAAGAATAACATGCTATATGCGCCTTTCAGAGGGTAGAATTTTTTTAAATAATATTTCCTAAGGCATTTTCTAAAAAGGAGAAAATGGGTAATACGCCTACAGGTGATGCTAGAATTTCCAGAGTTACAAAGACCTTCAGAGGGAAAATTCTTCAGGGAAAAATCAAGAAAATTTGCTAAGGCCAAGAAGCTTGAAATTGCAGGAGTGGAATACATCCGGAGGGGAAGAAATAAACATTAGCCATTTTTATTATTTTTAAATTAAAAGTACCCCTTCGTCCGGATACACATGAAAACGATGGATTCTGGAAGGATTTCTCTTCTGGGTATTAAATATTCGCAATTCAGAAGTGAGTCAAGCTTACTCCATGCCGTGTCCACATCATTTCGATGTATATTTTGCCCAGTGCCTATTTTAAATAAAATTCCTAAGGAAAAATTGAGAGTTTTCTCTAAGGCAAACGAACAAAATGAATGAGAGGCACTTCGCTAGAAGTTTTGAGCTAGGTAATTTTGCCAAAGCGAAGACAAGGTCAAATGACTTAGACAAACATTTCAAAATTGTTCAAGGAAGTGAACGATTTAATATTTTAAGAAATCAAATGCAACGAGGCAGGCCTGTGCAGAGGTGATGAATTCATAATTCTAGAAGATGCCTTAGATGACAAGTGTTACAACGGAGCAAAGAGAGGGAAAATGAATTCGAAAATTTGCTAAGTATAGCCTCTGCAGGAATTCAACTAGGCTATAAGATTTTAAAATCCTCTTCATTCCTCTCACCAGTTGCTGAATGCAAAAATATTGGCTAAGTGAAAGTACAAATTTTTGAAGAGATTGCAATTGCGGAGAAGTTCAAAATTGTGAGAGAGCTGAAGGAGAAGTGCAAATTTGTAAAAGTTGAAGTTGCTAAAGGAAGTGTGACTTAACTTCCTGAGGCTGCAGTTGCTCAGAGGCACGAATTCCCAAGTTGCCAGTTGCTGCATTTGCTGAGAAGGTACGAATTTGCAAAAGTTGAAGTTGCTGAATGCTGAAGTACGACTTGAGAAGAAAGTTTGAAGTTGCTGAAAGTTGCTAAGTTAGAAGGAGAAGTACGAACTTCAAGGGAGAAGTTTTAGATTTGCTGAAAGTAAAATTGCTGCAAGCAAACATTTCCAAGTATTTGGCATTGTGTTGTTGCAACCAGAGAGGAAACTTCTAAAAACGTTAAAGTAAACAGGCTTAGTTGAGGTTTGCAGCTGAAAGTGACAAAGTGTTGCAGCCTTTTTATTTAAAAATCTGCTGGCACCCTCAAAAGCGATATATTGTTTTATAAAAACTTGTTTTCTAATGACTCTCTTGCCTTTTTGCAGAATGGCCGAATCAAGCAGAAGAGCTGTAGGCAAAAACAACCACACCGAGTTCAGACAGGCTGTGATCAAGAAATTGGGCAAGTTATTCTTGCTAGAATCCAAATTTTCATCAAAGCTCGGCAGGCTAGCTGACACGAACTTAGGCTCATTCAACATGGAAGCATTCAGAAGAAGGATAATGGGGACTGGAGGCCATCACCCGTCAGTGACTTTGCACAGTATTGTCAGAAGTGGACTGTATGCAGTTGGCAACTTTCCGCCAGCTATCCGATGTCCAGAACTCATCATGGAGTGCGCCTACCACTGCAATGCAGAACAGAGGACGGTCACTTCGCCAAATGGCAAGGTGCTGGCTAACCTGACACCTGAAGCGATCAGAGAGGCATTGGGGATTCCAGTTCATGAGAAGATGATCTACAAGACGAAGGAGAGAGCTGGAAAGATGTACTCATCCACCACAGACCGGTGTGCTGATTTGATAAACACTAGGTGGATGATTAAACCCAAGCCAACTCGCACTAAATTGCCCAAGCAGATAGTCTTAGAGGACTTGAGACACGAGTTTGGTGATCTCATTATGATGCTGAGCAGAGTTGGAGGTTGCCCCCAAGCGTTCATTTTCGAACCTTGGATGTTCTATTTTGTCAACTTGGTGTTAGAGGGAAAAGATTACATGGATTGGGCACTGATGATCAGTGATAACATACATGAGCAGCTTCGTGGTGTGAGGAGAACGAAGACATTTTACATGGGCTCCTACCTTGTCTATATGCTGGCTCGCATGACGAGATACAGAGGAATCTCCTACAAAGAACCAATCGGTTGCGGTTCCCGTCAGTTTAAGATATATGAGGCTTGTCCACAGTTGCATCTGACAAGCACAACTAATTACAAGAGGGTTAGTGATGCCTTTACAATGCATATCATGAGGACCTTGCAGCAGAGAACCCACCACAAAATATCAAGGGAGGCACAAGAAATGATTGAGAAGTTCGGATGTTGGTTTATCCAATTTCCAAAATTCACCTACATAAGGCTGCAAGGATTTTCCTCCTATCCATACAGATTGCCTCGGTATCCCACAAACAGGATAGTGATGCTGGAAGTATCTAGGCAACTGATTGCCTATGATAAGATTCAGAAGAAGAAGAAGAAAGGTGGACTCGGATTCCCGATTACTATGGGAAATTCAGATGAAATCTGCCCATCGCTGCAAGCAGCAAGAGAGGCAGAAGCGGAGCTCCAATTCTTCCACTTTTCCTATCACACCAGTAGGCATTACTACGATCCCCACAGAAACATCAGGTGGATATTGATAGAAGAGTTCAGGCACAAGGTGCAAATCGAGGACTTTTGGGCTAGTGCAGTGGATGAGATTGAAGTCAGAAAGAGGATGTTCTCTTGGATACCGTTGGGGATGGTCAGAGGGTGTGAGATCATCCCAGTGCCAGATCAGATTGAGGAAGATATAAACGTAGTATAGGCTGACTACGAGACAGTAAGAGATACACCTTTCCCACTCCTAGATTGGTCTGAGCCAGAGATCACTGACTTGGATACACTTTGTATCCCAGTCTTGACATTTACATGGAGTTGGGTAGAGAGGCATGTCAGTCGACTCAAGGGAAGGTCAATTCCCCTTACCTACAATTTGATGGGAGACAGCAGATTACAGGCAACTAATCAGAGGAGACGGAGTAACCCAACTCCAGAGCCTAGAGGAAAGGAGCCAGTTTGACCTGAGCCTGTGGTAGTTGAGGAGTCCATGCATACACCATCTCGGACACATTCTCCGAGCTTACAGGAGGTGTCATTATTTGTTGATCAGAGGGAGAGATTGGATGTAGAGTAGACGGTGCGAGTGGAGAGTCAGCCACCTCGTAGAGAATTAGTGGGTCAGAGCATCAACATGCCCCAAGAAGATCATCAGCAGGGAAATCAGCAAGAGACAGATGAGGGGACGGCTATTGATACTCAATTTCATCAGGAAATTGAGGCGGCTCTCGAAGGTGATGCTACTTCAGATCAAGATGCCCAGAGCTCGGGAGACACGAAGCCTATTGATGACGGTGAGCCTGGTCAGAACGATGCCAGAGGAGAGGTTCACGAGGTAGAGGCTGAGGTAGAACAGCCTTTTATTATATCTGACATGCGGCAGGAGGTGCCAGAATGACCAAGGGACAGAATGAGGCGTGATCCCATGGATGAGACCGATCCCGCAGCCGAGATGGAGGAATTATTACAGAGGATCAGCGCACCTCCAGCAAAGAAAAAGGCTAGGAAGCTCTCCAAAATATCCACAGATGAGGATGGATCCCGAACCTTGCATATGGCAGTTCCTCGGGTAGAATGCGATAGAGACGAGGCCGTTCCTGAGAACTATGTTGTGACAACCATGGAACTAGGCCGCCCTACTGGAGCACAAGTGGTAGAGGAGTGCGATAATTCCTATCGGGCACTCAAGGATAGATTGTCCCATATTGAGGGCAAATACAAAAGGTTGAAGGTAGAGCACAAGACACTGATTGGCTACGTACAACACTTGTCCCGTCCTTGTGGGCAAGAAAATACGACAATTGAGCTTCTAGTTGAGTTTTCTAGGGAGTCAATCGGTGGGTTAGAAGATTTGAAGAGAATGGCACAGCAGGCAAACAAGTGGGTTGCCAGTGTGCGTGTAGAAACAAGAAAGTTCATGGAAGATCTTGCACATGCCTATGGGCAAGCTTCCGATATTATGGCCAGAATGGAGCCAGTTAAGCATGCTTGGGGTGAGGCTCGCATCTATCAGACGAGGGTTGTTCTCCGTTTAGGGGCCTTGATGAGCATACCTCAACAAACTTTGGTTGAGGGAGGTGTTATCCAGCAGGGAGATAGATACGACTTCGCTAGATGGTATTCTTAAGTAGTCACAGGCCGGGGATTCTATGATGCATCACAGGCAGATTCTGTCAGGGTCAGAAAGGCCATGACGAACATCTTAGATGGAATTCTCAACAGGTTGGAGGCAATCTTTGCCAAGAGGTTGATTGCTGAAGAGGTAGCTGCAGATGGATTGAAAGACAGATTGGCGCCATTCTTCTCTGAGGTGAAGACCTTCACACAGGATGATTTCGAGAACACAGCCACATTCTCCAGTATCATACAAAACACCCAGGACACCCTTGTTGCCTGGAAGAAATCATGTGCCCGACATGGGCAAACAGTTGCAGTTTTAGAGTTTCAGTTGGATCACATTCCTCCTATCTTCGATCAGGAAGTTGAGACAGTCTTGGCCAGATTCATTAGATTTTCAGCCAGTGAGAAGGAGAAAGGAAACGCCCTTCTGGACGATGACCTTTTGGAGGGAGACGACGTGCATTGATGACAGGGTATGGTGCATTGATGAGGAGTGGAGGGCGCATTCATTGCCCCACTCCTCTTGGTGGCGGTTTTTAGGGCAGAAACCCTAATTAGGGCATAGGTGGCTCAATCTGAGCCCTTTATTGTAATCAGATCTGAACCGTCCACTAATTGGACTCACTATAAAAGGGGCATCCCCCCTCATTTGTAAAAAATGAGAACTAGAATTGAATCAGAGATAGAGTTGAGCTAGAGAGTAGAAGGCATATAGCATTTAGCTTAGATTGAGGAGGAAAGGAAGTTTTCCCATTGAGGACTTTGTAAGAAGTGTTTGTGAACACTCTGATAATGTAAAGATTTATCATTGTTTGGTGGTTCTATCTTCTATTGTGAGTAGCTAGCAAGGCTTCTTCGTCTTTCCAATTCAAGTAGATAGAGTAAAACAGACTTTTAATTCATGCAAGTAGTTGTTAATTGTGGAGTGTGGTGTTTAGTTTGGACAAGTCTTCCTCTATCCATACCACTAGCGGTCTTGTTGATGGTAAATTTGCCTTGTGTGGTCAACTGGAATCTCAGTACTTAACTTCGATTGTGATTTGTACCTGTTCACTTGCATCGTTGTGATGGGGTACACATGTTGAATCATAATCTGAATATCTTATTTATCCTTTGAAAATTGCACCTACTTTGTCAAAGTTGTCCGACGAGGAGGCGAAACAAAGTGTGGTTTGAAGATTGTTGAAGCTGATCCTCACATTCCACCCCTTTAGAAGTAGATTTGTAGAATTCCTATGCCTATCCCTTTTTAATTCAGTATTTCCCGTAATTTAGGAGTCAGAGCAATATTGTCAAATCATTCATGCCTTAACTGCTTCACATAAGCGAACAACTACGTAAGTCCCCTTGAATACCCAGAATATTCACATTAGCCAACTGAGTCTATTCGCGATAAAAGGAACCTTGGAGTTGAACGCATGATCTTTCATGCAATCTTAGCATGCGGGATACTTTGATCAAGAGAGAATAGAGTGGCTGTTGGACATTTTATTCTGTGCTGGCGTTGTCATAAAACACACGTCAACAGAATTGGCGCTAGAAGGAGGGCTTTTTATAGTGAAGGAAAAAGGAACTATAAAAGTATAATGTACCAAGATTGTACTACCTCATAGAGAGATATTTCCGGTGTTGCAACCAAATTTGGGATTCAACGACGATCAGGAAGATATTCTTTCAGGATTGAACAATCTCGCGTGGAGAACAAAGAGGAGTGCAGCTGAGTACATGAGAACAAGCTTCGTGTTGGAAGAAGAAGAAGAGAAAGCTATCAAGATCCAAGTCGCTATCGAAAGAGATTTGTTGAATCAAAGACAGCCACTCGCTCCCGTGCGTCGCCAGTAAAAGAGCAGTTTCATCCTGGATCGCATCAACTCATTCTTGCCGGATAAGTTGAAAGGAATTTTGAGGTCCGCACCCAGTTCATCCAAGGAACTTATAGAGCTACCTACCAGAACGAGGAAGAAGAGAAGTAGTCGATCAGACGGAGAGGCTCCCTCGAGTGAAGAAATTATATCAAGCGAAGAAGCTCAATCGAGCGAGCAAGCAGTAAGTGGCGAAGAGGTTTCCAGTTGATTCAAAACTTCGCCTAGCATTTCAAGGTTTGCCGAACAGGGACCAGTACGAGATACCACACCAATAGCAATCCAGCAGCAACCGGTTCAAGTTACGCCAGTTGTTGTTGTGCAGCAAACAGCCCCAACAACTGTATACCGATGAAGGAAAGCAATGGCCCAGCCTGTTGCAAATGGTGCTACTTGGTTGGTCACCAACCCATCCTCGCTGGAGTTTGCCGATTATCACAACATGCCAAAGAATCCGGAGAGTTTTTGCTCCAAGTTCCACGTCCATGATGTAAACCGCACTGTTGAGGATCACATTAAAATGTTTGAGGACCACCTACGCAATAGACAAATTGCATATGCTGATGTGGCTTGCAGGTTGTTCCCCTATTCATTGGGGGAAGAGGCCCATTATTGGTTCATACATTTACTAGTCGGTTCAATCAGAACATGGGAGCAGATGAAGACGGCCTTCGTCGAAAAATTCAGCATTCCCATCACTCCCGCAGAATTGTTCAGACAGTTTGTGGAGGTAAGGAGACGAGAAAGAGCCTATTCATGTGTTTAACAATAGATTCCAGAAGGCTCTCACAAGATTGCGAACTCCTTACACTATCACAGATGCTAGGGAGAATTACTACGTCGCTTTGGACCCTTTAACTGCAATGTTTGTGAGAGAAGCTCACCCCGCTCCAGCAAATATGAACTTAGCATATGCTAAGGCAATTGAAGTAAGTCAAAACATGGGACAGAATACAACTGGTCCCTCACTATACACTGGCTTAAGTACTACGAGCGGTCAAATGCAAACCTGGAATCAGCAAGTTTCAGCGTTAAATCTAGTTCCATAGCCAGCTTACCAGACGGCCGCCCCATCAAATCAGTTAGTGCTCCACCCTGGGGTACCTTCGTCTCAATCGCCGGCAGCACAGCTTGTTTACCTGCAGAACACAGTGCCACCGACACAGACTCAAGAGGAAAAGGATGAAATCAAGGATTTGGTGGAACAAGTGAAAAGGCTGTCAATTGAGGTGACATTCCTTAGAAATCAGAACAATCAGATACAATCCATGCAACGGAATAATCAAGCACATCAAGGTGCTAATCGAGGATATCACAATAATCCTCCGAATCACCATCAAGATACCCATCAAGGATATAGCCATGAGAACAACCATGGGTATAGAATCAATAATCAAGGATTCCAGAAGAGATCTTGGAACACCGGGCCTAACAACGGAGGTGTCCCTACACCACTAGATAACCCGCTACCTCCTGAGAGCCGATCGACAGACAGAGTATATCTGGCAGAAGCCGCCTTGTTGGGATGGTGTAGATTGCATAACCCTAGTCAGCATTCTGAGCTTCAATGCCATGAGTTTCAAGTGGCCGTTGACATTTTCAGAGGAGAAGTTAAGAATACAGAACCTACGGAGAATCCTCCAACTACGGGGTACGAAATAGTCCCATCGCCCCGATATGATCAGGCCTTGATCTTAGAAGATTTCAAGTTCCCGCCTGATTTCCAAAGTTATACGCCACCGTCGGTTAATCAGAAGTTTCCGCCAGCTTCGGCAAATGGTCCCGTGGGTACACCAGAGACTCAAGTGCCTTCAGAGGCCCATGCTATATACGCATCACTAGATGAACCTTTAAGCAGAGACGGCTACAGTTTCTCGCCTCTTAACAATAGTGTCCTGGTGGAAGGAGTTAGAGAAGTGCAAGCCCTCTGGACAACTGGAAGTGGGCCTCCTAAAGTGTATCAGAGAAGTTATCCCCGACACGAGCCGTTGACCTCGTCAACGCCACCGAACAACTTTTCTACACCATCGCATCCCAATGCGAGTAACGTGCTAGTTGCACCAAAAGACTCTCCGGAGTATAGACAACAGGGACCCACACAAGCAAGATCAAATGGACAATAGATGCCTCAGCAACCAGTTTACCAGTTGGTCCAAGGACAGAAGGAGAATTCTCCTAGAGAGGACATAAAGAAGCTGAGCTCTTATGTGTTGGAAGAGTTCAAGAAGATGAAAGTAAGTCTACCACTTTATGATTTAATGAAGGTTCAAGAGGTAAGAGAAACTCTTCTAGGGGCATTAACTGAAAACCCTTCCACGAGAAATATGTCGCAAGAGGCACCCAATGTCCAAAGAAATACCCAGATTCTCATACAACCCCGTCTTGCACAAAACACAAACGTAGTGCAGAATGTGCCCCAAACATCCTATAATTCTTGGGAGGCACAACAACAGCCCCAAAACTTTGAGGGCATGGTTCTAAACTCTTCAGGCACTCGTGAAAAAGCCGAGGCTGAGAGAGGTTTTCAGCCTGATGAGACCACAAGGATTAAGCAAAATGAGACTCAAAACAGACAAGTTCAGCCGGACAAGAGAGATGAAAGCCGAAGTGATGTAGTAGAAGAAAGAAGAAAACCAGTAGTGTTTTATCAGGGAAAGGATGAACCAGCCCCATTCTTAGTTTCAGTCAGAATATTCGGAAAAATGCTTCACTACTGTTTAATTGATTCCGGAGCTTCAAGCAACGTCATGCCTTTAAAGGTGTGTGAGAGGCTAGGTCTAATCCCACTTCGCACCAACAAGAAAGTAACCCAGCTGGACAAAACGAAAGTTCCCGTGGTTGGGGAACTAAATGACATTCACATGCAGCTAGCCGCGGATCCTAGAATCCAAAGCCGTATTGATATCTTCGTGGTAGATATACCAGATGGGTATGGCATGCTGCTTAGCAGAGACTGGTGCCGAAAGTTGAACGGGTATATCGCCACTGACTTTTCTCATATGTGGTTGCCTTGGAGAGGAATCCCTAACCAGATAAGAGTAGAGAGCACACCACGACTTAGGTTGATGATCACCGAATATGGTGATAATAATGAAGTCTTGTTTGCAGAAACTGATCTAGGATCTTACAAGCCAGTCAAGCAAGAGGTCCTCATGTTGCAGAGCATGATTGAAGAAAAACCTTTAGAGAGCACGCCCTCCTCCACTGAAGTATTGATTGAAGATGACTCAAGCGATGGTGAGGGGATGTTTGAAAATTTTAGAAACTTTGTGCTGAAGAATGTCAAGCAAAGAATGGAGTCAGGGAAGGATGTTTCCATCAGCAGTATGTTAATGCCTAATTGGTGCAGGATCCATGAGGCATTCCATTTGGAATTTACATGTGCCATGTGCAAAACGGCCATTGAAGAAGTTTCAAAGAAAGTTCCACATGTCTCTTTGGTAGAAGAACTAGAAAGGGTAAATGAAGAAAAGGACTCCCTGACGAGGGAATGGATAGAAAGTGAGAAGATTGAGCTCACAGTAGAAAGGAATGATCCTATGACCTATAGCAATCATATAGAAGATCAAGTATGGACTCTGAGATTTGATGGGTCAAAGTCTAACAAAGGGAATGGAGCAAGGTTTGAACTCGTCAGCCCCAAAGGAGAAGCATATCTAGGTGCTTGCAGGCTCCAGTTCCCTTGCACCAACAATGTTACTGAATATGAATCCTTGATTCATGGGTTGATCCTAGCAATAGAGAAAGGTGCCAAGATTGTGCACGCCATTGGGGATTCTAACATAGTGGTCCGCCAGGTAAGAAAACAGTATGCCTGTCATGACAAGAGGTTGGGCCGTTACCGGAACAGAGTATGGGACTTGATCGAGAGCTTCGATGCTTTCAATATCAAGCAAGTATACAAAGCTAAAAATCCAGTAGCAAATTCCCTTGCACAGGCAGCCAGTTCACTAGAGCTGCTAGAGTTGGAAGGTCTAAAGAAGTTCACGGTGGAATTGATCTCCACACCCTCAATTCCAGACAATATAAAGAATTTCCAGGTATTTGATGATGATAAGCAGATTTTGGAATTCTTTACAAACTCGGGGGTATTTGAAGCACAGATTATAGATGAAGAAGAAACCGAGGAAGCAGAATTTGATGCTGAAGGGATCTTAAATTTGAGGACAAATGTCATTCCTAGAGGAATGGTTGAGTTGGAAAGGCTCTTCAACCCTGATAAACTGAGTAGAAATCAGGGTACTCAAGGGAATGAATGCGAAACAATTAACTTGGGAACAGAAGAGCAAGTCAAGAATGTATTTGTGGGTAAGGTTTGTACCCCAAAAGAAAGAGAAGGAATAGTGCAAGCATTGAGAGAGTTCTCCGATGTGGTAGCCTGGGGCTACGAAGATTTAAAGACATATGACACTACCTTGATCACACACACAATCCCGTTAAAGCCGGGAAACAAACCATTCAGACAAAGGCAAAGGCCGGTGAACCCGCTGCTAGAACCATTGATATATCAGGAGGTAAGGAAGCTCCTTTCGGCTAGAATCATTTTCCCAATAAGGCACTCAACGTGGATCGCCAATCTGGTACCTGTCAGAAAGAAAAATGGAGAGATAAGGTTATGTGTCGACTTTCGCAATTTAAACAGAGTGTCTAAGAAAGATAATTATCCCTTGCCCTCACTAGATGAGGTGTTGCAAATTGTGAATGGTTCCCAAATGATGTCCTTCTTGGACGGTTATTCAGGATACAACCAGGTGATGGTTGAAGAAGCAGACAGATTAAAAACAGCTTTCACCACCAAGTGGGGAACGTTCGCTTACAGGAGAATGCCTTTCGGCTTAATCAACGCCGGGGCCACATTTCAACGGGCTATGGACATCGCTTTCAGAGACTTAGTCGGAAAGTGCATTATTATATACATGGACGACCTTACAGTGTTCTCCAAGAAGAGGGAAGATCATGTTGAAGACTTGAGGAAGATTTTCCAAAGATGCTGAAGATTTGGCATTTCTCTCAATTCAAAGAAATGCGTGTTCGGAGTCACTGAAGGAAAATTGTTGGGACATGTCCTTTTAGAACAGGGCATATCAATTGACCCAGACCGCGTCGAGGCAATTTCAAGAATTGGCATGCCAGGGAGTCAGAAAGAATTTAGGTCTTTCTTTGGAAAGATTAATTTTGTGAGAAAGTTTATAAGTGGGTTTGCTGAGATTGTCAGACCATTGAATGAAATGTTGAAGAAGGATGCGAAGATAGAATGGACTCCTCAAACAAAGAAGGCGTTCGAGGAAATCAAACAAGCAATAGTAGATGCTCCGGTGCTGGTTAGTCCGGATTATTCAAAGCCATTTTACTTGTACTCTTTTGCTTCAGAACACACTTGTGCAGCAGTACTGACCCAGAGAATAGAAGAAAAGGATGAGCATCCAATTGCCTTTATGAGTGCACTGTTGAAGGAATCTGAATTAAGATACGACAACGTAGAAAAGCAGGCTTATGCCCTGGTGAAGGCAGCTAAGAAATTCAGGCACTATATCCTAAGGAGCAAAGTCCATGCAATAGTCCCAGATGCCACAGTAAAAACACTGCTGATGCAAAACGAACTAGGAGAAAGAAGAGGCAAGTGGGTCGCCAGCTTGCAAGAATATGACATAGAGATACAGCCGATGAAGTTAGTCCGAGGGCAAGCCTTGGCACAAACAATTGCAATGGCAGGACCTGGATTAATACAACAAACTTATGTGTTACAAGAAGTGTCCCCCGGGGAATGGTACGACGACACTATCTATTATCTGTTGAATCACAGATGTCCCTCGCATTTGAATCCAATGCAGAGAAGAGCTTTAAGAATGAAGAGCTAGAGATTTATGCTGCAAGGATCAGTACTTTATAGAAGGAATCACGAGGGGATTTATTTGAGATGTGTAGGAAAAAGAGAAGCCAGACAGCTAAAGGAACACTTCCATGAGAAATTTGGAACTAGTCATGGAGGTGGTTTGGCCACAGCTCATCAAATTTTAAGGGCTGGGTATTATTGGCCCACGCTTTTTAGAGATGCTCACGAGCATGTAAAGACTTGCCACATTTGCCAGACAGCTGCATACAGAGAGAAGAATCCAGCAATGCCCTTACAGCCAGTGATTGAAGTTAGGCCATTTGCAAAGTGGGGATTGGACTTTATTGGAATGATTAATCCACCTTCCTCGGCACAGCGCAGATACATACTAACAGCTACAGACTACTGCACCAAATGGACGGAGGCTCAAGCTCTCAAGCTTTGCACAACGGATGTAGTCATTAAGTTCCTCGAAGAGAATATTATTACAAGTTTTGGGTGTCCACATGCTTTGGTGTGCGACAATGGCCCTGCCTTTTCATCATTGAAGTTTTCAAACTGGGCGTTTGAGTATGGGATTGCATTGAAGTTCTCATCTAACTACTACCCGCAGGGGAATGGACTTGCAGAGTCCACAAATAAGAATTTGCTGAATGCTATCAAGAAATTATTGGATAAGAACCCCAAGGACTGGCACACACAGCTGAGGTTTGCCTAATGGGCAGATAGGACCAGAACAAAGAATTCTTTGGGGACATCCCCTTATCATTTGGTATATGGGCAAGATCCCGTCTTCCCAGTGCAGTTGAGGATTCCAACTCTTCAGTTCATTCAGGAGTATCTACAAGGGGAAGACAGAGTTCAAGTCAGGTTGTCCCAGTTGATGCATTTGGAGGAGAAAAGAGATGAAGCATTGGAAAACCTGGCCAAGCATCAAGGAATCGTGAAAAGATGGTTCGACAAACAGGCCAAGATCAAGGCCTTCAGGATTTCAGATTTAGTTTTATGTTGGGATAAGGCCCATGAAAGAAGAGGTGATCACGACAAGTTCAATAAATTATGGCTGGGCCCATATCAGATTTTTGAGATCCTAGGAGATAATGCATTCAGATTGAAGGCATTAACAGGAGAGGATATCCCATTGCCCGTCAATGGGCGGTTCCTCAAGCATTATTTCCAAGCATAGGTTCCCTCCTGGGACCTATTTTGTGCATAGTTAGATTAGGTTGTTTTGTTTCCCGCTTTCCCTTATTGGTTTTGGTTTTGGTTTGTTGTCCTCTGGGTTTTTGGTTTTTGGTGCTTCTTCCCTTGAGTTGTCCACTCAAGTGGTTTTGGTTTTGGTTTAGAATGGATATGAATTTTGGGTTCTCCCGTTACGTATGGGGGTGATGATATTTCTACACAGTTTGGTTTACGTATGGGGGTGATGATATTTCTACACAGTTTGGTTTACTTCCATGGGATTTTTATGAATGATATAACACCAAGGTTGTTTTCCTCTCGTCATCATCCGGTCTCGTATAAGCTCGACTCAGAAGGTTAATCAGTTATTGTGTCTTAACACATGAGTCTGAGATCACCATGACCTACCTGTTCAGCAAAATACTTTGAGTCATTTTGATTTCTTGGGAGAGGTTATGGCAGGTGAAAATCTTACATCTTGCTTCAGCGCCACTGCAATTCTCAAACCCATTGGTAGCTTCACTGCTTGCCAACCAATTATGGAATTGACGGAAAATCAAGAGAAAAGAAGTATGCTGAAAGAGAAATATCAAAAATAAAAAAATAAAAAAATAAATAAAAGAAATATCATACCTAAAACATTGGTTTGGGAATATACGAATAACTCCACCAGGGCTATGGACGCCTGGCAGCCAGTGGAGCAATATTCATGAGAATTGTAGCGACAACCTTGTCGGGGCTATAGACACCTGACTGGCAGCGAGGCAATGTCCAGGATGCTTTTGAAGTGGAGACACTTATATAACTTGCCATAGTTGATCTCGGAAGTCAGGTGGACTTAGAGGTGAGATGAACACATATGTTCAAATGATCTCGGATGAAGATGTTTTGATCCAATATCGGATTCTTCTCCCCTTTTGAGTAAATATCTTTCTGTATGATGGTTAGAGGGCTTGGGCCAAGGTTAATCTTAAAGTGTTTTTCAACACTTTTTTGTGGAGTCGCCAGATGTTGTGACCTTTTCACACATCACCCCATCCAAGATGGGGACCCCCTAATTTTTGCTCAATTCTGGTCTTTTGGCTTTGGTTCTCTCTGTCTTTGGTCTTTTGTCCTTCCGGGGATGTCCCGTTTGACCTCAGTTGAAGTAATTGACAAATTTAAGGTTTCTATCCTTTAGACCTGTTCGAGGTCAAGATTGAGTTACTTAGGTGAAATCTAAGTGCAACAACACATTCAGAAAGCTCAAGGTAGAATCCCCTTGAAATCTCACTGAAATCTGACAACTTATTATTTTTAGTAAGTACCTAATTTGAGGCTTGTTCCTTAGGATTTCGGGATTCTAACTACTTCAGCACGTTCAGGCAACTTCAGAGTGCCTACACACGAAATTTGAATAGATTCAGACAATTGGCTATTTTTAGCAGTTCAGCCTTCAAAGCTATTTTCAGGGCTTCAAGATACAATTTTCCGATGAATGACGGGAGAATTGATCTGGGTTTTTCAAGACCTTCGCGATGGTGTAACATGCAAGCCGAGATGGTGACTTTCAGAGTACAACCTTCCAAGGCTATTTTTAGGGTTCGCATGCAGGAATTTTTAACGCATGTCCGGATATTCCATGTGGGTTTTGCGAGAGCTTCGCAATGATATGACATGCAAGTGGAATGAATCAGTTTTCAGGGACTTACTATTTTTAGCCAGTGCCCGCATGTTGACCAGTTTTCTGGGTTTTTCTGGGTTTTTTAAGATCCCATGGGCATTGTGACATACAAACTCATCCAACATCCGGCTGATCACTTTCCGGACACTTACTATAAATAGCAGTGTCATCCCAGCAGCTACCCAACGCCAGTAGTCGGGAGCAGTCAGGAGCAATCAAGAACAGTCCAGAGCACATGCAAGTCAGATTAGGGTTTCCCTGCCATGTCTAAAAATAGATGAAGCAAAATGCAGAGATGTCAAAACGAAGCACGCCACCATGATCAGCATCTTTCAGGCTACCTACTGGCAAAATTCGAGCACGATTTGAATACTTACTATTTCTAGTAAGTCATCTCATGGCTAAAAATAGCGCGTCATCACCAGAAGCAAGTATGAACAGGTCTCTCACAGCATCAAAAGCAACTGGAACAAATTTCAAAGCAAACAGAGATACGAAAATTGATCAATTCTAGGGTTTGCTAAAAATAGCAAACGGCTATAAATAGCATGTATTGTGCCAGATAAGGTGTGAACAGGATAGCAAAACCAAACGGAGGCACAACCACGTCAGCTCTAGTTCAGAACAGGGTGAAATGCAATGAAACCCTAATTTCTCAGAGTCTACTAAAAATAGAAAGCCAAGGTCACCTAGGGCGTTGGAAACTTATAAACGATAGCTGACAGGCAAACACCCTCATATGCGCCCAGGAGGAATGAAAGATACAAAAATCTCTAAGTGTGAGATTTCCTTGAGCAAAGATGAAATGCGCCTTCAAGAGGCATAGAAATTCTTCTAAGGCAAGAAATTTTCCTCCCCATACCCCTAAATGCGCCTAGGGAAGGTGAAAGGTCACCCAAAGCATGGAAATATTCAAGAGACATTCAAAAATTTCCCAAAGCATCCTAAAAATGCGCTCAAAGAAGTAAGTTGCCAAGGCTAAATGCGCCAAGGGGAGGTGAAAAGTCACCATAGGCGTAATGTTTTCCCTCTCACCATGACAAATGCGCCTAAGGCAAGGAAGCTACATAGCCAATATGCGCCTAAAGAAGCTGAAAAGTCACTTGAAATAAGTGGAATTCCCCCTCACACTAGCATATGCGCCCAACATGGAAGTCTACAAGTGAAAATGCGCTTGAGGAAGGTGAAAGGACACCTAAGGTGTGGGAAGTTTCTCACATATGGTATATGCGCCCAACATGGAAGTAGCCTAGCCCATATGCGCCAGAGGGAGGTGAAGAGTCAAGTCTAGGCGTGGGAATTCCTCATGACACCCTCATTTGCGCCCTCAATTTCCTCTTCTTCATGGCATATGCGCCCAAGGTGAAAGTTAAAACGTGGAGTTATGAAGGTGAAATACGCTTGAAGGTGGAAGTCTATTATGTGAAGTGCGCTCAAGGAAGGTGAAGAGTCACCAGGCGCCAAGGGGGAAATAATGCTAAGGGGGCGTGATTATTTTTTAAAGACCAAGGATTAATATTTTTTTTTCACTATGTAAAATGCGCCTAGTGAGTGGGGACTTGAAGAATGAAAATGGCTAAGTAAGAAAAGAAATGTCTAGGCGTGGAATTGCCTAAGGAATGAGATGGAAGAATAACATGCTATATGCGCCCTTCAGAGGGTAGATTTTTTTAAATAATATTTCCTAAGGCATTTTCTAAAAAGGAGAAAATGGGTAATACGCCTAAAGGTGATGCTAGAATTTCCAGAGTTACAAAGACCTTCAGAGGGAAAATTCTTCAGGGAAAAATCAAGAAAATTTGCTAAGGCCAAGAAGCTTGAAATTGCAGGAGTGGAATACATCCGGAGGGGAAGAAATAAACATTAGCCATTTTTGTTATTTTTAAATAATAAAAATTAAAAGTACCCCTTCGTCCGGATACACATGAAAACGATGGATTCTGGAAGGATTTCTCTTCTGGGTATTAAACATTTGCAATTTATAAGTGATTCAAGCTTACTCCACGCCATGTCCACATCGTTGCAATGGATATTTTGCCCAGTGCCTATTTGAAGTAAAATTCCTAAGGCAAAATTGAGAAATTTCTCTAAGGCAAACGAACAAAATGAACGAAAAGTATTTCGCCAGAAGTTTGAACTAGATAATTTTACCAAAGCAAAGACGAGATCAAATGACTTAGCCAAACAATTCGAATTTGTGCAAGGAAGTAAACGATTTAATATTTTAAAAAAAAAAAAATCAAATGCGACGAGGCAGGCATGTGCAAAGATGATGAATTCATAATTCTAGAAGTTTGAGATTCCGATGCCTTAGATGACAAGTGTTACAACTGGGAAAAGAGAGGGAAAATGAATTCGAAAATTTGCTAAGTATAGCCTCTGCAGGAATTCTGGCTATAAGATTTAAAAATCCTCTTCATTCCTCTCACCAGTTGCTGAATGCAAAAATATTGGCTAGGTGGAAAGTACGAATTCCTGAAGAGGCTGCAGTTGCTGAGGAATTCGAAATTGTGAGAGAGCTGGAGGTTGCTAAGTGCAAATTTGCGGAGGTTGACTTCTGAAGAGGTAATTGCAGATGGATTGAAGAACAAATTGACGCCATTCTTCTCTGAGGTGAAGACCTTCACACAGGATGACTTCGAGAACACAGCCACGTTCTCCAGTATCATACAAAACACCCAGGACGCCCTTGTTGCCTGGAAGAAATCATGTGCCCGGCATGGGGCAAACAGTTACAGTTTTGGAGTGTCAGTTGGATCACATTCCTCCCATTTCGGATCAGGAAATTGAGGCAGTATTGTCCAGATTCATCAGATTTGCAGCCAACGAGAAGGAGAAAGGAAACGCCCTTCTGGACGATGACCTTCTGGAGGAAGACGACATGCATTGATTGCAGGGTATGGTGCATTGATGAGGAGTGGAGGGCGCATTCATTGCCCCACTCCTCTCGGTGGTGGTTTTTAGGGCAAAAGCCCTCATTAGGGCATGGGTGGCTCAATCTGAGCCCTTTATTGTAATCAGATCTGAACCGTCCACTAATTGGACTCATTATAAAAGGGGCATCCCCCCTCATTTGTAAACAGTTAGAATTAGAATCAGAGATAGATCAGAGCTAGACAAAGATAGAGATTGATAGAAGTTAAAGTAGAGCTAGGAGTTAGCTTAGTTGGAAAGGAAATAAAGACTTTCCCTTTGAAAGTTTTTGCAAAAGATTGTTGTGTAAGACTCTCATGATATAAAGATTTCGTTGATTGGTGACTTCATTTTGTGTTGTGGGCAGTTGACGAGATCTTTTCGTCTTTCTAATTTGAATAGAGTAGAGTAAAGTAGATTTGTTTTCATGCAAGTAGAGTTAATTGTGTAATGTGACATTAGTTTGGGCATATCTTCTCGTATCCATACCACTGGCGGACTTGCTGACGGTAAGTTTGCTCCTGCGTGGTCAACTGAAATCGCAACACTTAACTTCGATTGTGTTTAGTGTGCCCACTTGCTTCGTTGTGAAGGGGTGCGCATGGTGAATCTCAATTTGAACATCTCATCCATCCTTTGAAGATTGCACCAGCTTTGTTAGAGTTGTCCGAAGGGGAGACGAAACAAAGTGTGGTTTGAAGACTGTCAAAGCTAATCCTTGCATTCCACCCGTAGAAATAGATTGTAGAATTCCTATCCCTACCTCCTTTAAATTCAGCATTTCCCGGTCCGTCCAAATACCAGAGCATCATAGTCAAAACCCTTCATTTGCTTGAGCATATTAAATCGAACAATTACGTATGTCCCCTTGGAATACCCAGCATATTCACATCAACCAACTGAGTCTATTCGCAATAAAAGGAACCTTGGAGTCGAACGGATGAACTTTCACGCAATCTTAGCATGCGGAACACTTTGATCAAGAGAGAATAGAGTGACCGTTGGACATTTTATTCTGTGCTGGTGTTGTCATAAAACACACGTCAACACTAATCATTCTTAATTTGTGTTTAGTGTTTACTCTATATATGTCACTTCTCTATCCTCCTGTGGTGCTAGAATGGAAGAACAAATGTCAAAAGAGTCCATTCATATGCCAAAAACCTTCATATTTCACTCTCAGCTCCCTTAGTTATGGACGTTGTGCATTTGCTGTGGCAGTTGTGTTTTCACTAGGGTGATTATGATTTCACTGTTTTCAACAAATGGCAAATTCTTTATTCTTGGTTTTCCATTTAGATTAGAAGTCTATAACTATAGCTTGAAAGACTCCTGAAATGCTTTGGATCACCGTAGACACCCCCTTGATGTTTCTACAACCTTGTTTGTATTATAACACAATTCTTTAATGTTGGTTTCATGTTTCCAAGTCACTAGTCACCTTCTCGACTAAAATGGTTCTTCTTGATCCCATAGGTCCAGCTTTGTTTGGCCTGATTTTCAGATCAATGAAATCTTCTACCTTGTTCTATTAGAATTTTTACCATAGTTGCTCAGTTAGTGTTCTCACAGTGATTGCACAACAATGATAGCAGCATATCCAAACCTGTGTGCAGCAAATGGATTAACATAAAAATGATGTAGTTATATAGGAAAAGAAGGTCCAACGATATATGGAGTCTTCTTGGAGATTAACGCCTAGTTCACTGTTTGAAACTTGAGTGATTTGTGAATGTATCTTAGTATCAACTACTTTGATTAAGAGTTATTATACTAGGCTGATTGACTTGTCAGATTAGTTTATTGTTAAGTCGAAGAGTGTCACTATGGTGAGTTGTAAGCTTAGCTTGAAGATTTACTTTACACCTCATCTAGTTTCTCTTATTTATTCTTAGTGCACTTACAAAGTGAAGGGCACATATTCTAATTGTAATTATGATGCATATAATCTGTTATTGTAAATTTTCATTCTAGTGCAGTGTACTTTTCAGATTTAATGAGAATACAGTTGCAGGTTTGAGAGTTAAATGTTGTGTATTCCCTGTTCATATTTACAGCAGCACGTGCTTGTAGATTAGCATATTCAGAGATTATTGTTTGGATTGAAGTTTTTGTGTTTCAAGCTACCTAGTTTTAGATTTGAAATTTTATGAGTGTAGAATCTGCTTACCATGGTCTGATAATTAACACGGTATCAGAGTATGTAATGTGAAGTCTTCTAGATTCATGTATGGTGTGGGCCGTGACCTATGAGAGAGGGAGCTTTTGAAGGCTTTTAGTTGGTGTGATGCCCTTGTTTCAAGGATCGAAATGATCCAGACCTCTGAGAGGTTGTAGATTGGAGTGATTCCTGATTGATGTGTTTGATTTGAGTGTGTTTGAGGAGCTATAGGAACGATTAATCTTGGTCTTAGAGAGTGCGATTGTCTAGATGGTGCTTCGAACCTTACACCTTGGAAGTGCAAATTACAAATGCTATTGGAGGAGGTTGATCTTTGGAGTTACATGGAGATGAAGGTTGCAACTTATACCAACCTTGTTCAGTTGTCGGAACATAACAAAAATTCAGCTAAGGTGAAACAAATTATACCAGATTTAGTGAAGGGCCATTTGATCCTTCACATCACAGAGAAGAAGACAACAAAGCAAATGTTTGATGGCTTGATCACTTTGTACCAGAGTGTGAACATTTTGTTAGCATTTTAACTTGTGTATTATTAGACAACACAAACCAAAATAGGACATATGGTAGAATTATTCATCAGATTATAAGGACAAGCTCCCTAAGACCTAAAACCTAAAACCATAAACAAAATTTTCAAGCATGCACATTGTACAAAATTTCAACCAGGTTTTGCATTAAATGTAATTATTTAATTTGACTATGTTTTTGTTTTGTATGCAAGCACTAAACTGTCAACAGTTAATATCTGCAACAAGATTTTTCAGATTTAAAGGAGGGTAAACTATCAAGCATAAACAAACATCTCAACTTCCTATTGTCTAAAGTAGAGATTAGTATTTGGTTGCAACATAGATATTTGAATGGAAAACATATGGATGTTGACTATAGGCTAAAGCAAGACCTACAAATCTACATCAACAAGAAAGAATCAAACAAATGAACACACGATTTCATGAGAAAAATATTTAAATTGGATTCAAAGCTACAGTTTAAATAGACAATTTTTATCACTACAAAGTGCGACTTAAAACCATCTATTTATGATTTATTTTTTATTTTTTATTTTTTATAAATACACAATCAAGTTACACAATCACTTTTGCAGAAAAATGGATTTTGCAGCATAAATGTGGCTTCCACGAGCATTCATTACTTTCATGAAAATACAATAACTTGACTGACAATTTCTGTAATGTAAGTCTGACATCTGTTCTCATTTTTAATTATGTGCTTAGGGCACTTATTTATAAGCCTTTAGGAGGTAGCTTTTAGGGAGAAAATGGTAATAAAATATGTAGTCATATTACAATACCTTTGCTATGTTTTATTAATATGGTTGCATCCGATTATGTATTATTTGTTGTTGGTTTTAAAGTATTTATAGGAGTCAATTGGTAGGTCGTTGTTTTCTACTTGGCAATTGTCAAGCTCTTTAAATAAACTTTCTGTAGATAGGAAAAGGAGTTTAATCCTTGGCTGATGATCATTGGTCTGCTTGTGTAATAACTTTATGTGTGAATAAAGATATATTTTACTGCTCTATCTATTCATTATTTCAAGTATTAGTTTTATTAGAAAGAAGAATAAAACATTTGGTAATTTTGCCTTAAAATAAATTGGATCCAATATAAGCTATTCATGCCCGTAGACCCCAATAAAGGCGGGAAGAGACCACAACGTGGTCAAGATCAAGAGATCGAGTGATCTTTAGGATTGACAGAGCAAAGAGAACGAAGAATAAGACTATGAGAGATAGCTGAAGAGGCTCTAGTAGTGCAGATTTTTAACAAAATTTCTTCAATTTGTACACTTTCATTATAGAAGTATTTTTGTCAGCTTGCAATTTTATTAAAGCTACAAAAATTAATGAAGTGGCACAAGGCTTACTCAATGACAAGAAGCAACCAATTCATATTGAGGAAACTTGTTCAAGCCCTCTTGAATAGTTCATTTGTGAAAGACAAAGTACATGGTTCAAAGTGAGATAGTTTATTCTCAAAGGCTAGTTTTACAATTGATTGACATTGATGTTCTAGTAGTAGTATCTAAGACAATCGACAAAATTAATGAAGGTATGATTCAAAATAATAATATTAAAAAATTATTTGATTTGGAGTGCATGGATACTTGTCTTAACAAATGTTACAAAGGTCTCTCATGTATGGCAAAGGGGTTGGCCATAAAGGTAATGAAGTTGGAGAGGAAAATAATAGGTGGGCCGCACATGAGAGGAACACAAAAATTATTTAAGGGAGAAATATTGTTGTGCTATGGGTGGAAATGAAAAAATTAAAAAAATGAATGAAGTATGCCCACCCATGAAACGAGAAATTAGAAAACTAAATTATAAAAGTCCTCCCTTTACCACTATATGGCCATATATGAAGCAAATTAAAATAAATAGTAAATATCCCCCTTTTGATATCTTTGACCCACCAATCAAATGTTAAAAATCTCACTTATAGTTACCAATGCCAAAATAAATCAACTTTGATAATTTCCAAACTCTTACAACTGTATGTCAAACATTAGGGAGAAAAAATAATTTTTTTTGTTCCCTTCTTTAATATTGAAAGACCTTCAATTATTTATTTAATTCCATGGCAGAGCAACGACAGGAAAAACGATAGGAGAATCGGCACTCTCAGGGATTTCGGAGGCACCAGGGGTTACAATATGGAGGAAATGCTCAACCCAGGTGGCCGTTCAATAACAAAAGGGGCAAAAATGGACAGCAAAACCGAAGGAGGGATCCTTATGGGGCATGGAAGGCTCCGGTTAATCAGGAAGCAAGATCAGGTTTTATTGAGAATGCTAATGGTAAGGGGTGGAAAGTTGGTCAAGATGCCGGAAAATTCCGATCGACGGCGTTAGTAGAAAAGGTGGACATTGCCCAAATACAGGCAAAGTTTTGGAGGCCTAACAACCAAGCAGGCTAGGCGAGCTCAAGCAAGGTAAACCCTACCCATGCTACGGTTGTGTCGTTAATGTTAGAAGATAGAGAATGGAATGATTCTGTAAACTATCTTAAAACTCATGCCTTTTTCATGAAATGGGGGTGAAAATGGCCGGCATTCACAAAAATCAGGGCTTGGTGTGATGCTCATTGGGGAAATACCTGTGGCCTCAAAACCCTAGAAAATGGTTTTTACTTGGTGCTTTGTCAAACAGCGAGAGATAAGGACTGGATCCTGTATAGTGGTCCTTTCCTGATGGACGGGAGGGGTTTACATATTTTGGATTGGGTTCCGAACTTCGATCCCAATTGTGTTGTAATCAATGAAGTGCCCATTTGGATTAAGTTAAAGAATTTACCGCAGGAGTACTGGGGTCATGACACTCTAAAACAAATTGGAAACAAACTTGGAGTGTTCGTTAAGGCAGAAGAAATGGTGGATAAAGCCGATTTCGGTATGTTTCCACGAGTCTGTATTATGTGGCAATCTATTCACCCTCTACCAGAATTTCTAGAATTAAAAACGGGGGCGGGGGATTGGCGACAAAAGGTGGAGGTGGAAACTAACATGGTTTCTTGCCCACGGTGCCCTGGGAAAGAGCATCTTAATGGGTCTTGCCCAAATATGGATAAGGGGAAAGATTTAGCACAAAACTCTTTAATAAATGAGCTGGTAAGTCTTTCAAAATTGATGGATGGAGAAACCTAGTGGAATCAACAGATTTGGGGAGCTTTGGGTGAGCATCTAAATCGATCTTTTACTAAAGACCCAGGGTGCTATGGATTAAAAGTAGGGGCCCTGGAATTTGTTTTCGACCCATTCTCTGAAAACGAGTCAGTTGAGAAGGGTATTCTGGTGTTGGAACCTAAGGAAGATTTGATTGTTGAAAATGAAAACATTGTAGTGAATGCCCTGGTATTGTCGTCGGATGAAAGCCTTCTAAATAATGGTGGTGATTGCAGTGGTGCGGAAATTGCTTTATTTGCTTTTGCTAATACATCAAATCCGGCTTCCCTCGTGTAGATTGGGGAGGGGCAAGTGAGGGCTGATCCAGTCAGTCAAGATCATTCTTTCTTCCCTCTGAAGACTGCCAGTGAAACTAGGTCCATGTGTAACAGAGATGAGAAACTTGGAGATTTCGAGGGCCAAGTTGATTCAAGTTGCAAACAAAGTGAATGTCATGAAACATCAATTTGTATGGGTGTGGAACCAGTAGCTAATGAGGATGAGGTCATATTCAAGGACATCCAAATTTCCCCTATTCGAAATCTTGAGAGTTAGTTTGAAGAAGTAAGAGACAATGGGGGAAATTTAGAAGACTCTGAGTCAGATTTGAGTTCTGATGAGGAAGAGGGAGAAGAAGACTTGCTAGGAATGTAGGGAAGCATAGGGATAATGGAAAAGAGGTCGCTCGAGTAGACTTTTGCCTCCAACCCAAAGGTGAGGGCTGGGGAAAAAAAGAGGCGTGGTCTTAAAACCAATCGAATGAGATTGGAATTGGTTGGTAATGTTGCTGGTCAAAGTAAATTGGGATCGGGAAAAGGCTATGCCTTTTCCCGGCAGCCATGAAAATCCTTTCGTGGAATGTCAGGGGCTGCAATGCCCCTGACAAAGTGCGTTTGATCAAACGAGGCCCGATTTGGTGCTGCTTCAAGAAACAAAAATTAAAGATTGTGACTTTGACTGGTTTAAAAGGCACTTTTGTAGGTGGAATTGTTTTCTTTCTGGAGCGATGGGTGCTTCAGGGGGAATAGGGGTGTTATGGAATGATTCTGTGGTTGATGTTCAGCTCATTCGGCAAGATAGGTACTGGCAATGGTTGGAAGTTAAATCCAAACAGCTGGGTGTTAACTTCTCAGTCTTAAATGTTTATGGTCCAATAGACTCTAACTTGAAAAGGAGCCTTTGGCGAGACCTTTCTGCAATCTTAGGGGAAGAGGAAGAAAGGATGTTTGTTTTGGGTGGTGATTTTAATGCTGTTTTGAGGCCTTCTGATAAAATGGGAGGAGTTTGCTGGGCTGGTCAGAATCAACAAAATTTCAGTGATTTTGTTATTGGAAATGGCTTGTTTGAACTTCCTTTTAAAAATGGTGATTTTACCTAGACTAATCGAAGGAGTGGCTTTCTCAATATTTTTGAAAAGCTGGATCGTTTCTTTTTGGCTGGAAATTGGGCCAATCATCATTGGACTTGTGAGGCGGAAATTGTTCTTGTGTGTGGTTTTGATCACTATCCTATTTGCCCGAGGATTCAAGATGAGATCACCTCGGATCGATGCCCTTTTAAGTTCGAGGCTATGTGGTTTCTGTTGTGACCTTTTCACACATCACCCCATCCAAGATGGGGACCCCCGCCTAATTTTTGCTCCATTCTGGTCTTTTGGCTTTGGTTCTCTCTGTCTCTGGTCTTTTGTCCTTCCGGGGATGTCCCGTTTGACCTCAGTTGAAGTAATTGACAGATTTAGGGTTTCTATCCTTTAGACCCGTTCGAGGTCAAGATTGAGTTACTCAGGTGAAATCTAAGTGCAGCAACACATTCAAAAAGCTCAAGGCAGAATCCCCCTGAAATCTCACTGAAATCCGACAATTTACTATTTTTAGTAAGTGCCTAATTCGAGGCTTGTTCCTCAGGATTTTGGGATTCTAATGACTTCAGCACAATCAGGCAGCTTCAGAGTGCCTACATGCGAAATTTGAACGGATTCAGACAACTGGCTATTTTTAGCAGTTCAGCCTTCCGAGGCTACTTTTAGGGTTTGCATGCAGGAATTTTCAATGCATGTCCAGATATTCCTTGTGGGTTTTGCGAGAGCTTCGCAATGATATGACGTGCAAGTGGATCGGATCAGTTTTCAAGGACTTACTATTTTTAGCCAGTGCCAGAACTTTGACCAGTTTTCTGGGTTTTTTTGGGTTTTTTGAGATCCCACAGACATTGTGACATGCAAACTCGTCCGACATTCGATTGACCACTTTCCGGACACTTACTATAAATAGCAGTGTCATCCCAGCAGCTACCTAGCACTTCATTCCAGCGAACAGACTGGCAAACAGTAGAAATCAGGCGGTTGGTAGCAGTCCAGAGCACATGCAAATCATATTAGGGTTTTCCCCTGCCACGTCTAAAAATAGATGAAGCAAAGTGCAGAGATGTCAGAACGAAGCACGCCGCCATGATCAGCATCCTTCAAGCTACCTATTGGCAAATTTTGAGCAAAATCGGAGGACTTACTATTTTTAGTAAGTCAGGACATGGCTATAAATAGCAGGCCTGCATCGGAAGTCGGTATGAACAGAGCACTCAAGTTATCAGGATCAGACATAGCAAGTTTCGGGTCGAACGAAGCTACTGAAGCCGGCAACTTTGAAACTTACTATAAATAGCAGGTGGCTAAAAATAGCACGTCATCACCAGAAGCAAGGTGTGAACAGGTCTCTTACAGCATCAAGAACGAGTGGAGCAAATTTCAAAGCAAACGGAGATACAAAAGTTGATCAATTCTAGGGTTGCTAAAAATAGTAAGTGGCTAAAAATAGTATGTACTATGCCAGATGAGGTATGAACAAGGTGACAAAAGTTAGTGAAGGCACAGCCACCCCACTTCCAGCTCAGAACAGGATGAAATGCAAAGAAACCCTAACTTCTCTGGGTTTACTAAAAATAGAAAGCTAGGGCATAAAGGGTGTCAGAAACTCATAAAGGATGACTGGCATGCAGACACCTTCATATGCGCCTAGGAAGAATAGAAGATACAAAAATCTCTAGGTGAGATTTTCCTGAGCAGTGGTTGAAAGGCGCCAGAGGGAGATGAAAGGTCACCAAAGGAGGCATGGAAATTCTTCTAAGACATAAAATTTCCCCCTCATACCCCTAGGTGCGCCCAAGGAAGGTGAAAGGTCACCTAAGGCATAAAAAAAAAAATTCCTAAGGCATGGAATTTTCCTTCCAACACTAGCAAATGCGCCCAAGAGTGGAGGCATCATGTGCTAAATGTGCGAGGAGGAGGTGAAAAGTCACTTAAAGGGGGCGGAATTCCTTCCAACACTAGTGAATGCGCCTAACATGGAAGTATGCAAGCCCATATGTGCCATAGGAAGCCGAAGGGTCACAAGATGATGGCGTTGTTTTTCTTTGATGAAGGTGAAATGCGCTCAAGTGTAGAATGGAAATAGCCTAGCCCATATGCGCCAGAGGGAGGTGAAGAGTCATGTCTTAGGCGTGGGAATTTCTCTTCTCCATGGCATATGCGCCCAAGGTAAGGATGAAAGGTAAAACGTTGAAGGTAGAAGCTACCCATGGCATATGCGCTAGAGGAAGGTGAAAGGTCACCATATGAAATGCGCTCAAGGAAAATGGAAGTCCTCTATGAAGAATGCGCTAGAGGAAGGTGAGAGGTCACCACGTGAAATGCGCCAAAGGGAAAGATAACACTAAGGAGGGCGTGATTTTTGAAAATATTTCTAAGTATGAAAGTTCCTCCTCCACCTCCAAATGCGCCTAGCTTGCAACTCATAAAAGAATCAAGGATACTAGGAAGAAAATATCTAAGGCGTGAAAATGCCTGAGGGGTAAAGGCAAAGTTGATGCATAAAATGAAATACGCCCCTCATGGGTAATTTTAAATGAATCTTCTAAGAATTTTTCCTAAAGCAAAAAAATAAAAATTGCCAAGGCGTGAGGATGATTGAAGTAGGAGTTGACATGCTCAAATGCGCCCTTAAAGGGTAAAATAATTAAAATAATTCCTAAAGCATTTCTTGAAGGAAAAGTAATGAATACGCCTAGAGGATGATGTAAATTTCCAGAGTTATAAAAAAAAATCTTCAGAGAGAAAATTCTTCAGGAAAAAAATCAAGGAATTGTGCCAAGGCTAAGAAACTCGAAATTGCAGGAGTGGAAGACTTCTGGAGGACGAGATTAAAAAAAACATTATCCATTTTTATTATTTTTAAATAATAAAAATTAAACGTACCCCTTCGTCCGAATACACATGAAAACAATGGATTTCGTGAAGATTTTTTTCTGGGTATTGAACGTTTGCAATTCGGAAGTGATTCAGAGTTACTCCACGCCTTGCTCACATCGTTTCGATAGATATTTTGCCCAGTGCCTATCTTAAATAAATTCCTAAGGCAAATTTGAGAAATTTCTCTAAGGCAAACGAATAAAATGGATGAGGAATTTCGCTAAGAAGCTTGAACTTGATAATTTTGCCAAGGATAAAATGAGATGAAATGCGTTAGCTAAGCAATTCGAAATTGTTCAAGGGAATGAATGATTTAATATTTTAAAATCAAATGCAATGAGGCAGGCCTGTACAGAGGTGATGAATTCGTGATTCTAGAAATTCGAGATTCCGATGCTTCAGACAACAAGTGTTACAACTGGAAAATAGAGGGAAAATGAATTCAAAATATTTGCTAAGTTTAGCCTCTACGAGAATTCGACCAAGCTATAAGTTTTTGAGGTCTTCTTCATTTTTTTCTCACAAGTTGCTGAAGAGCTGAGAGTTGCTAAGTGCGAATTTGTGAGAAAGAGTCGAAGGTTGTGAGGATTTCAAATTTCTGGAGAGCTGAAAGTTGCTAAGTGCGAATTTCTGAGAGAGCTGGAGGTTGCTAATTTCGAATTTGCTGAAAAGAGTGAAGTTGCTGAAGAGGTGCGACCTAGCTTGCTGAAGTCTCAAATTGCTGAGAGGTGCGAATTCCTTAGTTGCTGCAATTGCTGAGAAGGTTCGACTTTGTGAAGAAGTTTCATCCGATTGCTGAGAAATCTGAAGTTAAGAGGGCTGCAGTTGCTGAAAGTTCACATTCATGAAGACATTTACAAGTTGCTGAAAGTACATTTCTTCTAGAAGAGAAGTACGAATTTGAAAGAAGTCTCAAGAGTTGCTGCAAATACAGAAAATTTTACAGCTGAAGTAAACAAGATAGTTGAGGTTTGCAGTTGGAAACATCAAGAAGTGTTGCAGCCTTTGTCATTTAAAAGAAAAATCTGCTGACACCCTCAATGATGGTTATTATATTGTTTTATAAAATCTTGTTTTCTAAATGACTCTCTTGCCTTTTTGCAGAATGGCCGAATCAAGCAGAAGAGCTGCAAGCAGAAACAACCACATCGAGTCCAGACAAGCTGTGATCAAGAAATTGGGCAACTCATTCTTGTCAGAATCCAAATTTTCATCAAAGCTCGGCAGGTTAGCTGACACAAACTTGGGCTCATTCAACATGGAAGCATTCAGAAGAAGGATATTGGGGACTGGAGGCCATCACCCGTCGGTGACTACACACAGTATTGTCAGAAGTGGATTGTATGCAGCTGCCAACTTTCTGCCAGCTATCCGATGTCAAGAGCTCATCATGGAGTGCGCCTACCACTACAATGTAGAACAAAGAACAGTCACTTCGCCAGATGGCAAGGTGCTGGCTAACCTAACACCTGAAGCAATCGGAGAGGCATTCGGGATTCCAGTTCACGAGAAGATGATCTACAAGACGAAAGAGAGAGCTAGAAAGATGTACTCATCCACCACAGACCGGTGTACTGATTTGATAAACACTAGGTGGATGATTAAACCCAAACCAACTCGCACTAAATTGCCCAAGCAGATAGTCTCAGAGGACTTGAGACAGGAGTTCGGTGATCTCATTATGATGCTGAGCAGAGTTGGAGGATGCCCCCAAGCGTTCATCTTTGAACCTTGGATGTTCTATTTTGCCAACTTGGTGTTGGAGGGAAAGGATTACATGGATTGGGCACTGATGATCAGTGATAACATACATGAGCAGCTTCGTGGCGTGAGGAGAACGAAGACATTTTACATGGGCTCCTACCTGGTCTATATGCTGGTTCGCATGACGAGATATAGAGGGATCTCTTACAAGGAACCAATCGGTTGCGGATCCCATCAGTTTAAAATATATGAACCTTGTCCACAGTTGCATCTGACAAGCACAACCAATTACAAGAGGGTCAATGACGCCTTTACAATGCATATCACGAGGACCTTGCAGCAGAGAACCCACCACAAAATATCAAGGGAGGCACAGGAAATGATTGAGAAATTCGGATGTTGGTTTATCCAATTTCCAAAATTCACCTACATAAGGCTGCAAGGATTTTCCTCCTATCCATACAGATTGCCGTGGTATCCCACAAACAGGATAGTGATGCTGGAAGTATCTAGGCAACTAATTGCCTATGATAAGATTCAGAAGAAGAAGAAGAAAGGTGGACTCGGATTCCCGATTACTATGGGAAATTCGGATGAAATCTACCCATCGCTGCAAGCAGCAAAAGAGGCAGAAGCGGATCTCCAATTCTTCTACCTTTCCTATCACACGAGCAGGCACTACTACGATCCCCACAGAAACATCAGGTGGATATTGACAGAAGAGTTCAGGCACAAGGTGCAAATCGAAGACTTTTGGGCAAGTGCGGTGGATGAGATCGAAGTCAGAAGGAGGATGTTCTCTCGGATACCATTGGTGATGGTCAGAGAGTGTGAGATCATCCCAATGCCAGATCAGATTGAGGGTATAAACGTATTACAGGCTGACTACGAGACAGTAAGAGATACACCTTTACCTCTTCCAGATTGGTTTGAGCTAGAGATCACTGACTTGGATACACTTTGTATCCCAGTCTTGACATTTACACGGAGTTGGGTAGAGAGGCACGTCAGCCGACTCAAGGGAAGGTCAATTCCCCTTACCTACAATTTGATGGGAGACAACAGATTGCAGACAACTAATCAGAGGAGACGGAGTAATCCAACTCCAGAGCCTCGAGGAAAGGAGCCAGTTCGACCTGAGCCAATGGTAGTTGAGGAGTCCATGCATACGCCATCTCGGACACATTCTCCAAGCTTACAGGAGGTGTCTTTGTTTGTTGATCAGAGGGAGAGATTGGATGTAGAGCAAACAGTGCAAGTGGTGAGTCAGCCACCTCGTAGAGAATTAGTGGGTTAGAGCATCAACATGCCCCAAGAAGAACATCAACAGGAAAATCAGGAAGAGACAGATGAGGGGATGGCTATTGATACTCAATTTCAGCAGGAAATTGAGGCGGCTCTCGAGGGTGATGCTACTTCAAATCAGGATGCCCAGAGCTCGGGAGACTCGGAGCCTATTGATGACGGTGAGCCTCGTCAAAACGGTGGCAGAGGAGAGGTTCATGAGGTAGAGGCTGAGGTAGAACAACCTTTTATTATATCAGACATGCGGCAGGAGGTGCCAGAATGGCTAAGGGATAGGATGAGGCATGATCTTGTAGATGAGACCGATCCCGCAACCGAGATGGAGGAATTATTACAGAGGATCAGCGCAGCTCCAACGAAGAAAAAGGCTAGGAAGTTCTCCAAGATATCCACAGAAGAGGATGGATCCCGAACCTTGCATATGGCAGTTCCTCGGGAAGAATGTGATAGAGACGAGGCCGTTCCTGAGAACTATGTTGTGACAACCATGGAACTAGGCCGCCCTACTGGAGCACTGGTGGTGGAGGAGTGCGATAATTCCTATCGGGCACTCAAGGATAGATTGTCCCATGTTGAGGGCAAATACAAAAGGTTGAAGGCAGAGCACAAGACACTGATTGGCTATGTGCAACACTTGTCCCGTCCTTGTGGGTAAGAAAATCCGGCAATTGAACTTCCAGCTGAGTTTTCCTGGAAGTCAATCAGTGGGTTAGAAGATTTGAAGAGAATGGCACAGCAGGCAGACAAGTGGGTTGCTGGTGTGCATACAGAGACAAGAAAGTTCATGGAAGATCTTGCACATGCCTATGGGCAAGCTTCCGATATTATGGCTAGAGTGGAGGCAGTTAACCATGCTTGGGGTGAGGCTCGCATCTATCAGACAAGAGTTGTTCTCCGTTTAGGGGCTTTGATGAGCATACCTCAACACACTTTGGTTGAGGGAGGTGTTATCCAGCAGGGAGATAGATACGACTTCGCCAGATGGTATTCTTCAATAGTCACAGGCCGGGGATTCTATGATGCATCACAGGCAGATTCTGTCAGGGTCAGAAAGGCCATGACAAACATCTTAGATGGAATTCTCAACACGTTGGAGGCAATCTTTGCCAAGAGGTTGATTGCTGAAGAGGTAATTGCAGATGGATTGAAGGACAGATTGGCGCCATTCTTCTCTGAGGTGAAGACCTTCACACAGGACGACTTCGAGAACACTTCCACGTTCTCCAGTATCATACAGAACACCTAGGACGCCCTTGTTGCTTGGAAGAAATCATGTGCCCGGTATGGGCAAACAGGTGCAGTTTTAGAGTTTCAGTTGGATCACATTCCTCGTATCTCCGATCAGGAAGTTGAGGCAGTCTTGGCCAGATTCATCAGATTTGCAGCCAGCGAGAAGGAGAAAGGAAACGCCCTTCTGGACGATGACCTTCTGGAGGGAGACGACGTGCATTGATGGCAAGGTGTGGTGCATTGATGAGGAGTGGAGGGCGCATTCATTGCCCCACTCCTCTCGGTGGTGGTTTTTAGGGCAGAAACCCTAATTAGGGCATAGGTGGCTCAATCTGAGCCCTTTATTGTAATCAGATCTGAACCGTCCACTAATTGGACTCATTATAAAAGGGGCATCCCCCCTCATTTGTAAATAGTTAGAATCAGAATCAGAGATAGATTAGAGCTAGACAAAGATAGAGATTGATAGAAGTTAAAGTAGAGCTAGGAGTTAGCTTAGTTGGAAAGGAAAGAAAGACTTTCCCTTTGAAAGTTTTTGCAAAAGATTGTTGTGTAAGACTCTCATGATATAAAGATTTCATTGATTGGTGACTTCATTTTGTGTTGTGGGCAGTTGACGAGATCTTTTCGTCTTTCCAATTCGAATAGAGTAAAGTAAAGTAGATTTGTTTTCATGCAAGTAGAGTTAATTGTGGAATGTGACATTAGTTTGGGCATATCTTCCCGTATCCATACCACTGGCGGACTTGCTGACGGTAAGTCTGCTCCTGCGTGGTCAACTGGAATCTCAACACTTAACTTCGATTGTGTTTAGTGTGCCCACTTGCTTCGTTGTGAAGGGGTGCGCATGGTGAATCTCAATCTGAACATCTCACCCATCCTTTGAAGATTGCACCAGCTTTGTCAGAGTTGTATGAAGGGGAGACGAAACAAAGTTTGGTTTGAAGACTGTCTAAGCTGATCCTTACATTCCACCCGTAGAAGTAGATTGTAGAATTCCTATCCTTACCTCCTTTAAATTCAGCATTTCCTGATCCATTCAAATACTAGAGCATCATAGTCAAAATCCTTCACTTGCTTGAACATATAAAGTTGAACAATTACGTAAGTCCCCTTGGAATACCCAGCATATTCACATCAACCAACTGAGTCTATTCGCATTAAAGGAACCTTGGAGTCGAACGCATGAACTTTCACGCAATCTTAGCATGCGGAACACTTTGATCAAGAGAGAATAGAGTGGCCGTTGGACATTTTTATTCTGTGTTGGTGTTGTCGTAAAACACACGTCAACAGTTTCGAGATGAAGGTTTTAAGGATCTGGTGGAGAATTGGTGGAGGAATGCTCTGACCCGAACTGGTAACAAAGCTTTTTTTTTATTTAAAAAGCTTCAATTTCTCAAGGAACAGCTCAAGAGGTGGAATAGGGAATCTTTTAGGAACATCTTTGTTGAAAAATTTAGGTTGGAAGAGAAATTAAAATCTATTCACTCCAAAGTAATTGAGAATGGAATGAATGAGGAGGATTTTGCTTTTGAAAAAAGTTTTAATAAAGATTATGCTGAAACCTTAGCTAGGGAAGAGATTTATTGGAGGCAGAAATATAGAGAAACCTAGCTAAAAGATGGTGATCAAAAGACAGTTTTTTCATGACTGTAGGAAAATGCGAAGATCTTGTAATAGAATTTTTTCTATAAAGGATTCTTTTGGAATTTTGAGGAATAATGTAGATGAGGTTAATAAGGCTGCAGTTCATTTTTTCCAGGAGGCTTTCTCAGATAATTTGAATGGAATGCACTCTGATCCTAACATTTTAAACATCATTCCAAGTTGTATTTCTGAGGCCCAGAATGAAATGCTCATGGGGGTTGTTACTATCAGTGAAGTAAAGAAGACTATGTTTGGGCTGGGTGGTGACAAAGCCCCAGGCCCTGATGGTTTTTCTACAATTCTTTTCCAAAAATTATGGGATATTTTTGCTCATGATATTTGGGAGGTTGTTGAGGAATCAAGAAGAGATGGTTTTATGCTTAAAGATTTTAATAACACTTTCATTGCCTTAATTCCAAAAAAGCAGGTGGCTGAATCTTTTGAAGACTTTAGACCAATATCTTTGTGCAACACAATATATAAGATAATTTCTAAAGTCATTGCCAACAGATTGAAGAAAGTTTTGGAATCTGTCATTTTTGTGGAGCAAAGTGGCTTCTCTCCAAATAGATCCACTTTTGAAGGTATTATTGTAGCCCATGAGACCATTCACTCCATTCGCTTGACAAAGACTGAAAGAATGATGGTCAAGTTATATATTAAAAGGGCATATGATGAGGTGAATAGAGGTTTCTTGCTAAAAGTCGTTGAGAAGTTTGGTTTTTCAAATGCGTGGGTGGAATGGATCAAAAGTTGCATAAGCTCTCCTCGTTTCTCTGTTCTTGTGAATGGGAGCCCACAAGGTTTCTTTTAGTCGAGTAAAGGGATAAGACAAGGAGATCCTATATCTCCCTTCCTTTTTATCATTCTGGCCGAGGTGTTAGGGAGGCTAATAACTAATAAATGCAGCTCTGGGCATTGGAAAGGAATTAAAGTAGCAGATGGAATTGATCCCTTATCACATTTGCAATTTGCAGATGACACCTTTTTGATGGGTGAAGCTTCCTTTTGAGAATCTCGAGTGATGAAAGAGACTTTAGATGCCTATGGTAGTGCATCTGGACAGTGCATCAATTGGGTCAAATCTGAAATTTTCTTTTTTAACACTCCTATTCAAAAGCAATTGGAGGTATGCAGAATCCTTGGAATGAAATCTGGGTCTCTACCCAGTAAATATCTTGGTATTCCACTTTTTGGGGGAGCTAGTAAATTTAGTATTTGGAAAGATTTGGTGGATGTATGTTTGAAAAGGTTGGATGGGTGGAAGAGTAAATGGTTAACGGCTGCGGGGAGGCTTTTAATGTTGAAACCTGTTGTTTCAGCAATCCCAGTGTATTCCATGATGTGTATGAGACTTCCCAAGAAAGTGATAAGTACTATTGGCTAGCGAATGCGTAAATTCTTTTGGAATGGTGCTAATGAGCAGGATACAATTCCTCTTTTAGCATGGGATAAGATCTGTCAAGCAAAAAAGAAAGGAGGCGCTGGTTTGAGAAATTGGCAAGTGATGAATGAAGCTCTTGGTGCTAAATTGGTTTGGAACATGTATTCGAGACCAGATCTCCTATGGGTAAAAATCCTTAAGGCAAAATATTTGGATACAGCTGAGGACCACAGGATCTTTACTATCAGGAATCCTCCTAAGGGTTCTGCTATTTGGAACTTCATTATTTCTTGTAGGCCAGTCATAACAAATCATATTTCCTAGCAGATTGGAAATGGGATGCAGGCTAAATTTTGGGATGATTCATGGGAGGGTAAACCAGCTTTGAGTGAAAATGGTGATGTGTAGGATCTTAGAGATCTGTTTGTTCAGAAGTGGGGTGTTAAGGTGCGGGACTATGTGGAGTCAAAAATGGGTACTTTTGGGCGTGAATGGGTGTGGAAGAAGGTTGAAGATGAAGGTTAATCTGTTCAGCAATTGGCAAGGATGAAGGCAATCCTATGGGAAAGAAAGGTTTTGTTGTCGGATGATGAGGACAAAGTGGTGTGGTGCGGTTCTTCGAATGGATGCTATTCTGTTAAAATTGGCTACCAACTTTTAGATCAGCAAGATGATGATATCTTTTGGGCCAAGAATCTATGTTGGAGCAAGGTGTGTTTATAGAAAGCATGCACCTTTGCATGGCTTGCGGTGAAAGGAAGGATTTTATCAGGGGAAAGGAGAAAGAGGCTTGGTTTTGCTGGCCCAACGAAGTGTGTGTTGTGTAAGGAAGTTGAAGAGACAGTGGATTATTTGCTATTGCAATGCAAAATAGCAAGTGTATGTTGGGAGACTTTGAGACGGAAACTTGGGTGGTATGGATCATTTCAGAGGATTCTCAAAGAAGTATTTGAGAGTTGGCCCATAGCTCATAGAAAATCTCTTCTTTCGAGCATCTAGCTTTGTAGCCCATCTATTGTGGTGTGGGAGATATGGAAAGAGAGAAATAGGAGGATTTTTCTAGAAAAGGAGGATCTAAAGAGGTTGCTGAGTAGGATTGATATCTCAATTGAGGAGGTGGTAGGTAGTGCTGCATCACAGGCTTTGGGAATAAGGCTTCCTTATACCTTGGTCGATAAAAAATTGCAAAGTGAATGGCTTGGAATTAAGATAAGAGCTTGGCAAAGTACTGGGGAGGTGGATGAGAATGTTGCTTGTGAAGATGTCCATTGGGAATATCCGTCTTTTGGATGGCATAAGGTGAATTTCGATGGGGCCTCTAAAGGAAACCCGGGTCCCTCAGGGGCTGGAGATCTAATAAGAGATTGGCAGGGAAACATTGTGGCATTAGGAGCAAGAAGGTTAGATGAAGGGACTAATAATGTTGCTGAGGCTAAAGCAGCATTGCTTGGAGTAGGCTTAGCTCGAACCATGGGAGTTCGCAAGTTACATCTTGAAGGAGACTCTATGATCATTACCCAAGCCATCACAAACAAGGGTGCAATTGCTTGGCATTTGCAGGGTATAATAAGAGCAATCTTAAAGGAGTTGGAATGGTTTGAAGATTTTAAAGTAAGCCACATTCATAGAATGGGAAACTGTGAAGCTGATAGTCTATCAAAATGGGTGGTGTCTTTAGCCAATGTGGAGGATTCGCAGTTTGAAGATTTTAGGCACGCGAAGTTTGGGGTTGATAATTGAGGAGGGGTGTGTTTGATTTTGGTGATGGGGTGATGATGTGTGGTAAGTTGTGTATTCATGTGATCGACGCCGAGAGGTTTTTTTAATTGATTCCTTTTGAATCATGGCTCTAACGGCTTTATGGTTTGTTTTCAATGACACGACAGGTAAGGAGTGCGAAAATCGGTCGTTCTCATTTCAAGGAGTTGGCGGGCGTACTTGGATGTTATGGGAAGTCTTTTCATCAATGAAGTGGAGTTTGCATGTTTTGGTTTGGTGGCGGAGGAAGGATTTGCATTAATGAAGCTTGGACGGGGATGCTCAGGTAATAATACCTGGCACTTGTTTGGGGTCTTTTTAAGAAAGGCTAAGAGGTGTTGCGAGTACTCAGAGTTTGTAGAGCGGTTAGGTGCTAGGTCAACGCTGCTTGGAAGCGATGGAAGCTATGTATTCATTCAAAACTAAGCTGTAGCAGAAGGCGTTTTTTGGGCCTGTGTCAAAATTTAGACTAAAATTTGTGTTGAAACAGCCGTTTGATGATGTCGTTGAAGCAGTGTTGGAAGCATTGGGAAGGCTGTTCATGGAAGCAACTCATAGAGGAAGGATGACTGTAGACATTGCGTCCATGATCTTTTCGTGGGGTTTGGAGTTAAACGAGGAGATCAAGGTTATTAGATGGGTAATGGACTCGCTCTTTGACAAGGAATTGCTATTGGGGATGGAATCCTTTCTGGAGTGGGTTGTCCCGAGGGTGGGATATGATATCTTAGAGGGGTTTGAGGACATGGAGGACGTCGAGGAACTAGGAGTCGTTCCCTTCGTGAGGTGGCGTAGGAGGCTAGATAAAGATGCGTATAGGATGGAGATGTTTGTGGCGTGGGAGAATTTGAAATTTGTGTTAAGGCGGCATGAATCTGACCCAATTCAAATGGTGAAGGAAATCCCACAAACAGTCCCTAGGAAGAAGCGCTCGCAGAGAAGGGGTGGTGCACATTGGGCTCTGGGTGGGAGGTGTGCTGGTTAGCAGAAGAGGAGCGACGGCTTTTTGGTTCATGTGCAGGATGGTGAACGGGTCACATAAGGAGAATTTTGGATGGTGTGCATTTTTCAGTTGCTGCTGCTTGTTTGAATCAATGTTGCATGGTGCGTTCGAGGCGGATTTGTCTCCCTTGTTTCGTTTTGGGCTCTATGACAAAACAATAGCGGATTGTGGCTACTTGAATATGGTTGTCGGGTGGTTTTTTGGTGGGTAATGGGGTTTTTTGAAAAGGATGAAAGGGTAGTGGGTTTTGGCTTTTGGGTGGAAGCCCGTGTGCATGCGTGGACTCATCTATTCTGTAATGGGGAGCTGGGATTGGCTAAGGGGTTGGGTCAACTGATGTTTTGGGATGTTGCAGCTTGATGTTGGTTATCTATTGGCTGCATTTATGTAAAATCTTTTATATAATTATTAATAAAATATAAATATTACCGATAAAAAATAAATATTGAAAGACCTTCCATAGAACATACAAAGGATGCAAGTTGCACTGTATGACATATTAGGAAGGATTTATATAAAGAAAATAAGTTTTTGCCTATTGTACGGTTAGTTTTAATAGGTTCTATTGTATTGCAGAATGATCAAAATTTCACCAAAGCATTTGAAACTATTTCTTCCTAGCCTATTGTACAACCACATCTTTATTTGTTGACCTTACCACACTTAATAGGAGAACATTGTGCAGGGGTGGATAAATCCGATGCAAAAGTACCCTAGAAAGAAATAAATTCATAATAAATTTCCAAATTTCTCTATTGTATCGCATATTGTTAAGGCTTTCACCATACCTACTACTATTCAACTTGAAATCTGCCATATGAATTTTAATTCCTACACGTTTCTCCACCGTATGGTTCTCTCTTGGTCTTTTTCATACTATAAGCCTCTGTATAGGCTCTTTTTCTAGAGTTTGGCTAACACAACTTCCAGTTATTTCCCTACACTCATTTGTAGTGTAGTTTGCTGGAAACTCACTTGTATAGTTTGGTTATTTCTAATCATTTTCTATTGCTGTTGAACCTGGAAATTTCCACATTCCTAGTGTTGCTATATCATTTGTTCAACATACTTTCAATAGTTCAGTTTCTGATATATATGATGCCTAGGATGCAAATAATTCATTTGTATGGACATTGTGGGCTGCTATTGATCCTTTTGCAATTGGCATTTTCTCAACTTTTGATTTTTGTAAAGATAGAGAATGACTCTTACTAGTTGGTAAGTTGGATGGATGTACATTTGTTGAATATGGGGGGATGTAATGTCCCCTTTTTAGCTCGTTCTAGTTTCTTGATGGTTTAGCCTATTATTTGACCCTCATAGGCTAATGGAGATGGTTAGGGGGTCATGTGTGGCAGTTAGCAAGGTGTTCTTCTTCTCCAGAGAAAGGTATTGTTCAGGTTTGGCCTTTGTTGGTGTTTTGGGTCTCAGTTATACACACTTACTATTTATAGTAAGTCACCTCGAGGTTGGAGTCCAGTATTGCTATTAATAGTAAGGCACCTGGATGTGTTGTGGATTCAATGTTGACCTCCAAGTTCAGATGGGGATGGCGAAATAATGTTTATTGAGGGAGATATTATTATTAAAGTTGGCTTTAATGATAATTAATATTTTAAAAGCATATTATAAAGTTATAACTTAACTTTATGTCAATGGGGCCATTTTGACTTAAAAGTGCAATTAATGAGACATTGAAATGGGCACCCACTTTATGAGTCATATCATAAAGTCAAAAAGCAACATAAAATATATTTTTAATGATTAAAAGTGCCACCTTGGGGGTTGTGCTTTTTATGAGAAGTATAAAAGGGTCCACAAAAGCAAATCGATTCATCTTTTGAGCATTTGGCAATTGACACTTGGAGAATTTGGCTTGTGAGAAGAGACCAAGTGTTTCTGCTTTTCCAGCAATATTCAGACATTGGAGAATGTGATTTCTTCTTTGTTTAGCTTCCTGAGGGTGTGCGACATCATCTTAAGGTTGCCTTTGAGGATTGGCTTCAATCTGGAGTCAATATTGAGCAAAATTTGTGAAGTATTGACAGGGTTTGAAGGGTTCCATTGTGAGAAACAAACATCATCAGCTGCAGCCATTATTCCTTGCTGTGACCAGGCCGTACAATCTAGCTTCTGCCAGCTGTACCATTCCTCCAGGATGGGCGTGTGAACTCAGGCAGAAAACGCCTTTACTTTTGGGCTGTTATCATCACTATATTGGGCGTCTAGGCCATTAAAGGCATTTGCTGTGGTTATTTGGCTGGAGAAACCATAAAAGGCAGCAGGTCGATCATTCCAAGGGCATTCATATTGCTGTCATAATTTCCAGAATTCAAGATTATCAATCTTCTTAATATCTGAGTATGATTATTATGTAAATTCTCAATAAAGAATTCAATATCAAATTAGTGATCAATTTCCAGCTTGTTGGCATTGTGCATTTGCATCTGTTTAGTATATCTCTCTCGCTTTACTTTTCCTGGCAATCATTATCACAAACACAAAAAAACAAAACATTCAAAAAATCACAAAGAATCAACTAGGCAGTTGCATAAGAATATAACTCTACAGCCAGGAGGGTTACTACAGGGGACTGAATAAAATTTTCATGATTAAAATGCTTTTGAAGTGCTTGCAATAGTTTTTGGGTTCAATGATTGGGTGTAGTAATTTTAGATCAAAGTATCCTCTATCAGTCCTCTTTTATCCTTTTGACCCCAACAATCCTTGCAAATTGTTGTCCATCTTTCATTGTGGAATGTTCACTAGTTGTGGAAAGCTTAGGTAATGATTAGAATATTTTGTTTGCTAGTGGGAAGCATAAGCACAAAGGTTTTGCTTTGTCTATAGCACAATCACAAGTTTGGAAAACCTTACCTTATGTTACTTGATCATTTCTTGTTTTCTTTGTCATTTGGAAAATGACTTTTCTTTGGGGGGGACGATGTAGTCAAAATACAATGCATTTATTATGTTTTATTAATATGGTTATATTCAACTATGTATTAATTGTTGTTGGCTTTCAAGTAGTTATATGAGTTAGTTGGTAGATGGTTGTGTTCTGCTTGGCCAACTGCCAAGCTCTTTAAATAAACTTTGCATAGTTAGGGAAAGGAGTTTGATCCTTGGCTGATCATCTTTGGTCTAATTTTGTAATAACTTTATGTGAATAAAATATATTCATTGCTCTATTTGTATTTTATTTCAAGTATTAGTTTTATCAAAAAGAAGAATAAAACAAAATATTTCCAAAAATCACTGTTTTAAAGCAACCCTATCCCTATTTGGAGAAAAGTGGAAATAAAATACTTTAAAGCAAACTAATTCTAGAACAAATAATTAAATAATATCCTAATTATAGGAAAATATTTCCAAAAAACACTGTTTTAAAGCAACCCTATCCCTATTTGGAGAAAAGTGGAAATAAAATACTTTAAAGCAAACTAATTCTAAAACAAATATTTAAACAATATCTATGTTACACCAGTGTTGGGGATGGGGGGACGTCGGCATGGGGGGACAAGTTTCTGGGACAGGGGGACAAAAGGGCCTCAATTTGGGGACGGCGGGGGGACGGCGGCGGGGGGTCGGGGGTCAGGGGGCGGGAGCTGTATATACTATATACTATACGTATGGTACTTAAAATGCTAGTTATGAAAAGATGTATAACAATATACTTGAACATTGAACATTGAACATTGAACATTAACAATGAACTAGTGAATGAACCATTGAACATTGAAGTTTTCAAATTTGAAATTAGAATATTCAATACTACAATGTAACAATTGTCGAATCAGCAAATGGAAGATTTCTATTATAAATTTATATCATATAGATGATTACAATGAGTAGCATGATATGAATATCAAAACAAGTATAAACTACAAAGTCAAAATGCCAAAATGTAGTGAAGCAGGCGGAGGCCTCTAATCATCCCTTGGGAGGTCGGCAAACTCCTCATCACTGGAACCACTAGACTTCCCAAGGTCAAGATCTACCAAAGGAACACCAACCAGCCCTAAATCTGCAACATCCTCATCCTCATCAATTTGTGATGGCTCCTCTGGCTCTACATCCCATCGTGTTGCTGGGCTCTCCTTGTACACACGTGTCCTGCGGTCAGTGATATGCAAGGCACTATGTACAACCACTAGCTTCTCTGCTCTCCTAGAGGTAAGTCTGTTCCTCTTAAGAGAGTGGATGAAGCTATAAGTAGACCAGTTCCTCTCAGAAGCTGAAGAACTAGAAACTTGAGACAACAAACGAATGGCTAGTGTGGTAGTCAGTGATTTCGGTCCATGACAAGTCCACCACAAAATCGGATCCTCCTGTGCCATAGTTCTTATATTCGCCTTTGCCGCAACCTTGTAACCCCTAAGAGTAGCAAATTTTGTCCACTTAGTGCGAATGTTGCCAGCATCTTCAGCATCATACATCCTATCAATGCACTTGAAGAACCCTTCCTTCACCTCATCATCCTGAATCGATGTAACTCTACTAGGCCTAGGCATGTACCACTTCGGATTCAATGAATAAGCAACCATGTGCAAGGGAGTGTTTAAGCTATCCCATCTGCATTGAATAATAGGCTGAATGTAAACATTGTAGAATGCTAGAGTGGGGTCCTTCTCTCGCACAACTGCCCTCATCTAGCCAAGCATCGAATCAATGCACTCATACACCTCTCCAAGGTTAGGTGCATCCCCATCCCCATATCTGATGACTTGGACAACTGGTTCAATGATGGCAACAATATATTTTGCATCATTCCAAAATCCATCACTCTTCACTATCTCCTTCATCCTCTTCCCCTGCTCTGTCCTGGCCCTATCCCACCGATTCCATTCTTGTGTCATAACCATGAGTTGCAGTGGCTCTTGCAACTCAAGCATTCTCTTCATAAGAATGAAATAGGATGCATATCGGGTCTCAACTGGTTTCAAGAACTCCTTCTTCGCAAAGCTCCTGAAGATGGCATGTGAAGTGTGGTGGTTGCAGATATACATCTGCACATCTCTAGCATTGTTGACCACTCCTCTAATCCACTCAATCTTCCCCATGTCCTTGAGTGCATTGTTCATGGCATGCACACAACATGGAGTCCACCAAATATGTCTGTATGTTGTCTCGATAAGCCTCCCTGCAGCTCTGCACACATGTGCTGCATCTGTCACTACTTGGACCACATTTTGTGGCCCAATCTCCTCAATAGCTGCCCGAAGGATCTCAAATTGAAAATCAGCATTTTTTCGATGCCCTGAACAATCAACCGCCTTGAGAAAGAATGGGCCCTCTGAACATGTAACTATGACATTGATGAGTGGACGATGCCTAATGTCCATCCACCCATCCATAACAATGCTGCATCCAGAATCCTCCCAACATGCCCTCATCGTCTCCATCAATGAACTGATCTTGGCATAGTTGTTATCCAAGATCGTTGTCCTCAATTTGTGCTCACCTAGTGGCATATATGATGGTCCTCCCTTCGCCACCATCGACATCATCTCCTTATAATAAGGAGATCGAGCTATATGAAATGGGATTCCATTGGCAAAAAAGAACTTGCCAATGGAATCATTTATCTAATCCTTCTGGTGCACATTAAATAAATCAGCTATGGGGTTAGGCTAATTTTGCATCTTGCGTTTCCCCTTGCCCTGTTGTGATTCAGGCATAACACTATAGGTGGATGAAGGTCCTGAGGCTACCCTTGACAATGTTCCTGCTCTCTGATGCAATGTGTGAGTAGAAATATGTGGCTGCCTCTGCATATGCTGCTCCTGAATCTGCTGTATAGTCTGAATATGTTGCCTACCAGACAAGGTAGTAGGCATAGGAATTGCCACATCATCCAGAACACCCCAAAGCTTGTTGAACTCAATTTTGTATTTCATATTTTTAGGGTCCTTCAAAAAATCACATGCTCCCACACCTTTTCCTGGCCAAAAGAGGAAGTGAGCATTAAATCTGGTGATGCTCCCAAACCAATCATCACCACAACTGTTGCATTTCCATTTTCTCGTACCACCACCTGATGATGTTGGGGCTGTTATTCTTGTTGCAAACTGTTTGAGAGGAGATTTGGGATCATAAGGACCCCTAGCCCACTCTGCCAAAAGTTGAGAGGGGCAATCAGTAGCAACTGGTGCACTAGCTATGGAACTAGTTTGCCCTTCTGGATTTGACCCATGTTCACCCCCCTCATTGTGCTCATCCTCATGCTCAGGTTCATATTCTGAATGGCTTGCATTATGAGAATGAGTTTCCAATTCCATCTCATCCTCACTCATTTCATGACTGTGGGAGCTCATTTTGACACTGCATTTCACAAAATGAAAAAAAAAATCAATAAACACATAGTTTCAGCTTATGCCCTACTTTAAAATTAAAAAAATACAAGTTATAAAACTCTATATTTTAAATTTTAAATTGCAAAACAATATCTAAACTAATTTAGAAAATGAAACAACAAGAATTAGAAATGAAACAAGAAAATGAAACAACAAGAACTAAAAAATTAGAATTTAGAAATGAAAATCAGAAAATTCAAAAAACTAAAACAATGAACATTGAAAATCAGAAAATAAAAGAAAAAATCAGTTAAAAACCCTACCTTTTGCTTGAAAATTCTCTTCAACAAGCTGAAGAATCTTCCTCCTCTTCTTCTTCTTGCTCCTTGACACTCCTCTTTCACTTGCAATCACTCCTTTCACTCCTCCAATCACTCTTTCCTCAGCTCTTCACTCTTCTTCTTCTTGCTGTAGCAGACAAGTATAAATGCAAATGTGAATAAAAATGAAGTTAGGAGGGGCTCTTGAAAGCATAGAAGAATGTAGATGGGCCTCACATGCCCTTAGGGTTCAAATAGAACCAAAAATATATTATAAAAATGTGTTATTTTAAAAAAAAATCGTGCCTTTATGTCTGTCCGCCGCGGGAGACACTCGAGGGACGCCCAGGCGTCTCTCTCAGCGTCTCGAAGACGCCGGTGCGTTTTTGCGTCTCCAGCGGTGGGAGAGCAAAATAGTGGCGCCTCTGGAGACGTGGGAACGCCATCCCCACGTCTGCGGGACGTCCCCGTTCCGGGAACGCTAGGGCCTAGGGCCTAGGGGCAGGGGCACGTCCCTGGGGTTCACTGAATAATATCATAATTATAGGCTCATCTCTATCTCTTTTGGAAAAGTAACAACTTTTGTCACTTGAGTGATTTTCGAGAATCTAAAGTAACTCTGACATGCAAACTTTAATCGTCTAAACTTGGTGAATTTTTTCTGAGCCTGTGAATGTTGTTGGAACTTCATGAATATGAAATTGATGAGTACATCGACACAAACCCACTAATGACTTTAAATAGGAGCTTTGACCATGTTGGATCCATAATACTTTGTCATGCTGATATGTTAGTCTTTCTAAACTTGGCACCTTCAACCTTGGAAATGCTTAATCTTTTTAAGGATCTTGTTGAAACCGTAGGTTAGATAGTATGCCAATTCTTTGCACTTGAAACTTTAGTGCCGCAACAATTTGAATACTTTTTCCATGATGTCAACTTGAAACTCCTCAATGATGACATCCGTCCAAGGACTGAATTGATTTGAATTGGAATGGTGAACATCATCCTTATTGGTGTTTGAAGTCAGCCTTTGCATGTTTTTAACCTACTTTTTGCTTTCACTGAACTGAAAAATGACAGGTGGAACTTCCTAGTGGCTTTGTCACTCAAAACTGTGCTTGGGAAGAAGTATAAGTGGTAAGGTTTTTATGTAAGTGTGCGCATCTTGTCACTTAAGCCCTCATTTTGGATGAGGCAAAACTTTTTAATGCATTTTCCCTGTTTTTATTTGCTGAGCAGAACTTTGAGATGGTTTTGCCAATCCCAAATGGCACCTACCACTCTTGAAGTGCTAGTTGAGTTTTATCAGCAGTTTGCCACTTTTCATGAGAGGCAGAACTTTTAGATGGCCAAGCCACTAAATATTTGTGCTCAACTTTATGATTTCTCCTTTTTACCCTTGGACACACTTTTATGTCCCTTCTGCCACTTTTTAAGTGTTGGTGCTGATCACTTAGACACTTGCCACTTTTCTTATGTCTAGGTGGGGTTTCATGAGCTATTTGCCACTTAACTTGGAGTGTTTTCCTCCTCATTTTGCCACTTCATTTTGGCATTTATCACTAATCTTGCTGCCACTTCGGTGAGTTTTCCTTGTGGCTTTTCCACCCAAATTATGTAGCACATCTCAATGCTTAGCTCAAATTGGCTTGGGCAGAGATTCTTAATGTCTTTGTTAATTTAAAGACATTGTCAGAGTTTTCAAGTCACTTTGCCACTTCAAAGAAACATGGGAGAACTTTGAGAGGGCATGCCACTTGAAAAGTGTGCTTCTCATTGGCTTGTCTTCATTTGCCTTGTGTTGACATTGACCCTTAGATGGTGTGTTGGAGGAGTTCTGTAGTGTACCAACACTCTGCTGATCTGTTTTTCACTGTGTTTGTAGGTCTGATTTTGTTTAAGTTTGTGTTTGCCTTGTTTGTGCTTCTGAGTTTGTTTGCTAATAACACTAAAATGGTACTAAAGAGCATATGCATACAATGGAAACTTCAAATAAACTAACTACTGAAACAACTTTGAATACATTGCTCAATTTAGTGGCCAAATATGTTTTCTTCATCACATAATAAGATGCATTCAACATATAACTTACATCAGATTTCAAGCTAACATTATCTTATATTGCATTTTAACTTACAGCCAAACATCACTGTGAATAGTGACTTGCTACAGTACCCGCACCCAAAGAAATACTGATTTCTCTTGATAGACGAGCTTCTCCCACCAAAACTTCGCATGGCAAGCTTTCTAAGACAAGGGCGCCCCTTTTTGGAAAGATTGCAGCCACCAAAGAAAGGCGTTTTATTTCCTTTTGCTGTTACAAACCCTCAAGAAAACGCAGCTGGCTGTAGCTTCTTCAAAACAGCCCCAAAGTTCTTCAAAATGCAAAACAGCTCCCTCAAAAAGTGATTGAAGACTATGGCGGCTCAAAACCCACACAAACTAGCTGGAATAACCTGTAAACAACAACTTGTAACTTCCCACGAAGCAATCAAAGATTGACCAACAACTTTAAGGTGGTGTTTCACACCCTCAAGCAGCTCAAGAACAAAGAACTAAGCCCCACCAGGCTTACCCACTGCAAGAAATCAGGAAACCCTAGCCTCCTTCCTCCAAAGCCAACTCCCAAGTTTCAACAAGCTAAAATCATTCATTTGTAATGTCCCTAATAGGAGTTTTTGCTGAATCTATTCCAAATTATCAATTTTCCAAGCAATGAGCCCTAGAGGATACCTTGAATTGATTTAGTCCCGAGAAACAAGTTAGAGATCCATTGTAACGATCCCAAAACCGGTAAACAAAATTTTTCTAACATTTCATTCCTAAACATATAAAAGTATCAAGCAACAAAGACATGCAATAAAAATTCGTCCTTTCTTTATTGATAAATACATGCAAGTTACAATATATATTTCCACATGAATTCCATTTTCATTGTTAATATAAATCAGAGTACAAAGTAAAACAAATTACATACATAGCTCGTAAGCTTTTGCACAAATAGTAGTAAGACGGTCCAGGTTCCCTTCCTTTCAAATCTTGGTGTATCCGTCGCTTGCGGTGGAGGAGAAACATCACTCAGGCGCTTTTCCGCCAACCACGGACTGTTAATGCGGTCCCCCGCACATCTATCATTCAATAGATGGCCCTCCCTTCGAACGAAGAGATTGGTAAAGTAACCGGCTGCGACAACCCAACTGAGCATAGTGCTGTGTCCTATACATCTAGAACTTGCTATTTCACAATCCCGAACTAGCATGATGGATCACAATGAACTGACAGTGTAGTCTTGACTATCTCACATCTAAGTGGATGTTGTACCTTCCACTACTTTGGCCAAAGTATTCTCATTCAGTACTTCGAATGAAGGTCATCTATCATATACACTACTCAGGGCCGATTTGACTTAAGGCTATCTTACACTACGCGTAGGCTAAGTCCTTCAGTGGGTAGTCAATCACCCTAGACTTCCTACTTCAACTACTTAAACAGGAAATGGAGTACAGTCAACAAGGGGTCCCTCTGGTACTTCCCAACATGGAAATCTTTATCCATGGAGTACGTAGCTTTCTCTAGTTAACCTATTTAACTCTAAAGCTTTAGACTACCTTGGTTCTGAATCCACCCTCGTCCTAGTATTAATAACTAATCCCTTTCCTTTACTTAAGGAATTCAAGCAGTATTCAAGCAATACAAATTATAAGGTACTTTACTAAAAGTAAACAAATATTTCCCTTTCAAATTCATCTATGATTTCAAACTGATTCGTTTCAACATGCTTTTAAGTTATTCCAATTCATCAAGTTCTCTAAGCTATTTCAAAAGCTTTTCTAAGGAAATTAAACTATTCCCCAATTTGACCAGCTCTTAAGCTATCTCTTAAATTCAATAAGCCTTTTCTAAGGAATTAAACTATTCCCAATTCAGCAATCTATTAAGCTATCTCTATTATTTCAATAGCCTTTTCTAAGGAATTAAACTATTCCCAATTCAGCAATTTCATAGAACATAGAGGTTTCTTATTATTTTTCCTTTCATAAAGCAAGACATAATCAAGCAATCTAATCATACATTTTAAAATAAATGACAGAAAATCTATCAACATATATCTCATGCCTGATTTCCTTTTGCGTATGAGCTTGATCGGTAGCTTCAATCCTTGCTCCACCGTCCTTCGCAGCCTTCTCTCAGCTTAAGCAAATACTACTTTCAGGTAAATGCAAAAAGTTGTTCTCAGCAATACTGTCTCTCAGCAATACTGTCTCAATTGCAAATGATTTTCACAAAATGGCAATGGCTTTCACAAAAATGGCAATGGCTCTCATAAAATGACAATGGCTTTCATAAAATGGCAATGGCTCTCATAAAATGACAATGGCTTTCATAAAATGGCAATGGCTCTCATAAAATGACAATGGCTTTCATAAAATGGAATTTCAAAACACAGAAATACCACAGCACTGTATTTCGAATTTTCCAAGGCAAGGAGAGTGAATGAAAAATTGAGTGTTTTTTTTCAACAATGAGTGAGAACCTATTTATAGGTTTCGAATTCTCATGTTTCCTACCTTGTAGGCATGAGAATTCGACACCTCTTATTTTGAAAATGTCAAAATCTGCAGTGGCAGTCGAATAGCCAAACACACAGCAAAAGAGTTGATGATTCAACATAATTTCTCAAGAATGTTTCAACATATCACATGCCAATTTCGTGGATCAACCACGTACAGGTTAAACATTCAACTTGCCTTCAAAAATGGCGGACTGCAACACAAATGGCGTCCAAAGTTTTCGGTTTGAAAACGTCAAGGGTTTTTTTGCAATTGCTGTTACCTTTCTTCCACCCACGCGTCCACAATGGTGGCGCTTTAGCATCCGCGACCAAGTCTTTCAAGTGTGAGCTGGGCGCGGACTGTATTTGCTGAAGTTTTTCGCCATTTCTTTGCTTAACACAGTCGCGCGATTTCTTCACGGGAAGAAATCCGCGATTTTTCAAATGTTTCTTTTATACTTTCCAAAGTCTATAGTTCATACTTACATTTCCTTAAATGATTTTTATAAATTTCCATTGGTCTTTACAAAATTTCGAAATTCTTTTTCCTTTTAATATTTTCCAAGTATTTCAATATTTCGAATTTCCTTTGTATGGTTTGCAAAGTATTTACCAAAGACTATGAAAGTCTTATTACCTTTATTTCCAAAGGTAAATAAACTCAAATACCTTTATAAGATAAATGTAAATTTAAATGCCAAAGATTATAGTTTATATAAAATCTTTCCAAAGGTTTAGATATTTTAATATTCTCATTAAAATGTATTAATATATTTTGTATTATATTCAATACAATATTATTATAGTTTTTAACTTACCTTTCTTTAAATATATAAATATATCTATATAATATTCAAATATTATATTAGATATATTAATATATTATATTATCGATAAAACTATAATAACATCGATATTAAATATATTATTAAATATATTAATTAACTTACCCAGTTTACACTTAAATATATCTATACATGTTTATTTTCAAATCTCCAATTACGTGTATTATAGGCCAGTCAGAGCACCTCTAATAGACGTAATTGCATAAACACGTATTTATACATTTAACTGTAAATTCCAGGCATCAGTAACTTATCAGTTCACATTTCACATTCAAGGCTCACAGAACAGTAAGTCAGTCAATCAAGGAACACCACTCATAAAGCATTAAGAAGTAATCATAACTCCTAAGCCTAAGGATGACTTATCATGACAACTTAATCTGACTCAGTTCCTAAAATCCTTAGTGAAGTGTGTGTATGCTCATACGATCAACTTTACCGGTTACTCGACCAAGCCCCTCTCCCGAGTGATGTCTCCCCTCTGCCTGAAGGAATAGTTCCTGTTCCTGCATCCACAGACATACAATCTCGGCAGTTACTTGTTCATAACATCAACAGTATACAAAACGTCTAAGTTAGAATATTCTCAATTCAATACTTTGCATGCAACATAACATCAATAGAAGTACCAACCAAATGAGACAGTCATTTAAATAGAGAACATTCATTTTGATAACAAAACACGTTTTATTCATATCAAAGATTCACACAATACACTCATTTGCCCTATGCAATAGTAGCTATACAATCGGGGTGTAACATCCATCACTAAAATAGTCTGACAAGTAGAATATTAGTACTCCTCATTGAACATCAAGATTAAGCATGAGTAACTCAATATTAAATATCATAATTAACATTATCGGTTATCTAATTCAAAATGACATATTAGCAATGTTATAATAATAAATAGTAGCTTGCATAATCTTATTACTCCAAAATGACATTAATAAATAATATCAAATCACTATGTATAGATTGTATTTATCAACCATCAATAATGTATCTATCAACCATAATATTTTTAAATATATTTATTAATCAGTAATTATTATTATTTTGATTCCTAATATATCTGGCAATCATTCATACCTAAATTCATAATGCATTTAAATCTCATTTTCTAAGTACATAAAGTATTCATCATCTTCTTATTTAAAGTTATGAAGAATACTTACTATAGTTCCTATCCACACCCTTAATACGCTTACTAAATTAATTATTTGAATATAGAAAATACTTATCTTTATTTTGGTTCGATCTGCTGAAGCTTTCTTAATTCCCTACCCACAATCTTATGAGTATAAATAACAAGATATCACAAGCTGCAGAAATTAGGAAAGTCTTTTGGAATGGTTCGATATTTCTTTTTTGCATAGAATATATTCACGTATTCTTCACTTTATTCCCCTCCTTCCTTTGGTCTTGAATTGACTCTCCTTTTATAGCCCGATCACCAAAAGTCATATTTGTTCTTTGACTAGGGACATGTCCCTATGCAGCCCCTGCCCTTAGGACCCGATTCATAACTAAATCTATGTTGTGTGTTCAATAATTATAATCGCTGCAATCTTCTAATCTGTTCACTATGTTTAGTTTGGGTATTATTTATATTTGTTATTTGTTTATTTTATTTTATATTTTATATTTGTTTATTTTATTCAACAAAAATAATCTGTCATTTTATTTTTTATGTTTACTTTTTTTTGTATTTTAATATATTGTATTTTAATCATTAAAGTATAATAATAATAAGCTGCCACTATATTATTATTTTATTTCAATGTATTACAATCATTTATATTGATTTATAATGATCATAGTATTTATATTTTGGTAATTAGAATATTATTTTTAATATTTATAATTATAATATTATCCTTGATAATTAAAAATCATAATAATATTAAATAGTTAATGTTGTTAATGTGTATCTTGTATATCTTGTTTTTGATGCTTTATATCTCAATGCTACAATTTCGGAGGACATGACATCATCCATGAGAAGGGTCGAACTTTCTCTCTTCATTTATATAATTTAACATTGAAATCATTATTCATTAAAGTGAGCACTATTCACTTAAGTTATTTCTTTTTCCACTTTAGCAATGAATAGTAACTGCAAAATATAAAGTGACCCCTTCATTTTAAAGACACATGGTCCCTAGGCCGAGGATGGTGAAATTAAAGGTGAGTATCATAACTTTAAGCACAAGTATCATGCCAAACGCCATTATTCACCCTGCCACCATACACTGGAGATCCACATTGCAAATTGACGACCAAGTGCCCGTCCACGAAACCCTCTATCCAGAACTATTAGCCTACGAGGGTCAGGAAAATAGGCTAATCCCCAACTCTGATGCTCGTGAAAAAGGGGACATTACAAGTTCTATTTGACATTTGCCAATCTTGAATTTAGATTCAAGTTTGACATTTTATTCTCCTTCTTCCTATGGTGGAGCTGTCGAATTGTCAGGAGATTTATCATCTTCATTTAACATACCTCATCCTTGAGTAATGCTTGGATATTTTCAATTGACAAACTAGATCAAGACTTGATAACTTTGCAATGTGATAGGAAGGAAAACCTAGTTGACATTAGGAAGGAAAACCTAGTTGACATTGATAACATGGCAAGAATTACATGGTTACTGGCTACAAACTTGACTAAGGGCAAAGTTTCATAAGGTACCAACTAATTCCTTGCAAGATGCTACTAAAGAACAAATTCAGTGCCAAATGAATGGTTGATAAATATGCAATGGCCAGATACGTTATGGAGTTCTTCCACCTTTGAGATCACTTTGTTGCTAACAAGGTGATGGTGACGGATGATGAGTTGGTGTCCATTGCTATAAATGGGTTCTCTCCATCTTAGGTTTTATTTGTTTAGAGTGTCTATGCTCATGAGAAGCTTCCTTTCAACCAGAGTGGAAGAGAATCAAAACCTAGTCCTCATTGGCAAATTCAGGAATGGTGGTAAGAGAGAACTAGGGAAGGGTCAAAGACTCAAAAGGAGGTAGAACTGTTAGTGATTCCATTGGAGTTCAAATGAGGTAGATTGGGAAGTGTTGACGTGCTTTTTATGACAGCGCCAGCACAGAATAAAGTTGTCCAACGGTCACTCTATTCTCTCTTGATCAAAGTGTCCCACATGCTAAGATTGCTTGAAAGTTCATGTGTTCGACTCCAAGGTTCCTTTTATCGCGAATAGACTCAGTTGGTTGATGTGTTTTGCTGGTTATTTCAAGGGGACTTACGTAGTTGTTCGATTCTGTGAAGCAATTAGGACATGAATGATTTGGCAATATTGTTCTGGTATCTAGACTGACTCGGAAAATGCAGAATTTAAAGGGGATAGGGATAGGGATTCTACAAATCTACTTCTAAAGGGTGGAGGACAAGGATCGACTTAAACAATCTTCAAACCAAACTTTGCTTTGTCTCCTTTCGAACAACTCCGACAAAGTTGGTGCAATCTTCAAAGGATGAGAAAAGTGTTCAAACTATGACGTAACATGTTCATACCGTCAATACGACGCATACAAACATATGAACCATAATCGAAGTTAAGTGCTGATACTCCAGTTGACCACGCAAGGCGAACTTACCATCAGTAAGCCCGCTAGTGGTATGGATGAAGAAGATATACTCAAATCACAACGCCACACTCCACAATTAATAACTACTTGCATGAAATAAAAATCTACTTTACTCTATCTACCTTGAATTGGAAAGACAAAATGGCCTTGCTAGCTACTCATAACAAAGAAGAAATCACCAAGCAATGAAACTCTTTGTATTATGAAAAGTGTTCACAACAACCTTTTACAAAACTTTCAAAGGAAAGTTTTCTTCCCTCCTCAATCTAAAGCTAACTTCTAAGCTAAATGCTATATGCCTTCTACTCTCTAGCTTTGATTCAACTCTTGATCTAATGTCTAATTCTAATTACAAATGAGGGGGGATGCCCCTTTTATAATAAGTCCAATTCAGTGGACGGTTTAGATCAAATTACAATGAAGGGCTCAGATCGAGCCACCTATGCCCTGATTAGGGTTTCTGCCCTAAAAACCGCCACAAAGAGGAGTGGGCAATGAATGCACAGAATATTCTCCACTCCCCTGCAGGAATCATAATGAGCAATTAATGCCCACTACCATCATCAAGAAGATCCTCATCAAGCAGCGCGTTCCCACTGGCCTTCTCCCTGATAGCAAACTCGATCAACCGGGCCAATACTGCTTCAACCTCCTGTGTAGAGATCGGTGGAATATGGTTGAGCTGGAACTCCAAGACTGCTACCGTCTGTCCGTATCTGATGCAAGATTTCTCCATGTCACCAAGGCGTCCTGGGTATGCTGAATTATACTAGAGAACGTGGAGACATTCTCAAAGTCATCCAGGACAAGTGACCTCGCAGCTGAGAAGAATGGAGGCAGTCTACTTTTCAAGCCATCAGCAGTTATCTCCTCTGGGACCAACTTTCTAGCAAATATGGCTTCTAATGTATTGAGGACTCCCCCCAAGATGTTGCCCATTGCTTTCCTCACTTTAGCTGAATCTGCCCTTGCTGCGTCGTGAAATCCACGGCCTGTGACCACCGAGGAGTACCAACTGGTGAAATCATACCTATCACCTCTCTGAATTACACCTCCATCCACCAAGGTTTCTAGAGGTATATGCATCAAAGCCCCCAAACGAAGTACAGTCTTCGTTTGATAGATGCGAGTATCACCCCAGGCCTGATCTACTATATCCATCCGTGCCAAAATACTTGAGGCCTGTCGATAAGCATCGGCGAGGTCCTCCATGAATTTCCCTGTCTCAGTATGAACACGGCTAACCCACTTGTCCGCCTCCGTTTCCATTTTCTTCAAATCCTCTAAGGCAACAACTGACTCCTTCGGAAGCTCTGATGGACGTTCCACTGCTGGGTTTGCTGGTTCACCTGGATGTGCTAGATTTTGTACGTATCCTATCAAAGTTTTGTGCTCCTTCTTCAATTTCTTATACTTCCCCTCCGTGCGGAGCAACTGATCCTTCAATGCCTGATAGGAGTTATCGAACTCCTCGATAACTTGGGCTCCCGTAGGACGACCCAACTCTACTGTGGTGATCACGTAATTTTCAGGCCTCTCCTCGGTTCGATCACAATCTTCCCTCGGAATAGCCACCTGAAGCGTGCGAGAGCCTGACTCGTCAGTCGAGATCTTTGAAAACTTTCGGGCCCTTTTCTTCTCTGGTGGCGCACTGATCCTCCTGAGGAACTCCTCCATCTCAATGGCCGGATCCGTATCATCCTCGGGTTCTCTCCTCATTCTGTCGGAAAGCCAATCAGGCACTGTCTGCTGTGGATTACAAATGACAAGGGGCTGTTCTTCTGTTGCCTCCATCTCGTGCACTTCCTCTCTTCTTGCACTGTTGCTCCGGCTCATCCTCCTCTATAAGCTGGGTATCTCCCGACCCTTGGGTCCCTTGTTCTGTGTTTTCCTCTTCTTCCAAAGCCGTGTCCAACATCTGCTGAAAATGGGTGTCGGCCATTGTTTCCTCTTCCTCCTCCTGGTGGCCGCCCCTGGATAGACTGACACTAGCTGATTCTCGGGTGTTGGGCTGATCTACCTCCTCAAGTCCCCGCTCTTCCTCTAATCCTGCCCTCTGATTGGCAAATAATGAAACCACTCTCAAACTCGAAGACTGAGTTTGTGAGTGCACGGGTGATGCTTGTTCTATCCTCAACGGTATCGGTTGGGTTGGCACTTCCACTTGTGCCCTCGATGTCTAAGCAAGTTGTTTCCCCCTTTTTACCGATAACGGCCTTGGGTCACCCATCAAGCTATAAGTAAGGGCGATCGACTTGCTCTTGAGTCTGCATACATGTCTATCAACCCAAGTCCTGGTAAAAGTCATCACCAAGATAGAAAGAGTGTCCAAGTCCATGATCTCTGGCTCGGACCAATCAGGTGGTGGGACAGGAGTATCCCTAACTGAACCATAGTCGGGTTGCATGACGTTGACATCCTCCACCTGGTCGGGAACTGGAATAATCTCACATTCTCTAATCAACTTGAGAGGAAGTCTGGAAAACATCCTTCTTATCTCAGCCTCATCCACTGCATTTGCCCAAAAGTCCTCCAGATGAGCTCTGTGCCGGTATTCAACGTTCTGTATCATCCGGATGTTCCTGTAAGGATCGAAATCCTGCCTGCCTGTGTGATATGACAAATGATAAGATTGCAGCTCGTCCTCCGCCTCTCGGGCTGCCTGCAAAGAGGGAGACACCTCAATGGAATTCCCTATGGTGATAGGGAAATCAAGTCCACCCTTCTTTTTCCTTTTCTGAATCTTATCGTAGGCAATCAATTGCCTAGATACCTCAAGCATTACTATGTGATCAGTGGGGTATCGTGGTAACCGATACGGATACGAAGTGAACCCTTGCAGCCTAATATATGTGAATTTCGGGAATTGGATGAGCCAATACCCATATTCCTCAATCAATGTCTGTGCTTCCTTAGATATTCTCTGTTGCGTCCTCTGCTGAAGCGTCCTCGCAATGTGCATTGTGAATGCATCATTTGCCCGTTTATAGTTGGTAATGTTAGCTAAATGTAGCTGTGTGCAGGCCTCATGGATTTTGAATTGACCAGGGGCACAGCCGATTGGCTCCTTGTACGAAATCCCTCTGTACTTAGTCATTCTGGCCAACATGTAAATTACATATGAGCTCATGTAGAAAGTCTTCGTCACCTTTAGGCTCCTGAATTGCTCATCGATGTGGTTGCTAATCATCCTAGCCCAACCGACACACTCCTTTCCTTCCAAGATGATCTCGATGAAGTAGAACATCCAAGGCTCGAAAATGTAAGCCTGTGCACTCCCATTCACCCGGCTCAGCATCATTATCAAATCACAGTATTCTTGTTTCACGTCCTCGGCAATTATCTGCTTTGGGAGCTTAGTGCGGGGTGGCCTTGGCTTCTGCATCCAAACTCTGTTGATGACTGCAGTGACTCTTTTGAAAGAGGAAGAGTACATCTTATCTGCCCTTTTGTTTGTCCTGTATAACATCTCCTCAGCAGTTGGAATCCCAAATGCCTCTCCGATGGCATCCGGCGTGAAGTTGGTGAGCAGTTTACCATCCGGAGAGACAATCGTCCTACGTTCTGGCTTGTAGTGATTGGCGCACTCCATAATTAGCTCCGGACACTGAATTGCTGGCGGAAAACTAGCAGCTGCGTAGATTCCACTCTTCATTATATTATGTGCCGTGACTGATGGTTGATGGCCCCCTAGCCCGAACATCCTCGATTTGAGTGCATTTAGATTAAATGAACCAAGGTTGGTGTCATTTAATCCCGCCAACTTTGAAACTATTGCTGACTTTGGGAGAAATGGCTTAGCGAGCCTTTTAATCATTGCCTGCCGGGATGAGCTAGCCTTGCCTGCTTCAGTGTTTGCAGCTCTGCCTGCGGCTCTGCTTGTTCCTGCAACATCCTTTGCTCCGGCCATCTGCAAAATAAAATAGAATAGCAATAAGCTAGGCTGCAGATTTTTTAAATAAAATGAAGTAACCTCCGAGACGGCTGCGAACGTGGAGTTAGCTTTTTGAAAATAAAAACTCTCAGCATAAATTACTAACTCCAAACCTCGTACTGTATAAAAAACTTCAAGCTTATAAAGAAGCTTTCAACGACTGCACTTCCGACTGGCGAAGAAAATTGCAGCCAACTACCAACTTTCAGCAATGTGGATACTTTCTCAGCACAAAGCGAATTAAATCCTTTGTCTTGACTTCGTCAACCTCAGCAACTTTCAACTTCTAGCAGCTTGAATAAGTAAAATCTGCAGGAAGCTTCGACTTCGCGCCTTCAATACCAGCAATTTCGAAATTGCAGCAACACACTTTCAGCTTTTCGAAAGAAAGAGTCGGCAAATGAAAATTTCTCCAGCACTTCGCTTTCAGCAACTCAACACTTCGAAATAAAATAAACTCTCAAAGAATTTCTCTCCTCAACCACTTCGAAAATATTTCAAATCTCAAGAACTTCTTCAGCAACTTCAACTTCGAAACAATGTGAGGAGAAATGAGAGAAGAGATTGTTTAAATAACTCTTCTTCGGAGAATCCTGCTAAGTAGTGCTGGGGCTATTTTTAGCACCTTCATCAATTTTCCACTCTCTTCGTTCGGAATCTTCCAATTCAAGCGCAGTAGTGGGCTAGTCGTCAGCCGGTCATTATGGCAGTTGCCATTAATAATGATTCCTTCTTTGTAAAAATTCGAATCCTTCCTCTTAGTCTGCCAGTTAACTCTTGGCGATTTAAACAACTCGCGAGAAAAACAATCACTTGGCTTGATTTAAAATTCCATTTTAAAATCTCGCAGTGTTTAAATAAATTCAACTCGAAAAATTTCGTGGGAGTTGTAAATTTATTTGCAACTTTTAAAATGTCTGTCATTTAAATCCTCGATTTCATAAAATTTGCCTTAGACATTTTAAATTCTCTCATTAAAATGTTCAACTCCGGGTGATTAAAAATTATTCGCCTGCTCGAAATAATTCACCCTTTGAGATTTAACCTCCGTCAGGAAAATAATCTAGGCAAAACAAATTTCCTCTGAAAATATTAAAATTTCCCTTAGGAAATTAATTTTCAAACTCTGTTAACTCATGAGTGCATTTTAAACGGGTTCATTTGATTTTCACTTGACCCATGGAAAATATTCATCGATATCAAATCTTCCCCTTGAAAAATATTCGTCAACTTTCAACTGCCTTTGGAAAATTTTAAAACTCATCAAATCATCCTTCCATGCCAAGGGCGTATTTTTCCCATTTAACTTTTAATTCCCACGCCTTAGGAATTCTTCACTTGTTTTCTTCTTGGGCGCACTTTACCTAGTGAAATTTTATTTCACTTAGGAAAATTTCTTTATTTTACACTTCAGGCGCATTTGAGGGGGGAAGCTTTCTTTAACACTTAAGAAATTTCCTCAACATTCTTACTCCAAGGTGGGCGCATTTACATATGCAAGCTTTTACTTTCACACGCCTTACAGAATTCTCCCATCTTTACTCACCTTCAGCTCATGGGCGCATTTGATACTCTCAACTTTTGCTTTTAATGCCTTAGAAATTTTCTCAAGCTCACTTTACACCTTGGGCGCATATGACCTAGTGAGGTTTTATTTCACACGCCTTAGAAAAATAATCCTCAACTCCCCTTCATCATGGGCGCATTTGCTAGGCCAAGCTTTCACTTTCAAAGACTTAGAAACTTTGCATGCCATTCTTCATCTTCTTAAGGGCGCATTTGATGTGCCATGCTTCCATTCAAACACTTAGGCGTTTTTCACATGTAAGCCTTGACTTGAGGGTGCATTTTGACCTCTCTACTTTCATTTTATGCCTTAGAAGAATTTCGGCCTCCATTATCCTTCTCAAGGTGAGGGCGCATTTCACTAGGTGAGCTCCTATCTTCAATGCCTTAGCCGCTTTTCTCCAGCAACATCTTCCTTGGGCGCATTTTGATGGGGTAGCTTCAAGATGAGGGCGCATTTCATGAGGTGAGCTTTTATTTCGTAACTTAGAAATTTTCTAAACTCCCTCACCTCAAGCCAAGGGCGCATTTTCATGGGTGTGCTTTCACTTTCCATGCCTTAGGCAATTTCAATGCCTTCATCACTTTCTTCAAGGTGAGGGCGCATTTAGGGGGGTTAGCTCTCAACTTAACACTTAGAAATTTTTTGATACCCCTTGAGCTTATGGGCGCATTTTGCCCCTCAAGCTTTCATTTTACCACTTAGGAAATTTTGACTTGGCCTCACAACCTTGGGCGCATTTTCATATGCCCACTTTTGTTTTTGCCTTAGAAAATTTTTTGAAGTCCCCACCTCTCCTTGGGCGCATTTTGAGGTATGAGCTTTTGTTTCATGCCTTAGAATATTTCACGTTAACCTCACTTGCAAGGTGGGCGCATTTGCTATGCTCAACTTTGAATTCTGCCTTAGACAATTTTCAAGCTATCAATCTGTGAGGTGGGCGCATTTTGAAGGGGATACTTTCATTTTCCCACACTTAGAATATTTTCCATGCCTCTGCCTGTCTTTGTTTACGCATTCTATTTTTAGCAAGTTGTGCTATTTTTAGCAAGTCCCTTGATTTTCAACCTCTAAGGCTCCGTTTTGCCTGAAAATTTCATCATATGATCTTCTTCACCTTGTAAACCTGTTTTGCCAGTCCTCTGCCCTGACCTGCTATTTATAGCCACCTGCTATTTATAGTAAGTTTTGACTTTCTGGCTTTAGTAGCTCCGTTTTGCCTGAAAGTTGCAACGCTTGATCTTGATAGCTTGGGTGTCACTCTGATGCCAACCTCGGGTGCAGACCTGCTATTTATAGCCGTGCCCTGACTTACTAAAAATAGTAAGTTCTCCGATTTCGCTCAAATTTTGCCAGCAGGTACCTTGAAGTGTGCTGACATGGGTGGGGTACTTCGTTTCGGCTATTTTTGGATTTTACCCCCTATAAAAGTGGAAACCCTAATTTGACTTGCATGTATCCCGAACGGTCTCCGTTTGACTTCGTTCCTTCTGCATGTCGTTCTGCTTGCTGAACTGGAGTGTTGGGCGGCTGCCAGAGTGTACCTGCTAAAAATAGAAACTGCCTGAAAAGTGACTCATCCACTGCCGGATGGTTTCGCATGTCATATTGCCCGTGGGATCTCAAAAAACCCAGAAAAACCCAGAAAACTGGTCTGCATGCATGCACTGGCTAAAAATAGTAAGTCCTCAAAACTCGATCTTCTCCGCTTGCAAGTCACACCGTTGCGAAGCTCTCGAAAAACCCATAAAGAAAAACCCGACATGCGTTGAAAAACACTGCATGCGAACCCTAAAAATAGCCTCCGAAGGCTGAACTCTGAAAGTGGTCGTCTCGGTTTGCATGTTACATCACTGCGAAGGTTTTGGAAAACCCAGAAGGATTCTCCAGACATGCATCTGAAAAGCTCATGTGGAAACCCTGAAAATGGCTCTTGAAGCCTGAACTGCCAAAAATAGCAAGTCGTCCGATCTGGCTCAAAATTTACGTGTAGGCAGCTTGATGTTACCCGGATGCAGTGGAACTGACAGAATTCCAAAATCTCAATAAAATAGTCCCAAATTGAATACTTACTAAAAATAGTAAGTTGCCGGAATACAGTGAAAATTTAGGGGGACTCTGCTGGAAGTCTTCTGACTGCTGCACTAAGCTTAGATTTCAATTTTATAACTCAATTTGACCTTTAATAAGCCTGAAGGATGAAAACCCTAATTACACAGACTTAACCAATACTTTAACCTGGGTCAAACGACAGGACATCCCCAGAAGAACCAGAGACCAGAGAGAGAGCGAACCAAAGCCAAAAGACCAGAATGGAGCAAAATTTAGGGGGTCCCCATCTTGATGGGGTGATGTGTGAAAAAGGTCACAACAGGAAGCATTGAATAAATCATATAAGTTTTATAGAATTTGGAAATGTTTTTGAAATTGCTAATGCATGGTTAGTTATTGATTTTCTATGAAATGAAAAATCTTGTGTAAAGTCTAACAACATAAAGTATGCCTTTTTTGACTCTATGCTTATGTTTCTTTACTATGTTGTTTGGTTATTGATATTCTATCTCCTTTATACTATCAGGGAACTTAAGACATGATATAATTCTTAAAAAGTATCATAAACTTAAGACATGATATAATTTAGTAAACTATCACTGTGTATCGAAATTGTGATGTACAAGATCTGAATCATGTTAATTAATGCACACTACACATAGCACTTGCTTTTGGAGATGTGGAATTGATATTCATGTCCGGAATTAGTCAATTTGATTTAGTATTCATGGAAGTGTCAATCTACTAAAGTTGACTAAATAAACAACATGATAGGAAATCAAATATACCCATGTAACGATATTTCTGAATAGATTTTGACTTTTCCATTAATAGAATAGTGTTTCTGGGATCAGTTACTGCTCAGTAGATGACCCTGCAAGCACATAGAAACAATCTGAATGTGCTGGAGGTGTGTAGAAGCTTTAAAGCTCCTAAACAAGCACTTTTCACAAAAAAGACATTCCCATATTTTTCATTACTGTTTCCTGCATCATGGAAAGTGAAGAATCTTTTATTACCTTAAGATAAAGCAGTTGCTACTATGCATTGGGTTGAAATTTCTGTATTAGGTTAGACATTGTAACTTAGAATACTTTCTTTACTTTGCAGATTTTAGATATTGAATGGGCAAATGGAAGGGCACAGTTCGATATTTCCTTCATAGATGAAAATGGAAAAAGTAAGTTCTTTCTACAAGATAGTAAATTTATTTCATTCAACTGCTATTATGCTCATTTGATTTATAAATTTAAGTTTCTCTATGAATACAGTTGGGGGTTATATTAAAAGATACCTTGCATTTGTCTGTAGTTGTTTCAAATGGGTCATATGTCCATTGTTTTTAAAAATTCTCTGTGAATGTGGTTATTAACATTCTTAAGAAAAACCGTGTATAGTATCTCATGTAAATATAAATTCAGGAAGGAACTTGATCATTGGTGGAGATTACACCAAGAGCTCAGCATTTGATAAAAATGGACCTTTGATTCGACCAAGGCCACCAAGTAAGGTCTATTGTATTTCAGAAAATGGTGAAAGCATTGCCCATCCTTTATTCAAAGACAATTGGCAAGCTGGGGATGTGGTAGAAGTGCGTTATGAAAATTACTGGAGACCTGGAAGAGTAGTTGAGATGTCATGTACAAAAGAAAAAATGGTAAGGAATTCAATCACATTGTATTTAAAAAATAGCAGAAATGCCAGTATAGTTTAAATGCCCATAAACTATATGGGCACTCCTTCAATTGAGTAATTACAAGTGGTTATTTTTTGGGATAATGATGAATTATTATAGATTTTCAGTGATTTTAAATACCATATAGATTAGGCATTACATCAAGGGATTCGTTTGTTGAATGGAATTGGTGTAGATATATTTTTATGATAGCTCAATTATCAAGGTTGATTCAACCATGGAGATCAGGGCACAAGTTACCTGGACGGGCAAGAGCTGGTTTCTTGTCAATGATGAAACACCTCAGGTATGTCCTCAAGTTTTTACATTTTTTTTTCCATTTGTTAATGGGCATTTTATCTGTTTGAACTGGAATGACAGATAAAATATCAATAATTCAAAGTGGACATTTATTTTCTTGTTTTCTGAATCTGAAACTTTTCACAAGGTTTCTTTATAGATTTTTTTAATATTTATTGTTAGGTGGGTGCTAAAGGCAGCTTCAAGAATAAATTTAAACCATATGTTGGTGAAGGTCTGTTGAGTCCCAATAGGGTAATTGTTACAGAATTTGTTAGAGAGATTTTCACCGAATATCCTTCATTTGCAAGGACAATCCAAAGAAAGTGTCTCGGTCGCAATGGGAAAATGGCAAGTTTCAAGTGTTCAAGTTTGTGTTTTTTGGCTCTATCTTATTTTCAATTTGGAACAACTTGTATGGTTGTATAATTGTTTCTTTTCTGACATAGTATAGTTCTCAACTTCTTTCTGTAAAAGGACTGGTTTTTCCTTGTTCCTGATTTTCTTTGTAAAATATCACTTGATATCAATCTTGAATGTAGTCTCTGTTTTCTTTTTGTTGCAGTCTTTCCCTGTAATGTTCATGACTAATTATCTCTCAGGGTCACAAGGTACGGTGACATTTGAGGATAGTGACAGGCTTGCGTGGACAGTAGAGTGGTCTGCATACATGCAATCTGGGCGTAGGCTTGTGTTCACCAATGGATGGCCCAAGTTTGCTTCTGATCACAATGCAAAAGATGGGGATGTCCTACTTGTTGAAGTCTTGAACCCTAATCGCTTTAGAGTTCAAGTTTTATCAACAGAAAGTGGCATGTGCACTAATGAGAATGTCCTAAGTGAGAGGACAATTACTCAGGTTAGTTGTGTGGAAATTTTAGTTATATGTACTTGTTGAATAGCTTGGGTCCAGATTATATTGATTTCCTTGCCATTCATAAGAATATAAGCAACTTAAAATTTAGCTGTTCTGTTGCCAGTGAAAATAATTTCACTGTTGAAGAAGGGAATATTCGGGAGCTTCTCATAGAATAAAGTTATAAACTTCAAAAGTACACAAGTCCGTCTAACAAATAAATATTCTTGAACTGAATGGACAAAGATAGCTTGCTTCCACAGAAAATATGAGCTTAACTGTGTGATCTCTCCAGTTGGTTTTTGAAAAGACATGAAGATCTGTAGGTGTGTTCTTTGTATGGATTTTTTGCCATAAAAACTGGACAATGCAAAGCAACTTAAATGTCTCTGACATTTGTATATTTCTTTTATTCGATCAAAGATACCTTGCTGGGTTAGAGAGTATGATGTCAATCTTGAAATTTCTCCAATTGGTTTTCAGAAAGAAATGAAGATCTATAGGGGTTTTAATATTTTGTTAACATGGAAACTCAACTTTCTTGACAGATGATCCAAGGATTTAGGGCTCATTCGGAGAGGACATCCTGTCAGTCAAATAAACTGGATCCCAACTGGATTATCCTAACCTGAAGGAAGAAATCACAACTGTGTTAAGAAGTCTATTTAAATTTGTTTATTAACTTTGGCATTATGGACATGATAATGTTGGCAGATAGTGTAAGACTACAAGTTCCAATTTCTGTGTTGTTGTCAAAGCAAATTCTCTTCATCCTCTGCTGGCATAATTTGATTTGTGATCAATGGTGTCAAAATGTTAAAGCAACTCTCTCATAAATCATTGAATATGCCATACATTTTGGTCGTGAGAAGTACCTGTTTGTGCTCAGACAATCTTCTTAGGATCAACCTACAATATATAGAACCTTATGAAACATGATATTTGTTTTCTGGATTTGATGGATATGGTGGTGCAGTTAGTTTGGCTATATCGTCATTTGTCAAGTCTGTAACCTGGCAAACATGATCTGCATCCCAGAGAAGATTTCTACAGGGTTATATATAAGACACCTTTTATTCTCATTGCTCAGGTCTATAGGTATAATATTAAATATATAATCAACTATTTCTTTCAGCAGCTACACTTGTTCTACTAACCAATGGTAAATAAAGAAATACAAATGAGAAATCTCGAGTTTAACCTTGTCCACGCCAAAGTCATATTTTGAGATCCAGTTAAGAAATGTTTCAATCTAAGATGAGTAATAGCAATTAGATGTATGAAAATCCTACCCCATGTGCTTTATGATAGCCATTGGATAATCAAAGAACTCAAATGTAGTAAACGGAGAGGGAGCCATGCCTATTGAGATTCACTGATGTGAATTACACTGAAGAATTTGGTGATTAGAGGTGGAGTAGATGTGATTCCAAGTGCCACTAGAGAAGTGAAGGTTAAAACCAGAATTCATTTTGAAATCTTTCAGTATGCTCATTAAAAAGAAGTAATAATGCAAGTATGAGCGAACAAATTATTTTTGTTTTGAATTTGTACTGTTGGTGGAAGTAAGCTTACTTATGAGCTCCTTATTATTACTATCCTAGGTGTAGCTCTTGTAGTTGATACCAATGTTCCATTTTAAGAGACAATGCATATAATCTCAATAGTATTGTATACTTACATTTGCACTTGCTTCCAAATCTTGTCATCTAGAACAATCAATGTGACAACAGTACCCTTTGCAAGGTATTAGTTGATTGTGACCAATTTCAATGCATTCAAGACAAATTTGTTTTGCAAGATAGTTCTGAAGAACATGGCAGACTGTTGTTCTGTAAGGGAAAGTCTGATACAGATTTGAGTCTTGGCAATGGAAGTTCTGGAAGCAACAGCAGATGAACATCAAATAATTTGCAGAAATCCATTATCAGTCATCTAGAAAATCTATAAGTGTGCAGATTTATCCTTGTAAAACATTACAGATGAAGTCTAATGTAATGTACCTCTCCTGATTTGCCCTAGAATTTGCCTACTGTTCACAAATTGCAGCAAATTGGGGTTGGGAGTTTGTCTTACCGAATAAATATCTCTTTAATGATGCAATCCTGGGTTTGAATCCTGCAATCACCACATGAACAATATATGCAATATATATATATATATATTATATATATATATATGCTTACTTATTAGAGTTGGGCAATTGCATCTCTTCCATAGATTATCAATAATGCAAGCATATTAGGATTTTGGGAGAAGGGACATGATGGTTCCGCCCGAAGCCATTTCTACACCAAGCCTAAGAGGGTTTATACCACAACCCTCCCCCTTGGCGGCTTGTATCTGCTTTCCCCATCAATGTCCCAAGCCCCTAAAGACACTTGCCATCTTGTGGAATTGGGTGGGGGTTGCAAGTGGGCTCTTTTGGCTCTTTGCGTAAGTATCCTTTGGTCCTAGGAGCCATTATGGTCAACTCTAGAACGGCCCTTACTTAGCCTTGTTTACCACTTCACCCTAGGCCCTTCCTACAAGGTGGGTTTCAGACAGACAAGCATATCACATATTCTATCACAAGAACATATACTAAAATATTCTGTATTATATATAAGCAGTGTGTATACATATGTAAAACAATGATTGGCAAAAAATATCCAATATACCCCTGAATATATATGTATGTCTGATAATAATGATGTGGTGCGCTGGAATGGATTGGTTTCCCTTTTGATTGCTGATCTGTATCTTTCTCTCCTTCGATCGATGGTTTTTATCTTCCTTGCCTTCCCTCCATCCCTTTTGCTTTGGAAAGACTCTCCTTTAATACCATCGAATAGACAAGGGGCATAACTCTTCATTATCAAGGGACATGATCTTTAATTACTAATTGCTGCAACTAAGAATAATTAATTTATTAATATTATCTCTTAATTGAAATCGTTGTTTGCCATTTTCTGTATAATCGCTGCCCATGATAATTGGTGATGATCTTTGCTTTATAAAATGTTACTGCTGCTGTGTTTAGTGTCATCATCATTGCCTTGGGAAACTTTAATTCCCATCTGTAATATGCTCGCCACCTTAATACTAGGCGCTGCACTCCTTGTTTTTTGTCATCGCCATAATCGCTGCCTCATACAATAGTGATTGCTGCTTTTGTACAGAGTTAATTGTTATCTTTACGTTATGTTTCCAGCTATACAAGTCTTAATTCGCTGTTCCTCTTTCATATGCATCTCTACATATAATGATATGCTAATTGCTCCTTCCATATTTAACACTTAACTCGGGCGATAAATATTAATATCTGTCTCTTTGTTTAAGAGTATGGTTGTCCTAGATTAATTCTGTTTTGCTTCCACGATATAGTTAATATAAATATGATTCGGCCATGTAAATTTAAATATTCTTCTTATAAAAGTGTACAGTAGTTGGATCATGGCGGGGACATGAAAGTCCGCCCTTCCCAAGATTGCTTGTCCTCAAACAATCACAAGCTAGGATGCTCTTGAAGTTACCTGGATCCCCAAATCAACCATGTAGATTTATATCGCTCCTTCTTGTGAGGTAATTAGCTTTTCTTTGGTGTGTTGAGGAATTGAAAATTCTGTAGTTAGTTACACTTGACTTAATACTACAATGATATCCTTGGTGACTGGTTGTTAGTATACTACTAATAAGGTTAATTCTATACTCTAAAGTATGGGAACAATTTATTGTCTTATGTACTACTATTTCCCAATATCTCCCAACAACAAAACCAAGAGTTGGAAATTGGTACGATCTGTTATTTAAGACATGTTTTCCCTCATTACTGCAAGTATCCTAGGCAATGATACAATTTCTTTACTACCCCTTGTTGAAATCAAGAATCATGATGGATGGCGGGAATGTTGTGAATATCAAGATCCCACTCCTTTGTACCAAATCACTTTTGCATTTGTGTAAAGGAACTAGATGTTTGAATGATAATTTCCCTTAAATAAAGAATATTTCATGTTGTGTAAGCATTCAAACAATGTTTGAGGCAAGTTTGCTTCTAATGAGGAGCTTATAGTGTTTTAGTCCTACATCTGTCATTCCCACAAGTAATTTATACTTAAGTACAAATTTATGGGATTGATCAAGTTAATCGAAAAAGATGTACAATAGTTTAGCCTTCCTAGCAAGCAATAGGACTTAATTTATGGTTTTACCTTATTACCCAATTCATGTTCCATCTTCCAATTCAATTGGAGGTTATCACTCTTTTCTGTAATATCCCCATGTTTGGTACCAAATTTATTTTCATATCTTGGGAAAGTACCTAATTAATTAAATCGTATCAATTTATCTCAAGGTTGAATGGTGAAAATGATCCTGGGCCCATAATGTAACTTAGCATAGGCTTATGTAACAATTCGTTGTAACTTGATTTTGCCTAATATTGATGTCCTTGGAGTTACTTTGATCAAGAAAGGGACTTAGAAGACTCCTGGAAGAAATGATCTAAGATAGAAGTGAATTTGGTTCATAAGATAAGTTTACTAGATCAATTTTGTAGGTTACAAGGCTGCTCCCTGTATTGCCATTGTTTTTATCATTTATGAGAGTGGGAAGATCCTACGTGTGATAGATTTGATTAAGCATTAAGGTCTCGTCCAAAATCAATGGGGTTTGATGAATATATCCTCCCATAATTCTCAAAACACAAACCAAACCTCAATCTCTAGAGTCCATGGTTCTTTCCAGAATTTCCCTTGGGTCTCTCTAAGAGTCAAAACTTGTTGAGTTGTCTTTATTATATTCTTTCAAAATGTTGTTTTGGCAGATCAGAGTTTGGTTGAATTTAGGTTTTTATTGCTATTTCTGATTCCAAAATAGTCATGCTCATGATAACTCACTCTATGGTTTTAGATGGGGTGTTATGGGCAAACCATTGTGGATTGCTTTGGAATGTTAATTTTTGGCTTTTAGGAGATTGATCACCCTAGGTCAGATGATATCTCAATATGCTTATCTCGAAGTATGAAAGTAAGATAATCTTAATCCATGCTTAAGTTTTTGTGACAACAAGTGATGGCAATGTGGGTTTCTATTTGAGAATTGTGGGTTAAGTTATATTGTTAGATTTTATCCTTGACTATGTTGAGTTGTCACAATTGATTGTTTCTTCCTTGGGAAATTTTCTTCATATTTTGATTGCTTGATTTCTTGATGGGTGATGATTGCTTTGAATGTCAATGAATTGATTCATCCCTCATATTCATTTCTTGAAGGAGTCAATACTCTTCATGGCTGCCCTTGATAGCAATACTTTACTTCCAAGTTGATTGTTAGATTCATTTCCTATTGATGGTTTCTTTACAAGGAGGTGATTCCCCCTTTTTATATTTTATTTCTGAGGTAGTCATAGTCTTTCATGTTTGAAGGGTCACAACTTTTCACATTTTCACACATCTTCACTATCTTTGAGAACCTAATTTAAGCATCTTGCAAAACTACTTAAGATTCTATCCTTTATTGGATCCCTCAAATGGATGAGATACTCTCCCTTTTATAACACAAGTTTAAGGGAGTCCCACCTTTCCACTTCAATAGTTGCAACTCTTCATTATTCGATTTTAGATAAGTTAATTTGTTAGTGCTTCTCAACTCAAGAAGCATTCTGACAAACATAGTTTTTAACATTTTCATAATTTTTAAGCATAGAGTAATCATAAACATACATGCAATGATCTTGCTGAAGACACATGAAGCAAACACATGGATATACTTAATACATGTAGTATGCATGTGAAAGATACATAAATACATATAAGATATGAAGCATACACATAAAGCATGAAGCAAACACGTAATACACAAGGTATGGAGCATGAATCATACACACAAATACACGTAAAGCATACACATGAAGCATGAAGCATACATGTGAATAAACGTAATACATAAAGCATACACATGAAGCAAAAAGCATACACGTGAACACACGTAATACATGAAGTATACACAAGAAGCATGAACCATACATGTGAATACACGTAATACATGAAGCATGCATATAAATACACGTAAGTTACATTAATACATGTAAGCCACAGAGTATACACATGAATACACATAAGTCACAAGAATTCACGCAAGTGATTAAGTATAAGTCACAAAGTATTCACATGAACACATGTAAGTTTGCAAAGTATACACTTGAATACACGTAAGTCACAAAGTATACATGTAAATCACAAGGTATACATATGAATACACATAAGTCATAAAGTGTTCACATGCATACACATAATACACTTGAAAGGCATATGCATATAGAAATGCATTATTAGCCTACTTAAGAAGGTTGAATAGTTAGTTCTAATTGAATGGTAGTTAAAGTGGGTATGTCCTGCAGGATGGCAGGAACATGCTCTGATACCAATTGTAATGTCCCTCTCCTAGATTTGCCCTAGAATTTGCCTATTGTTCACAAATTCCAGCAAATTGGGATTAGGAGTTTGTCTCGCTGAATAAATATCTCTTTAATGATGCAATCCTGGGTTTGAATCCTGCAATCACCACATGAACAATATATATATGCTTACTTATTAGAGTTGGGAAATTGCATCTCATCCATAGATTATCAATAATGCAAGCATATTAGGATTTTGGGAGATGATGGGTCCACCCAAAGCCATTTCTACACCAAGCCTAAGAGGGTGTGTACCACAGTCCTCCCCCTTGATGGTTTGTATCTGCTTTCCCCATCAATGTCTCAACCCCCTAAAGACACTTGCCATCTTGTGAAATTGGGTGGGGGTCGAAAGTGGGCTATTTTGGCTCTCTGCGTAAGTGCCCTTTGGTCCTAGGAGCCATTATAGTCAACTCTAGAACGGTCCTTACTTAGCCTTGTTTACCACTTCACCCAGACCCTTCCTACAAGGTGGGTTTCAGACAATCAAGCATATCACATATTCTATCACAAGAACATATACTAAAATATTCTTTATTATCCATAAGCAATGTGTATACATATGTAAAACAATGATTGGCAGAAAATATCCAATATACCCCTGAATATATATGTATGTCTGATAATAATGATCTGCTGCGATGGAATGGATTGGTTTCCCTTTTGATTGCTGATCTGCATCTTTCTCTCCTTCGATCGATGGTTTTTATCTTCCTTGTCTTCCCTCCATCCCTTTTGCTTTGGAAAGACTCTCCTTTAATACCATCGAATAGACACGGGGCATAACTCTTCATTATCAATGGACATGATCCTTAATTACTAATCGCTGCAATTAAGAGTAATTAATTTATTAATATTATCTCTTAATTGAAATCGCTGTTTTCCTTTTTCTGTATCATTGCTGCCCATGATAATCGGTGATGATCTTTGCTTTATAAAATGTTACCGCTGCTGAGTTTAGTGTCATCATCATTGCCTTGGGAAACTTTAATTCCCATCTGTAATATGCTCGCTGCCTTAATACTAGGTGCTGCATTCCTTGTCTTTTGTCATCGCCATAATCGCTGTCTCATACAATAGTGATCGCTGCTTTTGTACAGAGTTAATTGTTATCTTTACGTTATGTTTACTGCTATACAAGTCTTAATTCACTGTTTCCCTTTCATATGCATCGCTTCATATAATGATATGCTAATTGCTCCTTCCATATCTAACACTTAACTCGAGCAATAAATATTAATAGCTGTCTCTTTGTTTTAGAGTATGGTTTATTTTGCTTCCACAATATAGTTAATATAAATATGGTTTTAACTCGAGCAATAAATATTAATATCTGTCTCTTTGTTTTAGAGTATGGTTGTCCTAGATTAATTCTGTTTTGCTTCCACAATATAGTTAATATAAATATGGTTTGGCCATGTAAATTTAAATATGCTTTTTATAGAAGTGTACGGTAGTTGGATCATGGCAGGGACATGACATGTAACAACTATAATGGCATCTAATATACTAGATTCCAAACAAGGTTTTGCATCGTAGGAGACTGTTCATCATATTGTCTTGAAGACATTCCAACAATCAAAATGCAAAAGAGTTCCATATTAACTAAATAGACAATTGGGTTATAATTCGTAGCTAGCTAAGCTAGATTATACTTGGCATACAAATGTGAGATGGAACCTCACCATGTTTAGTCAAATTTTGGAGTTCAAAAGTTTGATCTGTAACACTAACATCTATTTCTCCTAAACTTTGATTCCATTAATTGAAATTTGAGGATATCCTTTTATTGTTCGAGTCCATGGTGGTAGAGATTTTGTAACTTATTATGCTTTAATGGCCAACTTGGTAAGAGATTTTTTCATAGGATGAAATGTAATAGATAAAAAATGCAAGCTGACTGAGAAATGAAATCTTTGATAACTATTAATACTTATTAATTTTATGACATTTTATTCATTTTTATGAAAATACGCACATCTTGAGATTTGTGTTGCATGAGGGGTTGAGAGAGTAGGTGATCTGCAGTGGTAACATATCTAGGCTTGATATTTTTTTAGGAGGCAATTATTTCATCAGTTCGATAAACCATGCATGTGGTGGAATAAGGCAGAGTACTACTCACATCTTTGAAAAAAACTAATATGAATCATATGTTTTAGCAATGCAATTTATTTTTGTCTCATTGTTCTCAGGCAATTATTCTCAGCATGTACTTCAATCTGGTATTTGGTACAGCAGAATTTCGCATCCATATTCATAAGTTGCTTCCCCTTCAAGCTTATTTTTCTTTTGTTCTGGTTGATGTACCAACTATATTTTGTGAACGGATTTGACATTCTCGTCCCACTTGTAGTTTGCAAGGCTCTTTTATTGGATTTTGCATGGTTAGCAATCTTTTATTGGTTAGATCAAGATGCTCTTCAATTTTGAGGTGGCAAGCCACCAATGGACTACATACAAATGATGGTCTAAAATCAAATTGAAAATGGCTCAACAACTGATCAAAAGATGTCGCGTTTGCTGTGTGCATTGATGACATATTTCAATGTTTGATCATAAATGAGCTACTTTGCTATTAAGCATATTATGTCATGTAAACTGTGGGCTTATGTTCTTAGGAGTTTTACATTTTGTCATGTAACAAGACACCACTTATGTCACATGGTGCCCACTAAATAGGAAAGGAGTGGTTAGCATTTCATACTATCATTATGAATAGGAGTTATCCCCTCATCTTTTGTACCAATCTATTTCTAGTATTGTGAAGTACTTCCCCCATCATTTAAATTTGAGGTGCAATCCTTTTTTATAGATGTGCAAGTGGCTCCATTTATCTTAGAGTTTTGTATAGTTGTGCCCCTTATGAATGCAAGTATGCTATAAATATGGGTTCTCCCTCCATCTTTTGTATCAATCTATTTCCAGTAGTTTGGATAAGTACTTTCCCATCTTTTTAGATTTGAGGTGCAATCCTTTACTTATAAGATATGCAAGTGCTCCCATTTATCGCATAGTTTTGTATAGTAGCGCCTCCTATGAATGCTAGTACTTTAATAGGGGTTCTTCCCTCATCTTTTATATTGATCTATTTCTAATATTTTGTAGTACTTTAACCATACTTTTAGATTTGAGTGTGGTCCTTCACTTTTTAGATTTATCTTGCAATTTTTTATAGTTGTGCCTCTAATGAATGCACGTGTGCTATAAGTGGTATCTAAATTAAATTATAAGCCAGTCCCTTTATGTCATTGGAGAGTGGTTAGAGTAATCCCTTATGGAGTTCAAGGAAGAAAAATCGGCAAACTCTTGGGAATTGTATATGGGTGAGAACAAAATTATTTGTTTCACCATCTAGAAGAAGGGGAATTACCATAGGTTGTATAGGATGAGATTCTTCATGAAGATAACAAATCATCATGTTTGGGATGACCTCCATGAAGATGAAAATGTGCTACATGTAGAATGGGATGATGACCCACCACATGTAGTATGGGGATCTTCATGAATAAGACTGTGAGGAGCAATGAAGTGTGGAAATAGTTGAAGAATAGAGAAAAGCAAAGGAAGAAGTTGAAATGGAGGAGATCGAAGACAAGAATAGTGAAAACGAATAAAGTCTAAATCCTTGCACTGAAAATTCCTCATCTTCATTCATGATTCGATTGATGTTCTTGTTGACACTATTGTAAAAATGTTTGAAATGAAGGGTCATAGCCATCATTGGAAGGGAGTGCATAAATATAAAGGAAGGAAAATGGGCTAGGTGCATGGAAGGGCTTCTCTTCGCCCTATTTCATGGTTTCCGAAATGAGTCACTTGGATGGGAGGTTAAAAACAAAGAGTAGTTCAAATTTTATTATTCTCCTATATTATTCTACATCTTAGTTTATTTGTATGGTTTTCATATTGAATTTTCAAATGTTATTGAGGAGGTTTTGGGAGGCCAAATGGCATTATTATTTTCAAATTGGATGATGTCTTTCCATGTTTATAAATCCATTAAGTGACATACTTTAAGTCTTGATGAACACATGTTTTAATTTCATTTTGCATGCAATATTCTTTGCACATATGTGAAAGGTTGAGATCGCTAGCTTTGTGGACAACTTTACCATGGGAGACAATATATCATGTAGCTAAACAAAACATACCTTCTGATTTAATGTAGATGAGCATATTTTCTTTAAGGATTTTTATATTTTGTTATGTAAAAGGACACTTATGAGACAATGAGGCCACAAGATAGTTGAGTTGTGGTTAGGGTTTGATAGCCTCTTATTATTAAAATCTTTACTTTTCATCCTCATCTTATGTATCAATATATTTCTAATATCAATGGATTACACTTTTGGAGACGTAAATTTTTTTGAATTTGGAGGTGCAATCCTTAATATTTTGGGTTTGTGGATGATCCTATTTATTTATGATTTTGTATAATTATGCATTTATGTTAAAATATTATGAGGATTTCAACTATGTCAAAACATTTCTAATATGATAATATCAATGGAATTATACTTTTGGAGAACTATCTATTATTTTGGATTTGCTAGTGCAATATTTTACATTTTGGGTTTGTGGGTACTAATAATTATTATGGAAACCAATATATAAAAAGAAACCAAGCAAGAACACAAAAACTTGAAAGAGAGATACTTCTTGGATGTATTATTGAAAGAGCAATAGTTATTCTATAGGAAAGTAACATAAGCCCTAATCCTAAAAATGACATAAGTGCTGTAATGTCCCCAAATTTGTGGTAAAGTGACTTAATTAATTTAATTGATTAAGTTGTCCAAAAATTAATATTATTTCAAAAGGATGACTTAATTGATTATTTTAATTATAATAAAGTGGGAATAATATTAAGTTAATTATTTATAAAGTTATCTAAATAAATTAAATCATAAAGGTAACTTTATTTTTTAATTAATTTAATTAAAGTGACTAAAATAAAAGAATAAATTATAAAGTCACTTTTGGAAATATTATAATATTCTAGAAGCTCTTGGAGGATTTTTCTAGAAGATCAAAAAGTTCTTTATAAGGAGTTGTGAGCTAGCCATTTGAGCATATTTGGATTTCATTTCTCATTGCATCTTGGGAGAGCTTGAAGGCTTTCAGGTCTGAGGGTTAGAAGACCCTAGGGCACCAGTTTCAGTTGTGAAACCATCAACCCTAGCTGGAGATTGTGGAGGAGATCATTTCAGGTTTCCTACAAGAGCTTACTTGACAAATTTAATGGTCTTTGTAAAACCAAATTTGAAAACAAGATTCTGATTTTGTTTGAAGAAGGAATTGAGAAAAAATAGAGGTTCATATTCAGCAAGTGGCTACAACGATTTTCTTCATTGGCAGGTGATTATAATATTGTGAAGGGCATGGTTTTTTCTGAAACTCCAGGCGCTCCATTCTCTTGCATTTAGCAACTGAAAGTAGATCAATTGTGGAGGTTTTTGTGTAGATTTGAAGCTCTTAGAAGGAAGTGACTTCATGCTAGAGGAAGACGTCATAGTATAGTGATACTTTGTTTCCAACCAAGGTCGTGGCTTCATGATTATTCCAGTCACAGCCACAAGTGAAGGTTATTTCTCTGTTTGGCGTCATTCCAGGTTGGACCAATTTTCAGTTTTGTCAGTGGTATCATATTTTGTATGCATTGGGGTGTATTGTAAAGGCGTTCCAATATCCTTGGGTCTGCATTTATAAATAAGTCTATTGCTGTCAACTTCGTCCAGTCAAGGTTAGGTGTAAAGTCGATTTCTAGTATTTCTGATATTTATAAATTCATAGTCATTATATCAAGTTTCAGTTGGCTCGAACTACTCCTAGTTCGATTTATCATTTAATTCTGAGTTGCTGCTATCCATTGTCAATGCGTCTAGGTCATAGGGAAATCTTGGTGTCTTTCAAAAAACATAAAAATTCTGATATTCATCTTTGTAATCAGTCGCTGATATTTTCAGTCATTGAATTTGAGAGTCTTGCTAAACCTTTACTGTAGTGTTGCTCATCATATTCAAATGAATTGGAAGGCTTGCATCTCATACTAAGTATTTGAGCAGAAGTTATTTTGTTGCCAATCATTTAGCAACTGTAGAAGTGAAATTCCATGTTTAATTCAGTCAAATGCATCATATAATAGCTGGTAACTCAATTCAGAAATTATCCATGCATGTTCTTTGTTGACATATGAAAAAGCATTGAGAAAAAGCCAGAATTAGGATCATCTATATGCTGAAAGGAGTTTGCAGACCAAGTGTTTGACGAAATGCCAAACCACATAAATTGAAAGTTTCAAGGCAAATTTCAAAATTTGACAAAATGCCAAACCACAAAAATTATTATACTTAAGTCACTTTTAAAATATCAATTAAGTGACTTTATAATTTATTCTTTTATTTTAGTCACTTAATTAAATTAATTAAAAATAAAGTTACCTTTATGATTTAATTTATTTAGATAACTTTATAAATAATTAATTTAATATCTAAGTTATGCTAGAATAGACAAAGAGAGGGTAAGAAATCGGACCTTTCTACCCACGAGTTGAATCTTGAAGTAGCTCCATGTTGGCGTTTCAATTAGCACCTCTGGAGTGCTTATTGGAAACGGACAGCTATTGCAAGTGTGTTAGTACATGCTCTTCGGATTATAGAGAGGAAGATCTCTCTTTGCTGATTTTATACTGTAAAAAAAGGGGTGTACTAAGATTTCCTATCTTTTTTACTCAGCGGTAGGACACAAGGGTGCATAAACCAATGCGCCGTAGCTAAGCTTTTTCTCTGGTTTCCGCAGATCTTAACTACGACTAACTAAGCTTCTAAACTATCCTACCTCCTCAAGAAAAACAGAGCATGAGGGCATAGGAGCGAAATGGTATGGTTGGATCACTTGAATCCTCCGTCTCAATGGAATATGGCCGAGGCTCTGAACCTTCGGATATATACCAAGATAGGGCTCGATACAAGCAAACACTCGTTACGGTAAACTGGATCTGAGACTTGCCAAGGAGGAGGAACCCCTATCCGAGGTATAGGCTTGGAAGCAGCTCACTGGAAACAACAAGGAACGATGGCCTTTCTAACAGGATTCCCGAGGAGGTGACGACACCTGTCCAAAGTCTAGGCTGCAAGAAAGATCATTAAACAACATCAAGCGATAATGATTGATGACAAAATATCCAAGGAGGCGACGACACCTGTCCAAGGAGGAGATTGAAACAATGCACTATTTAAAAACAAGACTTTGAATAACTCAAATAATTAGATCAATCAAGCTTGCACCATCTGATTTATTCTTTAAGATTCTTCAAAGAATTACAAAGGTCGGGACAGCAAAGGCACGAAATCATGCACAATTGCGATCAACCAACGAACTCTCATCCAAGAGTGAACAGATATAAACAAGCGAACTCTGGCAACAGTGGCGCAGCAATTTTGCTAGCAAATAAAGGTTAAACAAATAAAGAACCTAAGGCTCTTATTTATAGGAACTCAAAGGAGTAGGCAACCCTAAAATCTCCTTGAGTTAACAAACAGTTCTTGCCAATCAGCAAGATATTATTCTATGTCTAAATGTAGGTGAGCAAACAGTTAACTGGAAATCTACTTCAGTTAACTGAAACTAAACAAAAGTCAAACTGGAAGTCTACCTCAGTTGACTGACACCTAACTAAAAGTGAACTTATGTTACAAATGTGTCTCCAAATAGACATCCACCTTTTGAGGAAATCTGAGATCCACAAATCGTGGGAGTCAAATAGACATCCTAGATTAGTGGGATCTGACATGCATGATCTGTGGAGATCTGGAGTCAACTTGGAAAGGGGCATCAAGTTGACTTCAGTCATCATTAATGCTATTTGGAGGGTAGGACGTCCTCCCTTGGTGCTTTACACCTCTTCACCACTGGTCAACAAAGTCTCTATCCAGTCATTGACCTCTTCGGCCTCCGGGCAATTAATGCTCTTCAAGATGACTATGTGGCGTCTAAGCATTTCTTCACCCGTCGTAAGCTGCTGATGATAGGTTATGCATTGGGCAGCTGCTTCATCTAACTGGACAGACATGGCTGCAATTTTGGCTAATTTGCAGCCATTGGGATCTTCAAGGAATGAAGATCGGATGACATCCTGGAATCGTGTCTGCACGGTTTCAAGTTCCACATATTCTCCTCCTTCCCGCTGATATTCTAACTCCGGGAAGGATATTACCAACGTTCTTGCGAAGTTGATAATATTGGCGACGAAGCGTCTATAGTCAATCAGCTCCACAGAGTTGGCATCATAGGCTCTCACCTTGTATGCCACCTGTTCTTTCCACTCAAAGAGATGGTGTTTATTTTCTGTGGTCGTAACTGATTCATATGCTTGTTGCAAATCAGCAACTGTCGCCTCCTCTCTCGGCCTCTCTTGAGCTGCCTTTATATATGACTTCTGGATTTCTGATCGAAGTCCATGTGCTCTGTCTCTCAGCTGATATGCTTCTGTCAACACACACCGCCCTTTGACAACAAACTCATCCACTTGACGTCTCAAGTGTTTACCGTATGTAATCAACTGATGATGGTTCCTTTCAGCTGGGAGATCCAACAGTCCTTGAGGCAAAGCCGAGGAGTTTGGAGTGTCATGTATCAAACTAGAAATGTACAACTTTAGCTGACGGATTTCAGCCTTCAAGGCTGCTTTGTCTTGTCCATCTTTTGTCATCCTTTCTTTGACACTCGCCGAGGCAATTCCAAGAAGGTCTGCCTCCACCTGTCGAGTGGTCTTTCCAAGGTTCACCTTTGAAAGCGTGAAATCCTCAACCCTCACATTATGTATATCTTTGTCTTCAGGTGGGGCAGCAGTCTCTATGATGACCTCGTTCTCTGCATTCTTTTCTACATGTGTCTGCTTCTTCAACTTCTTTACCGGCATGTCTTGTGGGACATGATGGAATTCAGAGAAGTCAAGCTGATATGAAGGCCTCTCCCTCTTTCTCCCAAGCGAGCTTTCCAGCCAGATAGAATCTCGGCTAGCATCGCTGGGAGGAGGAACATAGGTCCCCTGAATGCTAGAAGAACGAGACTGTGCCGTGGCAATGTCTCGTGGTGGCGAGTCCAAATCAATAGGACTTTGTGACCTCTGTGATGGTGGTGAAGATGGTGGCTCTGTTTCTATCACTGGCACCGCTTCTGCTACAACTTCTTCTACAATGGTTTCCGCCTCTACAGCGATTATTTCAATCACTGGTTCTTGTGTAGTTGCAGCGGTCTCAACTGTCTCAGGCAAATTGGTGGCTGTCTCCACCTGTACCTCTTGCCGGCTTGTGCTGGCAATTCCTTTTCTCCCCCATGTGCTTCCTGACATCCGCATTCCTTCTGGAGGAAAGCTCATCTTCTTCTGTCTGGGTTTCCTCCTAGACGTGGAAGGTAGTGTAGACTGAACCGCTGGCGGCTCTGATCGGGGAAGTACTACCTTCCTTGTCCTTTTACTGTCCAGGTAGAGTTGACTGTGTCGAACTACTCTACCCGTTCTTTCCTCAATAGACGTACTCTCTTTCGCGTACCAGTCTACCTTGCCGAGTGGTTGTGAATCTACTAGACCCGTGAAGAAGGAAGAAAGAATAACTTCTCCTTCGTCTTCAGATAAGCCCTCGATGTCTTCTGACATGAATTCTGCAATCTGTGAGAGCTTGAATCTGCTATGGTTCCTTCTTCTCACTTCGAACTCATCTTCGCAGTTGACCCAAAAATCTTCCATGAAAGGTTCATGTGATGATCTTTGCTCAAGGTGAGCTGCGAAGATGCCTCTGGGGTCATAGGATGGCCTCCTGTCGATGAGGTACTTGAGATTAAATCTCACTATTTCTTGGCTTATCAACCTTGCATCAGCTGCTGTTCTGCATCTGTAGAGTCCCATCTGAAGAGGAAAGTTCACTGCAGCCTTTTTCTTTACGCGAAGGTAAGAGTGAACATCGGCCAATTGCCTCAGGAATTCCATGAACACTACCCTATCTGAGGGGTAACGTGGCATCATGGCGGGGTGGCCATTATAGCCATACACGCGTATGTAGGTGAAAGTGGGGAATTGTATGAACCAATCCGCCCAGTCCACCATTGCTGCCTTAGCTGCTGGTGAAATACGCACGTGCATCTCATGGTCTAGCTCGTGCACGGTGTGCATAGTAAAAAGGTCATTTATTCTTTTGAAATGTCTTTCCGCTAGAGTGAACTCCAAGCGAGGAAAGTATTCTTGTACCTTTTGCACACCCAGGGTTCCCACAGTGTTTAATGTTCTGAAATCGCCTTGGAAGGCTATCAGGTAGACCAGGTATGAACACATGTGGAAACGGTGCTCTTCTAGAAATCCGGTGAATTGTTGGTGGAGTGTGTCACTGATCAGGGAGGCCCAGTCGTAACGTTCTTTTCTGCTGATTATCTTGCCAATAATGTAGAACATCCACGGCTGGAAGGATTTTCCCTCCTCTTGTCCAGTGACTCTGCTGAGTAGGGTGATTAGCACTCCGTACTCGTCTTTGAATTCTCCTCTACCAACTACTCTGGGCAAACTGTTCCTCTTTGTTTTCAGCCAATGTTCAGCCATTATAAGCGAACACTTGTCTTTTGAAGCCTCGAATGCCTTTTCGCATTCTGTCACTGATATGACCTTCTTGGTAGGGCATGGTGGGATTGCAAAACAAGTCTCTATGTCTACTGGCTTCAAGCTGCAAATCACCCTCCCGTCAACTGACAGGATCTCTCTTGTAGTCGGGTTGTAATGCTTAATGCAAGCAATTACAAGCTCGATGCTTTGTAAGGTGATTGGAATAGATGCTGCTTGAAACAAACCGGATTCTTCGATGTTCTGCAATGTGATTTGATTCATGCCCTCCAAGTCTTCAGAACTGACCTCTGGATTTTTCTGCCATAAGTCTGTATCAGTCGTTTTCAGGTAATCATGGTATAAGACTGTTTTGGTCTTGTATTGTACCTGAGAGTACTGCATTCTGAAAACCTTGAATATTGACTGGGCACTTGACCCTGTTCTGACACTTTTCTGGAAATGCTAAAAATAGCCTCGCCGGGGGTAGTTTTTACGAAAAAATCTGAGACATGGGTTTTGTTAAGAATGATTTTCTAAACAGACCCAGATCGTCAGAAATTCGAAAAAACGAGTTTTTCTTTGACATGCAAGAGCCCTTCGGTGGCAGAGGCAGCAAGGGCACCAGAAAGTGATTTTTCTCGAAAAAATCTAACACATGGGTTTTGTTCGTGCTTCAGAGCCAAACAAACCCAGTTTGTCCGTTTTTCAATATTATGACTTTTTCCGGAAACCCTAAAAAATAGGGGCAGCAGGGCTACTTTTTCTGAAAAAATCTACCATGTGGGTTTTGTTGAAAAAGCTGTGCTGATCATACCCAGTTGGTCAGATCTGTGAAAATCTGTCGTTTCCTGTGACATGCAAAAGAAATATAGACAGAAGTAGAGGAAATAGACAGAAGATGGATTGGAAGTTATAAACTGCCACTTGTAATAATCTGTCTCTGGAAGCAATCTTGGGAGAAGAATGCTTTTACTGCCAATTATCTTCAAAAATATTGAAGATCCGTTCAAAACCCCTGCCAGATCTTGAAAACTTGTTCTTGGGAGCTACTTGATGTTTTATCCTTCAACCTGCAAAAAGAATAATGAGGAAAAGGGACGCCTAGCATGAATATAAAGCAATTAGGGTTAAGATCCACAAAGTATGGAAGATAACTCATCATTCAGTCCTGATTTGGAGTTCTAAAAGATGATTTCCACTGATTGTGGAGTGTTTTTCTCTTTTTTGGCTCCAAATTTGCTAACTCAAGTCAACATTTCTGTTTGACTTTCCTTTAGGCGTCCAACCTTGAGTTTGATCTTTTTTGCTTATTTTGCAAGCTGAAGTGCTCCTGTTTGATCTTCGATTCAGGTTGCTCAGTTGATCTCGAGCAGTATCTGACAGTTCTGTTGTTGAGGCAGGATCAATGTGATTAGATATGCCTGGGAGAGGTTAGCTCAGAAAACTGAGTTTAGGCCTCCAGAAAGAAGGGCGCCTTTTCTTGAAAGGGGCGCTTTTGACAATGCCTTAGTCAATTTTCACTGACTCGTTCTTCGTTTTGACCTTTTCAGACCCTCTTTGCTTTGATCTGACGTTCCCGATGTTTGATGAATCAGATGATTCTGCTTGATGATGTGTCGGGTAGCTGGTTCAGTCTTGTTCACGATGCCTGACTTTGCAGTGGCAGCTGGCAAGTTTTGGGCCTCCAAACTAAAGGGCGCCCCTGGCCAGCAGGGGCGCTTTTAGCTTTTGCCTAGTTTTATCTTGGTTGTGGACTGCCAGCCTTTGACCTTCTTCATCAGTCGATTGATTTGTCGGAAGTTCTTGCTGATAGTCTCGCTGACGAGATAGGTCATAGCTGAGAAGGTCGTCTTGGGAGGTAGTGAAGATTCCGGCTGAATCTGGACACCTTTAGGAAAGGGCGCCTTTCCTTGAGAGGGGCGCTTTTAGCCATGCCTTAGCCATTTTCTGGCTTATCTTTCCAGTTTTTCAAATTTGGCTTTTTCTGCTTGATCTCGTCTCGTGATCGTCTGGTGTGTCTTGTGGACTTGCTGTTAGATTGATCACGTAGCCGGGAGGAAGCTGGAAAGATATCATGTATAAAGCTACAGCTCTTGGATTCATCTGATGTCTGCAACTGAGGGGCGCCCCTGGCCAGCAGGGGCGCTTTTACCTTGAAGCTTTCAGATTTGGCACTTCTGTCGTCAATGGATCCTCCATACTTCGCTGACGGTTGGTCAATGATTGTTGAATCAGATAATCTTGCTGATTGTTTCGTTGTCGAGCTAGTATGAAAGTGAAGAGGACGACTGTTTTGACACTGCCAGATGTTTTGATCTGCCCTCTAAGGTTCAAGGGCGCCTTTCTTCAAGAGGGGCGCTTTTAACCACTGTAGACTATGTTTTGCCTTGGTAGACAAAACGTGCACCTTCCAGACTTAGCCAAATTTTGGCCTTTTTCGTTTTGAGAATCTCCTTCGTTGAACGTCATCATTTTTATCTTTTTTCGCCATGGTTTCTTCGTTGAAGCTTTTGAGGTTTAGCTTTCAGCACCTGGTACTGGCCAATCTGCCATTAATGGCTGCGGAGCTCCTAACTTTGTTCCTGAAAAATAGAAATAGACCCACCAGAGTAAAACATATTTTTGATAATTCTGACTTGATCAGTGTGATCGTGAAGGCAATTAAGCCTATCAGAATTATTTTCAATCATTTCCGGGAAGGTCCTATTTTTTAGGGTTTCCACAAAAATAGGGGTGTAAAACCCTAATTTTTCGTTTTTTTCAAAATTTTAACCATAGGTTCCTTGACAGAAACCCACAAGGATTTCATATTTGGTTTGACCTAAAACATACTTTAGATGGCATTTTTACGTTGTTTAGCTCAATTTAAGCAGAATGCCAAAAATTTCATTTTGGGTATAACACTCCACACGAAAACACCTACACATGCAAGACCGATGAAAATGTTGGGGCTGTTTTTAGGGGACTTTCTTAGTCAATCCCTTGCTTTGGTGTTTCCACCTCCACGGACAACCAGATAGCCACAAGATATAGAAAATGATAAAGAGATAGTAAGGAAAGCACCAACAACAAGTATGCTACGTAGTAAACAAAATGATGCAAAGAGCAAGTAACAATGGACAATACCACCTCCACACCTACGAGCACTCGAGGCAAGTAGTGGAAGGAGAGACCTTGTAAATCCTCCAACAACAGCGTTGTTGCAACAAACCGAGTGTGGGAGCCAAGAACTAGCAACTTGCAGCCAAGAGAATGGTAGTGTAGAAGCTTGAAAGTGCAAGAATGGAGCTAAGAATGAGTGAATTGATCAAGAAGCATGAAGAGAGTGAAGTAGAATCAAGAAGGAATGAAAGAATGAGACGATAGAGCATTTGAATGACAAAAGGGAGGCAAAAGACCCATTTCTCGTTGGTCAAGGAGGCAGAGATGTTACACTTCGTCGCCAATAGAGAAACGTAATGCCTCTGTGGATTCCAGAGGTAGGAATCTTGTCAGGACGGTAGCGTGGTGCATGGACGTTCGTGCGGCGCGCGCCCGTCCCTGATAGGGATTCCCCCACTGACGCCAAAACGAGTTGCCAAATGGATGGAGAAGGGTGGTGTATGTGGATTTTTCGTTTTCTAAGGTAGGGGTGATGTAAATGGGGAATTTGCCTAGGGGTGCAAATTTGCGCCATTATACAATTTTTAGCATTTCACTTCATTTTTTGAAAACTTCAGTCTTATTTCGTTTAGCAGAAGACGTCTTAGACATCCATGTGACAAAAACACATAGAGAGAACAAATTGGAAATAGATTTCAAGGCACCTTCAAAGATTCAAACCAATATGTATCTATTTTTTTCTTTTCTTTTTTAAATTTTGAAATTACAAAAGTTGAAAACCTAGGGAGAATGTTATTGATTTTCCCTTCCACCTCCTTACCTTTTAATATTTTTGTACAACATTTCCTCCCCCTTCCCCCCTTTTTAATATTTTTCTATTATATTTGCATTCTATTTCCTCTTACAAATGTTTGTCACTTTACCATAATGGTTTTTTCAAAATCCTATTGATTTTTTTTCTATGTTAAAATCAACAATGCAAGTTCAACACAAATGAGTGCTAAGGAAGACTCTACATGGAAGTATGCGACACCGAGTGTTGTAATAAATGTCATCTTCTCATGATAGGAGGAATTAACAATTTAATACCACCTTACTAAAATACTTAAACCTGATGTAAAGGCATGCCTTAATATGTTTGAAGCAGTGTTACCTCAAGTTTTCGTGACATGGATGGCAAGGGATGGCGGAACGAGTCCCCAAGTTTTTGATTTTTCAGGTCAAATTTGGGGACGGCGGGGGGACGGCTATATAAAATATAGAAAAATTTAAAATATATAGGGAAACTTTAAATATTCATATGAAAACATGGATAAAGTATGCATATATACATTATAGAAACTTAGCATATAACATTTGTGTTAAGATTTCATTGCCAATATAGTTTTTTTCTCAACTACGATAAGAAAATAAAAATAAAAATAACATGGTACACTACTGCCGTCCCCTGTCCCATGAGATGTTTCCGAGATAGGGATGGTGGGGTTTAGACCCGGGGATGCGTCCTTGGGTAACGCTGGTTTGAAGAGATTACAAAGAGAGATGGATTACCTACTTTCTAGTCATGAAATGAAAAAATGGAAAAGTAGAGGACAAAGGAACCAATGACAATTGTTGATGTTTATAGCATTGGGAGATATTTTCTCCTAGATAAAAATAAATAAAAATGAAATAATGCTCAAGGCAGGTCGGCCTTTTCGTGTACAATAAATATTTTTATATTTTTATTTTTTATTGGAGGCCGACCCAGAGAAGAAGTCGCTCAGATTTGTATATATACAAGGTGAAGATCTTTCATTTAGATCAATTCATCCTCAATTCAATTTGTACTTTCAAGAAGAAGTTTACACTTTAGCAGCAGATCATCATTTTGTAGCAGCAGATCGATTTCAAGGAGAAAACATATTCGATTGTATCTTTGCATCTAGGAGAGGTGCTATTATTCATAGTATCAAATTCTGCCCTGTGTTGGGCTTGAGTTGTAAGCAGATTTCTGCTCTTATTCATTCAATATAAGAAATATATTTTGCTGGGTTTTTTCTCCCTCGAGAAGGAGGATTTTCCCAGGGTAACTTGCTGTGTTTTGTGCTTAGTGTGTTGTATTTCAGCTTATTTACATTTCTGGTCTAAAAGTAACAAGTAGTGATGAATGTCAATCCTAATTTATCAACAACTTCCTTTGTTTCCCCAAACATTCATCATTTTCTTTCCTCTATTGATAAGATTCTTGAGGTTTCTACTTCTAGTTGTCTTCCTTCTCGATTGACACAAAAGTTATTTACTCATGCCATGTTCCAGGAGCACAACCTTTGCTTGAAAGTACTCCTTGGAATAAGGAGAAACACCATGAGGGTAGGATGGCAGCAACAAATTTTTGTACAACAATAATTTACCCTTCAATATGATGAACAATCCATATTAGGAAGGCTTGGTGAATGCATTGACAGTTGGTAGTAAGAAGTTTAAGACTCCAACGACTAGGGATTTGAGTGGGCCATTGCTATAGGAAGCTATAAAAATTACATGGCTAGTGGTTGATGATCAAAACAAGGTATGGCAGAGAAAGGGATCTAGCATTCTATTATATAGATGGGCAGAATAAGACTCCCCTTGACTTGGTAGTGGCTTCTTATGGCACATTGGTGTTCTTGAAGTCCATAAATGAGTCACATAAAGTACAAAATGTTGAGATTTTGTGTAATCTATTGGATGGGGTAATCTAGGAGATTGGGGTTGAAAATGTTGTTCAAAGTATCACAAACAATGCAAAAACATATGTATCCATAGAGAGACTTATTATGGAGAGGTTCCTACTATTTCTTGGACTTCTTGAATTGCACATTGGTTGGATTTGATGCTAGAGGATATTGGTGTTGATAATAAATAGCATCGGTCAGATAAAGGTCTATTGATCGCTGTTTAAACAAGTAATAGAAAGTTAAAGAGACATGTCCCTTGAGCCGACGTGTCTCCACTTTGTGGAGACACATCCGCTCATGGGACGCGTCTCCCACATTGATACTTATATCCTCTCTTTCCTCATTTGGGAAATATAGAAATCAGAAAATGTTTACCTGTGAGGATCGACACATAGAAGATTACAAATCTCTTTAATTAACATGGTATTAGAGCCAAGGTGTAAGAAAAGACCTCATCAGATTTGGTTAAGCAGTCATGACAACTCTTCATTTAGAAGGCCATTCATCTTTCAGTCGGAGAGTCAAGTAGTAAGAAACTGTCGTTAGAGAAGGTGAAGAATATTGTGGCTATAGGAATTGCAAGTCAAATATCACGTGATCTTATTATGCCTAACTTGTAATTCTGAAGACATCTCTCTACAGCACCGTTCAAAGAAAGTAATATATTAATGGCATGAATTATTTGGGTTGTCATATTTGCTTGCTAAGAGCCGATATTTGTAAAGGAAAGTAACTCAATTTAATTCGAGTCATGAGGGAATTGGAATCTAAATAAGCTTTATCGGGAGCTATTGAGAGGAAGAATTGATGGGCGCTCAATTCTACAGGAATAGAGTCAAATTCCTTAGCTTGGGTATTATTATTTTTAAGAGTCGGATAATATTAAGAAGTCTTGCGAGCTTGTCATTTATGACTTGGAAGAATGAACGATGGAAGCGGACAATGATCAAGTTGTCGTTACCAATTCAAGCCACGGGATAATAAAGATTGTGCGTTTCATCGATTATTTCCTGAAGACGTCCCACTTGTAACTATCGCTACTTGTTCGTCAATTACAGTTCCATCTTAATAAGCATAGGAAATAATTAAATATCTACTGCAAATCAAGAATCGAAAAATATTATTATTTGCCAGTTGATTATCGGGCCAAATATGGAGGAGTCGGGAAGTTTTAATAAAATAAAATATAGAAGGAAAATTCATATGCATGGGAAATCGACTCTAACCAGATACTAATTTTCCTTGGAGGCATACGCGGTGCGATGTTTTATCAGGAAGAGCCGTGGAGAGTAGCATCTAAAAGGTCATGATGGTATCTTTGAAGGCATTGTTCCATCTTTTATCTGCCACTACATAAGAGTAATCATTCGAGTTGGAATTTCCTGAAGCCGTCAATGATAAAGAAGATGGGACATTTGGGGGAGTCGATTTTATTTGTGAAAGAGATGTCAAACCAAAGAGCCATCACAGCTATCAAGAAACATCTCTTTGGTGTAATGGAGGCATCTATCCTCCTTTGTATGATGGTTCAGGAAGCTACCAATAAAAAATAAAAAATAAAATAAAAGAAAAAATAAAATTGAGCCACCGTGTCACGTAAATGACAAGTCATTGTCTCTATGAGTATCGTGGAGTCTTCTGGAAGTGCCATTATTCTTCAGAGAAGATTCGTGTCATATTTGCATGCCTGCAGTGATGAGTTGAGTTTAATATTTAATTCTATGAAGGAGCTTACGGGAGATATAGGTGTCCGATTGGGGAGTTGAATATAATATTGATCAAAGGGAAGTGATAGTAATTACACGATTACAAAGTCAACTGACATTCGCCATAGTCGGGGACTTGGCTCATATTGTATGAGCATATCTCAGGAAAGATAAGTGCAAACTTGAAAAGTGTTTAAGTGCAGCACTTAAGGAGATCTTGATTTCTATGAGATAAGTATTGCATAGTTGAATAGTATTCATGAATTTGCTATGCAGTTATTAATTCATGATATAACATTGAGATAGTCAATCATGTATGCTTCTAGCAATGGTATTTCTCTTCGAAATAGTTGAGTTATATGAACTATTAGTAATCTCTTCTTAATGTGCATTAGGATGGACCAAGAGATTGCTCTCAAGAATTGAGACACTGCTTGTAGCCATGAAACTGAGTGAATGGCTGAAGACATCCCTTCGAAGAGGAAGAATTAACCTTCAGAGGGAGTTCCATGGCTCGCTGAGAACAAGAGGTTGATGCAAGTGCTTGAAGATTCAAAGGGAGCCTACTGAACCTAAAGAAGATGGTTGTGTTGCTCTGGATGCTGTTTTAGTTGAGGTCTACGATGATATCCTGGTATAGCAGGAAGCAGTCTTCTGTGGCACTGAGTACATCAGAAGCCGAGTACATTACAGCTTGTGTGGTAGCAAAAGAAGCTGTGTGGCTTCGAAAGCTCTGTGCAGGATTGGTTGGACAATCAAGTTATTCAAGTTCATCAAGCAGATCGAATTCAAGGAGGACACATTTGTATAAAGGAGGTTGATCTGAGCAGCAGATCATCATTTTTGTATCAGCAGATTATTGTATATTGTTGATGCTAAATCCTTGAAGTACCTCTTCAACAGTTGAAATGAGAATTGCTCTAGTCAGTCAACCTGGATCTAACATTGGTAACTCCGCAAACCTATTCGTAATAGAGTGATCTGGGATGAGGTTGAAAAGAACAGCCCTGAATCTCTACAAAGGTGTGAGTTGGAAATCATTTCTCTAAAGCAAGTATTGCAAACGATTTTGGACGAGGAGGTCAGGAGGCTGATGCAAGTACTTAGAGCTTCAGAGGGAGTCACATCATCACTTGTTGTAATACAAATTCTTTGAGATGGAGAGATATAAGGTGAAAGCCCTTGTTCATCTCTGAGACTGAGATGAGACGTCATGTTGAGAGACTCCATGACGACATCATGTTGAGAGACTCTGTGACAAATATGCAAATTGAAGAAAGCCCTATATGGACTTAAATAGGCCCCCAGAGCCTGCTATGAAAGAATTGACAGCTACCTCTTGGGACTAGGATTTTCCAAGAATGATGCAGACCCAAATCTTTACTTTAAGGTAATTAAAGGTGAGATGTTAATAATTATTTTATATGTTGATGATCTACTGATAACAGGAGAAGATCACCTCATTGCTCAAGGAAAGAAGGATCTAACTTCAGAATAGCCCCAAGCAACCGCAGTGTGGCTTAAGGGGGGGTGTTGGAAATAAACCACACCCGGACTGACGATGGGCTGGCCACAAGGGGCTAGTAGCTCAGTTGATAAAACATATATTGATATATCTTCAAGGCACTATTGGATATGGTCTTCTTTACAGAAATGACCAACTAGATCTACATGGATACTCTGATTCAGATTGGGCTGGAAGTGTAACTGATCGGAAAAGCACATTAGGATGTTGCTTCAATTTAGGATCGGCTATGATCTCTTGGATCTGCAGAAAATAGTCTTCAGTAGCACAAAGCTTGACAGAAGCTGAATACATTGCTGCCTCTATGGGGGCAAGAGAAGCAGTTTTGGCTTCGAAAATTGCTTGTGGGACTCTTTGGTGAGCCCTTGAATCCTACAATCATTCATTGTGATAATCAGAGTTGCATCAAACTCTCTGTAAATCTTGTATTCCATGATAGATCTAAGCACATTGAGATCCCCTACCATTATGTAAGAGACATGGTAGAAAGGAATGTGATCCAGTTGGAGTATATTAGTACAAATGATCAAACAGCAGACATTCTCACCAAACCTCTCTCCCGAATCAAGGTAGAACACTTCAAGAAGAAGCTTGGTATGGTTGAAATGTAATTTGATATTATGTTTGAAATTCAAAATTGTTTAGAAGTTGTACTAATATATTTAAAGATGTTTAATGTGTAAACTCTTTTGTCATGTATGTAACTCCATGACCTTATGGGCCCGCTCCCCCTGTGTACATTATTGAAAGGTGACGATCTTTCTAATAATGAACACTTGTATGTGACATTGTAAAGTGACGACTCTACAATGATGAGTTGAACTATCATGATAGATATCATGTGACTTGATATCTGTGGACATGTCATGATAGTATCTCTTGGACACTTTGATGGATATCATGGGACTTGATGTCATTTGAAGATCATTGTGATCCTTAAAGAGATAATCATGGTGGATAATTATATATCCGTGGATATGCCATGAATTATTATGGTAGGCATCATGTGACTTGATGTCAGTGCACATACCATAATGAAGATGTGTTATGAAGAATGCCATGTGACTTGACACTTTCAGAAGCATACCATATCTTCTGATATCACGAGTTAGGTGATATCACTTTTACTTGGTGGAAGTTATTTTCCTAGCTAAGAGGGAGTGTTGAATAATGAAGATGTGTTATGAAGAATTTCATGTGACTTGACACTTTCAGAAGCATACCATATCTTCTGATATCACGAGTTAGGTGATATTACTTTATACTTGTTTGGAGTTTATCTTCCCTAGCTAAGAGGGAGTGTTGATAATAAATAGCATCGGTCAGATAAAGGTCTATTGATCGCTGTTTAAACAAGTAATAGAAAGTTAAAGAGACACGTCCCTTGAGCCGACATGTCTCCACTTTGTGGAGACACATCTGCTCATGGGACGCGTCTCCCACATTGATACTTATATCCTCTCCTTCCTCATTTGGGAAATATAGAAATCAGAAAATGTTTACCTGTGAGGATCGACACATAGAAGATTACAAATCTGTTTAATTAACAATTGTGAAGGTTGGATGGATCAAAAATGTGGTTGAAGATGCTAAATAGGTTGCCAAATTTATCTACAACTATACTTGAGTCCTTTCTTTGATGAGAAATTACACGGATGGCAATGAGCTTGTAAAACTAGGAATGGCATGATTTGCTAGCCACTTCCTCACTTTGGAAAGTGTTGTGACCTTTTTCACACATCACCCCATCCAAGATGGGGACCCCCCTAATTTTTGCTCCATTCTAGTCTTTTGGCTTTGGTTCGCTCTCTCTGGTCTTTTGTCCTTCCGGGGATGTCCCACCGTTTGACCCAGGTTGAAATATTGGTTAAGTTTGTGGAATTAGGGTTTCCTATCATTCAGGCTTTTTAGAGGTCAAACTGAGTTATCAAATTGGAATCTGAGCTTAGTACTGCAATCACAAGGCTTCCAACCGAGTCCCATTGAATTTTTATTGAATTCTGACAACTTACTATTTATAGTAAGTACTCAATCGGGGACTGTTTCAGCAGGATTTTGGAATTCTGTCAGCTTCGACACATTCAGAGCACATCAAGCTGCTTGCACGTAAATTTTGAGCCAAATCAGACAACTTGCTATTTTTAGCAGTTCAGGCTTCAGGAGCCATTTTCAGGGGTCAAACATATGATTCTTCATTGCATGTCCGGAGATTACTTCTGGGTTTCTCAAAACCTTCACAACAATATAACATGCAAACTGAGACGATCACTTTCAGAGTTCAGCCTTCGAAGGCTATTTTTAGGGTTTGCATGCAGAGTTCTCTAACGCATGTCCGGATATTCCTTCTGGGTTTTTCAAGAGCTTCGCAACAGTGTGACATGCAAGCAGAGAAGATCAAGTTTCAAGAACTTACTATTTTTAGCCGGTGCCCGCATGCAGACCAGTTTTCTGGGTTTTTCTGGGTTTCTTGAGATCCCACGGGCAATATGACATGCAAAATCATCCGGCAGTGGATGAGTCACTTTTCAGGAAGTTTCTATAAATAGCAATTTCACCCCAGCCACCCAACACTTCAGTTCAGCATACAGAGCGACATGTAGAAGAAACAAAATCAAAAGGAGACCGTTCGGGATACATGCAAGTCAAATTAGGGTTTCCACTTTTATAGGGGATGAAATCCAGAAATTGTCAAAATGAAATACCCCACCAATATCAGCATACTTCAAGGTACCTGTTGGCAAAATTTGAGCGAAATCGGAGAACTTACTATTTTTAGTAAGTCAGGGCATGGCTATAAATAGCAGGTCTACACCCGAGGTTGGCATGAGCATGGCACTCAAGTTGTCAGGATTAGGCATAGCAAGTTTCAAGTCAAACAGAGCTACTGAAGTCAGAAAGTCAAGAACTTACTATAAATAGCAGGTGGCTATAAATAGCAGGTCGAGGCAGAAAACTGGCAAAACGGGTTCACAAGGCAAAGAGGGTCATATGGTGAAATTTTCATGCCAAATGGAGCCATGGAAGTCAGAAAAGCAAAGACTTACTAAAAATAGAATGTGAGATCAAGATCTGGCAAGGGCATGGAAATTCTACTAAGTATGGAGAAATGGAAGTTGGACCCCCTAAATACGCCCACCTCAAGGATGAAACTAGAAATTTTGCTAAGTATAAAAAAGTGAGAGCACACGCTCTCAAATGCGCCCACCCTGAAGTTAAGGAAGCAAGTCAAAAAGTTTCTAAGTGTTCAAATGGAAGTAGCCCATGGTAAATGCGCCCACCTTAGGAAGGAAGTCTTCAAAATATTTCTAAGGAAAAAATGGAAGCATGCTAGTGAAAATGCGCCCTCATATGAAAGCTCCTCCATCAATATGCACCTAAGGGAGAAGAGGATAGGTGAAAAGCGGCTAAGTATGAAACTGAAAGTGCAACACCTAAAATGCGCCCAAAGGTGAGTGGGAGGCTGAAAAGTTACTAAGGCATAAGATGAAAGTGGCTACCTCCATATGCGCCCACAAATAAAAGTAGCACATATAATATGCGCCCATCTCAAGCAAGCAAAAAAATGCTAAGGCATGAAAGTTAAAGTAGACATGCCTAAATGCGCCCAAGGTAAAATGAGAGAGCCTTGAAATTTTTCTAAGGCA